>JAFBJW010000141.1:0-698035 GCA_016785235.1 Pseudorhombus dupliciocellatus | reverse complement strand
TCCCTCCACACCTTTTCCACACACACACACACTGTAACACACCTCGCTGTCATCCCCAGCCAATAAGGGCCTGATGAGCTCAAGTATCATTAGAACACAGGGACTTATTCTCTGAGCGGCACCGGCAGATTCTTACAGACCTTCATTCTCGTCGCCGGAGGAGCATCTCTTCCCCTCAGAGGTAAGAGGCTGCAGCCAGCTCGGACTTCACTGCTCAGCACTGAGCTACACTTTTCTCCTCTCTTTATGAGCCAAACTTTGCAGGTTCTGGCTCAAGACTTTAGTTTGTGGTTGATTTTATTTGTGCAGTGGGAGATAAATGAGCCTCTGGTGTTTGACAGAGAGCAAAAGCAGAGCCCCCTCCAAGCTGAAGCCTCAGGGACGTGTGAAGCAGACGCAGACGTGTTCTGCTGCTTGTCAGACATGTGTCGTTTATGTTGGAGACGGTTAACACCGACTCTGTGTGCTGGAGTCCAGTTTCCACAGCGCGGGCTGAGTAACAGCTTCATTAACATGTCACAGTGCATCATTGGATGAGATGATTCCAGATTTAAAAAGCACTTTTAAAAGGCACAGCTGAAGTCTCTGTAGGGTCATTTGAATAAGGAATTTGGTGATACGTAATAATTCAAATAATTATGTACAATCAGATCACAGCAAATGTGAGATTAGGACAGTTTGATGTACTGCAACCACAGACTATTTCACTTTCAACTTTTATAACCACATTATATTAAATTAAATTAAATATCTAATTTTAAATGTAAAATTGTTTCCTGCTTGCTGCTGTGCCACCCAAAGTTGCTGGTGTATTTGAATTGTTCAGTGTCGAAGATTTAGCAACACAAAGGTTCAGAGCTGAGCGGTGGACTGAAAAATAAAAGGTGTGTGTCTTTGTTTTGTGACAGAAAGAATTTTTTTTCTGTTTTGTGACTGAGCGAAATCCTGACACGTTGTGATTCTGTGATATTTCTGCCATGTGTTATTGGCTTTAACGTATCAAGCACCTAGGTGAAGGTGCAGATGCTGAACTGTCAAATCTCCGGCTCTGCTCCGTCGTCTCTTTTTGTCACATCGTCCCCCCCTGTGGCCTCCGCTCAGCATGTTGAACTTTAAACTGATGGCATCTTCGCCCTCGTCGTCTTGAGTCGTCGTTCAGGGGCCTGTTTCCTGTTGGCATCTCAGTCTAAATCTGCACTGGCTCGGGATGGGCTGTACTTTCAGAAAGACTCAGAAACACTTCTCAGCATCCAGTGAAGTGACCCCCCCCACTCACATACACACACTAAATATACGGCGTGCTGAAGTGTCGGCATGTGTTGAGCGACTGCCGGACGCACAGAGGTGAGGCCGCTCTCGGCTGTAAGTCGATCAAATCGCTGGTTTGTTGGAGCTGGCCGCTGATTGGCTGCCGGGGTGCGGAGTATCCTCCTGCTGGTTAGAGCCGGGGGATTAAAGCAGCTATTTGGACGCCGTTCCTCAGCTGATGGGTGGAAATATGATCCAGGACTAATCCTCTGAGTCCCCTGCAGCTGTGTCCACCACCAAGTGTGAAGGACTCGTCCAAAGACACCTTCTATATAGATCCAGTGTCTTTTAGTTGTCTGTAGGGTCAGCGCTGCTCCTCTGACAGTGATGCTGAGGCTTCAGGTGAACCTGCTGCACCAGAGAGAGCAGAGGGGGTTTGTTTTTTAATGATCTGTGAACGCTGGTGTTGAATCCCGGGAAGCCGCTGACGGCAGCTCGTCTGCAAAGACACGTTGTTGTGATTGTCGGTTCCTCGATCGCACACACTCCCCTTCAGCTTCATGGTGTCGTTACTCGCGCTCGACTCTCGACCTGACATTCAGGAGTTAGGAAAAGGATTTGACTCGTGCGATCGTCTTCGATTCTCTGCCTCCACCCAAAGAGAATGAATTCAAACAGGAAGTGCCAGTAACTGCAGCAACTGTAAATATATATACATTTTTTTAAATACTTTTTGTATTACCACAATTAATTTTTTTTATCTCTATCTTACTTTCCTTCTTCAGCACCACGGAGTTGTCTTTTTAATTTGTTGTACATTGTGTGTAATGACAATAAAGCATTCTATTCTATTCTATCATGTCTTCTGCCATCATGTCCTGTCCTCATCTCTGTTCTGTCCCCACAGGTGTGAAGCCTGCACTCACCATGTCAGACACTGAGGATGTGTAAGTGTTTTTTAAAAAAACCTTCATGTCAACATCAACAACAACAAGACTCGGCATTTCATTTCTAAATGTCTTGTTTTTCTGTGCATTTCAGGGAACAGTACGACGGTAAGACACCTTCCCGAAACATTTGATTTATTTTAAGGTCTTTATCCCTCCTGTCCCTCAGGCTCAATGTCCCTCCTCTCTCATCCATCTCAGTTTTTTTTTTCGCAAACTCTTTTTTTCCCTTTTTTTATGGCCTTTTGTTTTAGGTCTCCTTGGAGTCGCTGTGTTCGTGCTGGTTTCTTTTTTAAATCTTTATCTTTGGCCTATTCGTCTTTCTGGGTGTTTTAAGGGTCTTGTGCCCTCTTTTGAAGTGGTCCCTCTTTTTTCATCTTTTTACTGGTTCCTCGTTTTGGTGTTTTTTGTTTGTTTGTGTCTTAAATCATGTTGGAAATGAACTCCGCAGAATTGACGTTTATATATATATATATATATATATTGTTAAAGTTTAGAACAAGGCTTTGTGGGACTGCTGATTGAGAAAACACGCGTCACTCATCTTAATGTCGCCTCACTGTGGCGACTTTCATAAATGCACCAAGACGGGATTTTAAAGGTACACGTCATTCGACTTTTTCCTTTATTGGAAATCAGTTTCAGACTGACTGCTAACATATAATATGTTCGTTTGTTAAATTAGGATAACTGACCCAGATTGACTGTGAATGTGATGAAATGACTTGTCGTCATTTGTCTGTTGTTGTTTGTTGTCCCTCCATCTCTTTCTTCCCCAAACCGAAGACGAGGAAGGTAAAGACGACTGAATCGATTCCACACTCCAGATCTTTTTCCACTGTACTAATGTGTTGGCGGCCTGGTTTCACCTTTAATTTGAAGTGTTTGACTCTGACACCTGCTTATAGTACACAATTACACACAATATACTACATTCACAAGGATTTAAGTCCCGCTCCAAAAGCGTTTCTGTCTTAATTGTGGATAAAAGTTGAATAAATGAGCATCAGCTAACATTAGCATTTTTAACACGACATCACTATTTTTCTACAGAAGCTATTATTATTGAAACTCTTCTTGTGTTTGCGCAGACATAAATGTACGCGTGTATTGGTCACGTCCTGCGGTGTAGCGCTCGCTCCAGATGTCAGTCAAACACTTCCAGGTTAAGGGTTTCTTCTTCTAAACGAGTGAAGTTCCAAATCACATGGTCAAGAAAAAAATGTGGCCAAGCTTTTTTGAGCGTTACATTTGTTTTCTTGGCATGTGACATGTTTACACAGTCATCTGTGAATGTCACATCAGTGCAACTGTCATTGACCTCATTCACACAACGGCCATATTTCAAACAGTGGAGCTGGAAACCGTCCGGAGCTACTGATCCAAATATAGGAAAACATCCAGAGGGAAAAGTGGCTCAGAGAGTTCACATGCATTTAAAAGCAAGCTGTTGTGGCACTAGCCTCTTTGATCTTTATTCACTGAACTAAAGTTCTTTAAAAACAGGGCAGGGAGATGGAACAGAGCAGAGTAGGCTTAGTAGAACCATATAATGTGATCGGTAAAAACAAAGAAACTAAAATGTAAAACTGGGTTCCTTGGGTTCCCGATCCCATTTACTTTCCACTGGTTCATTTGAACCCTTCGTGATTGCGACAGAGAAAATGTTCAAACATTAAGTCGCATCTCTGTCACAGCGAGCTGAGGAGAGTTGGTTTCAGACCTTAGAAAAACAAAAAAGAGTTAAGAAAACTGCAGAGGACAAAAATATTCATGTCCAGTCACCAGTTTTATGAAGATGAAACACCGCCGTGTTTCAGATGATCATGGCCTTTAGCAAAGCCTCAACATCAGTAAACATATTCATGATGATACAATCATAAATATATCAGTTTTTGAAATCAATAAAAAACTTCAGGAATATATCAGAATCAGATTTTTTCCAGAAATGAATTCAACCATGAGGACTAGTGCAGTCATAGTGACCATGAATGCCATCAATTCTTTCTGATCCATGTGATGATGACCATGATTAGAACATTGGATAAGTAACGCGATCAGAGGGGATCTGTTCTTCGGAAGGTTTTCCAGCCCCGACGCTTCAATATGGCTTCTGTGTGAAAGGTCCACTGAGCTTCTCTCACCATCATCTGTTTCTCTCTCTCCGTTCTCCAGCAGCGCTTTCCCTCGCTCAAACTCCCATCTTCTGTGTAACTAAAGTATTCTCTCACTTCTGGTTTGTAATGGCTCTGTAATGTCTGTGGTCTCCATTAACGGCCTTCTCCGACACCCTCCCTCCCCCCCCGGCGGTGTGGTGCATGCTGCGTGCCCGTAGCCCAGGAGGAGGTAGTAGAAGTAGAAGTAGCCCCTGAGGCGGAGGCCCAGGTAGAAGCAGAGCCAGAGGTAGAGCCTGAAGCAGAAGCAGAACCAGAGCCAGAGCCACAGGAGGTGGTTCATGAGGAGGAAGGTATGTGGCATGTTCCCCCTTCTCCTGCAGGACATCCAGCAAAACACATCCGGCTCAACAAGGCACCGCTCCGAGTCTGAAACGGAGAATTCGGCGAGATTTGACTCTTTGGTTTCACGTTTCCCTGCAGCCGTGGTGGAACACGTTCACTCTGTGAAGTCTAAAACTGAGTTTATATCCCACAAAGCCAGTTGTCAGGATTAATAAGGGATTAGCCGTCACCTTTTACATAATTACTGAGAGCGTCCTTGGTGCCAGGCGGTTTATTTTCTGCCTGTCACATTGACAGATGCTGTGGCGCCAACTGCGAGACCTCAGCGGAATGTGGAGCAGCTTTTAGACGGCCGCTGTTTGAAAATCCCTTTGTGTTGGATTGAATTATTCGATTGGATTGCCACAGGCTTTAGAAATAAAGAAATAGATAATCCATATGCTTCTTTGAAAAGTTTACACATCAGAATTAAAGCTTTATCTTCATTGAAACCAACAGAACGATTGATTCTTTTATTTGGTTTATACAATTGTTTGTTTTTCCAATTTGAATTTAGTAATAAGCTACTTTAAAACTAAAGCTAATTAAGATGACAAAATGAAATAACTGCAGAGCTAAGCAGTTGATTGAATTTATTCTATATTCATGATTTTTATAATAGTTTTTTCAGGATCTTTTATCTGAGATCAAATTTATTTTATGTATTTTTTATTTTTTGCAGATAAATGTCTGTATTATTATTCATATTATTAATATCATTATAGGGCATTTACTTGCTGCAGGGGAATGTAGGAAAAGAGCAGAAACTCTGAATGATCTTGAATGGAACATCTGACGACTCAAAACTCAAATGTCTTGTTGGGCTCGATGTTTTTGCAGTTTCACACATTTAGTTTTACTTTTCAGTTTCACCTTCAGCCCTTTCCACCCGAGTAGCGTCCTCTTCATCAGCGACCAGTGTGACAAAAAAAAAAAAAATCAATCTGCAGAAATGTAACAAACAACTTGTGAACATTTTAAAACATTAAGGAAAACACAAATTTAAACACTCTGTTTAACAGCAAACGTGTCGAAGCTGTAACTGAGCTCAGTTTAACCACAGAAACAGCTGAGTTCATCTCACAAATGAACTGACTGAAGCTAATGAAGAATATTTATGCAAATGAAAAAGGTTTCCCTGTCCACACACACACACACACACATAATTTAAAGACAACATAAACATCGATCTTTGTTGTATTGCCATGATATTTTAACCAGGCCATTTTAATCCTGAAACCTCCTTTGGTTTTTCAGTTGTGACAGCTCCTGGATAATGTTCTACAACCAGCTTCTCTCTCTCTCTGTCTCTCACACACACACACCGGCGGCAGCAGCACTTTCCAGACATCCTGTATCATGTATCTGTGTGGCCTCACGCATCACTGTGGCACGACACGGTCACTGTGTGTGTTGCACTTGTTCCAGATGCCCGAGGCACCTTCTGGTGTCCTCGGGCATCCTCAAGCCCGACACTTTCCATCTCTGTTATCGCTCAGTGTCAGATGTGTGTGCTGAATTTGAGCTGTGCATTTAAATGTTGAAAGGAAGAAGAAGACGAAAAAAACCACTGCGTTTACATGAATCGACTTCCCACCCGTCTCCTCCGCGGCCTTCTGCCCAAACTGACTCCTTGTTTCATCGTCAGTGATTTGGGCGATCGTCATGGCCATAGCAGAGAGGATGACGGGTAATGTCAGTCATGTAAAAGCCATTTCTCTTCAGCTCCCTTCGCTCCACGTTTAGCATCTTTCTCTCGGTGTGTAGACGAAGAGTGAGACTGCTCGTAAACATTTACGTTGGGGTGTTCCGCTCCAGCCGTCCTCCACCTCCACAAACTCTGCCTCTCACTCAACGTGCAGGTGGAGTCGCTGCAGAGGTCCCAGGGTTGTTGATTCATCAATGACAAAACACCTTTGGTCATTTGTTTTTTTACATTATCAAATATTTCCATCTGTCCTCCTCCTGTGCGCAAGGAATCGAAAATATTCTCAGGTACACTTTGTTATTATACATACAGTAACTTGCTTTTAGTGTTTGGCTACTACTGCTCATTTAAAGTACAAGTAAATGAAACTACCTTAAGTGGTACAAGTTTAGATATATTTTAAGTAACAAAGTAAGAAACTTTAAGGACATACAGTATATATATTTATACATTTAAAGTTTTGATTTAAAGATGACAGGTAAATTCTGCGTAGAAAAAAAAAAACGCTTGAAGTGAAATGAATGTTATGAATAACACAGGATGCATAATCTGACGGTCATTATCTAGAAAGTCGATTCAAACGCTTGTGTGTCTGTGTGAGTGTTAATCCAGAAACGTGCAGTTATCACAACAACGTGAGGAATAAACCCTCCCGCAGCGTGGGGTGACGGTGCGGTGACGTCAAACACCCCAATCCTGTAAATGTGGCTTGATATATGTGCATCGTAAAGAGGACTGGAGCAGGCTGCCCGGTCCCACCACACTAATGGTTTCTGTTCTGCTCTTGCTTCGGACGCTTGCTGCATGCAGAGGCCTATGAAGAGGAAGGTACGTTGATTTGAATTCTTCTCCATTCTTCCCATTGGACGCTTTTTCTGTTTCACCCTTGATTTGTTGGTTTCACCCTGAGAGGATAAATTGACCCGTGTAGACTCAGAACTCTGCTCCTCACCTCTGACGGTGTGTTCAGAAATGCTGAGTCATGGTGATGGGCAGCTCTCTCACCTGTGCTTCTTCTCTTTTTTGCATGAATGTGTCCTGCCAGAGGAGGGCGATCAAGATGGTAGTTTGTATTTCCTGCTGAGTCGCTGTTGCCTTGCCTGTGTTTTCCTCCCATGTCTGTTCCTATCCTTGTTTTTCAAATTGCTTTTGTTAGTAGTTTTGAGGATTGAGGATCCATTAAATATATGTATATATATATATATAAAAGCTAATCACACACCTCCCAGACACAATAATTAAAAAACAATTAACAGTAATCACACAGTCTTATGTGAAGTGAAGTGTGAACCTGTGTTATCAAATTAAACACTTAAATAGTTTCTGTGGTGATCTATGACACACAGTCTACTGATCCTGATTAGCACTTTAAATATTACACTGGTTTGATTTACAAACTAATGCACAACAAATTAACATGGTGGAGTAAGTAGGTTATTTATCAGTGGCTTCATTCCTGTGCACGAACCTTCACTGGGGGGAAAATACTGATAAACAAAGAAAATGTACCAAACACAGGTATTTATCGACGAGTGCACTCCATCCAATATCCACATCAACTCCCAGACAATTTATCTTGAGTCTTTTTTTCTTTTTTTTTGACGGCAACTTCCTGGATCTGAGTCCATGAAAATTTAAATGGGGAATTCCTTTAACCTGAATCCTATGTTTATATATATATATATATGTTCAACCAGCGTTAATGCGTATTTACACAGCAGAGGCTGACGTGCAGGAATCGGGCCACTGATGATGAAAGGTTCTGCTAAAATTCACTCACATTTGATTCCAGAGGAGGTGTGGAAGAACATGCAGCCCTCAGATGTAACTCGGCTTGTTCACATGGGTTTTCCCCTGATTAACCAGCAGCTCTTTAGACGTCACCCCTTCTCATGTCAGCCTCTAACACTTTGATTTCTCTCTTCTCTCCTCAACACTGTTCGGAATCTGTGAAACCAGAGGAGAAGCCAAAGTTCAAGTGAGTTCTTTCGACTCCACGCAGCCTCTGACCTGCGGCTGAAACACCGTATTTACGCTGGTTCGTTTCAATGAGTTACCGTTGGTATAATTTCAATATCATGTGTTTGACAGACCTTCTGCTCCGAAGATCCCTGATGGCGAGAAAGTGGACTTTGATGTAAGTTGGTGTGTTTATCCAGAGGAATTTAATTGTTTATTTATTTAAGAATAACTATGTCAGGCTTGATAACTATAGTTCATCAAACATCACTGGTTCTTTGACACAAGAACCCGTTCAGTTTCAGCAAATAGCTCCACCAAGGCCCAACCGTTGCCTGAAACCCAATACAACTGCACCACAATGTACACACTGACAGATATTTACCATGGCCCACATTTCCAACATTCATTCAACACCTGGACACCTGCTGACAAACCAATGGACTGGAACCAGCAGCAGAGATTTGAACCAAGTGATGCAAGGAAATCTGACAGACAGATTTTTTTCTCGATTTTTTATTTGTTAACGCTTTGAATTAAAAACAACAAATGAGAAACTCAATGGTGAAAATCGTTCACTTTAATGTTGCACGTCGAGTACCCAGTCACCTCATGACCCGTCTGTCCACTTCTTACAGGACATCCAGAAGAAACGCCAAAACAAAGATCTGATTGAGCTGCAGTCGCTGATTGACGCTCATTTCGAGTGCAGGAAGAAAGAAGAAGAAGAACTCATTGCACTCAAAGAACGAATTGTGAGAGCTCGCCAGAAGAAAAGCATTTGTGAAAAACGATGCAGAGTCAGCTTTTCATTCTGCTTACAGGAGAAGCGTCGAGCAGAGAGAGCTGAGCAGCAGAGGATTCGTAGTGACCGGGATAAAGAGCGACAGGCCAGACGAGAGGTACGCAGCCACCTCAGTACGCACAGCCGAGTAATTCACCTCGACAGTACACTGAAAAACTCTGATTTCACCTCCTTCCTATATGATTCCCTCCTTTGTGGGATCCCCCATGGTTCAATTCCATTCTTCACCTGAATTTAAGGATGGGGACCATTGGTTTGTCATTCAGCATGTCGTGTCTTGCAAATATAATACAATTGGATTTTCAAGAATTTCCTATAGCTGATTGACAACAAATCAAAGTAATTATACAACAAATAATTATTTAGAACTATCATCAATTATCTTTACATTTTGTGGATATTATTATTATTAATTTATGATCTGATTGTATATTAATATTTTTAATATGTTTTTAATGTGACTTATTTTTGCATTTTATTTCTAATGTAAGCACATGTACACCAACGAGTAGAAAACACGAGATTTCGTTCACATTTTTGACACAAGGAATTCCTGATGAGTGATTTGTTTTGAAATCTGTCTGACAGGCTGAGCGGCAGAGGAAGGAGGATGCTGACGCCCAGAGGAAGGCTGAGGATGACGCTAAGAAGAAGATCGCACTAAGCAACATGGGCTCAGGCTACAGCAGCCACCTGCAGAGAGTAAGGTTCTTTTCTTCTGTCTGTTGTTGTAACTTCAGTTTAACTCGTCACCTTCACACTGAGAGTTTGACCTCCTTGGATTGTTCCAGATCGACCAGAAGAGGGGCAAGAAGCAGACTGAGAGAGAAAAGAAGAAGAAGATTATGGCAGAAAGATGCAAACCACTGAACATCGAAAACCTCAGTGACGACAAGCTGAGGTATCAGACTTAAGGCAACACATTGTATTTTGTTCTGTACGATTTTAACATACAACAAATCACCTATGAACATCAACATCAATCAAATATTTAGAACTGGGCATGAACTTGTCAGAAACATGTGATATCAACATTTTAATTCATTTTCGCTTGAACATAACCCGAATTTAATATTCAAGTTTGACAACTGTTTTCAGTTGCACGTTGAATTTGTTTGTGTTTGTCAGGGAAAAGGCGAAGGAGCTGTGGGAGTGGCTTCACAATCTGGAGGCCATCAAATACGACCACTGTGAGAAGCTGAAGAGACAGAGATACGAGGTCAGTGACACGTGAGGAGAGTCTGGATGTTTTTGTCGTATTTAATTGCACCATCATTTGTTGAAATGAAATGAGAGATGTTGCGCAGAGAGTTGCAGATGGTGACTGTTGAGGTCTGTGAACAGGTGAGACGTACCTGTCAGTCACAGTTTGTCTCCTCCCACAGGTGATCTCTCTCAGAAACCGTATCGATGAGCTGCAAAAACAGTGAGTGAACGCTCAACCGCACAAACTCACACAGAATCAGTTTGCTCAAATCTGTATTAAAACAGATGATAAACAAAAAAGGATCTAATACAGATTATGCCAATCAAACATTGGACCTTGTTTTTGAAATGTGTTATAAACCATTTATTACATTGACTCAAGGATAATCAAAGGGAGTTTTCTGTATCGGGAAGTCAAGTATTGATCACAACACCAACCAACAAGATTTTACTGTCGTAAGATTAAATCCAACTTCACCCTGTTCATGGTGACCTCCGCCTCCATTTGTGAAGTTTCATTTTAAAGTGTCACTCTCCAGATCTGATTCTGTTTTTGCATTTTTGCGTCTTGCAGCAGCAAGAAGGGCGCCGCCTCGCGCCGCAGGAAGTGAGCGGCTCCCCGGCAGCGGTCTGTCCAACCGGAGGTGCGTTCCGTCGGCTACGGGAGCGACTCAGCAGCAGGGGGACGCCACGTAGCCTGAGCTTGTTTGCGTCAAATAGTTTTCTGGATGAATTTAGCTCCAATAAAGACATTTTAAAAATGCTGTTCCCGTATTTCTGTTTCAAAATGTCGGGACAAGAAATGGACACCAGTAATCAAAACCCGGACACGATGTTTATGCTTTTATGTTTTACTAAGTGTGGAAAAACCAGATAACTGAATTAGCTGTGAAAAACTGAAGCACATTAAAGTCAAAGGTTTGTTTGGACTGCCGCCCGGTGGCAGACAGTATGTTTGCAAGGACAATGGAAATGTCAAAGATGACATAGAAAAAACGTCAGTTGATATTAAACAGACTAATCAAAGTCAGAATATAAATATTGCTTTATTTAAATTTTATACACTCATAAATAATTTGTAGAAACTTATGACACGGCAATCGCAGCATCATTTGTGTATGTGTGTGTACTAAGAACAAGTAGCAAGTAACTCTTATTTACAGATGTGCAACATGGTCCTTGGTTATTACATCAGAGGCACAAATCAACGAAAGATGAAAGAGTGTGTGTATGAAAGCATTTCTACTGGGGCCACCTTCAGTTCATGGGGGCTAAAATCCAAAGCTCAAGTCTGAAGAAGAGACGTTTTCTCCCAAAAATTTTGCTTTTAAAAAACATATCTGATCCAACAAGTTTTGAAAATTTGAGGAATAAGTTTGTGTCTCTGTGGAATTTGAGTCCTCAGCTCCGTCGGCTTCAGAGCGGCTCATACATGCTGCTGGGTTCAGCCAAGGGCATGGGCACAACAGGGCTGTTCACAGGGGATCCAGGGCCCCGGGGGACCACACTGTCTCCAGGGGGGGCGGCTGGGTCTGTGCTGATCCGCTCTACGATGCTGGACAAACAGTCCAAACTGGAAATGTAGGACGGTTTAGAGCCGCTGGAATCTGTAAGAAACCGAACAGGAAGTCACCAACAGGTGTGGGAAAGAGGGAGTGGTCATATCAACGGAATCATTACAGGACACAAACCATCGCGTTCAAAGAAAAACTGTTGTAGATAAAGTCAAACTGTTGTCCATGACATGAATGAGTGAGTATGATGAAACTGACCGTGTGTCTGGCTGCAGTAGGACCCGTCACTGTTTTCACTTCTGGTTGAACATGGAGACATGAAATCCACCTGCGAGCATGAATCAACCGATCAGTCAGTTCACCTGAATCTAAAGGGATTGATGCAGGTTTACATCGTCATGGTTCTTTGGGTCTGTGAAAGGATTTGACATGAGCCTTTAAAACACATGTACAACTCTTGATTACATTCAGCATGTTGTCGGCAGAGTTCTATATATATGTGCCACAGATGATTAAGATTTCAGGTTTCAAATCTGCTGCCTTAAAAAAAAAATAAATAAATAAAGATCAAGAACTGAAAAAAAATCATCTGCTGTAACTTCTAGAATCTGAATTTGCTTTCATCTCTCAAATCATTTTTAATAGGTGTAAATCTTATTTTAAGCATTCAACGCTTCAAACGTACGTTTTGAAAATCCCATTCATCATCGATTAACCACCGGGGCCAGAAATAAAAACCCTGCAGACACATTCTTTGCATTTCATGAGGCGGCACACAGACTCTTCAGCTGTTCGTGTTCTCACCGTGGCATCGGAGCAGTTGGAGCGGGGGCTGGAGGCGTCCGAGTCGCCGCTGTAGTGCTCCAGTGGCGGGTAGAAGTTGCCGTCCCGGCCCGTCCTCAGCAGCGCCTGCAGGGACTCGATGTAGCTGATGGCGTTGCGCAGGATCTCCACTTTGGGCAGCCGCTGGTTGGGGTTGGCGGCCGTGCAGCGCTTCAGGGTCTCGAAGGCGTTGTTCACTTTGCCGAGCCGACGTCGTTCTCTCACGGTCGCTGCTTTTCGTCTGTCTTCATGCGTCGTCTTCGTCTTGCAGGCCTTGCAGGCCCACAGCAGGCAGTGTCCCGCCTGGTGCGGGCCCCCCGGGGCCCTCACATGCTCATCCTTGGGCACGTGGTGGTGTTGATGGTGGTCCCCTGGCTTCACGAGGCCCGCGTGCAGGAGCCGGGTGTCCAGATCATCGAAAAAGTTTAGGTCACTGGTGCTGAAGCAGGGGTCGTCGTAAAGGTCATTGGTTGGGGAGAGAGGGAAGGGAAGGTCGGACAGATCCATCGTCATCTACAGCGATCTTCCCAGGAGAGGAGAAGGAAATCAAAAACTAGAAAAAGCTCCTCAAAATGTATTTGATGATCTCGAAAAAGTCTAAAAACTGCAGAGAGAGAGAAAGAAGAAAGATCAACAGTCAGCTGAGCTGCTCAGAAAATCTTTACACTGTGAAATAGAAGAGAAGTGAAAGATTTTAAAGGATCAGTGTGTGTAACTTCACCTCCTTCAGTCCGTCTTTTTAAAGGAGTTGGACCGGAGGCGGGGCTGTGGTGTAAGTGACCAACAGGAGTGGGGGTGGTGTGTGTGTGTGTGTGTGTGTGTTGGGGTCACTGAGGTGAAAGCCGTAAAAAGGATCTAATCAAGTCTTCACCAATCGTTCAGTCTGCAGCTGAGTGGATATCTGACAGTTTAACCTCTAAATACTTTTCTTTTTCTTATTCTTAATATTGCTTTTTTATATATAGATTTTTTTCTTTCAAGATATAAAACCTGAGATGTTATGAAGCTTAAAACTTAAAAATGTATTTTATTTTTAACCTTGAATCATTTCCACTAAAAGTTTAAACCTCAGTTGAATGATCATTTTATCATAGACAATCATTTTTATTACAGATGTTTTCTGATAATTTACTGTCATATCTTTACCTACTAGTTTCATGTCAACAAAGTATAGAAATTTTAAAGTTTCATAGTATTTCATAGTGAAACTCAGTCCTACCATCTTTTGTGGCAGCTGAACGGTGGTTTGCTCTCATCCACTGTTTTAAATCAATCACTTTCAGTCACTGACGTGTTTCACTTTATACAACCTGAAATACACACATATAGAAACACATAATATTAATCTATGGATAATGAATGGACATTGTTTATACCATCACTAGAGACTTTACAACCAACCTGTGATTAAAACATTATTGACGAAAAATAAATGAAATTAAAAAAATTAAATGAAATCATTAAGATGATTGTTATTCTTAATAACCAGATGAAATAAAAGCCAGGTCAGCATTTTGTTGTTAAAGGTGGAATGAAGGCAGATGTAATATATTTAATTCTCTTATTCTAATAAACTTTAATCATCAATCTTCATTTCCTTTTAGATTTTAACAATCCATTTTTCGAGCCATTGGTGTTTAAATGAACCCTCAGTGGTTCGAGTCCCTGTGACTGCTGAGAGCGCCGTCCTGCTGAGGAGGTCACGGGGTCACAGAGTCGTCAGATCACCGATCTGAGGCCGGCGGGGTTGTTAGGGTTTTAGGGTCGTCGCTGGACAACAGTTTAAGACAATTTGTCCAAACAGGTGAAATGATCCCGATGATTCACATCAATTTGTTTGTTCAAAGAAGTCGTCTCTCTTTGAGTCCTGGTGCAGATGAAGCACTGAAATCAGCATCTTATATATTTACACTCTATACCTAAATGAATGTGTCTCTTACAGAGCCCGGGGTCCAAACAGTTTGCTCAAAATGGTTATTTAAACTGGACTACAATCATTTCAAATAACTATAAATCTGTATTTTATTTGAATAAGAGTCAGAGAGGACAAGTACCTGACAACAGTAGATAGTTTGTTAAATGTATTGACATTTAACAAATCTCACAATCGTAGTTTTCCTTCTGTGTGGGAGCATCCATGTCTTGGGTTAAAAGCATTCGTTTGTTTGTTGTCTTCACAGCTTCAAGTTATAAAGTGGAGCAGCTCAGATCACAGGCTCCGCCCAGATTCATGAAGGCACCGTGTTAAATTTAGCAGCTCATGAAATCTAAGACAAGTGCCTTTCTTATTTAAGCACAGCCCCCCCCCCCCCCCCCCCCCCCCCAAAAACCAACAGAACTCATATCATAGTGTTTACCTTGGTTAAAACTGTCCATCAGTCCCAAAACTTTGTCTTCACAGTATTTTACTTCTCAACCAAGGCATCGCTGTATTTATCTTCTAGTACTTTTGAAACTTTACTATCACACTGTATACTATAGCATTGTTGTAATTTTACAAATACAACTGTGTACATTTTTTTTATCTTCCAGTACTGTTGTGTTTTTGCACTACAACCGTGTTTATAAAGATGGACAACATGAGTGCTCCCTAGAGTAACTGCCCCCTGGTGGCTAGTATTGTCCATAAACCTTTTCCCTTTTAGCCCATATCCATAAAATGAATATGTTCACGTATTTATAATTTGGATATTAATTTGTTTGATTGAACTGAAATGTTAAATTCTTACCCTGAATCGCTGAATTCAACCAAACTGGTCAGTCTGATTTCTTTAAAATCGTTTCTGTGGAGCCACGCAGCGTCTTTATTTTTCTCCTTAATGATGTGGGAGTTTGTTTCTGAATCTGAATTGGGAACAATGGTATGAAGTAGAGCTATAAGAAACCACAGGGGAGGAAATCTACAGAGTTCTTTAAATGATCTTTAAATTGATGAAAAATTAATGATTAATTGAACATTTGTTTTAATGAAACTGCCGCAGCGGATGATTCATTTTTTTCTATAATGCTCTGTCGGTGTATTTCTTGATGGCTCTATTAATCGGTTCTTTGACAGACTTACAGTCACAGTTTTCAGAGGATCTTTCCCTCTCAGAATAAAACCTGTGTTTTGTTGCTAATAATTCTGAGACTTGATGGATTCGACTTTTCCAGATCACTCCTGTACCATTCACCCAATTACCTGAATTTACTGCAGCTCGTGTTTTCTTAGAGTCCGTCTGTTTACGGCTGATGTTGTTTGTCCATGGAGTGAAAACAAGCAGGCGGTAAATCTTTCCGTCCCGTCACCTGTCAGCAGCATCGCCATCAAAGCTCAAACGAGGAAACCATGAAACCCGGAGCGTGGACACGCTGGGACGTGTTGGGACACAGGACGGCCTGATGGACCTGGATGTGGATTCCAGATGGACCGGAGCTCGGAGGGAGTCCACAAACACAAACACACCAACGCTGCTTGATGAGTCCTGTCTGTGACCTCTGTGTCGTTCAGGTGACACATCGGAACATAAAGTTGTGCATCAATTAAAGTCCACAACAGAAAACCTTTCAGAGATTCTTTCACAAACTGAATTTGTCCTTTCCACCTATTAAAACCCTCTGGCCTGTGAATGGGTGAAACTGAATCAAAGTTATTTGCATATATGTTGAAATTGGAAATCTAAAAACGAGGAATGAGTAAAAAGTACTGAGTACTATATTCGTGCCCTTATTTCTTATTTTGGCATTTTAATTATTTTATATATAAGTTAATCACAGTTAGAAATCTAAAGAGTTCATTTAAATATTTACATATTTATTTATTTTATTCATTTAATTTTCTCCTCCATGAGCAGATTTTGTATTATCTTGGTCATTACTTTATTATAATTCATTTCCAGGACTAAATTCGTTTTGAGCTGTTGCTGGCACACAAGGACCTCAGCTGTGTAAGTAGAAGATTTGAACGTGTTTGAAAATCACAGACAGCTGCTGTGTGGTGGAGCTGGACAGGTGTACATCCACTGTCAGACCCCGACTTACTACTTCCTGCTGCGTGGCGAGGTGGTTGACCTCTGGACACTCTGTGATGGCCACGACTAATGGCTATAATGGGATGCAAATAGCCTACTGGGATACACAAACACATCCTTGATAGATAGATAGATAGATAGATAGATAGATAGATAGATAGATAGAGGAGCATGAAAAAAGAGATCAATCAGAAAAAAAGAGAACTAATAATAAAAGTAATTGAACACTGATAAATATTTGAATAAATCCTAGTAAGTCCATATTAGTAATAAGTCCTTATCTGACCTGCAGTATTTCCAGTTTGTCTGAGTTGAGGACACAATGTCTCTCTGCGTCCAACCGCTCTCCACTTGGATTCAGTCTTGAGAACAGATCTTCTCCTCTCAGGGGTCAAAGGTTAAATCACTTCAACCTGTTCTCTCTATCTGCCATCAGGTCACTTCCTGTAGAGGGGACAAATGTGCAGCTCTGCCTCTGTCCCCGGACGTCAGCCTGTTTTTTCACTCCTCCTCCGCAGGGACGTAAATCAGAGCAGGACTTCTGTCTTGTTCAAAGAGCTGCTGACAAAAGGCTCCAGTGATTGAAGTGGTGACAGTGCTGATGTCTTTTTACAAGTCTCTGACCTGGACAGGAAGGAAGTGATTCAGCAGCACGACACACGTCAAATCTCTTTGTCCCACGTCGAGAGACTCACCTAAGAAAGCGAGAAGAAGTCTACAAATCTACAAATCAACAAAATCAGTTGGCAGACGCTTTTATCCAAAGCAAAAAGCAAGCAAGCAAAGAACTAGGAACGAAAGGCAGCGTAAGTAAGTGCTCAGGACCGTTTGTGTCCGTCAGGACTCAGAGCTGGCAGGTAGTGCTGAACAACAAGAGCACAACACCATCATAATCATAGATGGGCTGATGTCAGCTCTAGGAGAGGAGGAATTCAGAGAATAATAGAGTCTTGAGTTGGATTTTGAAAGTTGTGAGAGACTCAGCTGATCTGAGAGAGCTTGGAAGTTCATTCCATCACCCAAAATAAGTACAACATCTATCTATCTATCCATCCATCCATCCATCCATCCATCTATCACAAGTCATGGGGGAGGGCTCAGTTACAGCGGACGTCCACATCAGGTTCAAAATTATCCACATTTCTATGACGTGTCCTCCCTCTGTCTGCCTATGAACCACCCTTGTAGTAGAAGTTGATTCATCTCATCTGACAGAATTTTTGTAAAACTAGGAAAGATCAGTTTGCTTTGAGTTAGCAGTGTTCAAAATATTGTTGTTTGTATAGAAATGCTATTGTTGAGGTTTAAATTCAATTTGTCTCATTAGGTTTATTGACATGGCAAGAAAATGTGATATAAAACTTTAATGATGTCATATTGTATCAATCAAAATATTAAGAGTTTAATTCCATGTGAGCGATTATTTGTTGTGCTCTGTATGAATCAATCAATCAGATTTATTTATATAGCCCACATTTACAAAACATAGTATATTACACAGTTAAATTGCAATTGGGGTCCGTCCTACCCATATATATATTAAAAATATCACACTACTACAATGTAAATTTTACCAGATAATTTGTTAGAAATACATCAGTGTTCAGTACCAAGGTAGTTTTTTATCGAACAAGTACATGTAGTGTCACGATATATTAGCACTTGATGCAGTCATTGACTCCACCTCTCTGTGTGTGAACGCTGTTTGTTAAAGTCTTACATTCGTTCGTTTTTGTGAAGCGATGTGAGGACCAACTGTCCAGCCAGTGAGCACTCTCCCTTCCTCTACTTGTCCAACCTGCCAGCCACGCTTTAGAATCAAAGCGACTTTGTGGACTTTGTAGGTCCTCAATCCACAATCAGAGGCACTCACTGCTGTAATGTTAATAGTATTTGGTTTGATCAAAGCAACAACAATTGTTTTTGTTGTGACTGTACCAACACGATGGTGGCACCAATCAAACCAACATCCACCCAACCTGATTGGTTTTGCTGACTTTGTTTCTTTAGTTCTTAACAGCTAGCTACCTCCAGTCATGTATCAATATTTTGGGAAACTACTGAGCCGCTCAGTGGGTGGCGTCCTGGCTTCTGGCTGCATGGGCTCTGCTCTCCGGGCGTCTGCGTCCCTGATGCGGGTCCACCATGCGGCTGACAAGCCCGACGACCCCAACTTCTTCCACATGGTTGAGGGCTTCTTCGACCGCGGTGCCGCCATTGTGGAAGACAAGCTGGTGGAGGACCTGAGGACTAAGGAGACCCCTGAGCAGAAGAGGCACTGTGTGCAGGGCAAATTGCGCATCATCAAGCCCTGCAACCATGTCCTGAGCTTGATCTTCCCAATCAAAAGGGACAACGGAGAGTGGGAGGTGGTGGAGGCGTACCGCGCCCAGCACAGCCACCACAGGACCCCTTGCAAAGGAGGAATCCGTTACAGTGCAGATGTTTCTGCGGATGAGGTGAAGGCCCTGGCTTCTCTTATGACCTACAAGTGTGCCGTTGTCGATGTGCCATTTGGAGGAGCCAAAGCTGGAGTCAAGATCAATCCCAAGAATTAGTCTGACAATGAGCTGGCCAAGAAGGGTTTCATTGGACCTGGCATCGATGTCCCTGCCCCAGACATGTGCACAGGAGAGAGGGAACTGTCTTGGATTGCCGACACATATGCCAACACCATTGCACACACTGATATCAACGCCCACGCATGTGTGACAGGAAAGCCAATCAGCCAGGGAGGAATCCATGGACGTATTTCAGCCACTGGTCGTGGAGTAAGTAAGTAAAGGCATTGAGAACTTCATTAATGCAGCGTCTTATATGAGCAATGTGGGTCTGACCCCTGGCTTCCAGGACAAGACCTTCATCATCCAGGGCTTTGGTAATGTAGGTCTTCACTCCATGAAGTACCTGCACAGGTCTGGGGCCAAGTGTGTGCGCGTCGGTGAGATCGATGGAGCCATCTACAACCCAGACAGCATCGATCCCAAGCAGCTGGAGGACTATAAACTACAAGATGGCACCATTGTGGGCTTCCCAGGAGCCAAACCCTATGAAGGGAACATTTTGGAAGCTGACTGCCACATCCTGATCCCTGCTGCTGGAGAAAAGCAGCTCACACGTAATAATGCCCCCAGAATCAAGGCCAAGATCATTGCTGAGGGGGCCAACGGTCCCACCACCCCAGATGCTGACAAGATCTTCCTGGAGAACAGCGTCATGGTTATCCCAGACATGTACCTGAATGCTGGGGGTGTGACAGTGTCTTATTTCGAGTGGCTGAAGAATCTCAACCATGTCAGCTATGGAAGACTGACCTTCAAATATGAAAGAGACTCAAACTATCACCTGCTCATGTCTGTGCAGGAGAGTTTGGAGAGGAAGTTTGGCAAACGGGGGGACCCATTCCCGTCATACCCACTGCTGACTTCCAGGCCAGAGATGCTGGCGCCTCCGAGAAGGACATAGTTCACTCTGGACTGGCCTACACCATGGAGGGATCTGCCCAGCAAATCATGCACACAGCAAGCAAGTACAACCTGGGCCTGGATCTGCGGACCGCCACCTACGTCAACGCCATCGAGAAGGTCTTTAAAGTATACAATGAGGCTGGGCTTACCTTCACATAAACGCCCCTTCACGACCTCCACAGCCCCTCCCTCTACTCCGTTGAGGAAAAAAGCCGATAGAGCTCCAAAACCATCCCTCCCTCAGACCCTATTTATGGCGGTATTGTTGTAAGGCTGCGAAAAGTGCCCATTAGTTTTTGGTGGTCATTGGGATGCATGTGACCCTCCTGTTGCAGTTGTTGCAGTTCCCATCACAGACAAGGTTGCCCGACTGGGCAGTTTCCCCCTCCAACTGGGCTACTTTTGTTTATGTTGGGTGGGAAAAAAATACATTGGGCTGGTGAATACATTTTGAACTGCTTTTGTCCACATTTGGCAGCTTTTTAATATTGTGAAAACAGCTCACACGCACACACACGCAGATAAAGTCAACTGAAGAATATTGGTTTAAAATATCACAATTTGGCACATGTACTTTTGAACATTAGCATAAATAAATCTATATCTGTTCAGGTTGTATAAATATAGCAAAACACAGCATACAAAAACATTATTTGTCACGCATTGTAATATTGTAATATATATAATTTTTTTGCATCCCTCTGGGACTATGACCAGTAGAGCATGAGGTGTGTTTTCCAGTTAAACCTCCAGAGGTCGCTGTGGCCCTCAGCACATATTTCTTCCGGGTGTGTAAGCGTGTGTGTACATGATGAGTGTGTGCATGTATCTCTCCAGTAAAATCTGGCCCTATTATTTAGTGAGGAGGCCTCGGTCTGTCTTACTGCTCCCACGGTGTAGTAATGATAGAGAGAGGCGTGCCAGAGTATGAAGACACACACACACACACACTTTGGTAACATGATGTCATCATTTTTTTATTCACTTGAATTTTTTTACACAAAATTATTTACAGCTACAAACTTTTAAAAACATTGTTTCAGGAGCGTCACTTCACATCATTCTGTTATAGGTTTGAAGGAGGAAGGAGTCAGTATTCTGGTCGAGCCCTTCACAAACACTTGAGCTGCTGGTCTTTGCTGTCCAGTTTGTGCACGACTCTGAAGGCTTCCAGGAACTCAGTGAAGTCTATGCTGCCGTCCTTGTTGAAGTCGATACTCCGTGCCAGCTCGTCGATGGCCCTGTCGTCGATGTCGACCCCCAGGTGAGCGCTGAAAAGACGCCAGGTGTGACGGAACTCCTCAGTGGATATCAGACCTGAACATAACACACACACACACTTAGTTCTGAGGCACAGAGACAGTGTTTTCAACGAGACACAGCAGTTATTTACCTGAATGATCTTTGTCTATAATGTTGAATATTATCTCAATGTCCGTCCTGTATCTGAACAGAGTTTCAGCCAAGTTTGGTGCGACCTGAAAATAAAAGAGGAAAGAAAAGAACATAGATCGATGGCAGACACAGAAAGCTCTTGATGTGTTCAGTGAGGTAATACATTACAGTACTTAGAAGTACAATGGGACAGTAGTTGTTTACTCTGACCTGAGGCAGAGGATTCCCTGAGCTCATGTCCTCAAAGCAGGACTGATACTCCACACTGCCATCTGCTGTCAGACGGCATAAGTGTGGACGGAGAGTCCTCCAGGGCAGATCCAGTCTCAGGACAATCTCTAGCACCTGAGCCCACTCACTGACTGGCAGACAACCTGGAGAGGACACACTGATGTGTAACCTGTCTAACATGTGAGCACGTGTTAGACAGGTAAATGAACGGGGAGGGGAAAGGTCACCAGTGCTGTTCTGGTCGTACTGCTGGAAACCGGCCATCAGCTCAGAGCGATGGGCGAACAGCTTCTCCTTCAAGGCCCTGAGAGCCGAGCCTTCGGCCACTCGGACTCTGCAGAGACAAAGGTCAACACATCTTGACTAATATCTATTATAATTGATTACCTTCATCAGTTTATTGTTTTACTGTTGTGCATTAATCTTTACCTCTGCAAAGAGGGTTTTATCTCCAGCTACTGTTTGTTTTCTTATTTGTGAGCAAGACTTCTCAAAAACTATGGGACTGGGACTGAATGCCAGTTGGAGCCATTCACATTCCGGACTGAAACTAGATGTTAGTGTTTCTCTGATTAGTGTAAAAGGCATGAATGTGAAATCTGGTGCAGTTTGGTTTCATTCAGTGGGTCTGTTTGGCCTCGGCGCTCTAAAGAGAGATGTTCGAACATTATATCAACTAACAGCCTCCCTGCTGTGGTTCTACACATCAGCAGAACACATCAGTCACCGGACACACCTCTGGGTCAGGGTGAGTTTGCGTGTTGTGCGGCTGACTTGGTACTGGTAGAAGCGGGGAACCAGCTCCCTGCCCAGTTTGATGTAGGCGCCACGGTTACTTCCCTCCTCGTAGTAATTTGACGCTGAGAAAATGGTGATGACCTGCAGGCCAGCAGTGCACAGGTTACTTTCTGAAGTTGCAAACTTGGAGAACGTGTTACTGCACTGCGTTCACCTGTCCACCATGACAGAGCTCATATCCCTCCTGTTTGCACTCGTGGGACCTGATGAGCAGCTGGAGGCCGTGCTGGAGCAGCAGCCTCTGGGTGACGTCAGGGCCAAAGTAGCAGCCCCCTCCTCTAAACGTGTTGGGACTGCAGCCCTCTTGGGTTTTGGGGTCGCTCCACAGTATATCAACTATCTGCAACAGAGCAGAACGCTGATGAACAGGATCTGTCACGGCTGAACAGGAGGAACTCCTGCCTCTGACCTGTCTCCAGTCCCGATCATGCTGCGTTGGTGGGGGAGGAGCAGCAGAGGACAGAGAGTCCAGGAAAGGCACGTGGAGGACATTGATCGTGTAAGGCATGCTGGGAGAAGATGGGCACGGACGAGGTGAGAGGCAGGATGGCGTCCGAGGTGAGCAGATGGAAGAGGAGGAGGAGGACGAGGAGGAGGAGGAAGAACTGGAGGCTTGACGGCTGAGCCCACGTTGCCTCTTCCTTCAGAGGAAAAGGGACAGGAAGCACAGTGACGTGGAACTGTCCATTCGAACCTCTGTGGGCATCTGTGTGCTGCGCCGTCTCACCTCAGACTGGGGGTGATCTGGTTACTTTGGCTTCGACTGCTGCCGGGACGAGAGCCGCCTGTCAGTCTCATTCTTTTTCCCTGTCTGCAGGACTGACCGATGTCCAGCTGCTCCAGACTGCGTCGGGGAAACCTCAGGGCAGATTTCACCTGGAAGGTGTACGAGAGACACAGGAGGGACAGATATAAAGAGACAATAGAGATCTAATCTCTGAGAAATCAACAAATCAGTTGGAAAAAAGAAGGTGAAAACATTGCTGACTCCACTCCCTGAGACCACGACATTAAAAGGACGGAGGATCAAGGTCGACGATGTCCACAGACCTTGTGTCTCTCTATGGAGCTGAGGAAGTCCAGGTCCGTCTGGTCTGATATTCCTCCATGTACAATCAGGATCTTTCCGTCGATGACTGTTGCGATGGGAAGGAGGCTGAAAATGTCCTGAAACAGCTGCAGGATCTCGTGGCCGTGAGTCTGCACAGAAAGCAAATCGCAGTTATTATCAGGTGTATGCATAAGAAAAAAAACGAGATGGATCTGGACTGAACTACCTTGTACTTCTGCATCACCTCTTTCGTGAACCCGTATCTGACAAAACAAAATCACACAGTTTTTCTAACATTGGCAGACACGTTGAGTTTCACTCCAACTCTTGTCTTCGTCCACCTGAGATTCATGATGTGGTCCTCGTGGTTTCCTCGGTTCAGGTGCATGTAATCGGGGTAGAGCAGCAGGTAGGCGAACAGCAGGACCACCACTTCCATCGACTTTTTCCCACGGTCCACAAAGTCCCCGTTAAACACATATGGCGTCTCTGCAGAGGGGAGGCCGTTCTGAAAAATCACGGTAATACCAAAACATAAATTAAAAAATGCAAACTCATGAATGAATCATGAGTTGAATGAAAAGAATGAAATGTACCTTATAAAATATGAGAAGTAAATCATCGAGCCGCCCATGCAGGTCACCTGTAAGACATGGAGAGCAATGGTTGAAGTGTGCTGAATGAACCAGATGTGTGTTTTTGTGTTAATCACAAGTATTCTTGAGTGTAATGAGATGCAGGAGGAAGTAGATGTAAAGTGGCTCATCAGCATGCAAATAAACCAGACCCTCCTCCTCGGAGCGATGCCATTAAGCGACTGTCATCAGCAGTCGTTCAAACAACAAGTCGGTCTGTGGTTCATTCACTGAGATGCAGAGAAAACATTGTGAAGTGAAAGTGAAAGTGAAGCCATCTTCCCCCACCACATATGGTGATGTCATTGACGTAGGACGTTGACACGTGGATGATGTTGGGCATCTGTTTCAGGAGTTTTTTGGTCTCGTACAGCAGCTGCAGAACATATCTGGCGTGCAGAGTCTGCGCGGAACAAAGATGAATGAGTCCCCAGGATAAAAGCCACAGAGTGAGAGCGAGGACACGCTTGGTCACCTGCTGCTCTTTGAACGCGTTCAGGAGAGAGTTCGTATCTGAGACGGAGAGAGGGAACGACAGGCGGGGCCCGGCGTACGACTCTGGAACATGGATCTGATCGAAGCAAGTCTCTCTGTCCAGCCAGGGGTCGACCAGCGGGTCCAGCAGCTGTGAGATCAGGTCTGGAGGTCAGAGTGAGGGGAGGCGTGAACATACTGAGCTCCAGAGCGCTTCTCCCACTAGTCCACACACATACAACTGTACGTTGTTCAAGGCCAATTAACCACTTATCCCTCCAGGTCACAGGGTGGTGCTCAAGCTGAGCCCAGCTGACAGTGGGTGAGAGGTGGGGTACAACAGGTCACGAACATTAACACCTGCATTCACCAATTTAGAGTTTCTAATCCATCTGCATGTCTTTGGATTGTGGGAGGAAGCCAGAGTATTCCAGAAAGACACTGGGAGGTCAAACTTCAAACTGGGATTTAAACCAAGGCACCACCCAGTTATGTGTGGAATCAAAAAATGAAATGGTGGGGGCAGATGGTGTAAAACGGGTAAAGACAAGCGTGAATTCAAACCTATTCATTGTAATGGCTGCACCATTTAATTGTGCTAATAAAAACTGATGGCCTGTAATATATGCACATGACAACAAGGGAGGAACAATCAGATGTCTGTGCGGTGTCACAGCCGCAGATCTGCAGCCAGCTGTGTCACCCGTGCAGATGCTGCCATGAGGACTGAGCTAAGGATTATGCCTTTTAGCTGAATGAGAGGGTCACTACACACTTAAAGCCAGAGCTGTGCCGGTGCAGCACATCACTGGCCTCCACACTCACAGCTGTTGCTAAGTAACAGAGCGTACGCAATGGGATTTCTGATCTCAACTAGAACACAGTGGCGTGACTAATGCTGGTGTGAATACGACGTAAATACAAAACGCATTTATAAAATCCCCCGCGTTAATATTCAGAACATCCATTTCACACTTTGATGATACAAATCAAACTTTAGCGTTGTTAAGTATCTGCTCAATCTGTCCAAACTGCTCTTCTCTCCTTTGTGCACAAAATACAAGATAAAGGTTAGAACTGTGGAGAGTCATCTGAAGGTAGAGAAAAAGAAATAACACGTGCGCTCCTCACCTGGCCCGCTTCCATTCAGCTGAGTGACGTTGTCCAACATGAAACTGAAGAAGCTGGAGAGCTGGAGAAGGAAAGGAAAAACAGTCACCCAGGACACATGACCGTGACCTTTGACCTTTGGACACCACCCAAACTGTGCGCGATGCTTCAGACAAATGTGTGCACTGACGTCATGGCGTGACATTCACCTGCAGCTGGTCCTGTTCTCCAGCGTACTCTATCGACTGGAAGATGTTCCACGTGTACCTGCGTCTCATCTCAAGACGGGCCGCGTAGCGCCGGTACCACCTCTGGATCAAAACAGCTGCCTTCATAGCTACAACACAAAAGACACATGACATCACACACACACACACACACATGGGCGTGACACATGAGGCGCTGCGTGTCTGTGAATATTTGACCCAAACTCAGAAGCTAAACGAAATAGAAATCCTATTTTTTATGCACAGGTGCACACGACAGGCACGTCACAGACTGATGTTGACAGCACGTTCTTACTCAGAGGCGGGGGGGTCGTCGTCTTCACTGCTTCATCTGTGACGGGAAAAACCAGACTTCAGCGACAGAGACAGGAAATCGAAACGGATCACGTGACGAATAACAAGACGCAGGGGAGGGAAACTGATAACACTGAGCAAATTCAAAGAGCTTTTGGGAGAAAGAGAGACGACAGGCTTCAAGGAAGGAAACGCACCGTCTGTCAGACACCTGCAGGGCGCACGTCTGGACGTGCACTAACCTAAAGGGGAGCCAGTGTCACCGCGCACACGAAGATGAAGGTCCCCTGGAGCAGAGCTGGGTTTCAGGTGTGTGTGTTTTTGTTTGTGCAACTGAAGATAAACTGGAACAACTGCAGATTAACAGCTTTGTGTGTGTGTGTGTGTGTGTGTGTGTGTGTGTGTGTGTGTGTGTGTGTGTGTAGAAGAGCTGAGGACCTGAAGTGTTGGAGACTAATTAAGCACAAGTGCAACTGAACCTGGCTTTTAGAAAATCCTAATAAAAGAGAATGCCAACTCTTATTTTTATCCTTACACAGACTAAGGGTGGATTTTAACACACACACACACACACACACACACACACACTCTCTCACACACACACACACACACACGTTGTCTGAACATACCCACTGTTAATTTGACTCTGCTGTGTTTCACACCTTCACAAATGTCAGGGACAAAGACAATGTGAGTCACTACCTGCCTTTTGTGCCTGTACAGCTTTCCTGGTGCACGTTCTTCCCTTGCGTTTCCGTGGTAACAGAGGTGCCACATCCCATGATGTCTGGTAGAGAAGACCCAGGTTCAAATTAGTCGAAAGTTCCCAAAAACTGGCAACAGTGGCGTCATGGGACGTTCACACTGAAACCTGAAATGCAGAGGAGCACTCGTGCTTTAATGTGGTGCAGTGACTGAGCACCTTCGCACGACCTGAAGTCAGACTGTCCCTCCACTGTGTCCTTGCCGAGGACCTGCTGAGGACGGGTCAGGGAGAAGCATTCTAAAAGCTCAGTGTGAAGTATTTAGTGACATCTAGAGGTGAAGTGTCCTGTTGCCGATAAACACTCCTTATTTCACCCTTTACTTCCAAACACGACCGAGAGCTGATGTGAACTTCACTTCGCCATGAAAACTCTGAACATTTGTCCAGTTTGGACAATAGACACACAAGAAACGGCGTCCACAGAGACGTAGACTCTGTTTACGTCATTTAAATGATTTGACCTTGCCTTGAGATAAGGTGCATTATGATTTGGCACTATACAAATAAAGCTGAAATGAAGTCTATGGTTAAGAAAAAACTTTTTGGTATTTTTGGTGGTTTTTGGTATTTTACAGTCGATTTCTGCAGCGAATCCCTTTCACCTGAATACCACACACCGGACCTGTGCATGTGGGGGCAGAGCCATTGGATTTTAATCACATGTTCAGGGAGAGCTCGGAGGGAATCGAACCCACAGAAGGAAGGGAAGGACCTCCTCACCGGCGCAAGTGACAACTCAAACACGCGCAACAGAGAGACGAAGCCGCGCCTTTCCTTCCTCACTCCACATCTCTCCCACTGACATGACACTCCTCCGCCAGGAGAAACACACCGAGGGCTCCTACCTGCAGCGAGAGTCCGCGCGGCACGGAGATCATGGACGGAACTGGGCGACCCACGAAGGCGGAGGAGGAGGAGGACTGGATGAGCCCCGATGTGAGGGAGACAGGTGACGGGGCAGGGAGGAGGAGGAGAGGAGTGGAGGAGGAGCCACACGTCAGACACGTTTCCCAGGTAACTGCATTGAAAGGCCACTTTACAAGGTTAAGTGTTTTTTTATTATTATTATTATTATTTTAATCTTTCCATTTTGAGAGGAGCAGACGCCAGGTCAGTTCAAAGCTGCTCCATTTCAAATGTGCACAGACGACAAAAAAAAAAAATAATAATAATAATCTGCTACTGCCAGAAACCAGTGTTCGAATGTTTATTTATGTTTATATTTATTAAGACATTAAAAATGAGGAACTCTTTAAAATAATTATAAAACTGTTCTTCCAGCCTCAGGGCCCAGCTCCTCACGCAGCAGCTCTCGTGCACGTCCTCTGTTGCATGGTCCTGACGGCGGCGGTGACCTCCTGCAGAGTGACCAGCTTCATCCTGTTGCTCTTTGACAGCCGGAACGCCTCCGATGCCACCAGCCTGAGCAGGACCGGTCTGGGCACAGGGAGGCGACTGGTCAGGAAGTCTGCACTCCTGGTCCCTGCTGCATGAACCTGCAGGAGAGACAGAGCCCCAGGAAAGGCTTGAGTTTCACTTGATTTTCCCTCCTCGTCTGTACCTTCGTCCCGACCTCTTTGTGGCGTCTGTAGATGGCAGAGCAGTGGGCTTCAGTCCTCTTCCTTCTCTGTGAAGGAATCCTCTGTGCTGCTCGGGCAGGAGCTTTCATCTCGTTTGGCCTCTTCTGTCAAAAACAACGACAACAAAAACCACCCACGCGGTCCAACAGGAGCAAGACAGCAGCAGTTTTTATGGCCCCAGAGAATGAGAGGAGGTAAGAGCAGAGCGAGTGATGGAGACAGGAGGAGGAGGCTTTAATGAACGCAGATTGAAAACAGCTTTCCTTAATTGGACTCAATTACTTTCACCCACCTGCTTTAAACCCCTGTGTGTGACCTCACTCCTCCTGTCTGGATCCTCAGTGTCTGCACTTAAAGAAAAAAAAAAAAAAAAACACTTGTCCCTGGAATTATTGACAGAATATAATGATAAGAAATTAATAATAAAATAAATTAAAATAACAATAATAAATTAGATATGATCTATATCACATTAATTTGTTTTTGCAATGTCTACATTTGTTTGTTTTGCTATGTTTTTAATAAACACAACATATCTTAAATCTGTTCCAAAATAACAAATATATAAATAATTTAATCTCTCTCTCTCTCTGTCAACCTTCTGCTCGATCATATGGGGCCATCACAGGCCCAGCATCCGCCATCACCACCCTCTAAACCCTCTTCTCTCTCACTGACTCTGTTACACACACACACACACCACCAGTAGCTTTATGTTTTTGCTTTCTCCTCTGGATTTTGGGCCCTGACCCACATGCGTGTGCAGTGATTGGCAGGAGGCATGGTGCTGGTGTTGATGGTGGATGAGCAGCTGGAGGAAAGGCTTTATCAGATAGGGACGGCATTAGGTAAGACCATTAGTGTCCCATGGATTATCGTAATCCAGCCTCTCCATCACTTCATGGTTTGGCTGCTCAGTCCACGGTCGGTCTGAGTTGAGGCAGGTTGGAAGATGGCTCTCGCCGCGCAGCGTTTCCTGCTCCCTCTGCTTCTCCTGGGTGCTAACGGTACGACTCTTTATGCTCTGGTCCTCGTCATGAAACCACAACCTGTGATTTCAGGATTAGATTTTAAATGTGCTAATGTCAGAAAACCTCTGAAGGTTCAACTCACGGTGTTTGATGATATTATTTCTATTTATTTTGACCTTCAGTGTTTATCTTCAGTGGTTGGTGCACTGCTCATTCTGTCATTTATTCTCTTTTCTTCACTGGAATGCCTGGACGTTGTTTTATTTCCTGCCCGGGACAGCAGTCCTCTGCATTTATGCTCAAGAGGTACGAAAACATCACAACAACGCCGGACACTTCACCTTAGATTTGAACTTGCTGAGAGATTTTGAAGGTTCAGTCTGCGTAGCACTGCTTTTGCAGATATGCACGAATGAATCCTTTCTTCATGTGTCATGTTATTTTCTGAGGAGATTATTTAAATTATAGATTATTAGATTATTTAGAAAAGCGTGCACTGAATGTCCTTTGTGTGTGTTCTTCAGACTGGTGTGCCGGAGGCTTGGTCCAGCAGGTCGTGCAAATGTGACTGTGAAGGAGGAGAGACCCCAACAGAGTTCTCCTCCATTGGCTCTGGCTCCTCCATGGTGCAAGGAGTCGACTGCATGCCAGGTAGTAAATCACCTTCAGATACAGTCACACACACACACACTATTAAATTCATTTGTATTATCAATCTTCATGAGTAAACATTCATTTTGTTAATCAAAGAACAGCAGTAATTTAATGTCATGAGACTAAATAATAAAACATTTTGGTCAAATGTTCACATTTTAGAGCCTGACAGCCTTTTGACTGATGACTAATAATTGGAATAAAAACGTGACAGTGACTGTCTCATGTAGATGAACGGAAAGTGTGACATGGAGGCGGAGACTGAGAGAGGGGGACTCTCTATACGTTCATGTACATGCATGAGTGCATCCGACTCCAGATTTGACGCGGCAGGGTGGTCATGCTCCACCGGACATCCTCGGGGATGGTGTTGCAGATGGAGCCTCCACCACGGCGTCATGAGTCTGCCATGGCAGTAATAGAAGCCGTGATCTGGACTAAAATAGGATTCATGTTGTGGCCACATTGAAAAGATTCTCTGTCAGGACAACTCCAGATTTGTGTGAAACACCTAAATCCGTGTTTAAAAACAAGACTCGCGGCACCAAAGATCAAACTTGACAGAAGAAGTTGGAGGTGCTGACAGTGAACAGCGTGAACCAGCGCACGTCAACTGAGCCACAAATCACATGGCAACAGGAGATGGAGCGCAGACAGAAGTTGTGTCATTATCTCCCGACACGATGCTCAGATTGCAGGGCTGTTAATAGACCGTGCCTTTATATCACCAGTGATTATCCCCAGCAGGGAGAAGCGGGGAGGAAGGTGTCACCTTTCTGCTCCAGTGTTTGAGATGATACACAAGAGAGTCACTCACATCCCCATTATGTAAACACTCATCTACTGACTGGCTCGCATGCACGCTGCTGTGTGCGTTGTAATACTGGGATTAGACGGGATGTGACCCCGTGCCAGAGAGGCTTAAGCCCGTAGTAAACAAAAGCGCAGCAGACGGCTCCGGCTACACTCTCACAGTCGGTTTCTCTGGAACTTCACCGGGGAACACTCGTGTTCCTCTCTCGTCTCCATTCATGATTTAATTGAGTGTATCTGCCAAACTGAGAAAGGACCGGTCTGGTTTTGTTTGTCATGTGAAGCGAGAGGCCGAGGCGTGCGAGCAACGTGGAGCTAAAGCCGTGGCGAGGGGAGAACGCCGCCATCTGTCCACCTGCCGCCCTAATGGACCCCACTGATCTCTCACCGTGGAGCATTAAACTGCAGGCTTTTAGGACGGGATTATGTCACACTGGGCGGCTGAATGTGGCGGGGTGTGTGCGCGAGGAAAGCTCTTCATCTTTCAGAGAAAGATTTGTGTTTGTGTCCTCCCCTCTGTCGGGGGGACGACCTTCAGTAAACATGTCCTCCTGCAGAGTGTCCCTACCACAAACCTCTGGGCTTCGAGGCCGGTTCGGTGAACCCAGACCAGATCACCTGCTCCAACCAGGACCAGTACACCGGCTGGTTCTCCTCATGGCTCCCCAGTAAGGCCCGGCTCAACACCCAGGGTTTCGGGTACGTCCAGGCCTTTGAAGACGAAAAATGTCTGCAGAGTTTTATAGCAGCGTTCCTTTTTAAATCCTTTGCAGGGAAAAGTGAGGTTGCCAAAACATTTTGAATTGAATGTGTTGTTTTCAGGTGGACTGTACATGTGAGATGCATGTGTTGAGGTGGACTTGTCAATATGCACTGGATTAAAACAGTTCATTCAAATACTAAAGGAAGCTGGGGAATTCAATCTCATTGCTATTTGTGTGTGTGTGTGTGTGTGTCGTCCTGAAGGTGCGCCTGGCTCTCCAAGTTCCAGGACAACAATCAGTGGCTGCAGATCGACCTGAGGGAGGTGATGGTGGTGTCGGGGATCCTGACTCAGGGCCGCTGTGACGCTGAGGAGTGGGTCACCAAGTACAGCGTTCAGTACCGCACGGACGAGAAGCTCAACTGGATCTACTACAAAGACCAGACTGGAAACAACAGGGTGAGTGCTTTTAATTTCAATTGGTACGGAATGGTCTTTGAGAGCCGGCCAGACGAAAAGGTTCAGTTAGGAGACTTCACAATGACTCCGCCCTCCTCTCTGCCCTCAGGTGTTCTATGGAAACTCTGACCGCTCCTCGTCCGTGCAGAATCTTTTGCGGCCGCCCATCGTGGCGCGGTACATTCGCATCCTCCCGCTCGGGTGGCACACGCGCATTGCTCTGCGCCTGGAGCTGCTGCTCTGCATGAACAAATGCATGTGAGCGTCTCCTCCCATCGTCCCCCCAAGGCCTCTTCCCAAAACCTCCCGACCATCACGGCTGTTGACCCCTGTCCTCCAGCTGCATGCAGAAAACCCCACAATCCAAGATGAGAATTCATTTCCAACCCTTTTTAAAATGGAAGGGAAACTCGTGTGACTTCATTTAAATGTGTGTTTGATATGCTCAATGAGCTTTCACTCACCCCACTGCTCATTGTCTCGCCAGGGGCTTTAATTTGATGGATTCTCAATAGATTGCTCCAGTTTCAATCAAATGGCATAAATTCAAAGCAATAATTAGGCATGATGAGCGAGAGGCAGCGTTGCTATGGAGGTTGTATCCACAGGTCTGAGACGAGCTCAAAACAGTTCTTTCCTTCTGTGACAGCTCCACGAATTGTGTCTGTTTCTCCCTTTATTTAAACCAGGACTTTTCAGTCAGTTTCTCCTCCATATTGTCCTTTGTTTTCCAATTCAGCGAATCCCATGAGTTTGTTGTATCAGCCCTGGATCACGTTTGTTATTCCCAGTAACCTCAGCGAGCTGCAGTGAGATGTTCCTTCATTACGCCGGTGCTGTCGTTTACATTCAGTCACTCACACGTACGCTGTCGTGCTGCTCTAAATACGCCGCGGCTCAGCGTGCATCAACCTTATTAATCTGCAGCTCAAAAAATAATCCCCAACAAATGTAGTGTTTACGCCGCTTTGACTCCAGCTGTTGGAGGAAATGACTTTAGTACAAGTAAGCGGTATTGCAGCTGGAATCCAGGAAGTACTGGGAAAACCACATCTTTTCATAGTATTTACTGATACAAGTAATACCATGTTGATTTTCTTTAAATATTTGTTTTGCTTCCTGTCTTCTGTTTTTTTCTTTTTTTTTTTTTTTCAAATCTCAGGCACTTTTTAAAAATCAATAACAGTCAGGTGCTTTATAAATATCAGCTGATGAGAAATTCACAGATACTCAGATGCGGTTTTGTATCGTGGTTGTTCCTGCTTTTGTTTTGTTGCCATTTCATTTTACGTTTCCCAAGGTGCTTTGCGAGCACACTGTGGGAGTTTCCTCTCTGTAGCTTTACTTTCCTGTTTCCTCAGTGAAATAAAAGACCCGTCTCACGTCCGTGTCGCTCTGTGCCACAAAACACACACGCCAGCCCATCAAAAATGTACAGTTGGCTTTTATTATGAGACCCTATATCTTTTAAAGTAGAATGGTCAGTATAGATACAATCTATTATTCCTATTTACACCCTGTAAGAAGTGGGGAGGGCTGCTAAATGAAATAGAAAATAACTGATGTTTTACGAAACACATTCAGATCTGTGAACAAAACTGTTTCCTGTGTCAGTTCTTGTGTGTGTGTGTGTGTGTGTGTGTGTGTGTGTGTGTGTGTGTGTGTGTGTGTGTGTGTGTGTAGTGACTCTCGGGGGGGGGGGGGTTGAAAACCTCCATTTCCATCTTAAGAGCTAATGTAAGGCTTCAGGCGTCGTCACCACTGTGTCCCATCAACGAACCCACACGTTCGTTTACAATCAGGACCTTTCTATAGGACGCAACATGGGGCAGTTTCAGCTTCTTTCTTTCTCCGTGTTTAAAGGAGAAATTGTAAATAAAATGTACAGCAGAGACTTGTTTAAGTACCTCTACATGAGCACTTCGCAAATCCTTTAGTGAGCTATATTTGGCTCTGATTTAACTGCCACTGATTTGGGCCGGTACAATCTGCCTCAGTCTGAGGCTCCTCCTCAGCAGAATGGCTCTCGAGCAGCCGCGCACTCACTCAGTTCATTTATTTATCTCATTCTTCTCTTTCCTTTTTTTCTATTTTTTATCCACATGTGTTGAATTTTTCTTCCGTCCGTTCCCATCGTCAGGGAGCAAAATGTTTTCCGTTTTTATTCTTCCTTAGGCATGGAAGAGGGAAATGAAGGATAACAGGAGTCTGGAGGAAAATCCGCGCTGTGTACTTTGCCTAGGCCACAAACAGTGATGTGGTCAACATGACCCTGAGGGTCAGTAGGCCACATGTAAATGCTTCTTATGAACAATCGAGTAAAATCATCCCTGATCATGATTACTGACATTAAAAGGAAAAGTTGCGACACAGAAAAAAAATCAGATACACAGGAACCCATTTACACAAGCAATGTTTTCAAATACACGTTGAAAATATAAATCAAATTAAATAAAAAGAACAATATTCCAATATAATTCTGGTGCGATTTTTAACATTCAGCTAAATCCAATTTTAAGCATTTTTAAATATATTTTAATATATATATTTATTATAATATAATATTTTAATATTCTCATGTTCTCTCAATCATCACGACCTTGAACTATAGCATGTCTGACATTACAGAGGGATAAACTATGCTATTATATTTGTCCAGTTTTGTTGTTTTGTATTGAGTGCCTTTTGTCTTATGGCATTTTTCACTATTTTTAAGTTTCATTGATGAAACATTTTAGATTCCTTCTTATATCAGCTGATCTCTTTGTTTTATTTAGCATTCAACGTGAAATACTGTATAAGTTGGCTCCTTTTGTGATTCTGTTGGTATTTACAGCAGCAAACGTGACTCGGGTGAGGGTGACGCATGTCTGATGTCTGATGCCTGATTCAGTTTCAGTTTGAATCTTTATGGACTTTGTCACAACAACAAAAATATAGAACAGAACCAGAACTTCCCCTGAAGGTCTCAAAGGTTGTAGGTGAGGTGGTTTTTGCAGAACGCTCTCCCACAATCTGAAAACACCGTTAGAGACGAACGTCTCACCAGGGCCGCGTGGCGATCACCTACTGTTAAGGCTGGAGACAAAACCAACATGGAGGCACGGAGCTAAAATGACACTGAGCGGGGGAGGTCACGTGATGGTTCTTTCAGCCTCCCTCTGGCGTGATGTCATGAGGGGGATGAGCAGATTTGTTCTGGATGATTTTTTTGTTGTTTTTTTAACTTTGGGCTAAAAGTCTTTTTCAGCAATTCTTCATCTTTTCATGAAAAAAAAGTTAAAAATAACATATAAGAAAATCTCATAATAACATATCAAATTGAACAAAAAAAGATATTCACCATTATTAAATATTCCTCGTGACATATTGTATTATTAACACATAAATATCTATGCATTTCTTCGTGTCGAAACTAAAGCTCTTGCAATTACACACTTATTTCTATATTACCTTATAATATTCCCATATAGCCTACATACTGTGTCATTTATAGCTTATATCCTTGAATAAAACAAATAAATATTCAATAAATAATGTCGATACAAATCTTTTGTTTTTGTTCTTATCAAATATCAGAGCTTGAAAAACAGAGCTTGAGTCCATTGGCCTCGGCCTCGGCGGCTGTCAGGTGTGTCGTAGCAGCGTCCTGTGAGCAGGAGATGGCAGCAGAGAGGCCTCAGGAGCTCTTCATCACCGCAGCCAGTATAGACAGGAGCGTACGACCAATGCACGTCTGACTTCCTGTCCTGCCTCCTCGACGCCACCATCGCTGCCGTCTGGTCTGTGTAAGTTTCAGATACTGTGGTTCTGAATGAGGACTTGATCCAGTGAAAAAGGCTTCATGTAAACTTGACTCACAGAACCACGATGTCTGCATTGACAGATGCTTTCAGGATGGAGCTATATTAGAGGTGGTGTGGTTGGGGAGGGTTTCTTTTTTAAAGCGCAGTCTCCTTCAGGTCGTTGAGGTTCGGCATCCTGTTACGGGAGGCGCGGGTAAACGTGGGTCCATTCTGCCCCGGTTTGATGCCCAACTGTTCCGGAGTGAACTGAGCGCCCTCCGCCCGCTGTAAAGCCGACACATGCCAGCTGGACTCGATCTGTCCGGGGAGGGGGTAGCTGGGCTTGCGGCTCTTGGCCTGGGAGGTGCTGCTCACCCCGGAGTGCCCCCTGCTCTCCACGTGCCCTCGACCCTCCGGGTAGCCCGCTTTGGTGGAGGGCTGAGGCGGGTTGGAAAGGGGAGCTTGGAAGCGCAGGTCTTGAGGAGCTGGAGGAGGAGGCTGTCCTTGATTTGAGGAGGAGGGGGACAGATGAAGGAGCCTGCGGAGGGACTTGAGTGGTTGGCTCTGGGAGGAGAGAAATCATCAAACCTACAGGTTTTTTGCAACAATTTTGGTTTTTGAAATCATTAGGAGGGCGGCAAGGTGGTGCCTCAAAGCAAGAAGGTTCCCCAGCATGAATCTCCCAGTTGACAGAGGTGGGGTACAAAGCATACAGAGACAAACTGCTCTAGCATTCACATCTATTCACTTTGGTTGTCTTGTCTTTGGAGCGTGGGAAGACGCCTATGCAGAAAAAACAAACTAGGATTCAACCCCAGAACCTCCTTGCTGTGTGGACACAGCGCTCACCACTGCCCCACCCTGCTGCCGTCGGTCTCCACATTCTGCCCGTGATGAAATCATCAAAATCGAGGTCAAGACTTTGACGTACCTGTGAGTGTGAGTCCACTGGCTTCTCTGGTGGCCAATCACTGACTCTCTCCCTGTCCCTCCCTCTCTCTCTCTCCCTCTCCCTCTCTCTCTCACGCTCTCTCTCTCGGTCTCGGTCTCGGTCCCGGTCCCGGCTCTGTTCCCGCTCCCGGTCCCTGTCGCGGGATCTCTCGCGGTTTTTCCGTCGGCTGCCGTGATGTGAGGAGGACTTGGAGCCCCGCTGCAGCGACAGGTGCTCCTGTCCGATCCCGGTGACCTGACATTGCAGGAGCAAAACATGGGAACGTGATGAGTTACATGCCGAAGTAAATGCTATTCTCTCTACTTTGAGTTTTCATCACAGGACAAATCCTGGTGAGGTTCCTCATGCATCCCTCTGGCAGGACAAAGCACAAGGACGCAGTGATGATTAGTGATGATGTTTTGTTCTCCTGTGTCAAAGTGTGGTTTGACAGAATATTATTCTCATTATCATTTAATAGGTTCCTTATTTTCTGATCAGTAGTTAAGTGGTGATTCAACTCATTCTAAAGAAAAAAGGAAACATTAATTTTGCAAAGCTGAAACTAGCAAATATGTTTCTTTCATTTTTCTTGTAACTGAGCAACAGCGCGCCCTGCAGCAACACATGGTTCATTCTCCCTGAGTTCCTGTCACTGAACTGAAAAGATTACTCAAACAGAAGCGCTGCAGCTTCAGCCATTCAGCCAAACTCTCACTCGCTCATTCATCTTCAATCTCTTGTCCATTACTGGGTCGTGGGGGGTGCTGGAGCCAATCCCAGTAGATGAACTGGTCCAATTTAGACTGGCCAATGAACCTGACATTCATGTCTTTGGACTGTGGGAGGAAACTGGAGTACCTGGAGAAAACCCACACAGGCATGGGGAAAACAGAACCTCCAGATTCAAACCCAGGACCTTCTTATTGTGAGGCATCATAATGCTGCCCAGCCAAACTCTGTTTCAGGTTTCAGGGTTTTTTTGGAGATGTTTTTTTCAGTGTTACTTATATCGGTCAGTTCCACACTTCCCACAGGAGGATCACCGGACGTTCAGGGTAAGGAGTGGAGATGAAAGTGAGAACCTCTTTGACGTCAGCGTGACATCGGAGTCATTTTGAAAGCTGCCGCTTTAAGTTGGAACAGTGTCACAATGTTGCTTTGAGGATGAATCAGTTATCAATGAAATGAAAAGAGGAACTTATGACGTGCTCCTTGAGTCTGACTGTGTCCCATCAGGATTTGTGCTAAGCTAGGCTAACCAGGCTACAACATCAAGAGAGCAAGGACTCAGTGTTTGTTCAGCACAGAATGAAAATGTCAGTAGCTTGAGTTTGTGAGCTCATAGACATGATACGGTGATATCATCGAAAGGGGATGAGTCTGGATGTACGGACACCACACACACTGAGAGAAACGTCTCGTGACGCGGCGTGGACGCACTGGACATGGCAAGACAAGATGGACGCGCAGACTGCGTGCAGCATTCGACACATGTGAAATCCTCTCAACTCGGAATGTGTCTCGATCGATCAGCCACGCAGAGTGAGAGGATTTCCTGGCGGCTCGCCGTGGCGTGCGCGTGCGGAGCGAGTTCACATGCAGCTGCAGAGTGGAGGTTAGATTACTGGCGAGGCTGGGTAGGGCGCAGCGGGCTGGTGTTGTACCATGGGCGAGGCCACTACGGGGAGGACTTTGACAGCAGAGTTGTGCTTTAAGCTATTCTTAGAGCTAAAGAGGGGGAAAAGACTTTTCCTGATGCTGGGGTTCCTCCCGTCCTCCATGTCCGTCTGTGAAGCAGAAGATGCACAGCCACAAGTCTCAGCACAGGGACATGAACACAACAGACCTGACCTTCACCCAGTGAGAGAGAGAACATTATATAGACACCGAGGAAATAATCAAGTAACAACATATGTTTATAAAGATTTAAATACATTTAAAAGATACACAGGGATGAGAGTCCTGTTTTATTACACCATGGCCTCGGTTCGGTTTCACTGTCTGTGAGCTTGATTGTGCAAAAACATTTGTGAACTTGGTGGAAGAGTATTTAAAGATAATATTATACAGTTAAACGACTTCATTAACACTAATTTAGAGAATGGACATTTAGTAGTTTAGCAGTAAAAAACTTGTGTAAGTATAAAATTATGTGTAAATGTGTAATTTTAACTGTGTTTCACTTTCTTGATCTGCTGCACTCCACTGCAGTCTGGTGAATCCAGTGTTATTAATTCCAGCAGATTTGTCTCCTCCTCCTGCCACTGTCCAGAACTGAAGCCTGGATACTATTGTCACAGTGAGGAGCGGTTTTTATCACATTCCACCCCCTTTTTATATCATCAAATAACTAATTACAACCAAATTTATCAGCGAGATAAGAACTACTTTAAATTCAGTTCATGTTTTATCCACTAACATGGAGGAGGCGGGGGTTAGGACAGGGAGTAATGGAGACTCTGTCAGGTCGTCCATCTTAGTCTGGCTATTAAGTTAGAAACTGAAGGTAGAAACCAAAGACCCTTGAACTTGCTTGGTTGTTGATGTCAGTTAATGATTCTTTTTTTTAATCTTCGGTGTATACGTAACAATATCGACACAAGATTCTGATGCTGCAGAAAATCACTGCAGATGTACTGGTCTAAAAAAAGCCTTCAAAATGAAGTATAAATATATTATGGACAAGTACAAAACAAAACAGAAACTGATCCAAAGGAAATATTTATATATATGTGCTAAATAAAATGACAGGTGGAGACTTATGTGATCTTACTATTTGTGTCTTCTTCTTCTTCTTTTTAATGGCTCTGAAGAAGCCTTGTTTTTCCTTCTCTTTGACGGGCTCCGGTGGGTTCATGACCATCGCCTCTGCAGCGCTCCTGCGAGGCAAACGTGGAAAATCATCAAGTGACTCATGTTTGTAATTACATGCTCAGGATTAAACGGTGACTTTGTTTCAGGTTTATTTTACATCAGGGGTAACCGCTAAATAGATCATGTCACAAATAGAAGACTTATAGAAAAGTCCGTGAGAGACCTCTAAATGACGTTTGAATTATTCTCTTATATTATTTCGTTTCCAGGACAGTGACAGAAAATTGTGTATATTTTACAAAATATACAATTTTATATTAGATGTGTGTGGTTTATGGGTCTATCAATATTTACAGACAATAAACATTTCTGCTTCTTCAACTTCCAACCAAAGGACCTAGCTGTGGATTATGCCTCCGCCAAACCACTGCAGTTTGCTAAAAAAAAATTCTTGTTCCTTTGAGGTCACCGCGACCTTTGAACTCAGACAATCCAATTGGTTAAGCCTGAGTGAAAACTGCTGAAAAAGAAATTCCCTGAAGACTAATTAAGATATACTGAGGAAAAGGTCAAAAACAGGTTTCGTAAGGCCAACCTCTGACCTTCACTGATCAAATTCTAACCAATGTATTGAACCATCTAATGTCATGTGTTATTCAGAAGCCGGACAAAATCACTTTTAGAGGATTCAAGTTTAGTGTGCTTGGAAAATCATCTTTTACAAAATAAAGTGGACCCGTCTCATCAAGGAAAAAAACTCACCAGTCAAAAGCTGTCTGGCGTTTGGAGTGGTTGCCCATGACAACAGGGTCTCCAGGTACGACGGGTCCGACCGGCCCTCGACTCTGGACGACGCCATCATGGAAAGAGGAGGAATTGTCTGGTCTTGGGGATGGAACTGAAACGAAACATGACCAGCAGAGTGACATCTGCTTCATGGACCGTCACTACATTTGTTCAGCATATTTCAGCATTTTTTCTCCTCTGTATTTTTATGTTCTGTTTTATTTTATTTGTTTCAGATGCCTGTTTCGTACCTCGGTAGAAGCTGCCGACTCTCCGCGGCATGGACTCGGTGAAGATCATCCGGTTCTCCTTGGAAGAACCTCCATCTTCACCATGAGGGTCATGGTACAAACCCACCTGAGAAAAAAAGCAGACAAGGTTTGCGCATCTCATCTAATCACTGCTCATTCTTTACTGCCTCACATCACAACACATTCCGTTCTTTTCTCTGAGGTTAAACCAGCGACAACGTGCGGTGACAGAGAGAACAGAGAGAAAACGCTGCAGAAACCAGGAGGAAGGAGTTCAGGGGGACGGACCTCGTTTTTCGCGCGCTGCGTGTGAAAAGCAGCAGCGTTGTCCCTCGCAGAGTCTTTGATGGGGGCACAAGGGTGGCTCATATCTTTAGGGGACGGCTCGCTCTGTTGAGAAGACACCCTATTGTCACATTGATATTATGATCCACTTTTAATTTATGAAACCACAGATATCAAAGTTATTCATTTCCCTGTTGACTTACATTTTTACCTGTGTCTTTCTAGTAGAGAATTCTACTAGCTGTTAACAGCTGTTATTTAATATTATTTACTATACTTAGTTTAAAAAGTATCTCAATCCTGCTTTTAAAAAAAAGCTCAAATGGAGCTTTTCTCTGGTAGAGTGACAGCTTCAGTCTTTTAGCGTGAATGTTTCCTTTCACTCCTCCACACACTGACCCTCGTCATGTCGTCGGTGCAGTCCTCCCTCGATGAGCTCACTGAGTGTCCGGTGAGGGTGGTGCGGTGCTGCAGCTGTGGGGAGAGGAGCTGCAGGCTGCTGGCTCTTGTCGGTATCACCTGCCCCGGGGCAGGCAAGCCCGCCATCCCGCCCTCGACGCCGTGGGGCCGGTGGCGCTCCCTCCTCACGTACATGGAGTGGCGCTGGGGCCGCTGCTGTGAGGAGAAGGGGGAGGTGTAGCCCAGGCCGTAATGATAAGACTCGTGTGGGGAAGGCAGAGTGTGAGTGGAGGGCATCCCCGCTCCTCCTGGGTCCAGGAGCTCCGGAGCACCGACATCCTCTGGAGAAGAGAGAAGAGATTGTAGTTGGGTTCTTCAACACAGAGGATCATGGAGTGAGCTCCAACAACGTCTAAAAAATGACAGATGATTTGATGCAAGTGGAGCTCCTCCACCTACCTGGTGTCAAAGGCTTATGTCTGGATTTGTGCCTGGAGGACGAGTCCAGCGTGCTGCTCTCCATTCGGACATTGCCGCTGCTGCGAGAGGCAGGGCTGTGCCCTGATCGATCGCTGTGCCGGGCCGAGGGGCTCCCGGGCGGCCCCTGAGGGCCTGCCGGGGCATTGAGGTCTAAACAGCTGGCAGGGAAGAAGCGGGCACTGGGTCCCACCCCCGCGGTTGTGTTGGAGTTTGGGTCGTCCGGGTGGAGCCGCCCGTCACTGAGGTTCCCAACAGACTTGGCGTCGCTCAGCGCGCTGTGGCTCTTGGACAGGCTGAGATAAGACGCGGAACTTTTAGACGAGGAGGACATGGATCCGTGGGCGGAGTCGGCCATACTGTGGGAATGTCGGCCATGTTGTTTCTCCGCTCCAGACTGCAGTGTGTTTGTCTTGCCTTCCAAGAAGGTGTGGCGGCCGACTTGCTGCTGCTGCTGCTGCTGCTGTTGCTGTTGCTGTTGTTGTTGTTGCTGTTGTTGCTGCTGAGCACGAGACGAGCCGGGTTTGCCGTGGCCGTACTTTCCACCGTGCCCCTGGTCGGGCAGCTTTGGGGAGGGTCCCAAGCTGAAATCAAACTCAGTCTTTCCTTTAACTTCTTTGGGACTGAGGAGGTGTGGCAGGTTGTTGTTAGCCAGGTCCTTGTTGGAGGAGGCAGAGCGATTGAGGGTCTGGGACATGTACTGGACCTTGGGGTGGAGTGTTGGACTCAAACTGGACGGGGCGGGTTTGTTGCCATTCAGGAAACTCTCATTGCCGAGGTGATGGAGGTCGCCGTGGCGAGGGAGGCTGGAGCACTCCTTGCTGTTGGAACGACGGCTTGAGCTCTTAGTGTGACTCCTGGAGGAGCAGTAGGAGGAACAGATGGTTCATAAAATCCTTTAATAATAATAATAATAATTCGGTGTATTGTGATCTTTCCATATCATCCAGCTGCACACCTGGTAGGAACTGTGTTCTCCCCATGATGGTGTGTTTTCCTCTTGGAGGAGCGTGGCGGGTTGGGAGACGCAGGAGGAGGCCTCTCTCTCTCCACCTGCCTCAGAGGCTGGAAGGCCGGATGGTTCAAACTCTGCTCCGTCAGAAAACGCTCGGTGGGGTTCAGCAGCAGCAGGTTCTGGAGAGAGAAAGACGCACAGCGAGAGAAACTGTTCAACTGGCAGGTGTTTGTGTTTTTGAAGTTTACGTTCTGTCCTGCTCATTTGTGTTTTACCTTCATCAGATCCAACATCAGGCCACTCAAGATGCCTTGGTACCTTCTCTCCAGAGTCTGAGGATGAGTAACTGAGGGAAACTGGCACACGCACACACACACACACACACACACACACAAACACTTAAAATTCAAAACGGACTTGTTTTTGCCCTTTAAAATGACTATTTGGGTTTCCAACATACAGTAGACGTTAGTGCCAGTAAACACAACATACATCTGATTAAAAATCTATCTCTGGCTCACACTAAACGATTTACAAAACACACAACGTCTAGTTTGGCCGTCTGGGACATTTTCTCTCGCTGCTAAACTGAACACCAAACACCTAGCTCATGAGTCAGAGCGATCCACTCAGTCATGGTGCTGGGAACGCTGCCACGACACAAAGAGAGAGAGAGAGAGAGAGAGAGAAGGACACAAAGCTGGAGAGAGGAGGAGAGGAGGTGAAACAGAGGAGGAGGAGTGGAGAGATGAAGACGAGCAGAGAAAAGAAAAACACAAGCAATAACAGAGAGGATGAAAGAACGTCTCTTACCCTGATTCCATGAAATCGAGGGTTGTTGTAGAAGAGTTTCATCTGCTCTGCCGGGAGTGGACCCAAAACCTTCTGGATGGTGAAGAGCTGGAGATGAAACGTGACGTTAAAACTGTCGCTTCACACGATATTTGTAATATTTTAAAAATGATAACAAAAATATTTTAATGATGCATACCAAAGGGATAAATTAAGCTCATGGGGGCTGAATAATTACTTCCATTTTGTCCAATTACACAATTGGTTTTGGGGTTTTTTAGCCTCAAATAACTTATAATTCACATAATTACTCTCATTTAAAACTATTAAAATGTTTAATTCAAGACTTGTTTTATTACCAACCTGATCAATCTCACTTTCCCCAGGAAACAAGGGCTGTCCATCACTCAGCTCCCCGAGGATACACCCCACTGACCACATATCCACGGCTTTTCCATAGGGAGCCCTGAGACGGACAGAAAGAGGCGACGAGACAAATTATCCCCCAGGTGAGGAGCCACATTGGTGAGGATGAGACAACCAGATGGAAATGACGCTAAAGTTGGGGACATTATCAGTGGCAGTGCTGCAGGATAGACTCAAACAATGGATGCTGTATTTCTCATCGGAGAGACGGAGCTGAGCAGCCTGGTGAGAAATGGCGAGCGATCTGGCAGCAGAGAAGCAGAGGAGCAGAGGAGCAGTGGTGTTGGAGGGAGAGAGTATTTGAGTGGGAGGCATTCAAACGCTGTCTCAATAAATGTTCCAGGGCATTTACTAAATCAGGCTACAGCAGCGAGGCTAGATGACGCTCCGCTGTCTCCGAGCGAGAATGGACATCGAGCAGCAAACTCAACACGAGCGCTGAAAACAACCGAGAATCTCAGGATGCACATCGTTGACACGCGTTGAAATCAGGATTACAACATAAAAACTACACAAGTGAATGTATTTCTTCCTCAGATGTATAATAGTGGGTAAACAACAACTTCTACTACAATAGTGCTTTGTGGTAATTATTTTATTTAACTTGTTATTTTGTGACAGAAAATCGGATAAAAACCCAGACTCACCCCAGCAGCAGCTCAGGTGAGCGGTACCACCTCGTGGCCACGTACTCTGTGTAGTTGGCGTCAGTGCCCTCCGACAGGTTACGAGCAAAACCTGGGCCAGAGCAATAACAACATCACATAGAGCGGAGACTATTTTCTGACTGTGATAATAACTGTCTAATAACTGGCTAATTGGCGAGGAAGGGTTCCATCAGCAGATGGATTTGACAGCTCCAGTGACAGCAGACTCAGACTGGTTCTGTCACTGCAGGCGGGATGAGAGATTATCGCTGACCGGCGGACAGCTCTAACAGTGAATAACACAAGTCTCCCCCCGACAGACTCAAAGAGAACTAAAGGTTTGATTCTGAAGAAGAAGAACCATCTGAATATTCACAAAACACCCGAGAAGCTATAAAAACACCAAACTGTTCTGCATCAGTACAGGTGCATGTATTTTTTATAGTTTGTTTCCTGTGGAGGATTCATTCTTATAACAACCACCAGAGTTCCTGTTCCCACCCACAGCACTGGATCCACGGCAAGTAAATCACAAGTCAGAGCTCAGTCGAGTCCATCAAGAGCAAACACCAAACACTCACCGAAGTCACAGAGTTTGAGAACATCCTCAGAGCTGATGAGGAGGTTCTCAGGTTTGATATCTGCAACAGACAAAGACAGGAGGCCGTTAGCGCCGTGTCACTTTTACTGAGCAACATCACCCTCCACAGACACCATACATCTCTTTCCCCAGATATTACCCATGATCCCTTTCAGTCTTTTCATATCTATGACTGCCATTATCCTTCACATACGCACATTTTGTTAAACTGACACCTGTATTATCTCTAATGAACAGTAGAGGGCGACCCTACTCACTAAGACTCAAATTTCAAGGTTCAAGGTTTTCTGAAATACGGCATGAAGTTCATGGTCCTGTTTAATGTCCACTAGAGTATAAAGCACGGCATGCGTTGAGTGGTGGATATGAAGGACAGCTAGCAGGAGTCCTCAAAGCTCTCATCCATGGATGGTCACTTCCTGCGTGTTACTGACCATGGGGTGTTTGGGATATGTTTTGCAGTACAGCGAGATACAGACGGGAGAAAAGGTCAAGTTCCCACCTCTGTGTACGATCTCATTCTTGTGGCACCAGTTGATGGCTTTGATGAGCTGGTAGATGTAGCTGCGGACTTTGTCTGGCGCCGCTCCGTTGGGCAGTTCCTCCAAGAGCTCCAGCATGTTCTGCAAACAGCAACAACAGCAACGGGACGTGTGGTGCAGCTTCAGCTACTTGAAATGACGAAAGCAAGCTTTAAAATATGAATCAGTTCCTTGATCATGGTCAGCGCAGGGGACTCCCCTCCCTGGTCCTGGTGTTTTAACCCCGACCGGCCATCAAGTGGGGACACCTTTGCTGAAACCATTCGAGTGCAGCATGAAAATAAAGCCTGTCGTGAAATAAACACTTGGCTGGATACCCTGGCAACACAGTGGGGAATACCATTATTCACCAGCAGCATAGTTCATATGTTGCCATGGTGATGCTTTTTATGTTTAACTGAGCAGCCTCCTGAAACTTCCAGTCAATACAGCATCACAGTAATGTGAGAATGAATGTGTGCACAGTGAAATAAAAACCAGAGCTGACCCTCTCCACATATTCAAAGACCAGGTAGAGTTTCCCCCTCCGGCGAAAGGCCTCCTTCAGTTCCACGATGTTGTCCTGCTTCAGTGTCCGAAGCATCTTCAGCTCCCGAAGAGTCGTCTCCTTGACCTCCTCATTTTCTGTAAAAAAAAAAAAAAAATCAAAGAGACGGCAGTGATATGGCTGTACGCCTCCTCCTCCTGCTGCTCCTCCTCTCCCTTCACTCACCTTCACTGTCTTTGAACTTCTTAATGGCCACCAGCTCATTGGTTTCCTGCAGAGATGTGAGAACGTGATATGGGTTAAGACTAAAGAAAACAACGTACAGAGTCGAACAAAGCAACAGAACTTTAAGATCCGAGTGGACATAAGAAACAGGGATCACATGAGATATTAGGTGATATTTAAATGGATTTCCTGCCCACTCTGAACATAAAGTGAGCCACGGCAGTGCTCTCATTTGAATTGTTTTACCACAGGGTGCTGAAGCAGCGTGGTTGGTGGGGATCAGATTAGTTGATTGACCTTGCAGAAGCTGATGTGGCTGCAGATTCAGAGATTAGCCGTTCCTTTGTTTCAACGTCCGTGTGCATGCTACAGATTTAACATCGAGCCTGGTTCTGACCTCATTGTTCAACTGTGATTAAAGAAAATGCAAGAGAAGCTTGAGTTCTGAGTTAAAACCAGATCAGAGCTTCATTTTTTTTGTTCGTAAAAAAACAGATCTGTCCACTAACAGGGCACACAGAACTAACACAGAATTGATTTCTAGGTTTTAGCTCACACATTTGAAGACTTGAATTATCTCCACCCTGGACTGTGCTCAACCGTTAGTGGGACGTGGCAGTAAAAAGTGGAAGACTGTCAGAATAAAATCAACTGCAGGGGTGGACTGATAGCAATTACCCCAAAGTCCTGGACCTTGATGTTGTGGATGTTTTTTTGAAGATGAGTAAAGAATATCTGGGTTAGGGTGATTACTCCGTGTTTACAGCTTTTTAATGAGCACTGGAAGATTTTGTGGGGCTATAGTCCTTGATAAATGAAGACAGAGACTCAGAGGACTGGATGAAAAAAGAACAGATTCTCACATGCGGCCGATTTTTCTCAAGTTCAACTATTTATTTCTGCATAATTCTTTTCACTAATAACTCCATTTTTAAAATGCCATTATTCTCTAATATTTTTTCACAGATATGGCCCAAAAATGCACAAAAACTACTTTTTTTAAATCTTGGAGATGTGCATACATTGTGTTCCCTTAATGCAGGAGCCGGAGGCATTAAGGTGAAGACAACGTTCCAGAGGACATAGCATTCAGGCCAGGCTCTGTCTCAGTCCCTCCATTGTCCCGTTGTTTACGCAGGGTTGGAGAACAGAGCTGCTTGTCACCAGCGGCGCTCTCACTCACACGAGCCGATTGTTTGCGTCAACGCGCTGTTTCTTAATCCATCGACGTGTTTCAAGCTTTTCACAAGAGTCAATGAAGCCAAACAACATGGGCCCACAGCTCCAGCAGCACTTGGTCCTGAGAGCTGTTTCAGTCTGTCACACACCAACACAAATCCAGCGTTGAGGCTGCAGCGTGCTGACGCTGCTCGTGCTCGTGTGAGGTGTGTCTGACCTCCGCTCCTTCACTTTTTGAGCCACTGTGAAGTCAGCACAGCTCAAAATAGCATCAGGGTCGTTAATTTTCTGCTGAAGTCATGAACAGGTCCTGATTGCCTCTTTGCACAAAAGTATGCCACTTGAATGTTTCCACAGGAACCAGCCATGACTGCAATAATACAACAAACAGGGGATGGTGGTGCTGGAGTTTGTCTGAGGAGAGAGAACGGGCCAACCGACCAACCAACCGACCGACTGACCCAAGGGTCGATCCACCACAAATACAAATACAGGTATAAAAATAAACTTCTTCCTGGCAGAGCTAATTACCCAGATTGTGCTAGAAAACCAGTTTTTGACGAGCAGTGTGCTAATGCGCAGGACAAAAGAGAGACACACAATCCAAGAAAACATTGTGATTCTGAGGTGTTCTCTTCTTTGCTTCTTGCCAACGTATAGCCCACAGAGACTAGAGGTAATTAATGAACGTGTCAGCACCACAATGCCACACAGAAATCCTGTGTACACACCAGGAAACACTGGCTAGCATGTGGGTTGTGCTGTTGTCACTCCCAAAACACAAATTCAAGATAACACATTAGCCTCCATGTACACACCCACATACGCTAACACAACACTTGAACAAAGTGGCAGAACGTTGCACAAACACTGGCACAAATCCACTGCACTAATTAAATGTTCCATCAGTCACGTAATGCTCTGCACCGGAAGATGTGCATCGGTTAAAAAGCCACTAGTTTCCTCATAGTTGAGCTCAATGCTGGTCTGACTGCGTCCTCCCTCTGACATCCTCAGACTCCTATTGGACCATTTTCCAACATAACATCCATATTCAATGCCCCCCCCCCCTTCTTTGCCCCCAATTCTTTGCCCTGCTTCCAGCTGAGAAAAGTAAAAATAACTGCTCTCTTGCAGCAAAGCTAAAAGGCTTTTATTGCCGTGACCTGAGTCTGTGAAATAAAAATAATTCCCTACAACCTTATCTCAGTGTGTCACATGTCACATATCAGACTAATGACACTTAGACTGTTGATATTTTTTAGGGCTCAGCTGACCCTGTGGTTAGACAGATTAGTCATCTGTGCAGGGAACCCTGCAAACAAGCACGCATCAAAACATTCTGACGCCCCTCTGTCCCCAACGCTGTCTCTGCCGCATCGTTCTCTCAAATGCGCGAGTTAACAAAAGCCCTGAATCAGAGCTCAAACACAGAAATGTGTCAGCTGAGCTCCACATTCGCTGATTTTTAACTGCAGCTTCCTGTCCAGCCCTCGCGTTGTTCTTACCGTGTCACTTTGCACACGCCTCCAGTAGGCCAGCGTTTGCATGTTTACAATTCTCCCCCAATGTATATAATTCATGGCGCTTTTGAAATTTTCATGAAGCTTTGAAAGAACTTGGTGTTCAAGGGACACGTGTGGGGGCTGAGATGAAGGAAGCGTGCACGAGTGCAACATACATGACAGAGACGAAGGTAGAGAACCTGAACCTGAACCTGATTCTGAGAATAACCCAGAACATTGATTTTTAGTCTCACGAGTCTCTCAATCAACATGAGCAGCAAAACGCTGTTGTTTGTTTTGGATCTTTGAACGAAATCTCTAAATATTTCATTTCCACTTAAAACTGCAAAGAAAACAAAACACCGACGACACAGGCTGAGTGTTTCTCTGACACATTGGAATATTGCAGCAGCATTAAACATTTAAATTTGTGTTTCCATTTCTCACAGAGCGCGCTCTCTCTCTCCACCTACAGTCGGTCTTGCTCCCTCTCATGTGCGGTTCGAGGTGTTTTTCACAAATGTATCGTTTTCATAGATGTGCTGACAGATGGACTAATGTAAAATTAGATGAACAACCAAAGCAGAACATGCTGCCTTGTTAACACAGAGGAATCTTTACTACACTACGTTTTTATTAATGCAGTCGTTTGATTCAGTAAAAGTTTCCACAGGTGATTCAAAAGTGAAAGTTTGGTTTTCTGGATATTTGTAATATATAGAGAGAGAAAATCCATAGATCTTACATAGAGCAAAGCTAAAGCTTTTGATTGTTCAAATGTGGCCTAAATATGGAAAATATTTTTTACAATTTAACCAAAACTTAACCATGTCCCCACATCCTGGATGTGCTCTTGGAATGAAAGTGATTCCTTCTCCCCTCAAAACATTTATCAAGAGAATTAAACGTTGCTTGACGGAATCTTACACTGGCATCAGACTGAAGCTGCTGTCACCTAAAATTGTCTTTCCTGACAATTTCCAATTGAACTTCTTTAGACAAATACAACTTGGAGAACTCTCTGCTTGAGTCTCAGATTGAAGGGTTTAAGTGGCACCTTTCCTGGAAACACAGTTCCTCGATTACTTCTCTCCAAGATCCAACATGACGGTGGGATTATTTCGAATTTGTGTATCTGTGGTAATAATCAGTAAATGTATCATTTATTTGGGATTTTGAACCAAGAAGGCCCCTGATCTCTTAACTGCATTTGATTATTTATTTCTACTTAATTCTTTTTAAAATTGGTATATGCTGCTGGACGAAGGAAAACAAACACACCAGGGATAAAATGAATAAAATAAAAAACACCTCCAGGCACAAACAGTTCCTCTGGTGTCTTTCCTAATTAATGTATTTTATCAAGAACAGAGTGGATTCCTTCGTAAACTGTGACAAATGATGAGAAAAGGCCGACTGTTGACGGGTCACCTTCACAGAACCTGTCACTCTCGTCCAGATTAAACTGTTAATGTTGCTGAATAAGGTGCTAAAAATATTTGCAGTAATCTACACTTAACCCCATTCCTCTCGCTTCAAACCAGGACACAGCTCGAATGTTTCATTCACATAACGCTGATGGAGTCAGACGCAGGACCAGGCCCCTCAGCAACAACCAGCGTGTTGAAAATCCAGAAAATCCAGAGTCCAAGTGACTGACAGCAGTTACAATATGAGTTCTTAGTTTGAAATGCTGTTAGAAGTCAGCGGTAGAGTTGAGCAGCTCTACAGATAAACAACACGCAGCGAAGGGAAGAATTTACTGATTATAAATGTCACCAGCACATTAACTTGGATGCTTTCCGTTTGTTCTACTGATTCTACTGATGCATTTCCCTGTTCACTGCTTATCATGATGTACAGCTGAGGCTGACTCAGGCCTCCCCTCCCGCCGCGGAATCCTTCAGGCTTCTGAGAAATGTTGGCTGATTCCTAAACCTTTTTTTTATTTTTGCACATGCCTCAAAACTTTTTAAAAAGCCATCAGTTCTTTTTTTATTCTCAAAATGTTCTCCGTGAAAAACGCACCACCACTGCAAACACAGCAGTGTTCTGATACAGCAGACAGAGAGGAGCTGTCTTACCTTGTGCCTGCACTTCAGCACCACTCCATACGCTCCTGCAGGAGGAGAAACACAGAGCATCAATGAATTAACACTAAATCCCTTCTGAAAAAATAAACACCACCAAATTCTATTGTGTTTTTTTTGTGAGTGCCTAACTAAAGCTTTAAAGGTATAGTTCACCCAAAAATGAAAACGTGCTCATTATCTAGACACCACTAAAGAAGGGCGGGCGGACATTGTCTGAGTCCTTTATTTGTGTTAAACTCTAACCGTAAGAAACTTCTACAGTGATTTCACTGTTTGTTTGTTTTTTAATCTGATACGGGAATTCATAGTAACACAGCCACAGCTGATAAAAATGTCAAATGGAAGCAACTGGAAATACTCTGAGCATTGCTGTTTGAGACAGTGGATGGATGTAAGAGGAAAAGAATGAGGAAACAGAAAGGCTTGTTAGTGAAGGCTGACTAAAACATAAAGAGAATTCCCACACAGGGTCAGTTTACTTCTTTACTTCAGAGCTGGCAGGAAAAGTTCTGGAAGCTGTCGGCAGCAAATGTCCCACATACAGCCTGACGAAACCCTGCTTCAGATGAAGGTGTTTATCAGCTTCATCAGCCTCACGTTTACGATCCCACGGTCAGGGCTTTTCCACCGAGCTGGAGCTAGTGCTAGTTCTGGCCTAGTGCCTAGGTTGGAACCAGTTCATTCTGTTTCCACCAACAAAGAACTGGCTCCAGGTGCTAAACACCGGTGCTTAGAAGGCACCAGCCACGTCAGGAGGCAAGGGGCGGGGTTATCGTGACCATCGCGACTTTCTCCTGACTCCTCATGGCCCTGAGTTTGAAGTTAACAACCATGCACTTGAATCTGCTGTGTGAAAAAAAACATCACCCACCTTCTCCCACAATGCCAAGGACTTCAAACTTATTCATCACATCACCGAGGGTGGAGACTCCTCCAGTGGGTGAAACGAGCTGCTCGGGCTTCAGTGAGGAGACTCCAGCTTTGACCGGAGGCTGACAGGGCCAAGTGTGGAGCCCAGGAGAAACAGAATCTGACAGAAGCCCATCTTCGCTCTTCTTCTTCTTCTTCTTCTTCCTCGCCTTTATGTGTGGATCTTTCTCCAGTCGTCGATCAGCTTCCTTTATTCCATGACATGAGGTCTTAACGACCGCTCCTGGAAGATGGGAGACAAAAACATAGAAACAATCTTTTGAAATATGTCATCAAAGGGTCACTCCAAGCTCAAATTTCCCATCATTCCCTGCACAGGCGGTTTATTCCTGGCACAGATGGTAGCTAACTAGGGCATGTAGAGTAGAGAAAGGCATTTCCTTCAGGACACATTTAAATCATGGATGACTTATGCATGACTTCCACACACTCTTTCTATCCCTGCTCCTCCAGCCACACGTTCAACCTGCAGGAGGTTGTGGGAGGGACTATGAATATATAATGACTGACAGCGGCAGTGTAGCCACGCCTGCTGTGTGGCTCCAGGTCAGTTGGTCAGGATCAAACTGAAACGTCTCAGCAACTAATGGACCCCACGAGCTTTCCATTTTTTTCTTTCATTGTTTTGTCTCATCTTAGTAACATTATCTACCCGCCCACTCACTGTGAAACCTCCTGACAGTCTTCTGCTCACACGTGTTCACTCGGACGTTTTCCGACGTTCTCAGGTTCAGCCCCTTTGGAATAACCTCAGGAGCGTCACAGTTTAGGCAGCTTCATGGACGGATCGTTATGAAATGTGATGCCCATCTGCCAACTTTAGTGACGCCCCCTGCCTTTCCTTCAGGCCCATGAGGAAAATATCTCAACATCCCCTGCAAGGGTTGGTGCAAATATTCATGGTTCTCAGAAGATGAACCCGGACGATTTCAGTCACACATGTTGGCTTTTATTATCAGATGAACTGCCATGGTACTGGCGTTTCCTTCACCGCCATCATCAGGACAGGACTGTGGATATGGTCTATATTTTTATGCTCAGTGTTGAAACATTTTGTTTCAAGAGTAAAAAGGAGCAATCGCATCCAAAGCCTTAAATCTCCATCTGTCACAAATCCAGAAACCAGCCGACGATTATTAAAACGCCTCCTTTGTTTTGTGGATGCTGTTGGAGTGGAACCATCAAAGCTCCTAGCATATCAGTCCAACTTCATTTGTATAACACTTGATTTATTCAGAGGTGCAAAAAAAAAACACTTTAATGTAGATTTGGCTCATGTGTCTGAGTGGGCGTTTTCCAATGCAGCGTACACTCCATGCTGCGCTTTCCAGGGGGAGAGATGTTGAGGCCATCCATGACTAGTCATCTAAGGATCCACACTGTATCACAAATGCACTCCCCCTCCTCCTAAAAGCCTGCAGGATGCAATGCCAATGATCCATAGGAATGGGTGATGGGTGCAGATCAGAGGCAGCTTTATTGCTACGCTGCAGCTTGTTCATGGAGACAACGTGGACACGCTCGGGGAAAGTCCTGAAATCGGTGACAGGCGGCTGTTGCAACGTGCCCCTACTGGTGTCATGCAGAAACCCGGGGGGGGGGGTAAGTGAGTTTGGGAGTGTGAATTTAACAGGCAGGAACGTGCGCAGGCGTGCGTGTGGGTTCTCGTGCGCGTGTAGGAATGGGGTGAGAGAGAGAGGGTAGTAATGCTGCGCTTTCTGCACCGAAACTGCGTTTCTCTCACTCGTCGCTGCGTTGCGGTGCGCACCAGCAATCCGCCGCTTTCCACGCGTTTGCCAACCTACACAGCAGCCAGTGCATACATTATAACGTGGTCCACGCACCGTGTTCACGACAGTGTTGCACAACAACCTCCGCGGACAGCGGTTACCGACATGAATCCCACATTCGGACGTTATTTCACGCACATAAAAAAAATGAAGCCATCGCAGCTCGTTGATGGTTGAATGATTTTTTTTTTTTTTTTACCTGCAGATGTGATGTGGCGCCTGTTCGAGGTGATGAGGCTCAATCTGTGAAGCCCCGAGCATCATGCCCGTGAAAATGATGAAGCGGAGGGTGACAGTGGGAGAGAGGCCTGCGCGTCGTGACACCATCAAACCCGCCATACTCACTGAGCGTGTGCACGAAGAGGAGCTGGAATCCGCAGACAGGGTGTCCGTGTACCGTCAACAGTTCTTCACAGGCTCTGTGTTCACATCCTCAGCATCAGCTGCTCACAGCAGCAGCAGCAGCGTCGTCATCCCTCTGAGCGACGCCGCGCGCAGCCAATCGGAGCGCGGACGTCGGCGCGTTGCAGCGCTGCTTTCACATGCAGTGTGAGGCGAGATGAAACCAAAACTTTGCCTTCGAAATGGATTCCAGCTCCACCGCTACAGTTCAGGCTCAAACGTGCACGGTGTCCGTGCGCCTTGTCTCCACCCCCATGGCTGCACCAATGGGCCCAGACCAGCGTGAACCCCCTGGATTCATGGGAATATTTTCTGGAGTGACCTCCAGAGCATCCTCCAGCACACTGCTCTGACACGACATCCCTGTTCAATGAAATTCCACACTGAATGCCTTCTAGTCAAAAAAAAAAAAAAATAAACACAATACAAAACCAGAAACAGCTTGAAAAAGGCCAGGAATGGGGTAGAAACAGAAACATATCTGTACATGTAGTTCGCAGATAAAGCTGCTGTGGTCATTTTATTGAAATAAGCTCCATGCTCATTTTATTTTTGCTGACTTCTACTGGACATGGTTAGCACAACATATTATAGCCACTGTTCGAGAGACTGAGCAGCCACAGAAGTTGCTCAAAGAATTAGTTAAGCTTGTCTGGTCCAAAGCAGGTCATCCCTTGGTGGGCTCAGCCACCGACCTGTGGCTTGACCAATCACATTGTGGCAACAGATGTTGGAGAAGTTTCAAGGGAGCTGTCGGCCCCATGATGAGGAGATTATCCTGACAGGTTTTCATATGTGTGGGCCACACACCTGTGGCCTCAGAGCCGAATGCTGGCCTTCATGTCAATCACCCTCCTTGGTTTGAGCCCAGCCAAGACAAACATGGTGATTTTAACCTCGTCTTAAAAGCACAGTAGCTCGTCTGTCCCCGTGTTGAAGTATTATATTCCATTGGGTTTCAATGCTATTATATTTCTCTCATGGCCTATACTTGACCCCTCAGTGGCAATAAACTGCTCACTCATCATCTACATCCACCTTTTTATTTTTTTAAAATGAGTTTTGCACTAATACCTTACAGCAAATATCTTTTGTTTTATGGAAATAAACCTTGAGTCTGAATCTACTGACAATCACAATTATCAAAAATAAATGTCACGATTACTCAATGTAAAGTTGTGTCACTGAGATCAACAGGGATTTAATTTCTGCTGGTTGAAGGTGGAGCTTAAATCATGAGCAGAGAATGCCAAACCCTTATTTCACAGTAAAAGCATGTTACAGAGCTGAGCGTGATTGATAATGTTTTATATTTCCTCAGTGAGCGAACACAGTGGAGAAGCCTTTCATCAGCCTGTGTGTTGACCCTGTGGTGCCTTTAATGAAAAATGTATTCAGGGCAACAGTTTTATCAAAGTGATGGTTCATTGACAGTAACAAAAATGATATCACAATGGATAAGGGTTATATCAGTATATATTAAATTGCACTGATAAGTGATAAATGTAATTACCCAGCCTTAAAGTCACTGAAACGAATATTTTTTTTGTATCTTTATCACTAAACAGAAAACAATCGCATGATTAATGTGAGGTTGCCACTGTGTTGTGTAGACAGCAACGTCTTCTGTTGTATGAAAAACGTATTGCTCCGTGTCACGTCTCCATGCGTGTGACAGCAGCTTCCCCTGCAGGAGGAGCAGGAGGAGCAGGAGGCTCCAGATGTTCTGTCCCCACGTGACGTGCAGCGGTTTTTAACATAGATCCATTACCGGACACTACACGCCGCTCATTAATGAAATCGTCTGCCTGTGTGTGTGTGCGTGTGTGTGTGTGTGTGTGTGTGTGTTTGCTCCAGTGGAAAAATATGAATTACAGCACTGCGCGGCGGACATGCGCGGAGCTGCAGCGAACATGGCGGCTTGCATCTGATGGAAAGTGAGGGACCCGCGGCTCGCACGGTGGGTACCGTCTGCTTCTTTCCGCCCTGGCGTTCGACGCCCTCGCGTTTGCTCCGCAGGCTGCGGCGAGAAATGAGAGAAAGAGCGGGCGTGCTCGCGCTGCCCTGGCAGCGCACGGCGCAGGGGTCGGCGGCACAGCGTGTTGGTCCAGGAGCCTGTGCGCACCGGGGCTGCGCTGCGGAGCCTCTGTTTCCTGGCTGTTTGCGCCGAGAGCAGCCCTGCGCCGCCCCGCTGCCCTGCGGACCGCCGCGCTGCTGCTGCTGCTGCTGCTGCTGCTGTTGTTGTTGTGCTGGTGGTGGCGGTGATGTAACATTAGCGGTGTTTATAGTGAATAATCAGCACCGTCCCGCCCACCAAACGTGACCGTAACTCAAAGCAAAATGCGTCACGCACTTTCCCTCCCGTCCAGTGTGATTTTCTGCCTGTTCAGCCTCTTTCTCCGTCCCCCAGTCAGGCGCACGAAGGAGGGACGCGCTCGCTGACGCCTCCCGGTCGCTCGCAGGCTTGACTTGAAGCGTTTGAAACGCTGCGCTAAGAGAAACGATTGAATGCTGATGAAATAACATCTTCAGCGGTCCCCGAGGTGACGCCCTGCTGCAGCTCTAATGCTTCATGTCTTCATTATTCTAACGGTCAGTCATCGCTCCAGTGATTTATGAAGCCAACCATCTCAACATGTGGTGGCTCGAACTTCTCAAACTGAATCAAGGCTCATTATTCAGGTTCTCCAGTTAAACTCACTTGACTCCCTGTGGTGCATATAAACTATTGGCGGACCTATAGAATATTTTTATTCGAGTTTCAGAAGAAACATTTAAACGGTGGCTCAAACTTCTAAAATGGGTAAATTAGGTAAATGTGGTAAATGGTTTTGTTATTCTTCAGCTGACTGGTATCGGTATCATCCAGCTGGATCTCAGTTGTTTGTTTGATTTTGTCGATTAAATACATTTTAAAATAATTCAGGAAAACTGTGAAACCAGAAAGTTTATTGTTTTATTGTTGAATAAAAGAAAGAAGATCAGGAACTGGGATTTCAGATACAATAGTGAAGACTGTTCAAGTAAGCTTTTGACATTTTTAGCATTTCTTGACATAAACTAAATGATAGATAAAAATTGGGGAAAAATTGGAAGTAAAACAATTGTGCAGAAAAACATCCTCTGAATTTATGTAAGGGATTTTCCTGCAGGTGTTAAAGGATGTAAATATAATTTCATTTCATACAAATATGTCTTAGTTTTATTTTACATTTAGAGTCAAACAATTTATCAAAAACAATCACTGGAAAATTCTTCAATGGCAATTTTAGTAAATACTTATAACTACTCCATCTCATTAAGCTACATGCCGCTTTTCTTTCATTTTATTGTGAATTTAATATTTAAGTTTTCTTTGTGGGCCCACTTTTATCGACTATCGATAATCAACTCCTCGTAAAAGCAACTGACTGTATAAGAATCCATAATTTACTTGTAGCTCCAGTATAACTGCCTCTATTTTACATTGACAATGTGAAATAAAAATTTGAGCAGCAAACATCAAAAAATTGAAATGCATCTTAAACATTTGCACGAATAGTTGTTTTACTTCCAGGAATGATTTTTTTGTTGTTGTTGTTGTTGTTGAAATATTTGCCTACATTCTGATATAGGAACATCTTAGCTGTAACCTGTGACAGCTCCTGGTAACTCCTGAAACAGGTCTGGGGTCATTTTTCAGGTCCGTGAACATAACACTAATCCCAGATCAGTGGCGGCCTAAGTGGAAATGGCGGTTGTAAAAGTTAAGTGCTTCCTGGTCTGACCCTCTTGAGTGAGGCAGACAGACAAACAGTGGAGCAGTCTGAAGCAGAGCGAGCAGCAGAGCAGGAATCCTTTTCATGTCATCCAGCAGATGTCCCACATCCACACGTCTTAATGGCGTTTTATGGCAGCTTGGAATCTTTATGGCTCCTTGTGACTCAATGGGATTCACTGCAGAGACAGAAGGGTCCTCAGAGGGAGGAACAACCACAATGCTTTGCAGATGCTAACATTTTTTAATTCTAAGTAAAGGAGACATTGTTTGGCCTCTGGAGAGATTTTAACCTTTGGGATATTTGGGACGTCATCCGGACTGGATCACTCTTTTATTTTTTCAACACTCAGCTGCCGTGGACTGTCCCTGCTTCATTCTGACCGACGCTATGAACGCCCTGTGTCAGCAGTGGGACCGTGATCGAGATTCTTGTGACAGATTTTCAGCATAAACACTCGGGTAACCGTCGAATTTGATGAGCTGTTGTTACAGTGGGCCAGAGCTGCTAACTCAGAGGAGTTCATGTGGTCAGCACGGGGCACTTCTATTGTTTAAATGCTCTTACATCCGCGCATGCAAAGTATGATCTCGTTGAATATAAGTGTTTGGACAGTTTCATGATAACTTTAATAACTGACCCTCTGAGGTGACAGAATGAAACCTGTAAATCAGTATTTCAGTCAAAAGTCAGCGTCTTTGGTTGCAGGTCTCTGTGTGTGTTTATCTTTAAGGATAGGAGTCGGTTTGATAGTTAACCCTAACATAAACATTCTTACAGAACATACCCAGTAGCGCCCCATCTGGTCGTACACAGTGCAGGGATCTGTTGATGTTCTATAGATAGTGAGTTGGTGCTGGATATTTCCTGTTGCTGGGCTGTGAATATGCGATCAAACGAACTGCAGCCTATTTTCATTGTGATGAAGCAACGTGTCATTTTCTAAAAGGCCACTCACTACTTGTTAAAATTCTTTTTTTTTTTTTCATTTGATTTTTTTTTAAGAAAAAAACCCATAGCCCTCAGCCGGAGCAGTCACTGGGTGAGAGGCGAGGGGAAACCCTGGATAGGTCGCAAGCATACATACAATGAAAATTATAATAAAAAATAGCATTTAAAAATTAAACCACATTTTAGTCCATTAATTTGCAGAGTAGATATCAACAATAAGCCAAATCACTTTTAAAGTCATTAAAACAATGCGATAACAAAACAGAATTATACAAAAATATTTTTAAAAAACTATGTAAACTCACCATATAAATAACAAATAGGAAAGTAATTTCCCTGGGGATTCAGTGTGCTCCCCAGGCTGCATTAGAGCAGAGCGTCCTGGTATTTTGTGAATATTCTGGACTAAGTGTTTTTTTGTCTGTGTCCTCTGCAGTCGGTCTGACTCCAGCTCCTCTGCTGCAGCTCCTTTGACTCTGGTCGTCATGGGCCGAACACCTCACAGAGGTATGTCTCCACAAAGCTGGACTTTCATATTAACTGGCTTCACAATAAAAGCTTCCTGGGATTTGACTTTCTGCTGTTTGGTCTGCTGGATCTTCATGATTCTTTGACTGAACTGTCACAGTCTCTGGTTTAATGACTTCGTTCTCACAAGAATTCAATTCTGCAAACTCCCAAACTCCGATGAGCGCTTCAATCCCTGTTTTGATTCCAGATCAAAAAGAGGAGAAGAAGGAGAGGAGGAGCAGCATCACAGCCGGCTCTGCCCTCGACAAATCCAACGGTTGGCAGTTTCCATTTCTGGCTTATTTCTTCTCATTGCTCATCTGTTTATTAATGGTTCAGAACTTTTTAAGTTAATTGGGTTTTTTTTTTCATTCACCCACTCTCTGCAATTTATTCTTGCGCTGTTGAAAATGAACAAAGTCACTCACAAATTTAGGAATTTATTTATAAAGTGTTTCTCTAACCCAACAGATGTTATGCAGTTTGTAATTTCTGATTTGTTTCAGTCGGTCCGTTCACATCACTGCTGCTCTTCTCTTCTCTAATCTGTGGTTTGTGGATTTTAATTTCTTCTGTACAGAACCGTTCAGCTGGGAAGATTACCTGAGACAAACGTCTTCGGTTGCAGCTTCGCCCACATGCTTCAAACAGGTAGCTGATCTGTGTCAACGGATGAGAAAACCTTCTTCATCACGCAGCTCCATTAAAACACATCACTAACCATCATGTTGCCCCTAAAGACACATTCCTTCATTGCGATGATGAACAGGAGCGTTCGTTTTAATTCGTGGCAACCAGATTTCCACCTGTCAGTGAAAACCTTCTTCACTTTCACTGAGTAGTTTTACAGATTTTATTCTTACAGGTGAAAACAAAGGGGTCAGGACCACAGACACATGATTGTTGGGGTTAATAAACAAATCCGTAAAAATGTAATAAACTCACACCTATGGGCAATTTAGGTTGACCAGTGAACCTGCATGTCTTTGGGCTGTGGGAGGACACCGGAGAACCTGCACAGCAAACCCAGGCCCTTTTTATTGCTCCTTCGTGACTTAAATTGGAAGACTGATTGCGCTCGAATTTGTTTGTGGAGAAACATCTGATGAGTCGTCCTCTCTTTGTGTTCCTGTGCAGTCCAGAGTCCCGCCCTCCAACGACTTCAAGGCAGGGATGAAACTGGAGGCGCGGGACCCTCGCAACTCCAACTCGGTGTGCATCGCGACGGTGATGGGCATGATGGGTACTCGTCTACGCCTGCGGCTGGACGGCAGCGACAACACCAACGACTTCTGGCGGCTGATCGACTCCTCAGACATCCAGCCAATAGGAACCTGCGAGAGGAACGGAGACATGCTGCAGCCCCCACTGGGTGAGGGGCCCATGTGTCCACACGTCGAGGTTTCAGTTTGAGTCTCTGTCCGATTGACCAGGACCTCGGCCGTTGAGCCTGGAGGAGACAGATTCAGAAGTTTGGCATTAATGATGTGAAAAGAAGGATGAAAATGAGCAGAAATATTTTAGAATTTATGGATCTGTGAAATCTCTACTGTCTACTGAAAATCCAGCATTAACACAAATGAATAGATGTCCATGTTGTTTGGCCACAGTAAAATAACTCACAGAAGGTGCCTGAGTTGAAACAGAGCTGTTGTGTCGCAGGTTTCAGGATGAATGCCTCCTCGTGGCCCATGTTTCTGCTGCGGACGCTGAGCGGAGCAGAGATGGCCCCCGCCTCGGCTTTTAAGAAGGTAACAGCAACCAGAGGGAAGATGCCGTCGAGCCAATATTTTTATGTATTGATCCTGAAATTACAAGAAGTATGAAGAATAAATTAAAACGAATCAAGATAAAGTCACAACTTTATAAAAATAGCAAAAATGAAAGAAAAAAGTTAAAAAAAAATTCAAATGCATTAAATATTTATGGTTTAAAAACACATTTGTCTCTGCTAATTATCTCACAGACCGTGTATGAACGTACTTGATGTGTTCCCGTGTTTATTCCTGCACGTATGTTTGTGTGTGCAGGATCCACCCAGCCCTGTTAAAAACTACTTCCAGCCTGGTATGAAGCTGGAGGCGGTGGACAGGAAGAACCCCTACCTGATTTGTCCGGCCACAGTGGGGGAGGTCAGAGGTCAGGAGATTTTCGTCATGTTTGACGGCTGGCGAGGCGCCTTCGACTACTGGTGCCCCTTCGACTCCAGAGACATCTTCCCCGTCGGCTGGTGCTCTCTGACCAAGCACAGCCTGCAGCCGCCTGGAAACTTCTGTAAGTGCTGCCGTGTGCGAACGCAGTGCGTTTGTGACTCGTGGAGATTTTGGGTGATAGGAGCACTTTTGTGTGTAAAAGAAAAACTAAACTATAAAGACTACTACGACTTGCAAATTCATTACAAAATTGAATATATTTTAATTTCCACAAAATTATATTTCAGCTCTTTTGCTCACTGACTGAGACCAGGGTTGACACACGATTAGAAGTGATTATGGCTGTGATTGCCATACAACTGTGTTGTCACTGACACTGAAAGGAGGTTCAACCACTAGGGGGCAGCACCCGCTCAGATCTGAAGCGTCTGTTGCATCATCCCAGGATCAGAAATTGTTCAGAACTGAACAACTGAGACGTGTTTGATTCATTGCGGTGGTGGGATCTTGACCCGAATATCAGTCCTGGCTCGTGTGATATTTTAACAATGCTCAATGACAAAGAATCTGAATATCTAAATATTAATAACAGATAATGTCAGTGCACATTGGTCTGAAGCCATTTTTATATTTATATATTATATTTTTATTTTAGTTGTGGGTTTTGTTTCGAGCAAGATTTCTCGAAACCATGAAACAGAATTACACAAGACTTGGTGGCACATTGAGGGAACTAAAGATCTATGGGCATGTTTAATTACAGGAGGACATACATGATGTGGATATATGTGGATCTTCTTACGGAGTACTCACCCTCCACAGTTTCAGGAGCACGTCGCCACATGAGTTTCACTGAAGCTAAACGTCGATGAGTCATTCAATTCTGGAGTTTTTGTTGTTGATGAAGTTCAGCTGCTTTGATGAATTGCAATCGTCGATCCCTCCTCTCCACCCTGTCACTGGTCAGGGAACATGGGGCTGGCGCTGTCCGAGTACTGGACCTTACACATGTGTGCACAGAGTTCTTGTCAGGGAACCTAACTGAGACAGCTCATGGCTTATGGATGAGACGGTTCCTTAGGTCAAGCTAAGGTACAAACTGATCATGAATTAGGGGGTTAGGTTCTGGCGAGGCTGCTCAGAATGAATGGAAGTTACTGCCTAACAAGGAATCCTGCGTGAGTGTCTGTGTGTGTTTGGGTTTCCTCCTCTCAGTTGATGGATGACAGCAGTTGCAGGTCTGTCATAACACGTCTGGACAGAGAGGTCTGGACTCTGTCTGGACTTTCACACACAAAGCGCGCCTGCAGCTCGCACAAAGGCAGGACGTGCCCTTCAATGTCTTCTATTTTCATGACTTATGCACTTGACTGACAGATTATCAGCATTTTGACAAATATCGGCATCTGCCTTTTTTTAAATCCGAGGCCCGATAAGAAATCAATTTAAACATTTCTGTATACATTTTATTTACTTTTGACTTTATAAAAAGTTATTTATTTGAGTTAAATGAGTTAACAAGATTTAAATATGAGGTGAATATGTGTTAATATCAGGGAGCTTTTATTTGTTTAATTTTTCATTTAACTTGCTGCTGAGTCTGGGAGCTTCCTGCACTTTTCATTGGAATTGTTCTAAGAAAAACTGTTTAATAAACATATGCGTAAAGGCATTTAAACAAAGTTAAGTGCTGGAGTTCCTATTGTTCAAAATTTTGATGCAAATATTTTCACTAATACTACAAAATATCGGTTAACGGTCTCCTTGACTACTAATAACCAGAATTGGTATTGGCCTCAAAAAACCCTTATCAGTCAATCACTAATACACGTATTGTATTCGTTTGCACTCCTGTGAAAAGTTGTGAATGGTCTCGTTCCTGCGGTGTTCTCACGCGGGCTGATTGGGACATTCCTGCAGCTTTTACCCAGAGGCCCGCAGAAAAAACTCTGGAGAATGTCTGGAGCAAGCGGCTCTGACATTGGTGATCTGGCACGCAGCCCCTTCGGATCTTTTCAGAACAATATCCAGAGTCCTGTGTGTGTTACGAAGCTCAGGGAAAATAAACGTGCACAGCAGCTCCGTCCTGCTCCAGGTCTTTCTCACTGTTTCTGCTCGAGGCTTCACACATTTTAATGGTGGAACCTGGTTTGGAAACAACTCCAGTTGAACACTGAGCAGAAGGAGGCAGCTCTGTGCCACAGCTGCACTCACACGTGCACTTGAGCTAGAGTCTGTGCCATCAGCGTGAGTGTAGAGAAACGGACGTGGAGGATGATGTAAATTAGCAGAGAGCGATGTTTGTATGCATGTAAGTGAATAAGTAGGGCTGGGCTGAGGTGTTAATGAGCCTTAATTAGCTCTGCATACGGGAGAAGCAGCTCTGTAATTACCACTACATTTAAAATTTCTAATTGGCTTTCATCAGATTTTTCTGTAAGGAGCTTCAGTGGATTTGTAATTATTCTGCTTTTTGTACAGTTTGTGCAAAATTCATCAAGCAAAGTATTTTTGTGCGATGTCTTTGTTAAACTGGGTCAGAATGCAGGGTAATCCTTTCTGAATAATGTATGAAGAACACTATGTCTCAGAAGCAGAGGCTGTATATTTGATCTAATTCAGGCAAAAATAACAAAAAAAAAAAACTTTGTCGGCCGCAGCCGCAGTTGGATTGAGATATCAAACATGATTTCAGTGTCATCCTTAATATATATATATTAATATTTCGTTTTCATAAATAAAATTTCTTTCATATTTACATTGATACAACAAAATAAAAACACTCAAGACCCCCCCCCGTATGGAACGAATGAGCAGTTTGCACATGGGGTCAAAACAGCGGACTGCAAATAGCAGAGTGGCAAATAGACATTAAACAACCAATAACGTAGCAGGTAATAACTAGTAATAGCAATGGTAATAGGCATTAAATAACCAGTAACATGACAGTGCCCAGTATGACTTTAAGCAGTTTTACAAATGCACTGAATACAAACAAAGACCTACCAACAACTCATCTTTGACACAAGACACAAACATGAGAGGACGTCTCAAAGACAGACATGTCCCACTTGGACCTGCATGTAAACGCTGTGTTTGTCCATCCAGAACCAGATTTAAGATGTTTGTGGGATGACGGGACTTTTCCCCGGCCGCCTTCCTGCGGCTGCTCTGCTGCACATTGTTCCAGAGCCGGGGTGACATCCGACCGTGCCACTGTTTCCTGATGGGCTGAGTGGGCTATAGGGTTACAGCTGAGTGGTGGTGGTGGTGGTGGTGGTGGGGGGGGGGGGGGGGCCCCCCCTCTCGGGGGGGGGGGGGGGGGGGGGGGGGGGGGGGGGGGGGGGGGGGGGGGGGGGGGGGGGGGGGGGTCCCCTCTCTCTGGAGAGAGAGAGTGTTGAGAGAGCTGGCTCCTGTGTGCGCCAACTCCAGGAGTTTTGCCCCTTTCACCCGTTTCAATCAGGAACTCTTCACATCCAGTTTAACCTTTTACTCCCCCCCCCCCCCCCCCCCCCCCACAAAGCCGTCTTCCCTCTGCCCATCCCCCAGTTCCCCCCCCCCCCTACCCTGGGAGACTTGCTGAGAAGCAGGTGACTGATGTAGACTGTCGATATGGCCTACAGATAACATGAATAAAGGGCTGTACCCCCCCCACCCCCACACTCCTCCCTCACTCTACCCCAGCCTCTATGCAAATCCAAACACACCCTCCTCCTCCTCCTCCTCCTCCTGCTCATTCATTGGAAACTTTGCATGCTTCAGCCAGCAGCAGCAGAGCAGCAGCAGCGTGGGCTTTGTTGTGGACGACTGCCGGCAGAATAGAGGAGGACGGGGCAGGAGATCGAGGGGCGGAAGAACAGAACTGGAAATTAACTACAGAGCTAGAGAGAATTTTAAAGTGAGCAAGAGAGAGAGAGAGAGAAAGAGAGAGGAAAACAAATCCATCTAAAGCTGAAAGAGTTGCAGCAAAGAGAGAGAACCAGGAAGCAACTGTACTGAGTGACTTGTATTGTTCCAGGCTTAACTATCACCACTCTGCACAGCAGTCAGCAAGTTCTGCTTTTGTTTAGAGGGGATTTCCTGGTGAGTTCCAAGTTGTTCTTTTCATATAAATGCAAGGGGGAAAAACAAGTTTTACATGTTTCGTGTTTTTCATCATTAGTGAAAAGAAGTGGAGGGACATTGATGTTGCAACAACATATTTCAATGAGACTATTTTAATAATTCTAACCCTTTTCATAATTCCTCTGAGATACAGAATTATTCTTAGTGAAAATTGCACATTAAGTCCATTCAGTGAAGTTGTCATGTCTTAAAACTAGTTTGTTTATTTTCGTTCTTTACATATTTCTACTAGAAGGAACTTTCATTGTGTTGAAAAAAGCAAAGTCAGGGATGAACTTGCTTTAGTTCAGTTTAGTCGTTTGCAGTATAAATCCTTGCTTCTTTGTTTTTGTACACTGACTTGCATGTATTCAGATTCCCTGTGAAGACCAGTGGCTGCAGAGAGTCTGGAGGTTGAACAGTCTTCTCTGTGGTAATTAAGTTCAGGGCTGCATGTGTTTTTGATCATGTGATTTTTGTGTGTAAAGCTTTTGGGAATTAGTTTGTACAGGGCTCAGGACAGAGGATTAGAGCATATCAAATATTTTCACTGCACTCGTTTTCTGTTTAAATTTCACACGAGTCGCAGTCGGGACCTTCTTTCAGTTTTTGTGTCAATGCGAGACTCTGAGCCTTGAGAATTCATGCAGGCACTATTGTTGTGGTTTTACTCTGTGGCCTGAAGCTGTTTAAGTCACTTCCCTTCCTCTTTTATCTTGTGCGCGCGCGCACACACACACACACCTGAATCTGCACTTCATGAGTGTCATGGTGCTTTAAATCTTCTCAGTGAACATCCTGTGTGTGTGGACTGTTTCCATTGAGGCTGCTCACCATGTAGGTGTGTGTGTGTGTGTGTGTGTGTGTTGGGGAGTGTAATTAGATGAGAGGCAACTCTATAGTACCCCTCCCCCAACACCCCCCAGACTGCAGACACACTTCTCTATATGACCCCATTCTCATGCGTGCATAACACGCACACACACACACACACACACACACGTTTCCTCGGGCTGTGGCTCACACAGGTCATTGGGTCGACTTGGAATTATATCGTCATGATCAGTCCCACATGTCTTTGTTTTGCTGCATGCTGGATTCCTGACTCGTGGTTTTTTTCAGCTCTTTTTGGAGGGAAAATCAAACCATTCATATAAAGTTTGCAGTTTGTGTTAACAACATCGATTTATATAAGGTTATCGACATGATTTTCTCCATTGTGCAAATCATGTTTCATTGTTCTGACCATTGAGTAAAATATCTGTTTGGGCAAAGATGCCAGGCTGTTTCTGAGTCTTGGATTTGCTTTTTGTTTTTTGTTTTTTTTGTTGTTTACATTAAATCACTTTTGTCTGATTCAGAAGAAATCAGCATTTTGAAAACTTTGGTCTCGCGGAAATATGAAACCACATTTTCATTTACTGTTAGATCTAGATCCATAACTGTTCCCTGAGAAATCAATGAACACGTATTTACATACATGTACAACAGGTAAAGAAAGTGTGGGCCAACTCTGATCCAGATCCACGCCAACATTTTAAATTGGCTTTCCTTACCCTGATGCTTAGAGTTTTTGAGTCAGCTGCAGTTGAACATTTGGTTTTTACTGAGACCCATGTGTCATGCCATGTGACCCATGTTGAGGGGACGCAGTGAATAAAGTGATCAAGCACACATCTGAAATAGCTCCAGTTGATACAATGATGCTTTCATGAAGAACCACGGTGTTCTCGTCTTAAATAATGCATCCAACTTCAGCGAAGTCAGGAATCAGTTTCTAAGCAGCTCTCCTGCGGAAGTTCAAATTCAGAGGTGATTAGTGGTCTTCACTGAGCGAATATATGTTGGAATATGACATTTATCATTGGGGGAGAAACGGAGCATGTTGCTGTCGCAGAATGTGAAGGGATTAGATTTCCCTCTCTCCAACAGGAGCAGATCAAAGAGGCCCCTGACTCCCATTCCCGGGGTGTGCGTTAAAACCTGCTGATGCTGACTGGTACCCTGCAAACAAATTTTGATCTGCCTTTGTAGGGCTTAGGGCTTCCAGCTCGGTGGGAATAAGTGTGGCAGGGTGCGCGCAGGTTTGCGCTGCCGCTCCTCTGCGAGCGACTGCTCCCTGTGAAACAAAACACCGCTCCATTCTTCACCCATTCCCACTCATTTCCCAATTAAGCGGCTTTCAGGGTCCCCGGCCGGCCCTCGGAGAATGCTGTAAACCTTCCACAGTCACTAATGAAAGGCCCCGGGGCCCCTGAGAGTTTTCCACATGCTCTCACCCAGCCAATGTGTTTGGATTGAAATAGGAGATGGTTATCTTTCTTTCTCTTATTTCCGCCCTCTCCGTCTTTCACACATTCCCCGTGATGATTGTGTGACGCTATCACAGAGTCACGCTCAGGCTAATGAAGGCGGCGGCGTGGCGGCGGCGGGGGGGCAGCTGCATTGTGATTTTATTTTTTTTGAACAATTGGAATTAGCTTTATTTGCACTTTCTTTATATTGGAGTCCTTAAGCTGATTGACACTTTGGGATCCTCTTCATTTTCAGAGCCAAGTCTTTAAGTTGGAGGTTATCTGGAATCAGAGCAGTGCCTTCATGAAGGGCTGCTCTTTTTTTTTTTAAACCTCCGCAGAAGAATGCCTTTGTCTTGTTGGCGAGTTAAGCTAAAAGTACTGAGGCTTCCTTGAGATTTTTTGGATAAATAAGAATTAAAAAACCCTCACGTTTTGGTGTGGATCGAAATCAGGGGAAGGATCGTTTCACTGTAACCTGACAAGATGTTGTTGATTCCTGAGGGAATGATTCATGGAGCGTGATTAAAAAACGAGACATGATATTTATGAGTTTGGTGTTGATCTAAATTGAAAAATAGATTTTAAGTTTCATTTGATTAGAGTAAAACGTTGTTCATCCCCTCAGGCAGCTTCGGGTGTCCAGTAGCTCATCAGAAAAAACAAATCAAAGCCACACGTCCATGTCATCCAGTCCATCACACCACAGGGACGTACCGTGAAGTTAATTGTAAACATCCAAATCCTGCTTATTAAAGCACCTCCAGTTTAGTTCAGCCAGTCCTTCTTGACCGGCTGCTTTGTTATTTTGATGTAAGAAATTACATTTCAGTTCATATTGCAGGTTTATGGTCATGTACTGGGAATCAGGCCCAAGGATCCAATGGTTTAAATCAGATCAACATCGACAACTGCTGCTTCTGTTGTGCTGCTGGAAGCTGAGGGTCCGATGAATTCTCGGGCAGGCGGGTCTCCGGGGGCCTGTGACTTTTGACTCGGATTTCAGTGCAGGGAGTGGTTTGATACAAAGGAGCTGCCAATCCCACAGTCCACAAAATCTCCTCTGTGCTGCGTCTGTCTCCACAGATGTCTTTATCTGTTTAGAATCACAGTAGTAATAAAACGCTGTCCCTCAGGTCCCAAGGGCTGTGGCATTTCTCTCTTATTATTTTGAAATGCAGGAAGAAAATATATATTATTTATCTGCCCCCCCCCCCTTCTCTCTCTCTCTCTCTCTCTTTGTCCTGCTTCTAGTTACCCTCCCTGGTGCGCTCCTGGCCCCTGTGTCTTCCACCTCTGCCTCCTTTACAACGCGCCGCTCCTCGCTCACCTCCTCCTCCTCCATGCAGACCTCCTACCGACTCCCCAACCCCTTGCCGCCCCTCCCTGTTCGAAAAGGGGTCCGGGGTCGCCGTCCCAAATCCCAGACCATAGCTTTGTTGAAGGCAGCGGCCGAGGCTGCGGCAGCGGCGGCGGCGGTCAATGGAGCAGCGCAGAGTCCTGCCAGGACGAGCTCTGAGGCTCAGCTGGCCCCCAGACCACACAAGAAGAGAGGGCCCAAGCCCAGGAACAAGGTGAGGTGTCAGAGGAGGAGCGATCTGTTACGCTGCGGGCCAGCGACCCCATCATCCTCCGCTTTCTGCATGATGGCAGGAATGATTTTGATAAAGAGGAGACGAGATCAGAGGTGAACTTTTCAAGGGGGGGGTTTATACAGGAGGGGAACGTACAGAGGAGGCCAGCTTTGTTTTGTGGTGAAAGATTTAATGCGCGCCGCTTGATAAATCATTAACTAACTGCCTTTGTAGGTTACAGAGAGTAATGAGAGAGGGTTTGTTTGTTTTTCGCCCCAGAAGAAGCCTCGGGTGGTGCAGTCCCTGGGGTCATCATCAGTCACAGCTCCGCCCCCAGAGACCAGGCTGAGCTCCAGCCACGTCCAGGCCGACAACAGCAACCACAGCAACAGCTCAAATGTGGTGTGCACAGGTAAATCAGAACCGAAACTGAAATAAAAGCCTCGTCTGCATTCGCCTCTGCTGACGCCTGCCTCTCTGTGCGACGTCCCAGTCTGCGTCTACGTGAACAAACACGGGGACTACGGCCCGAACCTCGACCGGAAACTGGTGCAGCAGCTGCCGGATCACTTTGGCCCGGCTCCGGTCAACGCCGTGCTGCAGCAGGCGGTCCAGGCCTGCGTGGACTGCACATACCAGCCGTCTGTGCTGCTGTCCTTCCTGCAGAGCCAGTCCCACACAGGGGGGGAGGTCATCAGAGGTGAGCTGGGTCAAAACAAACTGAATACGGAGGGATGCAGAAACACAAGAGGAGCAGATTCTCGTATTTGTGAAGCTGGAATGTTCTTTTTTTCCCCTTTTTGGGGGACAAATCCAGGACTTAAAGCTCATTAACATATTCTATGACATTTTTCTTTCTGGCAAATTTGGATTGCTTCTTTTCTTCCTGCAGTCTTGGCTCCTCAACAGAGTAGAAATGAATGGGCCTTAGAATGGGGACGGTTTTGTTGTATGAGGACAGAGCCCTCTGTTTTCACTGTTTATGCTAATCTAAGCTAATCAGCTGCTACAGCTCCGTAGTTGCAAAGCAATCTTCTCATTAGCTTATTTGCCAAAATGTGGAACTGTTCAGTGTGTGTGTATGTGTGTGTGAGGGAGAGAGAGAGAAGAGGAAGAAAAGACAGTGCCTGTGGCAGCAGCTGATGCGAGCGCTGTTCCTGTAATCAGAAGTGACATGTGCGTCTAACCTGGTTTGGGATTCTGGGATTGGCTCTCCCCAGGGGGGCCGGATTGGGAAAGTTATGGGTGGGGTTAGGGTTAGGGAGGGGGGACTTCAATTTGTGGATTTGTGCCGGCTTGGCTTGGGGTAGGTGTGCAACGTGCAGAGTCTGGGATTGGGTGAAGAATGTGATTATAAAGGGGAGGGAGCTAACCCTGAACCATCTGCTGCCTTTCTTCCACTTTGAATGTATACTGTGTGTGTGTGTGTGTGTGTGTACATGCAGCATTCAGACTAATCTGTGTGTGTGTGTCCTCCCCCCTCCAGTGCGGTCAGAGCACGGTATCCGTTACGTGAAGCTGCCGTCCGTCTCCAGTGCATCGTCGGTGCTGCGCTTCCTGGAGAACATGTGCCAACATCTAGAGAGCGACAGCCTCTTCAGCTCGCAGCCGTTCAGCCCGTTCAACAACAACAACAGCAGCAGCACACGCTTCTACAACAAGACCAAATCAGGTCAGGTCTCTCATTTCACCCTTCTGGTTCACGTTGAGGCGAATTGTGAAACGACTCCCCAACCGCCGCCCGCCGCTCTCGATGTCTTCAACTCGGTCTCGTCTTCTCTGGAAACAGAACCGCAGACGCACCCTGAAAACGGCCTGCGCAAAGACGAGTCCATGACGGATCCTGTCCCCAACAACCGCTCCATTCACGCTGCATCATCGGACTACAGAGCAACCAAGAAGGAGCGGCCATATTACCCGGGATACTCCCACACGCCGCCGCCACCGCTTCGACGCGTCAGCTCCAACCAGGCTGAACTTGGCCCGATGTGTGCACACAGAAGAGTAGAGGGTAACATACATACACACAGTCTAATTGTCTGCCATTGGAATGGACCAATCCAGGGATTCATTCATGGAAGTGAGCAGGGCTGTGGTTCACTGTGACAGTGACCACCTTTCGATTCTTTTCTTTTCTCTTGTCCTCTCAATCTTAAGCAGCGAGCTCAACAACAGGACCAGACCACATGAAACAGGACAAGGAAGGTTCAGGGAACCACGCTTCTTCCTGGTCGGTGGATGATGTCATCAGGTTCGTCCAGGAGGCGGATCCCCACACCCTGGGCCCACACATCGAGCTGTTTCGGAAACACGTGAGTACATCCGCCTTTTCTTTGTCTTCTTTAATCATCCTCGATTCGAGTCGGGATGTCAGTGATCGGGAGGGTGGAGCTGCAGTAGCGAGGTCCAGATCTGGGCCAAAGTAACTACCTAAAATTTTAAAAAATGCTTTTGACAGGAGATTGATGGCAAGGCTCTGATGCTGCTGCGCAGTGATGTCATCATGAAGTACATGGGACTGAAGCTTGGCCCGGCACTCAAACTCTGTCACCACATCGAGAAGCTGAAACAGACCAAACAGTAGACGACAAAGACTCGCTCTTCTCTCACTGGCGACCACACGTGCAGACATGTATTATTCTGCAGGGACGGAATGCACTGATCGTCCTGGACCTGGACGGAGCCGCCGCTGAGGACGCCAGGCTCTGGCCAGGCTCTGGACTTTTTATACATTTGGGGATTTAAGCAGACTGCAGAGAGTCAAGGACTGACACGCGGTGTAAATGGTATTTCATGAGCTCTTCAACTTCTTTTTGTCCGAGTGATCAAATAAATCCGCAAAGATTGCTCCAGCTTTGACATCCTTGACAAATCATGGATATTAAGACATTTACTAATCACATGAAATCCCAGAGTAATTAACAATAGTCATTCTAGAGCCATGAGCGGAGCAATGAATGCCAGATACACAACATGTGAGTATTATCAGTTCGTCTGACCACACAGATGCAACATTAGTGCATTAATCCATGTTTTTTTTTTTTTTGCCTTATTATGAACTGGATGCCATAATTTATGAGCTAATTTACAGTGGCCTCTTTTCAACACACACTCACACATTGTTGTCACTGCGTTGTTTCCTTGCTCTGCACTGGGGATTGTAAAAAACGTGGTTCGGTTGGTGAACTTCACACTTTCTGGCGATGCTCAGCATCTGTCTCTGTTGCAGTCAGATTCATTTATGCACGTCAGTGACTGTGAGCAGCCAGTAGTCAGAACCAAGAGGTACTCCAACCAGGGGGGCTCAGCTCAGCCCTGCGAAGAAGTGTTGAAGGTTTTAATCCAGAGAAAACGTCGTGTTCCCTGAAGTTGTCCTCAAACGACTCGGAACTCTGCGTATTTGACTTCAAAGGAAATCCTTTCATCAGCTGAGATTCTGCAGCGAAGGCCGTCGATGTAGGGAATGTGTTTGTGAAGAGATGAACACAGTGAAGTCGGAGCTTCGACACAAACACACGTGTACAATGACTGGAGGACTTGAAAGTGTTTTGACACGAGGCTGAGGCTGTGTTACATATAGTGAAGAGTAAAGGCTGGACAACCTGTTTTGTATAAAGCCAAAAGGTTGTTTTTGATATCATTTTGTACTGTAACAAGTGTATCAACCTGTATAAAAAAGTGTAATCATTTCTTTCTGCCTGAAGTAGTTTTTGTGTGTATGGTTAAAAAAAAACAACTAGTCACTGGGCCACTTTGTGTCCCAGTAATTATTCACACTTCTCAAAGTATTTATCTGTTGTCCGCAGCAGAAATACTGATTTTCTGAACATTTCAGAACCATTTTTCAAACCAAATCGTGTTTGTCATTTCACAGGTTTGCTCTCCAGTCGTGGTGTCAGGTCCACTCTTGAAACCATCATGCTTTAATGTTGAACTCAGGTTTTAGTAGGGGTTGATTTTTAGAGTTTACATTGTTTTACATTCTAAGCAGTTTGTGTTCATGCGACTGCACAATAATCAAGCGTGTATATTTTTATGCTTTGTCATCTATCGACCCGCAGCATTTCATGTGTGTATATATTCATAAATATATATATATACGACATTTTTACTGTAAGTTGACTGTTTGTTGGGTGTTTGATATGTGTTTACACTATTAAACATTTGTTAACATCCTCTTAGCATTTGAGGCCTCTGAGTCCAGTTAGATCCACTGGTTCCCAGCCATCTTCATCGGTGTTGGTCTTAGCGATCGCTGGCTGATCGGTTGACCAAATGTCACCCGTGGCTCTGGATCCTGGAGCACATGTGGGAAATATTTTCACTTTCTTTTTACATTTTCAGTTTTTCAGCCTTCCCGCTTAACTGATTTGAATTTGGCTATTGGGCCTTATAGGAAGAAAAATAAATGCATAGATTTTAAGAGAGGCTGTGGAACAGATCAAATAAAGTTGTTAAATGTTAACAACATTTAAGATAATGCATGATCGTGTATTTCCTTTTATTATTTTAAAGCTGGAAATTTTAAAACTTCACCAACATTTTTTTTATACATTTTCAGTGAGATAATTAATCAGAATTTATTTGTTAATTCTATTATTATAACCATGAATGCGAGAGACAACTAAATATATGTAGTATAATAAAGGGAAACACTCAATGAGTACTCAAGCAAAGTACTGGGAATAAATGTACTTCGTCATCTTTACTCCACTACATTGTCCGCATGTCATTAATTCCAGCTTTTTTTTTTTAAAGATAATAATTGATAAATAAAGATTCTACCACCATAGGAACCAATGTTAACCGTTGATGTGACAGTCGAGGCTGTTTGGCGGTGGCACGTGGAGGTGTTTGAAGGCAGGTGGACCGGCTTCTTCTTCCTGAGTTACGTGGGTAGAACACCGAAATTGGCGGGTTGAAACAATCTGAGCCCCAACGTGAGATTCATGAGACCCGGACAGCTGGTGGGAAAACTACAGGAAGTCGGTATGAAGGCGATGGAGTGACAAGGAGGAAACTGAGGTAACATTATGACCATTATATATATATATATATATATAAAATTGTTCACACATTGTTCACGCATGTTCATTGACACGTCCCTCAGACAGCGAAGATGAAAACCTGGATTATCTGAGATTAACATTTGTGAGATGCTGAGAGAATTAAGATTTTTTTTACATGCTTCTCAGCAATGCAAATATTGTATCTGTATTTTCATTTTTTTTTTATTTTTAACGGTAACAATCTGATATTTAAATTACACAGGGAATACAGGGAATCTGATCAGCAGCGTCAGTCACTGCAGTTCACGGTGAGTAACTGTGGTTGAGGGTGAAACTAGAAAAGAGACAACAGCGCCACCTTGTGGAGGGATCGTTTCGTTGCGCTTGTTTCTGACGTGGAGGAAATGAAGTGTCACACAAAAGGTTTTCAATGCAATCACATTTATTGGCTTTTTTTCTATGCACAGTTACTAAGCAGCCTGATGAGCTGTTCAAATGAATTAGATATAGAATAATGGAATTTTCACAATGTTGTAACCCCCCCCAAAAAATAAATACAAGACTGAAAGTGTTGCACAGCTCCAAAATATACAAAGGCTTGGAAATAATCATGTAAACTTTGGAAAAAAAAAACGTTCTTCTTTTTTATGTTTTATTTATTTATTTTACAAAAGAAAGAATTTGCAAGATGTTTTTCTTTAAAAACGTATTTACAGGTTTATACAAAAATACAAAAGTGATTCAAATCTCTTTAAGTCCTAGCTAGTGTTAAACATGGAGCTTCTTTTAAATAGTTACACTTTGTCTGCAGTATCAGAATTGTTCCTGTTCTCTGTCGCATACTCTAAAGTCAGTGTTGTTCCATACTGTACACCCTTGAAAAAAAATATCAAGTGGCTGTTGTCACACTTCCCTATAGGGCAAAACTGTGTGCAGACATTGGAAAACAGTTTGAGAAAAAAGAATCTACACCTATCGAAGTTCATAGATTCTTATCTTTTATACTCCCAAGCTGCTGAGGGCTGAGCTGAATGAGCACTAAGAGTTTGCATGGCAACCACAGTTTGTCTTTCTAATCAAACTGTCAATCAACCAATAATCCACTGCTTTTACAGCCAAAGGAAACAGTCCTGAAGTACCTCTTTAGCATCACTGCTAGCACCGGTACAGTACGAAAAAAAAAATCACTCCAATCCACAAAGTTGTTTAAATACTAAAGAGTATTTTAGTTTTTCAGCCTTCTCAGTGACATTTCACAGAGTGACATTGTATTTTTCATATATATCAACTGTATCAACTCTACTACATATTTATTTGAATCGTTCCGAAGTAATGTTTTGTGGAAATCAAAAAATTCTGATATGGGTCAAAAGTAAATACGATGACTCTCTGATCAGATAAAAGTTGTTGTTTGTTTGTTTTTTTGTCATATGCACTTTAAATTCAATCAGCAGTTTCTCTCTTTGAAAATATTTCTCTCACAGCTCCAGCAATAATAGGACCCAGCACCAAAAGTGTTCAGATTCTCTCTCCCGGCAAATTCACTATCATTTTCTTTACAGTCATTTATATGTATGATTGTCCAGTGAGTAGATATACAGTACAAGATAAACCCCTGTGTGTGATCACAACTATACAGAACAGAATTAGCCAGACAGTTTGTACATCTATAGAACACACTATTGAACTTGACATTTGAATGGAAAATACAAAATCTTTTCTTGTGGTATGGAGACATCCCTCAGATAAAAATAATGATATGGTGGTATCCTTTTCTTTTCTTCTTCTTTATTTTCTGCACTTATTGCATGCGATAGAAAACACGACAAATAAAACAATGAGTAGGAACAAGTGAGTTTCAGCAATATGGGTATGATGAATGTAAAATTCTCATAATCAGTTCACAGCTTTGTACTCTCCATCTTACACAGTGTCAGTTCTGCAATTCAAATTCGCTGAGTATCAAACAGTTGTAGTTTTTTATCTATCTATCTGTCTATCTATCTATCTATCTATCTATCTATCTATCTATCTGTCTATCTATATAATTTACAATAAAACAGTAATATGCTTGCTGAGGTATTCACAGAATACAGTGAATGGTTTCTGTTGAAGTGCGGTCTCTGAATTGAAGAAGTATATGCGTTGTGTTTGCTGTGGTAGGCAGGTGAGAGTTCAAATTTTCCACTGACGACACTTTGCTTCTGTAACACACTTGATTTTTACAGCATACTCTACTATTCCCTGTGCTGGGCAAAACAGGAAGCAGCAATGCAACATACGCATCGCTGTCCTATCTGTGGTATGTTAGTCCTTCACTCCTCTTGTCTCCACTCTCTCAGATTTCGTAGTAAATTTAGACAAGGGTCAGACAATGGCGTACCCCAGCCATTGGGTTGAGCTTTCACCTGTCTAATGCTACTGGGTCAGTGCAAATGAAGGAGAGGCAACAAGGAGAGGAGAACAGTGTATATTGTTAGGATTCATGTGTAATGTCAATAAAACCTGGTCTTCTTTGCTACACTCAGGTTCATTCCCTATAAAATTTCTGCTTGTTGTTTTATATAGATATGACTTTTTATATTCAGTACAAATATACATATGCAATTTCATTATAAGATATATTTTTTTCAAGGAATATTCTTGAAGAATCATGAAGTGCAAAAGCAAGGTTGGTTCTTGGAAATGTTTCCAAATCAACCTCTGGTAAAACCGATTGAGGACCGTCTAAAGCATTTTCACCATCTCCACTCAGTGTTTAGCTTAAAACTGCTCTGAAATGCACCTTTTCCACTTTAAGTGATCTCAGCAAGACCCGCCAGCAGCTGGAAAAGCTTAAATCAGTCCAAGCATACTAGATCTCAAGGTTGGGTTTAAACATGTCTGTGATTGAATTCTGGTGGAACATGGCGAGGGTCCTTGTATACGTGCAGAGACTTATAAATGCCCTGCTTACAACAACCTCTAGTAGAGAAAGGCCACTGTGCGATTGTCCAAAATTAGCCAGTATCGTAGAGAGGTGGGCTCCGTCTAGTTGCAAGCCCTTGCTCCTTCTTGTTTGAAACTCATGTCTAAGACAAATCAATTTAGATCACTGGAAATGGGGTACAAATGTCACTGAAACCTTTCACAGTGAAAGATAATTCTTATAATACAAAGGAACCACAAAAATGTTGAAACTGGGATCCTGGGGATGTTTCCATATAGGGTCATGCAACATGGTGAAACAGTATCACCATGTCAGGAGGCGCAATTTTATAAAAATACATGCATCATGTTTCATCTTTTTGGATATAATTTATGCGAAGAAATATATGATTGGCTCTGTGATATACTCTCAATGCCAGGTCTGCAGATGGAAATACAATAGATACGTTTGATGCGGTGTTGAGATGTTGTTAGTAACGTCCACAACGGAACAACCTTTGCTTGTTGGCAGGAATATTGAGTCCTAGACTCTGGGCCGATGCTTTGGGCACCAAAAGTTGAAAGAATATTAAATTTCACAAGATTTTAAAATGTTAATAAGAAAGCAGTTCCTCAGGGACACACACTCACACCATTCAAAACACAAAAAGTAGAAATATCAGTGGATATTGCATGTGCTCGTTCATGCGCACGCACATTGTCCATATTCCACAAAATCTCTTTTATCATTATTCACCAAACACGTAGGACTCTCTTATTTTAAAGACAAGTCAATCAAAATAGGTCTTAAATCTTGTTGTTTTGTTTTTTTTTAAGGGTGCTATTGTTTTTGATAATACAGTATTTAGATATATCATCAAAGCTGGTTCAGTATCTCACAACACTCTGACAACCTTAAATAGAATTGTTGATCCAAAACTTAAAAAAAGAAAAGGTCTACCAGATTGTCACAAGGAATAACACTGTTGGCCTTGATGAGACACTATTCCCAGATTAGAAAATAATGAGGGGCCTTTTGAATTGAGGACACAGGTAAGACCGTCGCCAAGACATCTCTCACTGGTTGGTATTATGATGATCTGTCGTCATGGGGGCTCCCATCTGAATTCTCTGTCTCCCCTTCCGAAATGGCTTGCATCGGGGCTGTGTAGAGGCGGCTGCGTGTACTATAGCGACTGCTGTTGGCTACTGGGGGGATCCGAGAACGTCCCTGTCGAGATGCAGCTGACATTGGCAGGGTTTTGGGTGTGAAACTCTCAGCGTTGGCCCTGGGAAAAAGACCTGGTATTTGGATTGGGTCCATGCTAGAAATAGGGGGCTCTTGGAATGCAGAGCTTGGCTCTTCAGACTGTCTAATGGCTCCTTCTTGAAGAGACTCGCCTGGCATTTTAGGAGTAATGGGGCTCTTCAGAATCTCTGTAGCAGACATGCGGTAGCTGGAATCAGACCTGCTACCTTTCTTCAGCAACAGGAGTTTAAACTCCTCGTTGGACGTGGTGGACTTCTTGGCGCTGCGGTAGATTGGCACTGGGGCTCGTTGTGATGCAGCCGCAGTGGCTAAATTGGCTTGGATGTTCAGCGGAGGTGCTGGAGGGATAATGACAGTGGAGGCATTCCCAGGGGTCACTGTTGCTGGAGGGCAAAGACGAGACTTCACATTTAAATCTCCTGAATCCTTACGGCCCAGGACCTTTCTTTTGGATCTGAATGAAAGAAATCAAGGCACAAATGAAGACAATGGACCATTAGATGTAGGGACAGACCAAATCACACAAATGATAAAGCTGGATCATCACAAAATCTAGACGAACACCAATGTGAAGTGTCGTGTAAAATTCAAATGCAACACCTGTGTATCATGGCAAACAGGTCCTCAGTTGTACGGGTCTTGTTGGGTGAGGTGAGAATGTCATCGTCCACTTTGGAGTCATCCGTCAGAGGGGAGAGCGAGTTATCACTGGGCGTGGAATCTGCAGCACATAATGTCCCTATCACATGTCATCTGGTTGTCTGATCATTTATTACACAACTGGCGAAATATAATTTACACTAAGATCTCCATCTGATTTTAACTTAGATATTTTTGCAGTTATTTTTGATTCACTGTATTTTTTTCAGCAATTTTACAAAATGTGGAATTTAGTGTAAAAGCTTACCTTTGCTGAAGTAATCCTCTGTGTCAGGAGTTGTGGAGTCATCTTTATTCTCCTGCTGATGGGCACTTCTGGTAGCACCTGATGTCACTTCATCTTCTTCCCTCTCTACATGTCCTCCTTTCCTTGCATCGCTGATTAGGTAAGGATGCGATGTCTCCATTGTGGTACCAGGCACTTTGACTGGACTAGCCCAGGGCCCTGAGTCTGAGTGGCATGCTCCAGCAAACTCATAAGCTGGGGGTGGAGGGTGATCCGATCGCATGCCTCCTCTGGAACATGCAGCCCTCGGTTGCTCTTTCACTTGCTCTTCCTCTTCCTCCTCCTCGTCATCGTCCTCATCATCATCCTGGGAAAATGAGCGCTCCCCTAAAACCCTAAACTCAGAGTGTGCATGACTTGAATGTGTGAGCCCTCTGAACTCTGAATGCGAGTGGATGTGTGTGTGTAGATCCACAGGCGACGGGTGGGGAGCACGTGGCACAGGCCGATGCAAAGGTGAGCTGTCTTCAGACAGATCTGATAATGGGTCTATCCGGGTTCTGAAGGCCGTCATAGCCCAGAAAGTTCCAGGTCCATAGCGGTCCTGTCTGAGAAGCAGGCTTTCATAGGATGGTGGCCCATCAGGGTGGCGGCCAGGAGGGGGTGGTTGTGAATGTTCAGGGGAGGAGACATGGTCATGGCATGGGGGTCTGGGTGGTGGTCTACGAGGAGGGAGAGGCCTAGTGGTAACAGGCGGTGGAGCCAGAGTAGAGCAACTTGGGGGATATTTGGGTCTCGTAACAGTCTCCATTGCACTTGTTGTTTCCTGGACTGCAGTGGTAGCGATCTCTGTGGGTTGACTAACAGAATGGAGCTGCACTGAACGAAGAGCAGATGGCGTTATGACCATTAGATTGGAATTTGTAATTGCTGGAGTAGAGTTTGAATTTGGTGGTGGGTTGGTGTTTGAAGTCTCAGGGACCAAAAACTTTGGTCCAGTGGCTGAAACTCTGTGTTTGCTGTGATGGAGCGTGTGCATGTGGTGTGTCCGGTGGGATAGCGTGTGTCTGACATAGCCACCATGAAGAATATTGAGATCAAGTTGAGAAGGTGGAGGTGGAAAGTCTGGGTCTCTCTTATAGGTAGAGGAAATTGAAACTCCATCTCTAGGGAAATGCTGCAGAGAGGAAAGAGAAGACTTCCTCTCTGGCACTTTTGGCTTCCTTTTGCCTGTGGAGGGAGATAGGGGTCCTGGGAAAAATGCTGTTGAAGATGAGGGCAAGGTTGATGTTGGAGTCTCTGATTGACTGGAATAGCCACTCGAAGGCGAGGCCAGGCCAGCCAGCTTCTCAGGTGACCCAAGTTTGTAGTCTCCAGGTGGGAGAGGGGGACTAGTTGGCCTGGTCTCTGACACCTGGGCAGGGGCCTGGGTTTTGGATTCTGTGGAGGAGGAAGAGCTGTCTGGTGACTTGATACACTCCATGACAGTAGTGCCTGTGGCTGTGCTTGAGTTGGACATAGATGTGTACTCACCATTGTTAGACTTCAGCTCATTGTTGTGAAGCCACAGATCTGCATAGTCAGATTGCACAGCACCTTCATTCTTAAACGAGTGTGTATCTGCAGAGCTGAAGGACATTGGTTCTACAATGTCAACAGTTTCACCCAGTCCCATTCCCCATGATCCTAAAGGCTCTGCTACTAGACAAGATGTCTGTAAGGGTTCTGGAGCACCTGCAAGCTCAAGCTCCAGTTCCAGCTTCATATCTGTGGAAGACAAGGTGAGCTCTTGTTCATTAACAATCTTTGGCTGATCTTGATCTGCCTGTGTGTCCGTTCCAATATCAATGCTACTACTGGTTTCCTTCAGTGAAGACGTCCGTTTGGGTGGTGGAGGTTTGATTTTAGGTTTCCTCAGTGGACGATAACTTCTCCCCAGGGTCATAGTCCCTGCTCTGAGGTCAGTTGAGGGTTGAAGGTAAACTCCATGGGATAGTGCTGCTGCCACAGTGTTGGATTGACTGCAGTCAGGTCCTGGGTCTGCATAGTTATACATGTATCGTCTGTAACTCTGATTACACTCCCCAAAATGCATTGATGAGGAGTAGAAACTGTTGGTTTCTGATGTGTAAAGAGAGCCAGGCTCTTTTTCATTGTTTGGGGTATTGTTATCACCAAAACAGGTTTGGGTTTCCAAACTTTGTTTAGAGCTGTACTCCTGAGCTAACCCATGACTCTGACTCAGGTTTTCGGTTTGATCATGGTCGTGGTCTTGATCCGTCTGGTCTTGGTCTGGAGGGTATGTCCACTCCCCCTCACTTGCCGTACTGACTCCTGCATCATCTAGCTGGTCTGTCGCTGAGGACGTGAATGAGCTTGACCTGTGGCCCTGGCCCTGGGGTCTGAGGTCAGAGTGGTATGAAGGATCCAGGGAAAATCCCTCATCAATGGCATTGGGCACAGTGTTGAGTGAAAGCTCTGAGTCACAATGGGAGGAGCCTGTCAGTGGTGGAGAAGAGGGCGGGGGTATGGTTTCAGATGTCTGAGAGGGGCAGGTGGAGCTGGAACCACTCCAGTTCCCACTTGATGACTGGTGGTCCTCTTTGTGGTCCACATGGCTTCCTAGAACTCCTGTTGTAGACACCGAGTGAATGGGACTGCTGAAGGTATCTGAACTTGATGAGATCTCACAACTTCCCATGTCGGCTTTGCGAGGTAAGCGAGAACGTCCCCTCTCCATCCAGCTATGCTCTGGGCTTCCTCCTCCTCCACCCCCTCTTTCCCCGGAACGCTGTAACCTTTTCAGGCTTCCAAGTTGCAGTGGCTCAGGAGCTGCCTGGTCGTCTGTGCTCTCTTCCTCATCCTTCATCATCATCATCTTCATTCTTGGACTAGGGCCAGATGGAATAAAGTCCTCAGCTTCATATGGTGACAGCTCCTCATCTTCATCGTCATCATCATAATTGTCGTCGTCATCGTCGTCATCATCATCATCATCGTCGTCACTGTCCATTAGACGTCCGCCCTCTCGTGGAAGGCTGCGGGAGCGCAGGCGTCCCCCGTGGCTGGAAGAACAGGTGTATGTGGAATCTGACTGGTCACCCAGTGAAGAAATGTTGCCTGTTGAATGAGAGAGAGAGGCAGGGATTCCCTGATGGCCACGTTGCGCTCTGATGCGCCGTCTGGAGGGAGCAGCTGAAGCTGTAAAGAAGAAGACAACACAGAGAGGGGAACAGAGGGAGCGATTTTTAACCCTGGTGGATGTTGACCGTTTGGACTGCACTAGGTCACTATCAATACATGATTTGAATTCCAGTTTGATGGATCTTGTTTGAGGATGAAAATACACAAATTTGATAACATTGGTAGCCTTTAGATGGTTGTCCCGTGTCTGATCCCGATCCAAATATTATCCCACAAATAACTGTAGCAATAACTGTTAAGTCAAACATTTTTTCATTCAAAATATGGTGGGGAATTAAGCGAACTCTTCGACCCTGAAAGACTAAAAGAAACTGCAATAAAGAACCTAATATAGTTGTTCATTCTCAGAAACGTACATGCTATAAGGAAATCATCTGTCTGGCAGCCAGAGTCACGAGTGTGATGGAGCCGACCACTGATTGAGAGATCTTCCTGATAGAGAGAGAGTTGGTGCGGGTTGGCATGGACGATCACTGTGCGCTCTCTTGCTACGGGTGATTCATCTGAGTCTGAATGCAAAGAGACAAAGCATGTTGCGTGTCTGTAATATCATGTGCAAACCTTTAGAGGATGAGGATAAATATGATGAAAAGTTACAAAATAAAGACCCATACAACAAAACACTCCTAAAATTCAGTGAGCAGGTGATCTCAATAACATACCCATGTCCTGGTGCACTCTTTTGGGTATTCCTGTGATAGTCTTCCTCCTCCTTAGCTTCCTTCTCCTCTGAAGAACCGACTGGGAATGCACTAGAGAGCAGCGAGCACTGGCTTCCCTGTCAAACCCAACACCTGCAATAACCATACAGAGACTGTAAGCTAGAAACAGCATAAAGGCATTTTGTACTAAAGCAGTTAATTGTTGCTATTTTGGTTATATAACCTGGTCATGTCTGGAAAGGGTTTAAGATTCCTGACTTTATAATGGAATTCTGTATTTGACTGATTACTGCAAGCTAGCTTATCTGCACAGCTAGTTAATAGTTAGGTAATAGTTTTATTTATTTTTTTGGTTTTAGCCAGGGCTTTCCTAGCTCATTCCTAATTTGCTGTCTCAGCTTCCTCTTACCTGTGACATTGATGGGGATGATGCAGGAAGAGATGGAGTGAGAATCGGCAGTTATCTTCTGATCTGACGGTGGGTGGTTTTCCTTGGACCAGCTCGTCTGCTTATCCTGGGTTGAGGAAGCATTGGGGGCTGAGGCCTTGGATCTGTGCCCTCCCAAGACCTCACTGCCTTCGTCTTCACCCATCGAGGTAGCCTGGAAGCAACATTACATGGTGGGTGCTGATCCGCAAGTTAGTGTCAGAAAGCTATCGAAACGTAAAATGAACCACTTGACAACTAAAGTGACAAAAGGATCAACAGAAAGTTAAAACAACGCAAATGCTCAATACCTTTCTAATCCATGGGATGAAGATGCAACTTTCAATAGGGTGAAGTGAGTAAAAGCAGTCAAACTATGAACATAAAATACAACAAAAGAAAAACAAAACAGCTGAGATGAAACACGTAATTCAGGAGTACATCATTTCAAACAAAAAAATTAAAAAAGTCAAATGGTGATGAATGAAACAGGCTCCCCCATTCTAACAGTCTGTCTTAAAATGCCCTGTTCTTTATTCTGTAAACGTCTTTATTACATCTCTAATACTCCAAAACATTTCAAATTGTTGCCAGAATGTATCTGGAACAGCTGATAGTTGAGCTATTTAAAGCATATTTCTTACCTTTCTTTGGATCGTCTGAACGTCTGCTTCCCTCCCTGGCCTCTCCTGTGGCACCAGCACACACAAATAATTATTGTGGTCAGTCCAAACGCTGATTTTAAGAAAGTATCTTCAAACTTGTCCCTGAATGTTCTTACTTTTCTCTGCATGGTCTGGATCTCTGTTTCTCTCACAGGTCTCTCCTTCAGGAGAAAAAAAGAGTCAAGGTTAAGATACGTGACCTGCCGTCTTCTGCCCCGTGACACACAACAATAAGTACATACAAGGGGGTATTACACAAATACCTACAGTTTAGACGAACAAGACATGGACAGATTTCTGATTTACCTTCCGGGGTTGATAGTCTAACTCTCGCTCCCTCTCTGCTCTCTCTTGCTGCATGGCGACACCAGAATGAGATATCGGGTCAGTTTACTGTCACACGCAGTTCATAAGAATGAAGCTCGTTAGTAAAGTCTGAAATAATTCACGTTTTTCTGTCATCTTGTTCCAAATGTGATCCTATTTTTATTTTCACTGTCACAGTGGCTCAGTGGTAAATGTATCAAAAGATGATTAGATTAAAGTTTAAGAAAACAGTATAAAGCTTGTCAAGTATGTGACATCCAGCTCAGAATGTACTGAGTATTTAATAATACACATTCACTTAATATAGTTGGAGAAAACACTGGTTATCAGCAACGTCCTTACCGCTCGTGCGAGACGGCTTCTCTGCTGCCGGCGAATGCTGTGTGGTGAAGGGAAGGTGGGCATAGGCGGGGCCACCGAGATAGAGATGGTCACCCTGCTCCTCTCCCGACTCGTGGACCGCTCGGGCTGTTGTTCGTCTGTGAGAGCCAAACAGAAAAAACACTCCCAATCCCACGAATTGTGCCCACGGTAAGTGTGCAGTGGTGCCGAGCGGATCGGCCTCTCACCTCGGTGCAGGGCTCGGAGACTGAGTTGAGCATTTCTGTGCAGCTCCTCCAGGCAGGGCGGCCGGGTGCAGGGATGGAACACGTTGTGTTGTTGGTGCCATGGAGCCTGATAGTGGATTGACAGCTTGCTTTCTATGTCCAGGTTCGACACAGCTGAAATGAGAGAGGAGAATGCGTTGAGGCCAGTCTCTTCGAGGAGACCTATTTTCAGACCAGTCTGTTATTAACTTAGTTTTTAAATTTTACCTATGGCAAGGATGTAATGTAGGGTTAGGAAAATAATACAGAGACTATTTTCTTAACTTGGAACCCAGGAGGGTTGTGGTGCCAATCTGGATCTTTAGAAAATGATTTGGGGAAGAAAGCAACACGCTGAGATCCAGGCCATGTTTTTCAGTTCACCAGAATTAAAGCAAAACAAAATAATATTATAAGTTGAAATGAATAAATCACAGTCCTCAGTCTGTCTGGGGTGTACAGTAAAACTATTCCCTGGCCCACCAGCAGATGGCAGTTAAGCCCACCTCTCATGAGCAAGTGTGCACAATGTCTCATGGTCCTCCATGTTCGGACACATTATTGCGTCAGTTTCGTAGTATCAGGAAACTCTGACTATACTATTTGTAAAGTTACAGCTGCACATTCTTCACTTTCCAAAGGTTAGAACAGTTAATCAGTGGGTGACTGTGATCTGTCTTTCATCTGCTCTCGGAGCCTCTTTGGCTTTTATCATGAATCCCATTTCACCTGTTTTCACTTGAAATTCAAAACGCAATAGTGTCCTTGAAAGCCACACTGTACGTCAGTAACCAGGCAACCTTTCTCCACTCATGCATTTCCCCTGCAATTAAATCAGCGAGCTCGCATCAACAGCGTTCAATGGATTTAAACATCAAGGTTAAAGGAGCACGTGGGGGTGGGGGGCTGCCTCACACACACACCAACAAAAACTACACAACCTCTCGGGGAACTGTTTGAGTTACTCAGAGATAAACAGTAACATCTTTTTAGGATTAACTGAGATTTCAGATACAGTATTTTTAATGTAATGGGGTTTTTTTAGATTATCTTTGCTTTGGTGGTTGTCTCATTATTAAACTGGCAGATCTGCAAAAACTGCAAATACAAGTATTCTAGTATTCCTGGATGTGAGCGCTAATGTCAGTCACTGAGGTTAAACAGAAGGCTATTGGAACAAAGGGAGGAGTCTGTGGAAGATGCTGTGACCTGGTTAAATCAGTGGATGTGTTGTTGCCAGCCCACTGCCCATCGTCCCTCAGTCTCTTCCTGTTATGTTCTGTGTTTCTTTTGTTGCAGATCAGATCATTTCCTGGTTTTATTCTCATCAACAGAATTTCAGTGGTATCTTTTTAAAATTCCTTTCAGGTATTTCAAGTTATCTGAGTTTGTGTTTTCTGTATAAACATAAAGTTCTTCATGGTTAAAAACACTAATCACATCTAGTTGACAAAATGTTAAAGTTCCGATCTCGGTTTCTAAATCATTGCTGCTACGGCAAAATCTTTATCATAAACTCCCTCCCAAACAAACTTGGAAAGGAAACGGTATCAAACTCTCTGGCTCGTGCACACAGTGATTCAATCCTGTCTCCATGACATCCGTGTCCAGAGCTCCAGAGAGAGTCAGTGAACACAGACGACTCAGACCTGCATCATTTCCCAGAGTAAAAGATGAACAGAGTTTGGCCTCTCCTCTGTCACCCAGATCACATCATCTGCATTCAGCTGACACTAGGAGTTTCACTTGTTGAAGCCCCTATTTCCCATCATCCCTCTCTTCAATGTGTACCTCCATCTCGGTTTCACCTCATCCTGAAAGCCTGAGGGCGAAGAGTTGGCAGCTCCGGACTTTCATGCCGGCAGAAAACAGAAATAGTACGGCTGACGAAAGATGAGTAAAATATAGAAAAGAGAGTAAAGAGGCCGTTCATAAATCTGTATAATATGACAACAAGATGCTGTTATTTCTTTCTACAAGCTGTTCGGCCAGAAAATTGCAGACTGAGCTGCAAACCCGATGATGTGAAGCAACACGAGGAGACTAGCTGAATGACTTCAAAACGTGTGACATACTGAAGGTTGTTGGCGAAAAGTAAAAGTATTTTTATGGCACCACTTCAGCTTCATCAGGCTAATGGGTCGAATTTTTATTGCCTGAGCAGCGCATCGGTATTTCTTTTCTTTTTATGGTTTCACAGATTCACCAACTTTCAGGGAAGGAGAGGGAGAGGTTTGATACATTCGAGCTTGGACCATTAAAGGCCTGAGCGCAGCCTTTAGTCAACAGAAACAAGAACCCCTCGCAGCCCGGCTCGTCGGGGGTTGTGTCTGCATCGTCCGGAGCATTTGCAGTGAGTGTTCACACTCGTCTTCCTCTGGCTGGTGCAGCTCTATGATTTTTGTGACCCTCTCTCCTCGCTCTCCGCGGTCCAGATGTGAGTGAATGTAAGTCATTAGGAGGGAATGTATTAGGCTGTATCTGGGTCAGGCAAGAGCTGCAGAATCTTGTCACAGCAGACAGCTGTTATATAAGAAACACTGGCTGCCCAGTTCTGCAGCGTTAGTGGACCCGCGGTGGCTGAGCGGTCCCACCAGCTCGTCTCATCTGCTGAGACAATATCATTTTATTATATAAGACATCAGCTGTTTCAGCCAGCGTGTGAACCACAGTGGCATCAGCAGCAACTCAGCCCAGGGTGAGGAGTCCAGCATCACTGAAGCGTCTACAGACTTCTATTTATTTCACACCGTATTCACCTCAGCTAGTGTCTTAGCCTGTCACTGCAGCTGTGTGCAATGTCATAGCTACTCCAAAATGCCTGGACCTGCTTGGAAATTCAGGTTTTGAATTCTACTCTCGTGAGACTTTTCGTATTCATTCATTTAAAAGCGCAAATACATGGACACAACCTAATAAAATAACCATATTCAGGGTCTACTAGAGTCAAAATCAGAATGCCCTCGCACCTCAAGTATAAACGTAGTGAGTAGAAGTACTGTCTTGCACAGTGTAGTTTGTCCCTATACTGCATCGTTGTGACTGAGTCTTGGTGTTGGCCTGCTCTGAATCCACTTTTCCACCGTGTTTAAACGGCACAGACACCTCCAGCCCTCCAAAGCAGAATGCAGACACAGTGATTCTGTGTTCAAATCAAATCAGAATGAATGAGCATTATGAACAAAGTTAGATGTAACTGTGAGGATGTAGCTATGGACAGTACCTCTGGGCCGTACAGGGACACAGCCTAAACCAAGACAAACCAAAGCCATGGTCAGAGACGTCTCCTCCTCCTCCTCCTCCTCCTCCTTTTCTTTCTCAGTCGCTCCTCCCTTACTCCTGCAGGCTCCTTGTCATCTGTCTCTCAGCAGCGGCACTGTGTTCCCTCCAGCGGACCTTAAAACAACCCCGTGCGAGGCCAACATCCAGACGAGCAACATCTGCAGCCTCAGACTCTCCCCCACTGCCTCCCACCCACCTGCTGTCCCTGCTCTCCCCCCCCTTCAACGGACCCAACTCAGTCAGAAATGTCTCCTCTTTGTGCACGTCTCAATCACGAGGAGGAGCGACGACGCACCTACGCTCAAACTCAAAAGGCTTCCCCGTCTCGTCTTTGTCGGCTCTGCGATCCAACCCCGTCAGATGGTAGGGTCCCGCCTGGGCATGGCCTGTCACCGACTGTAATCTCTTTATGATGTGGAGGGAGGGGGACTCAGCCATGAAGTATTAATGTATTAATCCACCACATGCTGGGAATATCTATCACGTGCTCCATCCTTCTATCGCTGCTCCCCAAAGAGTCGCGATCTAAGGCAGAGTGTGTCTGCGAGAGCACCTGACTCTGTGCTGGCCTTTAAATACATTTTTATCTTGAAATAATCAATAGAAGTTTGACATTCGGGTCAAATTGGACATTTTAACAGCTCAACGATGAAAATGAGATGCAGCAACCCCCCCGTCCACCTCGAGTTAACTTTGCCTCCCAGTGATTCTGAGGAGTCAGAATTCCCTCTGGTTGCACAATAAACAGCATGACACACACACACATACACAGAGTATGTGAGCACCCTGCCTGGTAATCTGCTGTAATCTGGAGCTCTAGCAGTTCACTGATTTTGGAGCAGAGCTGGGGGAGCTGGCCGTGTGCTCGGGCAGCTCCCAGCCTCCTGCTGTTGCTGGGAAAAAACAAAACAAAACACAGACACTGAAAATAACGCACACACTCAGAGAGCAGGTCTGCACGCGCTCCGCTGCAGTGGTCACCGACGTGGTTGCGATTATTAAACAGACGGTTGTTTCATGTGGTCTGCCTCAGCTCTGGGTTAGTCTCAACAGGACTGCTGGGAGGCCTTTAATAGCTGCCGCTCCCCGGGGTTGTTGTCAGCCGTGCTGTTGAGTGATCTTTGAAACATCAGACAGGATCACAGGCTCTGAATCCGCTGCACACGGACCTGGGCTTCTTGGAAAGAGCCCTAATGACTTGTCCTGTCCGAGCAGCTTAGGCAAAATCACTTCATTAGCATCATCTTTTAAGTCGGTTAAAACGCACTGATCGCGCTCGAATGTCGAATGCCTGAGTCAGGAGGCTGATGTTTGTTTTTCTAATCTATTACCACTATTCTCAGGTAAATTAACTTCATCAGAATATCCACACATGTCCCAACTTGGTTGGGATACATAGAAATCTGGATCTAGTTCTTTTAAAAGCAAATGTGGCTAAAACCCTTTAATCAACATCAACATGTACCTGATAAAAAAAAAAAAAAAAAACTTAGCCTCAGCTATAAATCTTGTTTTGATTTAACAGGGCTGTTTTTTGTTGATGGAAGTTTTCTTAATGATGAATTCATATTTATAAAATACCTTTCTCCCTTTCCATGTCTTTATATTTATCTCACATTGTCTCTTTTGTTCCCCACAACCTTAATAAATCATTCTGCGCTTTTTCAGGCTGTACACCTGCACTGTAGCTCCTCCTCCTCCTCCTCCTCAATATTCCCGTTACAGCAAAAGAGGGCACGTTTCTCGAGCGCTGGGGTTTGAGGCCGGGCTCTGAGCACAGGCAGAGGCGAGTCACCGCGTCTCACAACACAGCCAAAAGCTTTATTTATAGCAGCCGCCACGTCACAGTGCGCCCGGCAAGCCAGAGGAAATATCAACAACACAACAGCAGGTTAAATGTTCAAGGGATTATTTCCTGGCTCCGCACACACTGTTTACCCAATTATAACAGACAGCACTCACAGTGCTCCTGTACTGCCCCCTAGTGGCGCAGCATGGGCATGACACAATGTCAGACTGGCAACAACATACCGCAAGTGTGGCCATATGTTTGTCATGGGTTCTATAGAACAGAAAGATTTACTGAAGGGATGATCCATCAGGAAAAGAAATACAAATCCTGTGGACATACTGAGCTGCTCTCTCTCTGTGTGTGTGTGTGTGTGTGTGTATCTGTCTTAATGGTAAAAATGTTGTGACTTGGGTTAAAGCTCCAGGTTACAGGCTTTATGCTAAGCTATGGTAACCATGCCATCGCCTGCAGTTTTAAATTTAATGTACAGACTTTTATCCTCCAATGCAGATTTTCAGACATGAAATCTGAACAGTCAGGGCCTGACTTTGTTCGTAGTTTGACTTTAACTATTATTTTTATTATACAAAATTGCATTTATATAGAGCTTTTAAAAATAAGCACAAAAGAAAACAATGGTCAGGGTAGTTGTGTTGAAACATAATTCATGAAATAAAAGCAATGAAAAGATGAGTAATTAAAAAGGTAATCCAAAAAACAAAACAAAACAATGATCGCAGTCTTCCAGGTGCTTCCAGGTCAGATGAGGGGTGCTATCTGAGGACAACTCATTTGTCTCAAATGTCTTAATGTCTCTCTTATCTCACAGCCTACATTTTAATAAAAAATGAAAATAAAGTAAGAGGAATAGCATATCAAATATGTGCAAACAAAGATGAGCTGAATATGTCAGTCGACAGGAGGTTGCTGAGGAAAGCAGCAGCAGGGTTCAGTGTTTAATCGTCTCATGTTGTTGCCTCCTTTCCTCGCTCAACCTTTTTGAGGCTTCTGTATTTCCCCAGCCCTCATCAATATTGCAGCGTTGTTCCTAAAGAGGCAGTAATCAGTGAAGGAAATATGGAAGGAATAAAAGAATGGTGTAAACCAGAGGAAACATATTCTATTGTACTAAATGTCCTGCCTGGTGTCACGAAGAGAACAAAGCCTTTGTTTCTCTTTACGTTTGTTTCCATACAAACTGCTTCAGGCCACAGATTGGGCGAATGGCGTCCTGCGACTGCTCTCCAGTGAAGGGACCAGTGGCAGGAGGGTGGAAATACTATCATGCCAGTAATGACGGTGGCAGAGTGTGTGTGTGTGTGTGTGTGGGTGGGTGTCAAAGACTTATGCTAGTCTGTGTGTTTGTGAACACTTCAGCCATGTTGGTAGAATGGCACAAGACAAGCCATCGCCCATGTTATTTTTAACTGCGTGTCTCCATGGAAACCGGCACATATGCCAAGGGGGGGGGGTCTCCTGCTGTGCATGTGTCGTGGAAGACTCCTACCACTGGTCATTGTGTGTGTGTGAGAGAGAGAGAGAGAGTTTGCAGGTACAAGCAGCATCTGCGTAAGGCTATTAATTGTCTTTCACATTAAAAGCATATATTTCCTGAGAGACAGGCGGCGATGTGTGTCGAGAGAGGGAGCGGTGAGGATAAAGGGCTTCTGAGGAAACACCAACGTGCTGTACCTGATAACAGGGAGGGGAGGATAGTGCTGCTGCCTCAGCCTGAAATAACCCCGGCCGGGCTGCGAGCCCACTGAACGCATCGCCTGCTACACGTCCATCGCCTCCTGCATGAAGGGGAACTTCCACTGAGGTGTCATTGAATTATTGACAAACCGTTGTCTACTTTCCTTAAAATCCATCACTTAAGAACTCGTAGCTGCAGTGAACAGCAGATCGTTCCAGGAAACCAAAACCAACTGGGCTGCGTGCGCCTCCCATCGTCAATACTGACTCTTCATTATTTCTAATCGATGGATCAGTGGCTCTGCGGTGACTAAGACGTTCCTCCGCTGCTGGTTTGCGGAGGCGGTTCGTATTGAGCGAGGGCATTCTTCTATAGCTTCGGAAGCCGTTGGACAGTTGTCAACCGAGTGAATGTAGTCGTTTCTATGGAAACAACTTAAAGATTAAAGCTGTGAAGAGCGAGAGCAGTGCCAGAGTGATTCCCATAATGCCGTGTGCCTGGGGATCTCAGGGAGAGACAGAGAGAGAGAGAGAGTGCATGTGAATGTGTGTGTGCCAGCTCCAGAGGTGCACTGCCACAAATCTTCCACTCTATTGTGACACCCAAGTCTGCACCAACACACGCGTGTGCACTGAATCACTGAGTTGACCTCCGAGCCTTTAGTCTCTCATGTTCTGAAAACACTCATTCTGTATTTAACTTTGATGGGATAATAATCTGTGTAAGAAGAGCGTGATTGTTAAGATTAGCATGCGCATGCCCAGCAGTGCACGTGAGTGGGCACCTGATACGCTTTTACAGGCGTGCTTGAATGGACGGGGATTAAAACCACAACACACATTTCAAATATAAATGTACGAGTTTGAGTGAAGACGTGCAACCACAGTCCTGAGTGCTAGCATGCTAACAGTTCATATTCAGTGCTGAACATAAAGGATGTGAACCATCAAATTATTGACATATTTTTTAATCCGGATAAAGGTTGAAATGATAGAAACGTCTCCACTTCCTGTTGGAGAAACTAATGCTGTGACGGAGGAAACGGATGTGAGTCCTTTTCACGCAACAACGTGACACATTGAGGTACACACACACACACACACACACTCCAACTGGAGCATTTTCCTCACTCTCTCCGTCTTCTTTCTACTTTTACCCAATTGCCTATTTGCATCTTCTCCTGTTTTTGATTTAATGTATGTACCTCCTCCCTGTGCCCTCCTCTTTCTCTCTCTCTCTCTCTCTTTCTCTGCCTCTCTCCCCCCTCCCCCCCTCCCCCTGGGTGATGCCAGTGCTGTTGTCAGGCTGGAGCTGAGAGCAGCCAATCGTGTGGCTCTGTGCTGAGGAGCTCTGGGGTGATGTTAGGCAGTTTCATGCTCATACGATGAGCTTTGCCAAATGTAGGTCATGCTTCTCCTCTCTCTCTCTCTCTCTCTCTCACACACACACACACACACACTTTCACAGACACACACACACACATAAACCTCTTCACCCCTCCATGGATGCACACATACACAGATAAGGAAGTGTCCTCATCAAATGGGTACTCACATTTAGTCCCAGACACACAAAGACACACTCACACACTTGCTCTGGCACTGGGCGGGGTGACGCTGCTCGGCAGTAACAACTGGTGGATGTGTTCCCCGCCGGACACGCGGGTCTTCAGATGCTGGGGTTCTTTCTCTGCAGCCAATATTCACACCAAGGATAAAAAGTTGATCACAGAGTGAAAAAACAAAGCCCTGTGTAGGCTCCCTGCTGAACTCTCGCTGAACTGTCTGCTGCAATATGGCACACGGTGATGCGAGCAGCCGCCATAGAAGCCAGCAGATTATATACAGACCTGAATAGTGCAGTCAGACTGGATTTAAAAATAATGTAATGAGTCTCAGAGCAATTTATTCCTTTTCCATGAAACGGCGGTGGGCAGGTTTACTGAGGTCATAGAAAAAGAGGAAGAGAAGAATTATTCGACACTCTACAGAAAATGAAAAGATGCAGCTTTACATGTTTTCCTTTATGAAGTTGAAGTAGTAGCTCACACTACCGCCTCATGTATAGTGGTGCTTTGTTCCGGGGCAGATTGTAAAGCCTTGTAGACATGTCCTTTAAACAAGGCTGTAGGACACTGGTGTGATCCTGTTTAACATGGCAATGAAGAAAGAAAACTTACTTGCAATGCATTAATGTTGATTTTATTTTTGACATACCAACACCAAATTCTAATTGACGGAACCTCAGATCACCACATCAGGTGGCTGTTTCTGTAACATTTCCTGAAGTGTCTGATGTGTCGTCCTACTACACGTTCATGTATAAATCAGTTTCTATTCTTATGTTAATCTTGTTAAGTACTGCACACAGTTTAAGTGTTAAGGTGCTGAGCAATCATTTCAATGAAACTGTCTGAGTTTAAAGGGGAGGGGTCTTCTTCCGCCGTTAGCGAGAACCTTGACCTTCTGTAATTCCTTCCCCCTTGCGCCATGACGCCCCCGCTCACCTGTCTCCCACATTGGTGCAATGGCGTGGTGTGGGAGTTATTACACACGGTGAAACAGAAATCCAAATGTCGGTCAGAATGAGCGACTCACACGTGTTTGTGGTGATGTTTGTGTTTGGACCCGAGTGTTAACGTTAGCTTTGCTTTATAGTTTGTGGAAGAAACCTTTCCTCTTAAATTGCTTTGTTTTGATCGGAATTAGCATCACACCATGAGCTGCCTCCCCACACACACACACACACACACACACACACACACACACACACACACAAAGCTCCTCCTCAGAGTGAGAATCGTTTCTACTTGCCTGGGTTACCACTGCTAGGTTGACCTATTTTTGTCCAGACCCCTCTCTCTCTCTCTCTCTCTCTTTCTCTCTCTCTCTCTCTTTCTCTCTCTCTTTCTGTCTCTCGCTCGCTCTTGCTCCAGCCCCATAATTCATCCTGCTTAATAATTCACTACAGCTTTATAAGCTTCTACTCGACTAAATGACAGGCTCAGGGAAACAACAACAGTTTTTACAGATGCATTTTGCAAAGCTACATTAATAGAATGGATCAGGATGTACTGCATGTGAGGTAGAATGTATATCTATATATACATAGATGCACGTCTCTATATATAAGTACTTTAAAGGTGCAAGAATATAATAGAATAATTTACATTCACCACATTACATTCATCCCTTTTCCAAGGGCAGCCGACGGAGAAGCAGACATAAAGAAACGGAGATAATGGTGGTTGTAGGGTGTTGTTGTACGACCGCAGAGTATTTGCAAGTCTATGCACAGACTCGCTCTGCCTGATGTGATTGGACGGCCAGATTGGACAGGAACCAATAAGGGCACCAGGAGAAAGAGAACAGGCACAGAGAGTACTCTGGCTGATGCTGGGCACACCCTGTAGCCCTGTGTGTGTGTGTGTGTGTGTGTGTGTGTGTGTGTGTGTGTACCAGTGACTGTAAAATGAATGTGTATGCTAAGTTTGTGATTATTTATATATTTTGTGCACAAAACACAGATATTTTTAACCCAAAAAGCCAACCTCCTTTATTCCACAGCTTCCCTGCCCCTGATTGAATCCCCTCCCAGGAGCTGATGCCGAAAGACGACAACCATAATATATTCTGTGCCCATATTGTCATTGCATTATAAATAACACACTGCACACTTTTGCATGAACCCAAGTACCTGTGCAGATCTTTAAATTTGATGCAGTTCTTTTCTGAATTCCCCTTCATGGTCTATTTATGAGATTTGCCAGCTACAGAACATCCAGCTGAAGAGTCAGGGCTGCAGTGGGAACAAAAACAAGGCCAGAAGGTCTCAACCTAAAGGAGACATTTTGAAAACACTCTGAATCTCTTTTGTTCCACCTGGAGAACAATCTGAGGTGTCAGTTTTGGTTTTGATAGGTCGTGGTAGCGCACATGCCTTCCCAGTGAGCCCTGAGGAGAGCGTGTATTCCGTTGTGATGAGCGCCGGTGAATGTTTATAATGCTCCAGCCCACAGTCATTAAAGGCCTTTTGTTTTTAACCATTCATGTGAGTGCCTGGAATAGGATTTTTTTATGCCACACCCCACCCATGGATTAGAGTGTATTGTCTCACCTTTAAAATCAGGGACTCTCTGTCATGTGCATGTGACACCCGGCAGAATGACTGTGACATTCGTCCCCAGCGTGGGGAGGGAGGCTCAGCCAGGAGCTGACAGAATAAAATGGAGGTAGTTCTGTATGGATGCTGTTTATACAGTTCAAACATTCGTCAGACTAAAAGAGAGCAGGGTTGTCACGGATTCTTAAAAAGTCTTAAAAAGTCATTGAATTCATAAATCTAAACATTAGGCCTTATTTGTCATAAAAATGTCTTAAATCAATCCGTCAAAGATCTTAAAAAATGTGATCACTGATAAGCATGATTTTATGATTGTAAATAGTCTCAAATCTCAAAATAAACAGTAGAATTTATTATGTAAAAATATTTAAGAGAGTAACTCTTGCGATATCATGACAGCAGAACCAAAAAAACAGTGATGTGGTTGGGCCGTATGTGGACAATGTGAACAAAGACAAGTCCAGGAGGAGTGTCTTCAGGAAGTTTTTCCACTAAGTAGTCGTTTTACAATCGTAGGACAGCTGTTTCTCCCCTGCTCCCCTAGAGGGATCTGTCCAATGATCCCACATTTCTTAAGTGTCAGTGTCGTCTTGGGGCAAAGTCAGGAGTACATTTGAAAATGAGGTCTTGTGTTCATTTTATTTACCTTCAACTTATGCCCTAGGCTTAGGGTTACAAATGTGTGAACATAAGACCTAATTTAAAAAAAAAATAGAAATGTGGAAACAGAGGCACACTCCCCTCCTAGACTTAATGCTAGGCTACCTAGCCGCTAACTTTAGTTTCATATGCTCACCAATAAAGCAAAAATCATATTTCCCAATAAGGGCAAAGTGTTTCTGTACGTCAAGGCAAACTGTTCGTTATATTATTAAATCCAAAGCAGCCTCCTGTCTCCACTTCGTTGGCATATTTTCCACAACGGCACTAATGAGGGCACAGATATGTGATGCTGTAGTCTGATTGATGTGACAGTGAGAGTGAGTCTCGAAGAACCGCAGCCTTATTGCTCCTCTGTAACACACTGCCCCCGCTCACACACACGCACCCTACATAACTGCTTTTACTTTACATTAAATACATTACAATGCAACACGCACACACGCACATTGTTTCGTTTTCATTCCCTTCTTCTCTCTCTCGTTCCCGTCACCTCTTCATCCACCGCTGCCTCCTGGAAGCCACCCAGCTGTAATGATCTCGATGTCTCTGCTCCACCTCCTCAGCTGACCAGATACCCATGTCTGTTAGCCGCTCAGCATCTATCCATCACAAGGGAATAGAACTACAGCCATAATGTAGGTGTGATGTCATTTTCTTTCACTTTGTTCCTTCTTGTTTAGGGAGCCGACAGGAACTGGTTGCAGCTTTGGTTTCCTCTTCCCACTACAGCGCTGCGTTTGGGCTGGAAGTACTCGCAGCACTGTGGCTGTTAACACGGTGGGCAGATGTTAAAAAATGTGGAATCACAGTGTCACATACCCAATATTTTTAAAGATGTCGTTAATAGACTAACCACGTAAAGGTTGGAAAGGTTTTTTTCCAGATGAAAACAAAGTGCACAGTTTGAATCAGGGAGGGGCTGGCAGAGGGCGGCCTCGTGGATTATCACCTCCTGAATCTGCTGTGTGTGCATTATAGTTGACGAGCTATAACAGAATTGTAGATATTGATAATTATTTTCCAGATGATTTCTATCTACTCCTTCTATTGCTTCATTCCTCACCATGCTTACAATACTTCACTAGGTGTCATATATTCAGTTTCCTTTTCCCAAACCCAGGGTTGGACATCTAAATCATCAATATAAATAATGAGTTTTCAAATGGGTTGTGTTGCTCCTGAGACCACATGACACGAAGACGCACTTTCCTTACTTGTTTCGATGCTACACTTTATTTTTTCGCAACAAATAAACAACCGTGTTCCCTCTTATTTCCATGTTGTATCATCGCAGCAGCAGAAACGACAATAAAAACAATGAGCGCCTCCAAACTCCACCAGGCAGCAGGAACAATAGCCACAGGCTAACAGGCTAACAAGCGCTGAGTCTACTGTGACTCCGAACCAATCTGCTGAGCCCCCGGGGCCCTCGAGCACTGTCGTCCGCAGCAAACGCGCCGCAGTTCGGGATGTGCTGGAAGTGCGGAGGGCGGGCCGAGTGGGCGGGAGGCAGCCAAGGCTTCTGTCAGTGTCAGACTCGGAGAGCGAGCGTATGGCTGCTTCCTGGAAGCAGATTTTACCGGAGTCACGCTCACAAAAGAGCTGCTCCGATATCATTTGTCAGTTATTGGCAGCAACAATAAGACGGCAGACAAAACACAGCAGCTGCTATAACTCATGTTTGTCTGAATCACAGGTGCAGTGTGCAGAAGTGATAGTCCATACTGATAGAAGAATTAGACTTTATTACACATGGATATTTATTTGCCTCTTGCCTCAAAAGAGGAAGCTCTCTTTATGATTTCCCTTGCATTAAAGGGGAGGGGTCTTACGCTCTCATGACCTTATGAAATCCCCACACTGCAAACACATGCCAGACTTACATGCATTTGAAGAATTTACCTTTCACAGTTAACCAAGAATATGACATGAAAGCTTTACATGAAATGTAGTCAAGATCTGCCAGAAACCAACGTACCTGGTCAATAAAGCTGTTTCTGATTTTACAAAAAAAAAAAAAAAAAAAAAAAGGACTGTAGAAATGACCATGTTCTTCTATTTGAATGGTCTGAGTGTAAGATGTGGACAAACGCTGAGTCAGAAATCAAAGTAAAATGAAAAACAACCCCCCACCGTGAGCTTTCATGCTGCCACATTAACGAGCTCTGAGGTCAATCTGCTCTCAATCCTGCTTCTCCTACAAAAGGACGCAACCTAACGAGATCAGTGTCAGTCCTATCCAGTCTATCTGTATACTGTGGAGTTAAGTAAGGTATTTATCGTCCAAATCTGTTCAAAGGCTTTAAAACCGCAGCCCTGGTTACATATCACCGTGGCTTTGAGAACATACAGTGGACTGGGAATACCCCCAACATATGGAGTCTAGCCATGCAGACATATGGAGATGCACTCAGTTCACCAGGTCCAAAGGAGACCAAAGAAGGAATCACACGAGAAGTCAAATGATTTCATTTGGTTTATGTTCTAGGATCAGCAACTTGTGGACCCCAACTTTTGCTTTTCCTCCATGTCTGTAAAAGCTATAGATTGGTTGAAATGAACCAGTGAGGATCAATGGTTTTTACCAGTATTCCCATCAGTGCATATCATAGATGGAGAAAAACCAGGAGAGCCAACTGTAGTATGGAGTACCCTGTTCACTGCAGTCATAAATATTCATCTGGAATTACAGAAACAAAATGCAGGGGGGTGAAATCTCTTCAAAAAACTTCAATGAACCATCCGGTTTTTCATTTTGACTGAAAACCGATGGACGAGTTTGGACGAAAAGGACAAGAGAGACAGGAACAGGAAACGACTCCAGAGTTACATTAGGATTAAAAAGACAGGATTATGTCGCCATCTTTGTCTCATTAGAAACAGGCAGAGTCTGAGTGTACTGTAATGAGCCGTCGAAGAGAGCGTAACATGTATAATGCATCATCTCCCCTTTTATCCCGAGGAGGATGATTGGACAGCCAGTTTCTGGGGGACATCTAAGCAGTGGTCATGGAGACGTGCGTCAATCTGAGAATTTGCGTGTCTACACATCTTACAGAAAAGGAGGTACCTGATCCCCTCTTGTTCGATGTCCAAGCTCAAACTGAACTCCAGAGAACAGCGGCATTAACCCCTGAAAGCAATCTAGAATTGTGCATTTCCACGGGTCAAATCTGAATTCATTCCTGGGTCACATGACTGCAGCAGGAGGGTTTGACTTGGCTGAGGCTTTGGAGGAACCTGCGTGTACCTGCTCATTTAGAGGTAGAGGAGCGGTGTGTGCCATATTCAGTCAGAATGAGCGGCGGGGACAAGGCCAGGCCTCGCTGTAGCAGTAACGCGCTGTAACAAGGTTCAGCCGGGGTCACGCTCAGGATCCCTGCTTTCGATCCAGGGTGAGCTTGTGTGAGCCAGATGGCCGCGCTTCACTTGAACACACTTTGATTAAAAGGTCTGCTTAGCTTGGGAGACTTGGTTTGAATCTGTCAGCGTCCCTGGGGGTACTACCTCAGAAAAGACCACGTGTCCATACAGTCAGAGAAAGGTTTTCAGATGAAGTTTAGAATTTCATCGTTATTTATATAGTCTAATCAATAGATGCAAAAAATGTACTCTATATAGAATAAAAGTAAATCTATAAATGTATGTATTTATACCTCGCAATGAAAAGATATGAAATGTTTGGTCTGAATTGAGAAAGAAATATAACAAATGTGCAATATTAAAAGTACTCTGAAATGTAACACATGTGCAGGTAAAGATATCTGTAAATAATACTGACGGTAGTGATCATTTCTTTTTCCCCATGATAGATTGCACATAAATGCATTCATTCGATGCATGGAGTTGCGTAACTATAACTGAACTGTACAAAACAGATGGCGCGTGTGTTGAGCGTGATTCATTTCTCCTGAAGGTGGCGCAAAGGAGCTCTGACTGGTGAAGGAGCAGCAGGATATTAATTGATTAAGCACAGATACAGGGGGAAATAACGGGGTTTGTGACTTTAATATGTTAGGCTATTAATCTGCTATCACATGTCATCTGTAGGGACTTGGCCTCAGTGGAGTAATCTGCTGGGTGAGGCTGATTTTCACACACACACACACACACACACACACACACACACACACACAATAGTGAAGGGGAGTCCCCGGTAAGTCACACAATCGCTTAATTGTAATTTCTTACTACTGTAATTATTTGACTGTGTGGTTATAATTACCATCTTAGAACGGGAGCAGAAACTATCAGGAAACTGTAATTATTTCACACATGTTGAATCTGCAGTATCAGCCCTTTTTGTTTTCTACTCTTATTTCTGATATTTGCTATTTCTCAAATGTTTGTAGCTCTGTCATCCAGACTGAAATATCTGCCACCCAGTTAGCTTTAGTTCCCACTCAGGATGAATTGTAATAACTCTGTAGCAACTTCTAAGATAATTAGCACACTTTGTGTGAATTGCTAATTAGCTGTCATTAGCTGTAGCGTCTTACTTTGAATGCGGAAAATGATAAAACTGCTGAACATCTGCATCATAGTCTGTGTTTGAACATGGATTTACATCACTGATCCTGAAAAAGTCCCCTGGTGGCTGGCCACAGTATGGCGCTCAAGCTCTACATCCTCCATGTTAGTTGATGGGACAGGAGCCCAAATAAAAAGTCTTAAGGAGTTCTTATCACGCTGATAGTTTGTTCAATCATTTTCCTGTGAGCTTGGTTTTACTAGTCCGACGCTTGAAAGATGCTTCATGTGTGTATGGCTCAAATCCCATTTCAGTGTTTCATTCTGTTCAGAGCTGCCTGCTGAATCTGTGTCTCGCTGAAGTTCAGATTCTTCCACTCCGTCATTTCTCTCCTCCCTCTCCTCTGTAACAGCTGTGCTAGCCTGCAGTGTTCTGCTAGCACATCTCGGTCTGTCATCCAAAGGTGCATTAGCGCAGTCATCAAGCCGGACACAGTTCCATAGAACGCACACGTCAACGCCTTCACAGCAGCAGACTGTTTGGGAAGGATGTAGTCGTTCAGTTTGGATGTGTCTGATCCAGAGGAGGCTGGTAGGATTTGGTGGGCTCTCTGATACGATCGATAGTGACAGATATATGGTTAATTAGTGCAGCCTTGGCTTGGCTGTCCTCACCTCTCACCAGCCAGCTGTGAAATTGGATTAATTTACCTTTCCTTAACGCTGTATATCAGCAACCAATGCTTCTTTAATGAGCACAGATCCGCTGCTTCTCGGGGAGCAAGGCTTGTTTCAGATTTTGCCTTATCTGTAAAGCTTGTGTACTTTAATGTTGTAGAAACGTGTACAGCGGTGTCTCACACACACACACATGCCTGCACAGTGTGGTGAGCATGTTTCAAAGCAGGGGTTGCTGGTAGTCCAATTAGGCGGGTTCTTCTTTACGGTGAGCTAAGGTTCTTACAGGGACAATCTGTTTCTAAGGAAGTCCTTAAGAGCAGCTCAGTCTTAAAACAAGCAGCACACAACCTCTCCTAAGCTTCTCCTGACTCCATCTGTTTCCATCTCACGCTGATACTTTATTCTAAGTCCATCCAGAGGCTCCTCGGCTGAAAATCATCTAAACTGTCCGCGCTTTGACCCTAAATCCCCAGCGGACACTCATAATCTCTGCTGTCCATATTCTGAACCCACTCAAGCACATGGTCACAACATTATCGATATAATTGGCTTCCCATCTTACTGGTGAGGCAGCCATGGGGTAGAATCACCAGCTTTGCTGCGCCAAGGGAGGAGAGACTGTATTCCAATAACCTCCTAGCCTAGCTGCACGTTCCAGTATCTGTGGCTAAGGCACCTCACAGTAACGAAGCAGTTCCTTGAGTTTAAATGAACAAAGACCGGTTTGTATTCATGCTCATTCATCATTGACATTCTTCATTTCTCCAGTCTCGTCTCTCTCCCTCTGTTGCGATGCTGAGCAGAAAGTGAGAGAGAGAGAGAGAGAGAGAGCATCTATCTATCCATCTATCTATTCATCCATCAGTCTGTCCAAGACCGGTTTGTATTCATGCTCATTCATCATTGACATTCTTCATTTCTCCAGTCTCGTCTCTCTCCCTCTTTTTTTTTTTTTTTTTAATTTCTCTTGTAACGTGACTGCTCTTTGCCAACAGCACCCCTGCAAAGTACAAAAACTCCCCTCTGTGAGGGTCTCAGCGTGGGACTCTGTTGCGATGCTGAGCAGAAAGTGAGAGAGCGAGAGAGAGAGAGAGCATCTATCTATCCATCTATCTATTCATCCATCAGTCTGTCCCTCCAAATCTCTATTGTTTTTTTTATTTACAGACAACTCTTTAAAATAACTATTAAAATGTGTTTGGCAAATCGTATAGATTAAGATTGAAGTGTTTATTGTCAAATGTACAAAAAACGTGCTCCCCGTACAATGAAATTCTGAAATCCAATCCAATACAAATAGAAATATAGACTCTGAGTTTCTAAAACACAAGAAAGAAATGAAAAAATGTGCAAAATATGAAAAAGAACTAAGAACTCAAAATATAACCAAATATGACAGCTATATTCTGAGTATGATATCTAACCAACTGTGCAATATATGAAAAAGCCAAGGAAGGAGGTAGAAACAGAAACATATCTGTGTAGTCCGCAGATAGGAATGCGGGAGGAATAATGTTCATGGGTTTTTGGGTGTGATCTTGCTGCTGCAGTGAACTGTTTGTGTTTGTTAAGTCAAAGCAATTCATTGTCGCTGACTTCCATGACCTCCACCAGTGAGGTCATGTTTGACTTGCCTCTTGTCTGTTTGTTTGTTCGTAACCAGGATTACACAGAAACGTCTTAACAGATCAGACCAGGGTGAGAGGCGAGGAACGGGTCAACGTGTTAAACACATTCAAGGAGGTCGATTCTTGCAAGATTTGTTTTCTGTTTTTTTTTCAACATTTTTGAGTATTTAACGATTTGTTGTTGCCTGAGTCAATACTTAAAATCTTAATCTGCCTCGTTCTTGGCTCTACTTCCTGTTTCATTCATTTATGTGGTTGTGGTTCATTGATCGCTGACATTTCCTAAGGTAATGTTCAGCTAACTGCATCTTATTATGGTGACTTCAGAGTCTATTGTTGTGCAATTGTACACAAAGTTAGGTACACTGTGCTTTATGCTGCAGTCACTAGAAAAAGGGTTGAGCACTCAGTGCACAGACACACACACACACACACACACACGCACACTGACCCAGAGAGATTGCTGAGCGTGTTCATTCCTCTGGTCCCCAGCCATCTGTCAAAGATTTTTGGGGAACAGTGACGATCATGGGGTCTCCAGGCAGAGATGACAGCAGCTCAGGACAGCTCAGTGCAGCAACACACACACACACACATAGAACCAAGCCGTACTACAACACAGCTGCAACGACATGAGTCAGTTGCTCAGAATCACCAGTAATCTACAAAATGTAACTGCACATTTATCCTCGCTAAGAGTTGAATTTAGTCTTTTTAATCTTGTTTTTTAAAATCAAAATAACAAACTCAGTATTTGTAGTTGACTCATGTTTCCTTCCCGATCGACTCACACACAAACTATCATGGAAATAAAACCATGTATCCTCCATCTTCCTTGATTACTATTCCATATTACCCAACAGGAAAATGGTAATAAAAAAAAAAATAAATAGATAAAAAATCCAAGAACGAGCTATGGACAAGCCACATGAATGTTTTTCACAATATACTCTACAAAGTCCAATAGTCCCCTTAAATTCATGCCTGATGTGTCACATTGCTCAACCTTAAAGAATCAGTCTCCTAAACATGTCCAGTAAAACAAATGTCTCCTGATTTGGACGTGTATTATTATAAATTGTATTGCTGTTTAAGTGATAAAGCTAAATCAACAACAGGCTGGAGCATTTCTGTGGGTAAGCAAAATAAAAGAAATATTTTTTTAAACTTCTCAATAATCATTACATTGCTATAGTTTTGCGTTCTGTGTTTACACGTCGACATATGTTGCCACTAAGTTTAAAGCTGTGCGTTACAAAGGCACTTCTGTCTCCTGCAGTAGATTTTTGGCCTCACTGCTGAGCTGTGGCAGAGCTTCCACGCCAACATGGAGAAAGCCAGAGGAGAGTTTGCAAAGGTGAGGCGTCGTCTCCAGAAAGCCGGCCGAGTGCTGTGATGTCCAGGCTGAGAAGTTCTGCATGCATGTTTTATAGCAGGCTGCTGCAGCAACACAGACAGAGGCACTTAAAGCAGAATTTCAAATAAAGAAGAGGCTTGCAGAGTTCAGTGGGTTGTGTGTGTGCGCGTTGCCCTGGCGTGCACGTGTCTCTGTGCCTTCCTGTGCCAGCGTGTTGATGTTTACCTGTTGGTTTGGTCCAAGGTCGGAATGAAAAGCGTGTCAACTCTCTCTCTGTGTTACTGTACATGAGGCGGTGGAATCGCTTTTGCCAAAATTAGCATAGAGGTAATTGGGCCATGAGAACAGAAAATGTGAAGTGGTGATTTTTACACTGTGACATAAGAGATTCTGAGGAGCCAAATAAAATCACATGTCAAATTGGTTGATGGCGAGTCACACGATGATGGGCCGGGTTTTTTACTCATGCTCATGCGCTCACCTGCTCTCTAGTGACAGAGACAGAAAGAGGGGGTGAGTGTGGGATGCCACATTTTTTATTGTCATCCTCAATTTATTTGCCGTGATTACGTTAATAATACTTTTATACACTTTATTATTTTTTTGTATGGCTCATCAGACCAACACCACCATCTCAGCCTCTCAGCAGCTCTGCAATATTACCAACCAATATTATTCAACTTTTTAGACTGTCGCACTTTTCCCTGCATCCGAAACAAACGCTGACAGCAGCTGATTCTGAGGACAGACCAAGTGGACAGTGTCTGAAACGTGATGCATCTTTAATAACATGTTGAATAAAACACCACAATGTGTGTGTGTAGTCTCTAAATTAAAACGTCTCTGCACATTTGATGAGTCAGCAGCGGAGCTCATCTACACTTCATCCCACACTGGTTTCTCATTTAAAAACACATTCACATGTCATCACGTCACACACACACGTAGTGATCCAGGTCAGCCCATCCCCACCGCTGCCCACACACGCCTTTCAAATCAGAAGCCCCGCCCTGCACAAGCATGGCCCGCCCCTTATCTTCCTCTGTCTCTCTCCCTTTAACTCTCTTATCAAACCTCTCCTCTCAGGCGCGTAACTGTCTGGGTGGAAATCAAAGTGCATTAAACATTAAATACACTGTCAGGAGGCAGAAGTCTCTCCATGCTGATGATGATGGGGAAAGTAGGCCAGTGAGGGAAGAGGTATGGATGGGGAGGAGGAGGAGGAGGAGGGGGAGGATGGACACAAAGATGCAAAGATGGAGGGGAGAACAGATGGAGGCACAAACACAGAGGAGGCTGCAAGAGAAACAGGAGTGAGGAAATCATCGCACGTGTGTGTGTGTTGAACTTGGTCAATATGTCTCTCTGTCTCTCTTTATCTCTGAGTTGGTGTGTTTGCAAGGGACACACAGGAAGTAACACATTCACTTCCAGACCGCTGACATGCACTCAAGTCTCTGTGCTTCCTGCGTCTTCAGCGTGTCCATGACAAAACGTGCTCCAGCTCAAGAGCTGATTCTAGTTATTGTACACAACATGGTGAGTAAAAATGTATGACCGGCGAGGGGAGAGGGAGGGAGGGAGGGAGGAAGAGATTGACACAGCGGAAAGGTTAAAGCAGGCCTCCCTCTCTCTCCTGTTACTATGTAGACTAGTGAGTTTGAGTAGTTCCCCACTGCCACAGGCCACACACGCCTGCATTCAAATTCAAAGTCAAATTTGATTTAATGGCAAAACAGGAAGAAGCCAGTGTCACCAGAGCAGTATGTTATATTTGCTACAGACCACTATTTTCACCCCAGAATCATCTCCCCTACAGACCGGTCGGCGGACAGTGAGTTTCAGCTCGTGTGAGTCGTGTTAATTTGGTTAAAACCAACCAGCGGACAGTCATAATGTGTGGGTGGGGCCATTGGCTTAGTGTGGTGTACAGTCTAAACTTTAATGCTGCAAATAAACAAATAACACATAACAACGTTATAATTCAAATTTAACATTGAGCAAATCAAATGTAAAAATAAATCTTTCATCATCTGCATCGTTTGGTTTGTGAAAGTTTTCACTTGGGCGAAACAAAGACGCCGAAACACTAACACGTCTGTGACAGGCTCATGTTTAATACACAGACTCCCCCATGACACACAGCAGACCATTAATGCACGTCTCCGTCCCATAGGGGCCCAACGGTGACCGCTGCTCATATTCCCAATGAGCGGACTCACTCGACCGACACTGAACGCAGCTCCAGGCCCATGTTCAAACACATGTTCATCAATCAGCTTTATACGTTGCTAGCTGCTGAATTACTTCCTCTTATCAACTGTCATCAACAGCTGTAATCAATAGATGCTGTGCTCTGATTACATCGATCCTCCGTACCTCATCCCTCCCCTTGACTTTCTCCAGTCTCATCTGAGTTGTGATTGTCGTGACTACACTCACATGCAAAGGCTCTAGAAATACTTGACGCCATGGCGTGTAGTTTACATGTTCTCCCTGTAGGGACAGAAACCTCCCTTCAGGAGGCTTGTCTGTGAGCGTTGCAACTCCCTTCCCCCGTCCGAGGACGCGCAGACTGAGATCACATTGTTGTCCAATGTAACAGTGAATAGCTGAATGATTTAAGCTAAAGCCACTAGCTATTGAGCTAAAGAGCTCCTTCTGCCGACACCGGGACACAACTCTACCTCCACCTGCACCTGCTCCCTTCATTTCTAATATTAACCAACTTTAAGTGTGGCTCTAATGGATCGACTAGTAACCGCAAAAATACCAACAATGACATGTAACTTTAGCAGCTGCAGCCTCAGACACCCAGACCCGGACTTAGTGAAGCTAGAACTGAAGCTTGAACTTACACACATAGGGCTTTTCCACCGAGCTGGCCCTAGTGCTAGTTCCGGGCTAGTGCCTAGTTTGGAACTGGTTCTTTCTGTTTCCACCAACAAAGAACTGGCTCCAGGTGCTAAACACCGGTTTCGACCGTTGTCGAAACGCAATGACGTGGCTCCAGCTCCGCTCCGTGCCAATGGTAAACCAAACTGTTTTTTAGGAAGAACAGGATTAGAACCAACTTAGCACTAGCACCGAACTAGCACCTGAATCTTTTGGTGGAAAAGCCCTACCAGACAGCTTGATTTAAACCAGACCCACAATCTGGATTTAGTAAAGTAGATGCAAATCACTTCAGTCAGACATGAGTTAAATATGTGACAGTCAGGTTTTGCACAGTAACTGGCCGGTGCTTGGTTTTTAGAATGAATGACCTAAATGATCATATTAGGGCCTGGTGTATTTTGTGGAAGGACACATGTAAATCAATGAAATCATCCCACCCATTAGTGCCATGTGCTAATGTTAGTGCTAACATGTGACTTCATGCCTATGTCCAATACCGCTGACTGAAAAACTGACAACTGCTTACTGCCACGTTCAGGATCAAATCCGGGTTAGCGCCACACGGTGGCTGCACCGGATGTTGATGACTTCTTGAGGAAACTACTGTCACTGATGTCGAATCCCTGTCTGTGTGTACACAGAGACGTTTAGCTCCTCGGGGTCACTGCTGCCATTTGAGAGAAAGAGGCGCGGATAATAATCCTTTTGAAAGGCTGAATAAAAATAGCCAAACTTTGGTGGGCGTCCAAGTCTGAGGCCTGGCCCGCAGAGCACTCAGACAGGAGTCCCACACACCCTCAGTGGATTCTCTCAGTTTTCAGTCATTTCACATGCTTTTTTTTTTTTTTCTTCTCCAAAATAACTGTGAAAATAACAAGCGATCAAAATAGTGACGATGGATAACTGCAGATCCAGGATTCACTGCAAGAACAAAGATGACCAGTCCTGTAGACTAGACTGGGTATCACAGTGTGAGAGACAAACTGTCTGCGTGGTCAGTTTGGATGATCAGGTTCCTGCAGGAGGAGGTGCTGTCAGTCGGAGTTTGGGTCACGGCGGCAGTGACAGGGTGAGAGAGTGTCTGCTCTGACCCAACTCTCACAGATCAGGTATTTCAGCCTCTCTGATTGTTCCATTTGATTGTGGGAGTTCTCGCCTGCTTTGTTTGGCCTGCACCTTCTGACTCTTCAGTTTGGCCCAAACCAAAAACAAACATGTGGATTTGAAAATGAACAGAATTGTATCTGTAAGGATCTTTATCCGACTCGACTCACAAAATGAGCTCATTCCTGCATTTGAAATTTGCAAAACTCCAACAGGGCAGCGTCACTTAGCGAGATTTGCTTCATGACACTTGTCTCAGATCAAAACGCAACCCAACGCATCGACAAAAACAATCCACATCGGAGGGTTTTCATGCACAACAGGTGAGACAGGAGCGAGGAAATCAGAACAGTGGGCTGTGAGGGGGCCGCGGTGTGTTTCTGTCCCTGCCTCTATTTCTCACATGACTGAAATCCAGGAGATCTCCTACATTTTCTGACATCGATCCTCACTCATCCAAACCCAGAGCACAACCGGAATAAACAGATCTGAGTGGGACCAGTTTGTGTCGTTAACCGACTGCTCTGATGCGTGTGAGTGTTATTGTTGTTGGGGGTTGGGGGTGAATGTAGCATACAGTAGCTTTAGGCCCCAAAATGCTCTTCTGTGATTGTCCCAGATTGTGCTAACCTCCAGCGGCGACGCTGCGCCGAGCGCGGACTGAACTGAGCGAACGGACGTTGGAACATCAAAAGCCTTGTTCTGAAGGGACTGCAGAGGACATAAATAATATGTAGCCGCTGCTGCACAGCGCGTGCTGCTACACCGAGCCTCACACACTGACGCCAGGCAGCCTCTCACCCAGCGGCTGTACCCAGGCTCCACCTGAACATCCAGACGTGGCCGGTTCATGTTTAACCTGCAGCACAGGGCTGGCTCTGGATTCATTATTGATGCTGTGTGTGTTGGTGCGGCTGCATGTGGGAAGGGTGGGTTTGGCGCACGGGGAGTCGCCTGTAAAAAGCCCAACACACACACACACACATCTCCAAACCTTTCCTATTAGAGCAGCTCGACCCTGAACTTCATGTATCCCCCCCCCCCCTTGCAAACAGCGCCTGCCTCGTGCATGCTTCAGGTGTGCGCTACCCGCAGTAACGAGACTGCGATGCTGAGCCAATGCAGCGGCAACACACGCCCCTCCGCCCCGCACACACACGCAGACACATACACACACACCACCTAACTCCCCCCCCTCCCCTCCACTGTCGACTGACACACACACGCACACGCACACACATTCGAGTCTGGGCCGCCAAATGAATGAGCAGTCAACACATCGTGCGCTGTGAACACGCGCCTCGCTGTTGCTGGACGGCTCCGATATGCGAATGCAAGCGTGTGACACATTTCAATGAGGGATGAGTGCGCGGCCGCGGCTCCGGCGGGCGCGCGTCGTGCAGCTGGATGGGAAAATGAATTTTAAAGGTGGGAGCCCTTCGAGGCTTCGAGGCGCATATGTGCTGGGGTGAATGAAAAAAGACGCACACGCACGTCGCTCAGGTGTAAATCACGAGCGGTGGTTCTTTTGGAGGGGGAATAAAGGGGGAAGGGGGGATTTTTTTTTTTTTTTTGGTGTACTTACGCACTGCCTCCTTTTTAGGGTCTAGGGCACAGGCAGTCTGCTGGATCTGGCCTATTTTGTTCTGGAGGACCCAGACCCGCTGGTTGGTGTTGATGATGTCGGTCTCCAGCTCCTGGAATAAGGAGCAGGCGTGCCGGGCCAGGTCGGACAGCTGTCGCAAGGTCCGGGACAGAACCACGTTACTGATGGCACACAGGTCCTCGAAGAGCAGACCCTCATCGTTGGGGATGTGGTGCCTGCACAGAAGCGGCGGCTCCACAATCCTTTTGGCGAACGGCATTTTGCGCACGCCACAAATAACAGGAGTTGCGAGCCGAGTGTAAATTCCCACTGCCTAGAAGAAAGAGGGGGAACGGGGGAAACATCCAAATATGTTTAAAAATCCGCGACAGAGCCGCTGAGGTTCGGGCCGACCGCGCGTTATCCCCGGGCGTCAATCCAAAGTTCCCACATTCTCCTTGAGATCCTCCATCCTGCGGCTGGTCTCCGGGGATCACTCACACTCCCGCTCACACATGCACACACATGCACACACATGCAGGACACGGCTAGGCTCGGGTCAGTGGTGTGAGGATGCGTGTTGAGTCTGCGATCATGGGTTGCCTCCGCGCGAGCGTCAAGCGTCACGATGCGCAAAGGACGCGCCGCTCCAGCCTTTCCAAATAAGAGCATCGGTGGAGCGGATCCGCAGGAGAGGGGCGCAGGATTAATCATCCAGGGCAAAGCTGAAAACCAGACCATGCGGTTTATTCCCACACTTTCCAGCTGCAAACACTCCCGTGTTTCCAGTGCACGGCCTTGCAGATGTGTAACTTTTATTTTACAAGCGCGTCCTTGTGTTTCCGGTGCTGCTGCGCCGGTTTTCCTGCGGATTGTCGCAGCTCGGCTCAGCGGCCTGAGCGGTGGGAGGCTGAGAGGATGAGAGAGGAGGCTGAGGGAAAACCCGGAGATGTGCACATGTGCGGCCGGAACCGAGCACCCAGAACTCCCCCCTCACCGTTTTATTTCCAGATGACTTCAGACCTTTACATTCTGTTCAATTCATCCACGTTCTCATTCTCACCAGGGTCCAGGGGCACAACTTCAATTTAAGACTTCCAGGTAGTTGATGATGGGATTTCATCTTGAAGCAGGAACAGATGGAAATACAGTGAGTCTGACTGATGATGGTTGTGATAGGCAAAACACAATGAAAATCACAAAAACAGCACTCACTCATAACATCAGACTATGAATCTGCTGTGGGACGATACATGTTGCTGCACGGTCCATAGGTTTTTTATTATTATTATTATTATTGTTGCGTTTTTGTTTTCTTTCCCCACATTTCCCCCAAAAATTGTAACACACTTCGAAAACAATCCTGTATCCTCTAAATAGACCACAGTAATAAACTGTGGGCTTCTCAGAACAGCTCACCTACAGCAAGAACCTCTACTTAGTGAACACATCTTTTTTTTGCTGAATGTGAGTTTCCAGAATGCTAAGCCCGGCTGTTGTCTCATCCATTCACTGTGATTAGCCTATAGCCTCCAGGCTCAGTCTCTATATAGACATGTCGGCTGTAAACTTGCTGCTGCAGCAAATCTGAGGCGGCGCAGATTGACAGTAACCTATCATGGGCCTCACTCCGAGCCGGAGACAAGCGGGCTGCACACTGGAAAAACCTCCCCCCCCCCACACACACACACACATCCCAGCAGATTCATCACGGAGCGATTCATTCAGAATAAGTCGACCTGTGAACATTAACCCCCACCATGATGAACGTGAGGCCTGCTGAGCTCTGCCTTGGGTCTGAGGCGTGTTCATGTGTTGCCAGGGGGCCTTGCCCTCATGGGGCTTTTCCACCGAGCTGGTGCTGGTGCTAGTTCCAGGATAGTGCCTAGGTGCCCGCGATGTGTGGGAGGGTATCAACTCCACTCACTAACTGAGTACATTCACATACTGGACGCTCAGACCTCGGCACAGAGGCACTCACTGTTCTATTTAGGTTTAAACTCCACACTCACTCTGATTCATTACATTTGCAGTAAGAGTTGCTGGTTATCCTGCTCGTTATATTTTATTGTTCATTAGACTGCACAGGAAAGGACAGTGTGTTTTAACTGATGCTTGTATATCTAATGAGTGTTGTGTAACATTAACAGAAGCTTAAGAACCTGTGAGAGTTGTTCCAGCTCTCTCCACAGGGCGGCACTGCTGCACCAAGTTCAGCTGCGTTGATCAACTGCAGAGTGTCTTTGATCTTATATAACAGCCGTTCAATCTAAAGACTGAAGTGTAAACGAAGTCTTTACGTTAAGTTGGGATCCACGCAGCAGAGGAGGGGTTTATTTTGAACATCTCCATTTGATTCCTTTCAGTCTGGGAGCTGACTCAAGTTTAGCCCTGAACATTATTTATGTTCTTTTATACTAAATAATTTTATCAGCTCCTGTTAAAGCGGTGAGATTGTTGCAGCCACTCTTATTAATAATTTGTATTTGGAGCAAAATGACTAATCAGGATCTCTGTAACCCCGCAAACAAAAACAAATGCAGGGACCAAACCTTCTCCGTCTCTTTTTTGCTGACTCATTCTTAACATCAGTTAATTGTTTAACTGAGGCCAGAGTATAAAAAGTATTTCCTGATGAAGTCACGTTGCTGCTGTGAATGCAAAAACGACTCTGATTCTTTTTTTATGTTTTTATTTTATTGATGTTTGAGTAGATTATTGATCGTCTCGGGGAAAGACAGCAGAGACAGTATTAAGTAACCTGTGGGACTGGTAATAAATCTGAATAATAAACCTTGCCCTCGTGGCTGATTTGTTATCAGCATCGTCCTGCGTGATTTGCACTTTATTTGTTGCTCAGAAATCCACCGCCACATGATAAGAAGCTGCAACCTTATCACACCGCTGTTTCCTGTTAGTTTGACGTTTTCACCTCAAAAGGTCCAATTCTGTTAGAAAAGACTCTTTCAGCACCTGAGATGAGTTTAATAAAAATAAGAACTATAGTGATGATAATAACTGTATTTTCATTTGGAAGAAAACAAAAAAGCTAATAAATGTAAACGTCAGATAAAACTGTATATTATTATTATTATTATAACTAGAATGGAACACAGAAGAATTAATACATCCATCTGTCCCCTTATTAAACCCAGTTTAAATTCATGGTTTGAGATCCATTCCATCCACTCTAACCAGTAGTTTATGAACCATTTTATTGAGAAACAAAGAAGAAAAACAGCAGCAGGGTTCTTAAAAAGTCATTAAAAAGTCATTGAATTCATGAATCTAATTCTTAAATCAATTAATCAAAGGTTGTAAAACTGTGAACATGTGACAAGTATGATTTCATACTTGTAAATAGTCTCAAATCGCAAAATAAATGGTAACATTTATTATATAAAATAATTTATGTGGTAACGTTGCACAATCCCAGTAGCAGAACCAACAAAACAGTGATGTGGTTGCAAGAAGATGCACGTCATTCATGTAGCAACTTTGGACAACATGGGAAAGTGTAACTTCAACAAAAATTGGTCCGACCAAAGATTTTTGTCCATGGCTGAAAGCAGCACCAGGCAATGTGCTCAAGGCTCAGTGTATTTTGTACAAGAAATGCTGCACCATGGGAGACAAGGCAGCAGTCTTAAATGAAATTTCAAATGGCTTTAAAAGTCTTAAAAAAGTCTTGAATTTAACCTGACTTAAGCTGTAGGAACCCTGAGGAGTGAAAACACAACCTCACATCTGTGCCTGTTTGGACAACGTCATAACAATGAAAACAGATTCAGCGTTCACTGTTTGGGATTAGAAAGTGTATCGTCTGTGTTTACACAGTGCTCGTGTTGATTCCTCACTCTAAACTTTTCATTTTTAATGGTTTTGAGTGTGACTGAAGGAGACCTCGGCCGCTCACTGCACAACAACCTGACGGAACATGTCTCCCAGGTGACTGTCTATTTTGCAACTGATAATCTATAAAAGAATAATCCTGTGTGTGTGTCGGGGGGGATGGCCCAGTGACGCTCACTGTACTATCTGTAAATGAGAACTCAGATACGCCCTGGGTTATAGCCCTGCCGTCCAAAGGCCAAGGCGGCACAGAAGGTTGTTGAAACTGTATAACAGAGGACTGTCCCACCTCCTCAGAGTTAGTGTGTGTGTGTGTTTGTGAGTGAGGACCGAGCTGGAGTCATGAAGATGTCAGCGCGTTTTCTTGTAGCACTGCTGGTCCTGTGCTGCTCTGTCTGTGCTCAGGACGTGGAGAATAAAGCCAGGGAGTTTCTGCAGAGGTTCGACCAAGAGGCCACAGAGCGCATGTACAATTATTCCCTGGCATCATGGGCCTACAACACCAACATCACGAAGGAGAACTCGGACAAGCTGGTAAGAAGCGGGGAAATCGTTCCGAACCTGCCTGAACATACTGATGCAGAGACATCATGTGACCCAGCTTGTTTACTCCCTGCAGTCGGAACAGGGGCAGATCTGGGGCACGTTCTACACTCAGATGTCAGAAGAGTCCCAGAAATTCCCCATCGACCAGATCAAAGATCCACAACTCAAACTGCAGCTCATCTCCCTTCAAGACAAAGGCTCTGGCGCTCTCTCCCAGGACAAGGCCGCGCACGTGAGGCTGCTGCTCGACCCCATGGTCGAAATGCAACGACTCACATTCTGTCCCGTTTCACGTTGTTCTTCTGAATCTCCTTGCAGCTGAGTAAAATCATGAGTGAGATGAGCACGATCTACAGCACAGCCACCGTGTGTCTGATGGACGAGCCCCTGACCTGCCACACGCTGGAGCCAGGTACGCTCGGTTCATGACAGCGGTTACGCCCGTGTGGCTCCCTTCTACTGTCAGCCGGGGTTAAATAAAGCAGATTACAAGGACAAGGAAAGTGGCTCCTTTAAATTTAAACTCTGACGAGGGCCATGCTCATTTTCATGCCTATTCCGTTAAATTTAGAGTGGAAATATTACTGTTCTAATAACTGGCATCTTGTCATCGCACTGATACACCGTGATGAGTCGCACCTGAAGGTGCCCGCCCCACAAAGGCATTGTGAAGGCCTGAGATACCTTGCCTCCCTTACACCTGAGAACGTCAAGGCAAACATGTCCCTGAGGCCGTCACTGACCCGCCTCTGCTCACCAGGCCTGGAGAACGTGATGTTCAACAGCCGGGACTACGCCGAGCGCCTGCACGTGTGGGAGGGCTGGAGGAGGGAGGTGGGGAAGAGGATGAGGCCCTTGTATGAAGATTACGTGGATCTGAAGAACGAAGCTGCCAAACTCAACGGTAGACATCTTGTATCGCACATATGACGCAGCACTTATATATCTGTGCATTTACACATGTCATGAAAACACACTCGTTTTCGACACAATCAGGTTTTGAAGACTACGGAGCTTACTGGAGATACAACTATGAGACCATCGAGGAGGAGGCTCAGTACAAGTACACAAGAGACCAGCTCATGGGAGACGTGCGCTCGGTATACAGAGAGGTGCGTCTGTGAATCATTATGGGTTAATGCGCTACAGCCCCCTCACAGTTCAACAGACAACTACAAGCAGTCATTTAAAGGAAAGGTGGAACATTTTCAACCCCCCAAAAATCTTGACAACTTGTGGGTTGAAGCTTCATTTTATGACAAAGTTTTTGACGAGCAAAGAGTTCCTCATTTGTCCCTCCTGTTTTAAAGAGGTATGCTTCTCGTGCCGATCGTCCCTTGGGACCGAGGTTATGCTAACTCTCTGTGATCCTTCTGTACTGTCTCTGGTTATTCAGCATGGATTCAGAACTGAATCCAACTAACGGAGACTAACTGGTTTTCCATAGATCCTGCCACTTTACAAGGAGCTGCATGCCTACGTGAGAGCCCAGCTCATGAAGGTCTACCCAGAGCACATCGATGCACGAGGCCCTCTGCCAGCCCACCTGCTGGGTAAGATGACCATTTCCAATGTCAGAATAATGTCCCAGCATTTTTGTCTTTTGCTCTGAACTGTTCATCTGTAGAGTTAATGATATTTTAGAGACCTGATCTCTGGAAAAGAGAAAATAACCTGTTGTGCTCGGCGTCTACCCGTAGACATTGACAATAAAAGCATTCTATTATTCAGGTGACATGTGGGGACGATTCTGGACCAACCTGTACCCTCTGTGTGTCCCCTACCCTGACAAACCAGATATTGACGTCACTAAAACTATGGTGGAGCAGGTATGTGACCGTTTAAGGTGCATCTGCGTGCACTCTTCAGCAGGTGGAGCGGGGAAGCCTAGGATCGACCCGCTCTTCCTCCTGAGCCACAGCCACCCAATAACGTCGACTGTGGCCCAGTCCCAGGCTACTGCAGCTTGCATTCCAAAGTGTCCTCGGTCAAGATGCTGAACCCCAGATTGGCCCTGACAGCTGTGTCTGTAGTGTGTGAATGGTGCGTGTAGAGGAGTTGTATGAATGTGTCTGTGACTGACCGAATGCGACTGGTGCTGTAAATGCTGGAGATGTTCAGTGGGTGTTCAGTGCTGCCTCAGTTCTGCCCTTTCACCACATGTCCACTGTCCATTTCAGGACTGGAGTGAAATTCGTCTTTTCCGAGAGGCAGAGAAGTTCTTCATGTCTGTGGGCCTGTACGAGATGTTCGACAACTTCTGGAATAACTCAATGCTGGTGAAGCCGGATGATGGACGCAATGTGGTGTGTCACCCCACGGCCTGGGACATGGGCAACAGAGAAGACTTTAGGTACCGTTTTATCTCACAAATAGAAAAAGAACAGAAATGACGTGATGATAGATGATGGACGATTGGTTTAAGTTGCTGCCATCTGCAGCTTAAATTCAAAGTAAAAAGAAAGAAAGAAGAATGTAATGTTTGTCTGGCCAGGTCCCATCTTGTGTTGCCAGAGCTAAGGTTAGGGTTAGTGTTAGGATTAGGGTTAGGGTTAGGTCCCCAGCCCCAGCTGGGGCTGGGGGGAGTAACAGTTGTTGTCACTGGACTCTGAGAGGCTGCTCTTGCTTCACATTGTCGTAAACCTCGTTAATGATTAACACAATCACTATATTAATAGTTATCTTGTAGATGATAGCTGTGATAGTGGTGTAATGTCATTATATTTCTTCTATGTTTCATAAATGCATTGCCACAATAAATCATGGTGCCAACCACATACACACACACACCTGTAGAGAACATTAAATATAAAATATTTAAATACAACGGCTCATCAAGCTCCTTGGAAGGTAAATAAAAGAATAATTTGTACAGTTCACATTATTTTAGAATAGTTCCCTTTCACCTGAATCTTACTCACCTGTAAACACGAGCGCCTCCTTTTATGAAGTTCATCAGAGTTGTAAATACGAACGCGCTGGAACAATTGTGCTGATTAGTCCCTCAGATAAACAATGCCAAGGTCTTATTGCTGTCAAACATTAATCACCATGCCCCAACATGAACTGTTCTGGAGCACAGTGGAATGAAACATATTCCGCATGAAACTCTGAAGCTTCCCCTGAGTCCACCGACAGGAACTGTCCGATACGATCGGTGACTCATCCGTGTAATTGAGGGTGTTTTGCTGGCGCAGATATGTTATCGTGTCGTGTCTGCATCCGACCGCTGATCTCAGCGCTTCTTCCTCAGGATCAAAATGTGCACCAAGGTCAACATGGACGACTTCCTCACCGTGCACCACGAGATGGGCCACAACCAATACCAGATGGCTTACCGCAACCTGTCCTACCTCCTGAGGGACGGAGCCAACGAGGGTTTCCACGAGGCCGTCGGAGAAATCATGTCCCTCTCGGCGGCGACGCCCAAACATCTGCAGAGCCTAGACCTCCTGCCCGCTGACTTCGTTTACGATGAAGGTAATCAAATGTTATATCGCAAAAACATAGATCAGTGAGCCCACAGAGAAGCTGGCCCCCTTAATTCAGTCGGGATGGATCCCACATCCATCTGGACTCTCCCAACTTTGACGTGTGTGCCCCCTGATGGCTCTGCAGCACGCTCACAGGGGCGTGTCTATTTGAAATGTCTCCTCTCACGGTGCGTTGATCTCTTCATCCTTGCAGAGACGGAGATCAACTTCCTGCTCAAACAGGCGCTCACCATCGTAGCCACGCTGCCGTTCACCTACATGCTGGAGGAGTGGAGGTGGCAGGTGTTCGCAGGGAGCATCCCCAAGGATGAGTGGATGCGGCGCTGGTGGGAGATGAAGTAAGCGAAGAATATATTTCAAACAAATGAAATGTGCAGACGACTAAAGTCGAATTCCATGACTGACTGTGGTTCCTAACAGGAGGGAGATGGTGGGGGTGGTGGAGCCGGTGCCGAGAGATGAGACTTACTGCGACCCCCCTGCTCTGTTCCATGTGTCAGGAGACTACTCCTTCATCAGGTTTATGACACTTCCATTATTTAAACCCTCTTTTGTTGCTTCCTTCTCTGCCACTCTGTACATTATTGTACATACGTTGTTTGTGTGGATTCCATGTGTGTTTACTACCTCTTTATCGCGTTAATCTTTTCTTAAAAAAAGCCGGGGGTCTTTTCAAAGTTTTGTTATGTTGCATCTTGTATGTGACAATAAAGACTATAGAGTCTTGAATCTTGAAAAAAAAAAAAATTAAAGTATAACCCCTAACACCTAACTCCAACTACTACAGGTACTTCACAAGAACCATCTACCAGTTTCAGTTCCAGAAAGCGCTGTGTAATGCCTCTGGTCACACTGGTCCCTTGTCTTCGTGTGACATCACCAATTCTACTGCAGCAGGAACCAAGCTGAGGTGCGACCAGCGTCCTTCCCGTTGTTATTCTGTCACACTGTGTCATGATGCAGGTATATGAACGTCTCTGATGTTTTCCACCAGAGACATGCTGGAGCTGGGGAGGTCCCAGTCCTGGACCCGGGCCTTGCACACCATATCTGGTGACGTCAACATGGACGCGCGCCCCCTGCTGGATTATTTTGAAAAACTTCATAAATGGCTGAAGGCAGACAACCAGAAACACAACAGGATGGTCGGCTGGGAGCCAACAACAGATCCATGTGAGGGCAAAAGATGAATACTGAAATGCAGTGTTAGTTTTCCATGAAGTTTTATGGTCATATTTGTGGTCAACGTATTATTTCTGTACTGTCGGACGTGTTGCTGCTGGGTCATGTCGAATGTTCATATCACGTGACTCCCTTTATTTACAGTTATGAAATATGCCATCAAAGTACGAGTGAGTTTGAAGGCTGCCATGGGAGAAGATGCGGTGAGATTCATTATTAAAACGAAAGTGATTTCCACAGTGTTTGTTGTGTATCATGAGCAAATGTTCACTGTCTGTCTCAGTATCCCTGGAACAACAACGAGCTGTACCTGTTCAAGGCCAGCATCGCATACGCTCTGAGGCAGTACTACGAACTCCACAATCAGACGCTTCTCTTCACGTCAGTATGAGCTGCGTCACGCTGCTTTTCCTTCCATGACCACGTCTGTCTGAGAGCTTTTCTCTGATTACACCTGCAGGTCAGAGAACGTCCTCACCCACAACGTGACTCAGAGGATCTCCTTCTACATTGTGGTCACCAACCCGGTGAATACCTCTGCGTACGTCCCAAGGAGTGATCTGGAGGCTGCCATCCGGTGAGGCAAACGACCGTCCCCTCAATTGACTGTAAGCATTTGGACATTTAATAGGGATGCAGAATAATAAACCTGCGTTGACATTGATCCCAGGTTATCCAGAGGCCGAATCAATGATGCCTTCCAGTTGGATGACAGGACGCTGGAGTTCGAGGGTATCCCAGCAACGCTGGCCCCTCCTGTGGAGCAGCCAGTGGAGGTGTGGCTGGTGGTGTTTGGAGTCGTCATGGGAGCCCTGGTGCTCTTGGGAACATACCTCATCATCTCTGGGATCAGACAGCGTAGAAGGTGCAGTTAGCGTGGACACGCCTTGGCGTCTGAGCCTTGACCTGCACAGCTGTGAGACGTTTGTTTCTGTGCATGTTTCAGGAAACCAAAGTCGGCCGTGGAGAATCCCTACAACCCAGACAGCGAGGGCCAAACCAACAAAGCCTTCGAGGACAATGACGATGAACAAACTGGGTTCTGATTCAGTGCCGGACAGAGGGAGGGGTTTCCTCAGCGCTCGCCTACAGTCCAACAATGAGAAATGCATTTTATAAAGCCCTTTTTTATCAACAACATAACAAAATGTGAATAAGTGTAAAGATTTTATTCGTGTGGAAGTTTGACCCTCACTGTTATTGTACAGTCGATACCCCTGTAAAAAAAAATACACATAATCACAGTAAAGTTAGCATATATACTATAGTTCAAGTAGAATTTTCTTTGTTTACATTCAGGTTATTTTACTCCTGTATTTTAATTTCCTTTTAATGTTCATGAAATAACCTGAAATTCATTCACATACAAATAAAACCTCACCGAAATAGAATAGTTCCTTTTTAGTTAAATTTAATTTAATTGTTTAACTTATTTAAACTCGGAATGAGTCAGGACGTCAGAAATATAAGGTTCATACAAACTACAATAAAGGAAAATAAAAGTAAAAATGCACTGTCAGTATTAGGCTCAGTCAAACATTCTATTTGTATAATTCATAATATTCTACCTTAATCTGGGAATTCAGATATTTTCAGTTTAAGTCAAATTAATGGGAGTTAATAAGATAAGATTTTTGTAATACTATTAAATGTTTCAAATGTAGGTGGTATGATAATTTATTTACGTGTGTGCTTCAATTTAATATCATGTATATAGTTGGTCATGTAATAAGAAAATCCTCAATTAATAAAATGATTATTACATTCCCCGTTTGAATATGTCTGTATATACAGTTTATGTATATGTGTATATGAGATATCAGAGCTCCACAAAAGTTGTCACGAGATGATTTTGTTTGTTTAAAGGAGGCATACTATGTCCACTGCTGCTGCTCCTCTTCTCAGCCTCTGTCTGAAACACCTGCTGTCTCTTTAAGGCCCGCCCTAGATTAAGGCCAGTCACTTTCTAGCTGCTAAATAGGGATTATGCAAATGTTGGACATCACAAAGTCACATGGCCTGATGATGTGGACCACTGAGGAGTGGCATCGGGAGCTTCAGGAGGTGCAGAGGTTGAGCAAGAAACAATCAGACACATGTAAACCGAACCACATGTCTCCTGTCAGTGTCTTCAAACTTGACTGAAAAGACGTGCCCATCATGACTGGATGATAAAGACGAATGTGTGGTCCTGCTGTTGTTCATCCCTGGTTTCCACTCTCACCACTGAGTCTGGGTTGGTGATCTGGATGAACCACCCCAGGTGCAGTGCCGACTCAAACTTGGTGTAAGCTGTCCGGTCAGAGGTCATGTAGAAGAGGAAGGACAGTTTGCTCTCATCGTCCGTGGAAATCCGGCGCAGTGTGCGTTTTTCACACATCTACAACAACAAAAGTGTGGTTTCACTTCAATCTTACAGCAAAATCCAAAGACTCAGAAAACTGGTACTTGAGCAAAGATCAGAATCGAGACAGCATAGGTCTATACCGCAACCAGCCACCAGAGGGCAGAGTCATGATGTCCATCTCTAAATACAGACTATGTCCAGACTGAAGAATAATTTACATTATTTATTCTCTTAAGATCGAGCCTGTGTATATGTACATATTTCATTTAGTTACCTCCACTTCTAGAAACGCCCTCTCTCCCTCCTTGGTGCACCTGAGGAAGCAGTTGGAGCCGGTGATGTTGAGAGCTACTGGAATTCCTCTGAAGGAGCCAGTTGACTTATAGTAGTAGATGGTCATATTCTCTGAGCACACAGAAACGTGTCAAACAAACATTTTTTTCTTATTATTTGTGAGATCAATTCAATCAAGAAGCGCAGAGGAAGACGAACCTCCTGAATTGGATGAGGCGTAGAGGGATTTCTGTGAGCACAGCGTTCTCAGGAAATTGTCAGTGGCCACATGCTTGATCAAAGCGTTCGCCGTCTGAACCTGACTGAACTTGCTTCCTCTTGGAACTGAAAGTGGCGCCAAAGATGTTACATTGTGGTTTTAGTACTTTTCCATGAGAGAAAAAAACGTCTCGTCTCTGTTGTACTCACCGAGCGTCACTGTGCTGGACTCAGACTCTATGATCACATCGTTGAGGTTGCATCCTTTCCCTTGGCATCCCTCACAGGAACTCTCGGTGTTACAGCCCCGCCCCGTCACTACGGAGATGCTGGTCTTCGTCATGGTAACGATGAGCATGTCCTTCCCCTCCCCGTTCAGTTTATTTTCACATTGACCAGCGTCCTCCCCTGGACAGCCTTCCTCACTTTCTTCTCCCACTTCATTCTCGTCCTCCCTCCTCATCTCCATGCAGAAACTGAGTATTCTGGACTCCTTGGAGACGGCATGTAAAGTGCTGTCGTCGCTGGGGGGTGGCTCCTCGTGCTCCTTCTTCTTCTCGCTCTGCTTGTGCACCACCTACAGAGACCGAAAGCAGGATCGCTGCTGTCAGATAGTTCATGTGTTGTCTTCTGCCACCTTGCGTGATTTGAAATACAGAGACATTGAGAACCCTGGCTTCCAGAGGACGGTGAGAAGGCGACAGACTCACCAGCATCGGGTTCCCCTCAGCCAACATCTCCGCCAGCTGCTGCGGGGGGAGGTCCTGCAAGTCCACGCCGTTTATCTGCACCAGCCGGTCTCCTCTCCTGCAGGAGAGAACAGTTGATACGAGTTTTCAGCTGATTAACGAAAACAGAAATAAAATGTTCTAAATGATTCAGAATGAGTCAATAGAAAAGTGCGTAATATGCTCTGCTCATATCAAATTTCATGATTAACATTAACAACAGCTTTTTTAAAAAAAATTTTATTCGTTTTGAATTTTCCCACCATTCATTTTGTCCCCATACAAATGAGCATATAAATACAATCATTCTTCATTTTGCTCTTATTATAGTATGATGATAAAATATTAACATATATCTTACACTTAAGTATTGCATGTCCTTATTATTCCTTATTTCTGACTCCTGCTGCTGTAATTTTGCACATTTGAGGGACTGATGGAGGATTATCTTCTCTTATCTTAAACAAGAAATAAAGCTGGATGTGTCGCAGTAGTACCTGACAAACATCTTCTTCCCAGTCTTGTACACATTTTCCACGTCATACTGGTGCTTTCCTTCCAGAGCCTGGTGGACGATGAGCACTCCTCCGTTCACAGAAGAGCCCTGAGGATGAAAAGAAAACAGATAAACTTTCCCCGGTCAAACCTTTAAGAATGCAGCTGGGTTGTGTCACCCACCGTCTGATCCATGGTCTGATGAGTTCAGAGCCTGTGATGCCAAAGGTTGGGGACAGCAGCCGTCGCGGTGGCAAAGTTTTAAAGCCATCTGTGTCTCTGTGCTTCTGCATTGTCGGAGCAGAAGGGGAAGTATTGGATGAAGAGCAGCACAGGGAACTAGGGTGAGAAAGGGGAAGTGATTAAAGCCGAGGAAACCATAGATAACACACCTCGTTAGAGGAACAAGTAAAGTGGGAGTAATAAAGTTATGTAACAGCAACTGAGGCCCGACACGTGGCTATTTTACCTGTTTTACCTATTTTATCTATCTATCTATCTATCTAGCTATCTATCTATCTAGCTATCTAGCTATCTATCTATCTAGCTATCTATCTAGCTATCTATCTATCTAGCTATCTATCTGTCTATCCATCTATATCTATCTATCTATCTATCTATCTATCTATCTATCTATCTGTCTATCTATCTGTCTGTCTGTCTATCTATCTATCTATCTATCTATCTATCTATCTATCTATCTATCTATCATCTCTCGCTCTCTCAGACAGAAAAGGGAAATAACCACCACTGTCAGTTTGTAAGTGCGTCATCGTGGAACTAATAAAAGTTAACAACTTCCTCTGAGTGAACGATTTATTTACAATTCTACTGTTTACCTTTTTAAATTCACATTTATCCAACAGGAAATGGAAGGGATCGACGGTTCCTCTCAAACGGCGACAAGATCATTTTCATGGAAACAAAAACAATCTTAATATTTTATCAAACTAAAAGGACATGGAATAAATGGAAAGGAGTCACAGACATGAGCTGTGGAGCTATTATTTGAACTCACACACAAACACACACTGAAGCTATTTCCAGATCCCCCCATGGAGTGAGGGAAGCTCGGCTAAATCTGGAGTGGTTGTGGTGGATTGGGTTACATGAGGGGCTCACGTCTACCTCCGCAGCCTTCTGCCTGTGGACAGTGGACACGCCGACCACAGCTCCGACAACCCGACCAGACCAGGTACTGAAAGGTCCTGCGTGAGCTCCTGCATGAAACGTAGGATCTAATGAAATCCAAGCGTCAGTGTTAACACGCAAGTTTCAACCTGTAGTTTTCAGAAGCTCAGAGTTCAGCTGACTCTTGGATTTCCACGCCTGTCCATTGGCTTGTTGGATCCACATGCATCCGTTCGAAGAGCGGCGCGCTGAGAAGCGAGCACGGTTCTCTGAGTGTGCTGTTGACTGTCGTGGCAGCGTGTGGGTGCTGTTGTGCCACAGGTACTTGAGATGCACGGCAAGAGAACAAGTGGAGGACAGAGTGGCGGTTAACGGCTCTCATGGAACCTCACTTAACGTTTGACGTAAAACCCGAAAGTGGTGGAACCATTTGTCAGTTTGAGGAATGAAGTCTGAGCCCAAACACAACCCTCCTGTGAGTGACGGCACTCAGAGCCTCTGCTGTGTTTCAGATGGTGACTGTGGATGTGTTAATAATCGGGGGCGGCCCTCATGCCATGACCTTAGCCAGCTTGCTCCTGAGTTCGGACTCGGACCCTGATCCTGGACATGACTCCCCACCACCCCCCCCTCAGCCACACCCACTCACTCCCAGGACCAGATCTGGCGGTGGGAGGAAGAAGAGGAGGGCAACAGCTGGTACAGACTCTCAGAATTATCTGGCCCGTGTGGTTGAATAAATCAGTGCACGTGTTCTTCGTGCTTAGTCTCTGCAGGGTCGACAGTGGAGGAATCGGTGTCCCCAGAGAGGGTTCCTCGCCCCACGCTGAGTCTGAGAGTGGTGGACTCGTACGGGGAGTGGGCGGCTCTGTGGGAGAGGCAGTTCACGGCTCTGAGCATCCCTCACCTGCGCTCACACACTTTGGTGCACACAGACCCTCTCAACAAGGTGGAGAATAAACAAAATAAACAGCCCCCTGAAGCACAAAGAATATTGAATTTCACTTCGTTTATGTTGTGTCCTTGGACAGAACGCCCTGCAGGACTTTGTCCTTAAGCGTGGTCGATCCTCGGAGCTGCACAGTCTCCCAGACCAGGTTTACATTCTGGACGAAAATGCTTTTTTCAACGACACACGACTTGGCAAGAAGGAGAAGAGACGACTGAACGTCAGCTCCACGCTGAAGAAGAGTCTGTCCTTCAGTCTGCCGGGAACCAAACTCAGTGTGGACTTCTTTAGAGATCAGGTTGGACATGCAGAGTGTGTGTGTGTGTGTGTGTGTGTGTGTGTGTGTGAGAGAGAGAGAGAGAGAGAGAGAGAGAACCAATAACCTGGTCGTGTCTCATCTTAACACAGGTGGAGAGGTACAACCTGGGCAAAGTGCTGGTGAAGGGAACGGTGGAACGCGTCGTCCCTGTCGTTGAGTGTGAGGAAGAAGAGGAGGACGGTGTGACCGAGAGGGGAACAGAGAGAGACGGGCCAAGGAGGAGAGTGAAATATTTTCAAGTCCATCTTCAGGAGGGCATCATTCTGAAAGCTCACCGGGTCGTTATGGCAACAGGGCCGACACGTGCCCAGATGGCAAACATCCCCTCATGGGTGAGAAACATCGGGGAGAGTTACCCAGAGGAGCGGCTGCTGCACACGGCACATCTCATGCACCTCCTCCTACAACCCCAGCAGGAACCAGAACAGGCAGAGACTCCTCCCACTCAAGGTAATCTGTGACGTCACAACCACTAAAACGATTTACATTTGTCGCGGGGCTGTGAATGTAAGTTCTATCGCTAGGTGAAATCATTTCGTACTGCGCGGTGTTCTATTTAGGCGTTTCCCACAATCCTCATATAATGGAGTTGTTTTTGCTTTCACCTGATGTTTGTGAAGAGCTCAGCGGTTGTTTGACCCCCGGTCCTCGCTGTGTGTAGTGTGTCAGAGAGGGCAGAGGGTAATGGTTGCTGGTGGAGGTCTGACCAGCGCCCATGTCGTCTCTATTGCCCTGCAGCAAGGGGCCAGCCACGTGACATGGGTCATGAGGAAGCACCTCCAGGTCGAGTGCCAGTGTGAAACTGCATGAAGGCCATCCTCACAGAATTCCTGCAGCCGCGTCTGTTCACCTCTGCCGCTCATGCCAGCTGTCACTCTCTCTCTCTCTCTCTCTCCTGCAGCTGAAGCAGTTCGATGTGGGCGACGTGGAGAGCCTGGTGGGTCGATACTCTCACGTGGAGCACGGCATCAAGATGGATGGCCAAGCCTACCTGCGGCAATTCTACAATGAGCGGAGCCTTCACAAGCGGCTGGCTATGATTCGCCAGGCACGGAAGGGAGGGGCCGTCACCCCGGAGGCCTACGTCCAGCTACAGCCATTCATACTGAGTGGACAGGTGGACGTGAAGACATACTGTCAGGTAACGGCGCTAATGAGGGTGCACTGAAGGAGATGAGCTGAGATCCCGTCTACTGAGTCATGTGATCATCCAGGTGAGTGAGGCCAGCTGGTGCTACAGGAGCCAGGCCTGGAGGCTGGGCCTCAGCACAGGGGGCCACTGGACCGGAGACATGATCTGGCTCGCCACCGGCTGCAAACTGGATGTGAGGCAGGACCCGTTGCTTTCAGAGGTGATGCAGGAATTCCCGGTTCAGGTGGGTTCAGTAGTTTTTAGATATGCAAAGTATGAATGATTCATAGGGACAGAGGAACAGAAAGAAAACAAACCAAGAGAAGGGCAGTGGAGAGGGGGGGAGTATGACTAAAGCATAAAATCCACCTGTGTGATTTACTGTCATGGCTTAAGATGGAGTCATAAAATGTGTCTGGCCTGTCCTCTGTGAAGGTGATGGACGGCTGGCCGTGCATATCAGAGAGCCTGCGGTGGGCAGAGGGGTGCCCGCTCTATCTGATGGGACAGTACACAGCTCTACAGGTCCGTCTTCCACACAACGTTCTGATGTACAACAATCTGCTGATGTTACTCATCACCGGCCTTTATCTATTTTACACATGCAGGTTGGACCTCACGCGCTGAACCTGGCTGGTGGACAGGCTGCCAGCTATAGAATCGCCAAGGACATCATGCAGCATCGACACCCGGGCAGGGGAGATGGAGAGAAATCTAAAACCGAAGAATATATTCAGCAGATGCACGGGCTGCTATGGCTCTGACTGAGCCTTCAGTGTCTCTGTTATCCTCATGCAAAGTGACTGTACCTTGATTAAATACGGTGAAAATCGTTTGTCTATGTTTTATCCTCAAGGGCCCACATGTCTTTTGCCTGATGTGTTTAAAGCAAAGTTAATGTGAGACAGAATATGTTGATCTGAATCATCGGGTCTGAGGGTGAATGAACTGTCCCCCTTTGAACCTGACCCAAACTGGACTGAACTTGAAGAATTAGTTCTTTTGGATCTTGAATTGTATTTTAAAAATAAGTTTAGGGTTAAAAAAATAATTTGGGTTCGATTCCACACCGGAACGGGAATCCCTCTCAGGAGATCAAACAAACCAACCAACCCTGGTGATCGAACCTGGTGGAGGTAAACATCCTCCTAAGCTCCGCCCCTGCTGGACTTCCGCATTGCCCTCCTCCCGCCGGTGCTGCAGGTCCAGGAAGGTGAGTGTCGGTCAGTTTTTATTTCCATTAGAAACATCCGAGGGTTGTGGTTTTTTCAACTGAATTTAACGCTGGTGAAAATAATAAACTGTGGTGAAAGGTGCGCTGGTGTCACGCGCAGTTACTGGAGCGACTAAACACCGTCACCGTGAGGCTGATTCACTGACATCCGGACTTTCTGCTGCTGCTCCGATCTGAAATAATACATGAAGAAAATAAATGGTGGTGGGCAGGACAGAGACCGGCACTTCGCATGGACTGTACGTCATCCCCCTGCAGAGGTCAGCTGATCTCTGACGTGTCAGGATGGGGGGGGGGGGGGGGGCGCTCGGGTGGGGGTGGGGGGGGGGGGGGGGGGGGGGTCGCTCTGGTTGTGTGATGTTGTATGTGTATTCTCACGCTTTGTACTCACTCAAAAGCCTTTAGTCTTCCTGTTATACTCTATTTATATTGAAACATTATACAGACAGATACAATGACATCATTTTCCAACCATCCTGCAGCCAGAATATTCATATAACTACAATAAAATATTTGATTTTGTTGAATTGCCTGTCTCTGACTTCCTGCTGCTCAAACAGTGTTTCCCAGGAAGTGCGATCAGTAAATGTCTGTGAACATCGACAATAACGATGGCTTTCTGTTCTATTCTAAAGTTGTTCAAATCTGGTATTTTTGGATCTTTACAATAATCAGCTGCTCCTTGGAGCTGCAGTAGAGCTTAGGTTCTGTGTGACACCTCTATTGTTCTTAAATCGTGAAGAAAAATATAAACCCAAACCATTCGGTGATGTCCATGGGTTGTTCTAATTGTCTTTTCATTTCTGTGCACGTGAGGCAGTGACAGGTGAAGCCATGAGCGTGAGGAAAGTGGAAAAGACCGTTCTGAGCGTGGAGCAGGCCGAGGGAGCCGGGGCTCGCGTCCGCAGGAGCATCGGCCGAGCGGAGGTCAGTGACCTCGATCGCAGCTTTCACCCAGTCAGCTTCACAGCAACTCAACGCAGGTGTGGTTGTTCCAGCTGAGGAGCCCGGATCCCTTCCTGATGCTGGACGAGTTCAGAGTGAGCAAGCCGGCAGGGTTCCCAGACCATCCCCACCGAGGGTTTGAAACAGTAAGAGATGAAGGCTTCCATTCCTACTTCTATCAGCAGATGGCGACAGAGGGACACTGTCAGTTACTGAGCCACAACTCAAAATGATCAATTAATGTTTATATGTTTCACACATGATACAGACAGCCAGTGATATTATGATTGCTGCACAAGCTGCTCCTGTAAACTGTGGTACAGTCAGCTGAGAAAGATTCAGTCATAAAAAACTCACAGAAGAATCTTTTCTTCCCTTGTTCTGATGACTTTTCTGCTCATTTTTTATTTTGTTTCAAGTTTATTAACTCAGAGGCTTCAACCATTCATTTTGTTTTTGAGGTTGTATCCTCTCTCTTTGCTGGTCAAGAGTAATTCAATCACTGCCCATCACATATTTTACATATAAATCCTCCTCACTGAGTCCAGTCCAGCGCTGTCCTCATGTTATAGGCTGGTTTTAAGTCTTGTTGCTTCATGAATGGAAAAGTCAAACCGTACAAACTTTGGAAAGTGAACTCTCTAACAGTAGTTAAACTTGTCTGATATATTTCTTTTTTACATCTTTAGAAATAGGCTTTGAACGCTTCTGCTTCATGTCACACTTCAGTGCAACACTTCTGATGAAAAACAAAGTTTTGAAATAAATAATCCAGTTATTTTTCTGGCCCTACTTCATGAGCCACTTAGTGCTGGAGTTGTTTATCAACAATGGCTTTCATGAATACATTTCTCGCTCATAGAAAACACTTGAGACGGTCAAGTGTTTTCTGGTTAGTCTGGACCGTCGGCCAATCAGCAGGCTCCTGATCGTCGACGCTCTCAGACAGGGCCAGCCAATCACAGGGCTCGGTGCGGCTGTGGGTTTGATGCTCTGACAGACAGAGAAGCGCCAGGGCACTTACAGTCCATGTGTTGCATCGCACTGCGCACTGCTCTGACTGGAATCTGAAGGGCGGACAGTTGCTCTCCATGAGCGGAGAGAGAGGCTGTGATGATGCTCGACAGCATTCGTCGTGATTCTGCCTCCTCTCTGATGAACGGAGCTGACGGCGCAGGCCTGACCTCGGACGCTGTCCTCAGATTGCCGGACTTTACTACAAGTGTATTTGATTCGGCAGATGCGGCTTAAATCTCCCAGTGTGGGCGGACAGGACTAGGCTGCACTCCCAGCATGCCTTTCAGCAGGTGTGTTTGCTCACACTCACGTGGCGTTTGAAATCCCACAGCTGTGGAGACAGATCAGAGGCGGCTCGCCGCAGGGGCCTGAGCTCTCTCCCCTCACACAGATGTTCACCTCCGAACCCGTGACCCGACATGGAGCTCTGCTCTTCCTGTCCAGTCTGACCACTGGAGACTGAGACCAGCACAGACCAGTTCTGAAACTTGTTGCATGAGATATTAAAACAAGGGGATTTTATTTAAAGTGAATACGTTATTCACTTTATAATTGAGCTGTTAAAAACTACAAAACAGATTTTAAAAAGTATAATGAGTATGCCTCTGATGTTTATCCTTTGACCATTTAGTCTGAGCAAAACTACGTGAGCAGGAAGCAGACACTTCAAAATCTGTCAGTCAACAAATTAGAAATTATTTTCTTGAATAGTTTTGAAGAGAATGCACCCACGAGGCACTGGCAGGTTTTTTTGCGTGATCACCGTGACCTTGACCTCAGATCACCAAGTGTAAATTAACACAGACACCAAATTTGAGGAAGTTCCCTCAAAGCATTTAAAAACGATTTGACCTGAAAATGCAAATAATAATTAGTTTTTTCTAAGGCAAGCCCATGTTGCTGTTAATGCTGCGTGTGTGTGTGTCCTCAAACAGGTCACATATGTTCTAGAGGGGACCATGGCCCATGAAGACTTCTGTGGCCATTCAGGAAGACTGAGCCCTGGAGATCTGCAGGTACAGCATGACGAACCATTGAGTTCAGTTCTCAGTTTAGTTTTCAGGATTTTTTTTCGAAGAAATATTGTGACATTATTCAATATTGATGTGTTTCACAGACAGGGCGAACCAGCAGGATTCATATAGTGATAAACAGTTCCTGTAACTCGACCCAACTGATTTGTGTTTCCTGTTTTTGAGATGTTATCAGAGTGAGGTATTCTTCCTAATCTGCGATCCTAATCTCCTGATTGTGAAGGTGGAGAGCAAGTCCTGAACAGGAGCTTTCACGTGCTGCAGAGCAGCAGACTGATCCCAGAACACCCACTGCATATACATCATAACGCTGAGCACTCACGCTAATTGGATATCATGCCCTGTGGGTTGTTTCCTGTGTTTTTAAAGTTGTAAAGTTACACTCTAATACACACACACACACACACACACACACAGGCTGCTGACTCAGCCTCAGCCTGTAGCAGAGGTTCAGTCAGTTCAGCTGAATGAGCTCGTACACGCCATGTGCGCGTCACGTGGGAGCTGCAGATGCTCGGACTGACGCCCCGTCTGGCCTTCAGCTCGAACGCTCGTCTCACAATAAAAACATGGTCGTGTCAAAGGAGGTGGTGAAGACGTCTGTCTGTGCACATTTCAACGGACGTTTAGATTTTAAAATCACATAGTTCTGCGCTGTGTCTGTGTGGTTCTCCTCCTCAGCTTGTTTTATTATGCAGCAGATCCCCTCCCAGTAAATACCCAGCACGCAGCCATAAACATCAGGATGAACAGTCACAGATGAATTATCATCGGCCGGCAGTGTTACAGCTCCAGAGTGGAAATTTCCAGCCGGCCCAAAGGAGAAGCAGAAGCTGTAAAAGCAAACTTCCCGTCATCCGGATTTTTAAATCACTGCTTGGCTCCAAATCAAGATCAGAGCCACAGCAACACATCATTTTATTCCTCAGTATTTCATGTACGGTCCTCTCACTGATGATGCCTATAGCTTCATGCATGACTCTTGGCTTCTGATTATCTCCAACAATATTTAACTGTGTCTCCCAGTGGATGACTGCAGGCCGGGGGGTGGTCCACGCTGAAATGCCCGTCTCAGAGGAGCCGGTGCTGGGCTTGCAGCTGTGGGTGAACCTGCCCAGCAGAGACAAGATGGTGGAACCAGCGTACCAGGAGCTCAAAGGCACCGAGATTCCCAAACGCAGCCAGGCAGGGGTGACGGTCGCCGTTATATCCGGAGAGGCTTTAGGAGCAAAGGTGTGTGTCTGTGTGTGTGTGTGTGTGTTTGTTTGTTTATTTGTGTGTCGGGGTGGACGACGTCATGGCTGCTCCATTTAATAAAGCCACAGTCGGTCACTTCGAAACCGAATATGGTGTTCACCTTCCTGGTAGCTATTGATCTCATCATGATTGCTGCACGCCTGGGGCAAACAGGAAAAACTGACAAACATGTGCACGCATTCATGTGTTTGTGTGTGCGTGAGAGAGAGTGAGTGAGGACCTATTAACCAGGCTGACCAGTGTTAGTGTAAGGAGTGTTTTCCTCTGAAAAGAGGAAACAGAAAATGAGAAGCAGATTGTCTTGTGTGTGTTTTACTGTAATGTCCAGGGTTACTGTCAGGCAGGAGACTCCCTGATAAACATCAGCTTCTCTGGAACAGTGTATTTATACTGCGTAGCACTCATATGTTACACACCCTGACAGTTTTATCGTCATAAGTCAGATAACCGTGTGTTACAGTCAGAATCAACAGGTTTTTAAACCACTGACTTGTTTCCCATTTGCCTGGAGAGCGATCCGGTGTCAGTCCCGGGTGAATCGCGTTCGATGCCAGAAACTGTGGAGCTCGACTCGCGGTCTGGCCAAAATGATATCGCTGTTGCATGTTGTTCCCAAAACACGAGCGCACAGGTGTTCGTGGCTGTTTACGCCCTGACGCTCAGTGGCCACTCTAACAAGAAAACCGCAGCATCAGCATCTAGGCCGCCAAAATAGAGAAGAGGAAATTAGCTCAATTAGCCAGGTGTCATGTTTCCGTCACTCCCAGTCTGAGCCCAGAAAAACCAGTTTCTCTGTTGAGAGTCCTTTGACCTGGGAGTGGACGGTGATTGGTTTCTCTCCCTTCGCAGATGAGAGTCAGATGTTAGTGGGTTTTCTGACCCGAGGGACAAATCTGTCCAAGCACAAATAGGAACAGCATTTTTATTTCAAGAGAGATTTATTTCAAACGACCTGCGACGTAAATGGGCTGATCACACCATTTGGAAAGACTCTGACTGTTTGAACATTTATATATTTTTCCCCTTTTCTCCCTTTTCCCTCCAGTCGAGGGTTTTCACAAGGACACCGACCCTGTACCTGGACTTCAAGCTGCAGGCCGGGGCCGTGCACGTGCAGCCAGTCCCTTCAGGTAGGAGGACGTTTCCACATTCACCAATAAATCCATAGATAAATAAACGGAATGAGCTCCTCTTGACATAGTCAGAGGTTTTGGTGCTGCAGCTTTTCCTGATACATTTCCTTTATAGAAGACTTGCGCTTTATATGTCATGTTAATTATGCTTGATTATAAAATACATTTTTTTCCTTATTTATATTTGTTATTGTCATCTAAATGTGTTTATGCTCTAAAGTTCAGTAGATCATCTCTCCGGAAATGTTCAAATGCTGCAGCTCCTCTCTTTGACCTCTGTCTGAAACACCAGCCTCATCCTGTCTGTTGTGATTGGTCAACTGCTCCCAGCGTTTATATATAAATATGTGCTTGTTTGTTTTTTCACAGGATGGACGGCATTCATCTACACTTTATCAGGATCTATTAATGTCGGTGAGTTAAGACGGCGCTGACACTTTTTTGCCTTTATGGTCAAAGCCATTGTGATGCCACAAACCCACAAGCCCCCTGAACCAGATGTCGTGCGACAAATGAATCACAGATCAGCTGTTTTGATTTTGGTGGTCCATGGTCATGGTGGCCTTGGTATTCCAAGTGTGACTCGAGGTTATGTCTTGACCACTTGTCCCCTGGACTCAAAGGCTTGGGAGATTAACTCGGCTTCACTGGCCTTCACTCCAGAGGTCAGAGGTCACGGTGAAACACTGTCCGAAACAAGAAATCAGAAACAACCACAATCTGTCTTTGGCTGGATCTGATGAACTTATGCACTCTCACTTTCAGTGAATTGGATGGCTTGCTTGCATCCCTCTGCGATATGAATGCTACAGATCCGTGTGTGTGATCTCAGTCCAATTGCAACTTCCCTCCTCCGCTCAGCCAGAAGGAGCATGTGTTCCCCTTTAAAGCTTGATGAATTCATTGTGTCACTGAACCGTGATGTCTTCAGACTTCAGACTAAAGCAGCTCAATCTGAAATCTAAGCAGCATCACTGGGAAAAGTATTGCGCTCTTGTTGTAAAATACAACTGGATCGGAGTCTGGCTTCAGATCAGTCACCTTATCCGCATGTAATATCTACGCCCTGTTGTACTGATGCTGCTGTTTGACATTACACTGTGAAACTCTGCATTTCCTGCTCACTGGACGATGTCGTGTGATCAGGGAGTTCTCCTCGCATGAGAATGAACCCTTTCAGACGGCACACTCATTAACAGAGGCTTTGTTGGTTTGTTGAAACCGGTGTTTCCAGTCAGAACTGCCCCTTTCATATTCAGTATGATTTCATTATTCCCCGTCTCTCTCTCTCTCTCTCTCTCTCTCTCTCTCTCTCTACGCTGCAGGACGTCTCAGACTAGTTGTAATTGCAGACAGATGTTTTGATGACACGAGAGGATGAAATTGGCTGCCGGGATTAAAGACGTTATTTGAATCTTAAGTCTTGAACTTTACATGTCGTCTGGCCAAATCGGGACCAGCTGCCTCCCACCAGGAAGTGATGAAGTGTGCGAGAAAACTGCTAAACAAGTGTTAAAAACGTGCAGGTGCCTTTTATTTCGTTTAAGGCCAGAGGTTTGCTTGTTAGGCTATGAATATCAGAGTTAGCCTGGAATGAGGTTATTATGGCCTGTATTTGCTGGTTCTGGGTGAACAATGAAATGGTAATATCCCAACAAAACAGGTGGCCAAGAAATGAGCAGAAAACGCAACTGCACAATTGAAGTGATTGACAATGAATGAGAGATGATGTAAAAAGATGAGTGGTTTTACACCTGTACCGTAACTCCTGAAATAGAGATGGCTCGAATTTCTCGACCGGGTCATCACAAACAGCGCAACTCACCAAGCAATCAGCATTCACTTGGGTCTGTTGTGGATTTTGTTTCCAATGTGTGGCTTTCTGTTTAATATGCTTGTGTGAGAAGTCTCGGTCGCCGTTGCCCCTCAACGCTCCAACTCTAACTGGGTTGTTTTTTTCCTTGAATTCCCTCCACCGAGAAGCTTCTCATGGATTCCAAGCTCAAAGACCACAATACCCAATCAATCATTTTTAATCGTGTTGGCATTTTGGATTGTCGGTCAGAGGTTCTAGTGTGGTTGCTGTTCTCCAGGCCCAGACCAGGAGCAGCAGGAGGTGGCGTCCCATCACACGGTGGTGTTCGGAGACGGAGACTGTGTCAAGGTTGAAAACAAGGTGAGTGGCTCCCAAACCTTTCCCCATAGTGCCCCCTTTGGAACATTCATGCCCTTTGTTAACGTTAATGTTTTAACAAAGGTTCGGAATGTCTTGTTACTTGAATCTAGTAAATAATAGCAGTCTTATGTTTCCTCACCGACATAATGGGACAGGTTCTGCTCCCTAGGTTTGAATCGACTGGTTTCCTAACTCACAGAAGAAGACAACAGTCCCTCTTCTTTCCTCCTCAGGGCTCGGAGGTTTCTCATTTTGTGCTGATCGCTGGCGAACCCATCAAAGAGCCTGTGGTACAACACGGTACAACATTTAATTCCCTCTGGCCCTCTGAACAAATCAAGTCCTTGACTTCACGTGCAACATGTAACGAACAGCGGTAATGTCGTTATTTGAGATGTTGCGTTTGTCTTTCAGGTCCATTCGTCATGACGACAGAGGAGGAGCTCAGTCAGGCCATCAGGGACTACCGGAGCGGCACAAACGGTTTCGAAAGAGCCGTAAATTGGAAATCCAAGATCAGAGACTCTCTCTAAAGCAGTGGTGGAGAACCCTCAGCCTTTGACGTCTACGAGACAATCCAACTCAGAAATACATTTGATTTCACCAAATTAAACAAACAACAAAGCAGCTAAAACCTCGCCACCCTCTCCTCCCAAACCTGTGGTGGAGTAACAGGGGTGTCCAATATTTAGATATTATTAAAACATCACTGGAATGTTTCTCCAATCGCAGAAATAGCATAAGAAGCTAGCGTACTACTGTTGACTCATATTAAACTGACCAGAAATATAAATGGAGCGTGTGAACATGACCACGCCACTGTCTGCTCATCCAGACACCCTTCCTCAGCCTGTAGGTGAAATCCGCACGAACAAAAGCCAGAAGAGCTGAATGTGCTGGTGAGTGTGCACAAACTCCCCCAGGCATTCAGGAACTGGGGATATTTACCCGACTCTTTAATGGGGAACCTGCTGATGTGCCAACGGCCTGAAGTCATCTGGGGGCAAGGTACAATGACATCACCTAAACCAGACATCCCGGGGCTCCCTCTCAGATCAGAAAGCACGGTATACAATGGTAAAAACATTTTCTCACCGTATGAAGTGATGCAGCAGGAAATTCAAGTTTTTTTCTAGTGCTATTGTTGAAGGGTCTAACATTTTTTTCCAGTGACACGACCGATGGTTGGCACAGTAGTCGTTCGGCCTTTCACCTTGTAAAATATAGATTTTAGGGAAAATGTGCCCCTAACTGCTCCCTCTCCTCCTCCCTTGTTAAATCTAACTTTTATCACCGTTTACTTCTCCTGTTAGAGAGTTCACTGTTGCATCGCTCTCATGGAATTTGGAAGAGCTGCTTGTACATAATGCGATGGAGAATATTAAAATACACACGCTGTTCTTGAGGTATGCTGGGTTGTTCAAGCAATATATATAGAATTAGAGAATAGAATTGACATTTGATTATTAATCCAGCAGCAGTCAAACTGAAGGAATCCATCCAGGGCCAAATATCTAATGAACCAATGCAAATTCAGTAACATAGCATTCGTTTAAACAGGCTTTTGGAGATGCTGCTCATTACTCCCGTGCAAATAACTCTCACATTAAAGCCATTATGTGTGTGGAACACACTGAGTCAAATGGGCCTGGACTGGCGAGGGGGTGGGGTGTCAGTGGGACAGGGGTGGTGCTGGACTCTTATTTCCCCTCACACGTTACAGAGGTCTGGATCACATTTAAAACACATGTTAGCGCTCCTCGGCTGTATGCGGTCTGGCAGCGGCGACGAAGAAGACACTGATGGGGATTTAACAGGCAGGGGAGCTGATGACTTGACAGACAGGCATTAAAAAAGCAAGATAAAAAGGAGCGTCCGGAGGCGGCAGGAGGAGCAGCACAGGGAGAGACTTCAGGGCAGACACAGAGACACTTGTTTCTCTTTTTTTTTTAGGATTTTCAGAAAGGTGGTGGAGTGAGGGGTTGTGTTGCTCCTCAGGGCCTTCAGTGGAGCCAGGACAGAGGGAAGGTTTATCATAGGAAGTTAAAGGAAGCTGAGGGGAGAATATAACAAGGCCAAGTTTGAAATAGGAGAATTCATCCGAGGCCCCGTTTTACATCACAGGCCTTAAAATCAGTTTGTTTCCCAGGGAGGCTTCAAGTGGATCTCGTCTCGTGTGTTTTTTACTGAGGAAATCACCCACCTCTAACTTCAGCCAGTGCTGCCGTTTAACAGGAAACCTCCGGCGCTGCATCAAAGCTCCGGCAGCAAGAGGTGCACTTTTTAAAGCCTCTTTAGCATTCTCCATTTGGTGTCTGGGCTGCTGTGACAGGTCACGTCTGGCTCACGCACACTCTCACGCTCAGCAGCTGGAGGACCAGGGGTCTGTGCTGCACAAACGTGCACTGAGTGCGTGAGTGCGTGTGGTCTGAGGGACGGAACTGGTCTGGGAAACGGAGACGGAGAGGCAGTCTAAGTGCTTTCTGTCAGCAGACAAGTGGAGACAGGCTGGTTGTGCTGAGCGCTTCTCTGAGTGGGCGAGCAGAGCCGGAGGGACGATGGTGACGGGGGTGAGATGGACCCTGTGCAGGCTCTCCTGCCTGGTGACGCTGGTGGTGGAGCTGAGCTGGATCCACGGGGGCCACAGCATGCACAGAGAGGCAGGCAGCTGGGTAAGTGCGACAGAAAGCTTTACGCGTACGCTTCTCATAATTAAGTGTGTTGTTTTGTTTTGTTTTTTTTTTGTTGCTGTTGACACACTTTGTTCCCCTAAGTAGAGAAATGATTTGAGATTATGCCACATTATCGGCAGATCTCTCTCTGGATTTCACTTCTTTTTCCACCCACTGTTGCATAATCCTCACACTGGACCAGATGCTGTGTTCCCTCACCTCTGATATGAGAGGTTATATCATGTGTTGTTGCGTGTGGCTAAAAGGCAAATCGCATGTCAACGCCGTAGCCCATCTGTGAACTCTCCCCCCCACCCCTCCGTCTTTACCTCTCTTTCGACTCCTGTCATCCCTTTTCCCAGGCGCTCGCCCACTCTCTGGTTCTCATTAAGCGGGTCTATCCCCTGGTAGAAATTGCGGCGGGGAAGCCTCCCAACTTTCTGCTCTGTTGTTCCTCTGAATTTAAGTGGAAGCAGTCGTCCGGCCAAGCTGCCCCACCCTCTCCTCGGCAACACACTGAACACATCAGAGGGCTCGGATCATTTACCAGAATGAAGAAAGCATTGCGCAGACAAGTGCATGACTGTCCTCAGTGACGTGCCTCCGCCCCAGTAGCGGATCTACCATCCAGTTATCCGGCTCTGGCTTTTCTGCCTCAAAAAAATGAGCCTGGGAATTCTGTCATTGTTGTTCTCCCATCCTCAGCTCACACCCTCTTTAAAGTCTATTAAACCTTCAACAAGTTAAAAACAAAAACAAAACTGTAAAAATCACTCACACGGGACCTCATTATGTTATTAGTGCTTGCAGTAGGTGATTTGTTTTGCTTTTTATGAGGTGGGGGGGGCGTTAAAAGCTTTGCCTTTGTGCCGTTGCTCCCAGTGGCCGATCTCCCTGATGCCAAAACATCCAGGCCATGCACTTCCTGTGCAGGTTGGTAGCTCGCAGCCAGAGCCGCGGTTATCAGCACAAGGAGGTGTGGAATCTAGATCCCACCAGTGCCTCCAAAACCTGAGCAACCGAACCAAATTCAACTGTCAATCATGTTGTAAACCCCTTTTCGATTAAAAACAAAACAAACAAAAAACTAGAATAACTGAACATTCAAATATACATCAGTTTTAAGACAACTACCCAAAGTCACTTTTGGGGATTTTTTTTTTTTTTTACTTAACGCTAACCAAATTTAGAGCTATACTGCAGCCAGCCACTAGGGGGATTATTATTACTCAATGTGCCAATTCAAATCTATTCTGCTTCCTTTTGTTCAGGTTTATATCTCCATGGGGTCTTTGTAGTTCTGTAACTAGGACTAGCTCTATGGTGCTTCTCTCGGTTGTGACTGTGAACTGTGCACATGCACATGCCGTGCATGTACTGATGAGAGTCTGTCTTCATGGCCTCTTCATGCTTTTATTCTTTGGTGACACAGATTTAAAGGATCAGCGTGCATAATTTAGTGACACCTAGTGGTGACAGTGCATTTTGCGGCTGAATAGCCCTCAGCTCACCCGTCCCTTCCGGACATGTAAGAGAAGCTGGGGCAGTCTTCGGTTGTCATAAAACTCAAAAGATAAGTTTAGTTTGTCCAGTTTGGCCTACTGTAAAAATATACAGCCCATTGTAGGGTAAAGAAAACAACATTCGCAGAATCGCTAAAACACACTAGTAAAGACATTTATTTACTATTTAATTCCTAGCAATAGATTCCTTTCACCTAAATCTTACACACTGGAGCTTTAACACTGACACACGCAGTTCACTGCTCCAGCTGCTAATCGTCAAACTTTTGAACCGACGATGTGTGAGTCACAGCGAGACGTCAAAGCGTGATCAGCAGCACACGCTGCGTTATGCAGTAAAACATGATGCGTAGTTCAGGGAACATCTGGAAGCAGGTGAAGTTTATGAGCGGTTTGAGCCGAACATCTGAATCAGAACGTGTTCAGTGAGGATGCAAACGTTTAACAGTCAGAGATGACGCTCACGTTTCTCTCAACCCACTAAAAACCAAGACAGGGACATTAAGTCACAATGAGGCCGATGATTATTACGTTTTCTGAGAACAGCGTCTGTCAGCATGAGAGGTCAAAGGTGGCCTGTGACCCCTGCAGGGAATGAAGCAGTGGGAGCAAAAGGTGCGAGCCGCGTCCAGCCTGGATGAGCTGCTGAGGCTGGCAGACTTTCCTGACTGGAAGCTGTGGAAATGTCGAATGAGGCTGCAGCAGCCAGAGACCCTGTCCTCGGTGCCGTCAGGAGGGTCACACCGCTCCACGCGCTACGCCGCCGAGTCCTACAGCCTGGAGATCCTCAAAGGTCGGGCGCGTCGTATGGATCACATTCACGCTGAAGCCGTGCTGCTGAGGGCACTGACATCTCTCTCCGTGTTGCCTTCAGCCATAGATGAGGAGTGGCAGCGGACTCAGTGCATGCCGAGGGAAACGTGCATTGATGTGGCCAAGGAGCTGAGCACGGACCCAGCGATGTTCTTCAAGCCACCTTGTGTGTCCGTCCACAGGTTTGTTTGACCAGGAGACTTCATGTCTTCATGGAGAATCTGGATACTAAGCAAACTTTTTTGAAAGAGAAAACATCAAATGTGGTTTGCTGAGTTGGATAGGTTTATTAATTTATTAATTTATTACCTCAGATCCAGGCCAACAAACTGTGTTTGTCCCTCCCGCAGTTGTCATAGCAACCACTGTAAATAAAAACCCAGTAAAGGAGTCAGCCTCGCCTCCATGTTTCTGTTGGCCGCGTGTTTCCACGCACGTCACTTTACCCGGATGTGAATCTCCTCCCACTGACAGGTGCAGTGGCTGCTGCAATCAAGAGGGCCACACCTGCAGAAACACGTCGACCGTGTACGTGAATAAAACTGTGAGTGAGCAAGGGTGGAGAAGAGCCTTGGCTGAGGACTCATGTCTTCCTCTCCCTCACATCGTGTGGTTCTGTGCGTTTCAGGTATTGAGCGTCATTCCATTCAACTTTGTGCCTGAACCCGTGCTAATAAAAGTGGCTAATCACACAGAGTGTCGGTGCATGGAGCCCGCCATCATACGCCGGAACGCTCAGCCTCGCCGGAGCAGCGGGTGAGTCTTAACGCCTCCTGTGGACTCTGTTCCCTCTGCTCCAATCTTATTTCTAACCCAGCCACTTCGTCGGCAGCTGCTCTCCGACCAGCCAGCTCTCTGCGTCAGAGGACTCCCGCAGACTCTGTGCCAGCGGGCTGATCTGGGATTGCTCGGCAGACAGATGCATACCTTACCCTTCCAGTACTCCAGGTGTGTGTGAGTGAATGTTAAGATGAGCAGTGATGTCTTGTCATTCTGCTGACGCACACTCCCCCTGCAGAGTTGCCGCTCAGTTCTTGGATGCCTGACTGCGAAATAGACGTGGAGCGCTGCGACTGTCTTCCCAGACCTGACCCAACCCAGGAGCCCAGACGGACCCACCGCTGCCATTTCAACTCTTCCATCTGCGCCCAAAGGAATCAGCGTTTCGATCAGGCCTCCTGCAGGTGAGAGAGAGAGAGAGAGAGAGAGAGATGCCTCAGAGGAAAATCACTTTCTTTGTTTGAACTAGTCTGATGTTCATTCAGGCTGCTGCAGCTGTTTCCTTTCTTCACAAATGAAGAATCCCCATTATCGCAGCTGCTCACTGGGAGGACGCGTGCAGCCCTGTGTTGTTGAAAACAACATTTTTGTAATGGTAACAAAAGTGGATAAAAAAAAAAAATCCCCTCACGTGTGACTCAAAAAAAATGTGATGAATTGTTTCTTGTCCAATCTTTGCACCGGTTTTTGTGCAAATCCACTGTGTTTGTCTCATCCTGGTCGCAAAACAAACAGACATGATGAAAGATCACATCCTAAATAACTCTGTTGCATTCGCAGATGCAGGTGGCCCAAGTAGAATTCCACCAAGGGAATGAACGACGACAACCTGCTCAGACGTGAGGGCAGAGAAAAAAGGCTCATAATTTATTTACAGTCCTATTTATGCGGATCACTTTAACTAATTAAGATGATATTAACTCAAGATTGTGTTAATTGATTTTACTTTAACATTCTTATGTTACGTCTCGATCAATGCGTCAAGTTTGTTTTGTACATTTGTTCTTTGTGCACTGAATATGTAGTTTTTATTAAAAGATTATTTTTATAATTTGATTTTGATTTGAATGTGTGAGTTATTAGCGTCTGTGTTATAATAACAGACTGCAGACTGATCAGTTAATACAGCTTCTCTCTCAGCTCAGCCGTCAGCACAGGAGTGAGTTGACTGTTGACTGTTGTTGCCTGGTGAAGTTTTGATTTCTCCATATCTGTAAAATGTAAACATCGAAGCGTGCAGTACACATGCCTCCTGGTTTTCACCTGATTGGACTGTGTGACCATCATTTAATGTTTGAAGATACCATAATATTTTCCTGTCATTTCGTCGTCCTTGCCGTTCACCCCATTGTTTATCGCATCTCTATGCTCTAGCAGATACATCATGGCCACTAGAGGTCGCCCAACAAAACTATTGTTGCATTGTGAAAAGCTGCTGAAGCTACAGGCTTATTTTTAAAGATTATCCTGAATTATTCGCCTGCCATTATCCTTGATTTACCTACATTCTGACTCTCTAGTTTGCCAGTGCACCCCACAAAAGACAAATGCATCAAAATTAAACATTTCCTAAACAGGTGATCATTTGTAAATGCAAAGTATTCCTGTTATCTATTATTCCAGAATACTGTACTATACAGGGTTGGATTAAGTACATTCTAGATCAAATAAAAATGAAGTAAATAGTTTGGCTTTAATGTGAACTGCAGTCAAAAATAAATACTCCATAATCATAAATATAAAAAATAATGTTAAATAATTGTCACGTAAAAAGTTTCAGGTTGAATTTAGTTTTTTTTCCCTGACAATCCTGTGAAAGCCAACAAAGCTAAATTTTATTAATAATTAAATCCAAGACAAAAGCCCTAAACCATTATTATAACAATTATAAAATACAGACATAAAAGAATAATATCTTCCTTTTAATCACATGGAACAGCAGAGGTCAGGAACATGGCAGCAATGTGCTCAGCTGATTTCTATGACAGTTAAAGACCATGAAGAGTTTCACTGCTGCTCTGCTGTGACATCATGGAGCACAGTGGCCCCATGTCACAACTTAAAAATACACGCAAGTGTGAAACGCCCCATGAGACGGCACTGACGTTCCACTGCGATGACATTTCAGCTCTGTGATTGTTTGAGCGGCCTGACACTTTACTGTTCGGTCGCTTCCCAGGCAGGCGGGCGAGTAACGACAGTGCCAACCCACGCGGATCAATATACGCTGCTCAGAGAACACTCACAGACCTTAGACAGGCCTGAGTCCTGAGTCAATAAGGCCCATTCACATCTTACTTCACTAGAATGAAAATATATGCAACAACTGATTATCACTTTTTATAATACACCCATGCTAACTGTTTTGGTCCAGATTTGCCCAACGTCTCACATGCTGCATGGAATGATGGCACATGGGCACTCCCCTCCTGCTCGCGATAACTGGGTTACAGGTAAGCTGTGGTAATACCACGTGCTGCTTCAGATTTATAGCCAGATTTCTCCTCACATAGATCAAGAGCCTTGGTGGATATGTGGTTTTGCTATAGCTGACTTCTGGATAGCCCATGTGCCATCATTCCATGTGGGCCACCCCTGGATCCACACTCCACGTGGGGATCCCATCTAACCCCTCAGACATCATAGTGGAGGACAACCAGCAGGAGGAGGCTGGCATGTTGGATGTAAGATCGCAGACAACAAGGAACACAAGAAGCACGAAAAGCACCGGGTGCTGAGGGAGAAGCCAGAGACGCGCAAGCTGAAGGCAACAGTGATATTGGTGGTAATCATCTGGCCGTAACGCACTGACAGGCAGAGTGGCAGATTTCCAGATACTGGCAGCACCTCCTGCACCCGGCACCACAGAACCCTCAGGCTCCAGGGCCTCTGGTCAAGGGCCCCCAGCTCAGTGAATGAGGATTTTATATTCTTTCTTTCTTTAAATCGATGGCGCCTGGTCTCTATTTACATTGCAGAGTCTCCAGACTATAGAGATGACATGTTGAGTAGAAGGTTGAGACCATGCAGGACAGACATTTGGCAACAGACTCACACCACAATTAAACAAACACTATCCTGTTCCTGTGTGAAGCACCAAATTAGGAAACTGTGTTGGGATGCAGCGCCTGTGAATCTACGTGACGGTGCAGGATAATCATGTCCAGTCGGCAGAGGTGCTGAAACGATGCGATGCGCACGACAGAGGCCGTAAAAACAACTCCAGCATGGAAGGATTTTCCACTGGGCAACACAATGCACGGAGTGATTCAATGACATTATTTTTTATTTCACATTATTTTGTTGGTTGAATGACAGCAGCACGTCAGCTGGATTAGCACCACTGGGACAAACACACACACACACGCGTTACATAATCCCGACACTAAATTACAAATGTGATCTCACACACACGCGGCTCAATATACAGCCTGTGACCAGAGGACGGCTTACGATACAGATCATCTCCGCTGTAAACTTCACAGCGAGCACAGCACCTGACCTTTACAGATATACACATATACAGAGCAGTATACGTGGAAGATATATATCCGTCTTTTTAATATCGTTCTGAAATCCTGGAATCACGTTTTAAGGGGACTGTTGTCCTCCTCACGTCTTCATTATTACACTGCCTGTTCTCATCGCGCTGGTTTCTACATTTCACTGCTGCAATACAACATTATTTTCCATAGCTCCATCTTAGAAAAACAGGGCCAGTTTGTTCTCGCGGCAACATTTCTTTTCTGCTTCGTATCTGCACACAGATGTTCACTTCCGTTTCAAGGAGAGGGCGAGGAATAAATCGTTCTGTCTATCTTAAGATGAAAAGGAAATTCTCCTCAGCTGCACCTTGTGTTGTTTTGTGTGTCAGCAGCTAAACTCAGGTTGACACTACCAGGGACTGTAGATAAAGATACAGCCAGGGTCATTCAGTCTGCTGTACTGAGATCCTGTACACGCTCCACCACCGCTGAGTCAGTCTCAGCTGTCAATCACAGGAAGCAGGGGTTTTTCTGCCCTACACTGTGACACTATGGTTTTCCTTTATCTCCAGTCCACGATGAGGATGCTAATGTAAAAGAAACATGGGTGATCTGCTGAATCTTTGCTGCCCTTCAGCTGAAGATGTGAAGTGGTCCTGAGCTGTGATGGGTCATCACTCATTTAGAGACATTCTGTTGTGTCCAAATGTATTTTTAACAAGCTACACTTTATTTGTTTTTGTGGTGCATGGCAAGTGGTGTTACTGTTTGGAGAACACACAACACTACACACACACACACACACACACACACACACACTTACACACTCACACACAGTCCTCCTGATAGACTTGTCTGCCGTTGATGATGCTCAGACTGGCCACAGAGCAGTGCGTGCTGCGGACGGAGGTCACGCGTGTGTTGTAATGCGTCTGGCTCTGTGACGAGTGCTTGATGATCATGTCGCAGCAGCAGCACAGCTGCTGCTTGAACTGCTTCCTGAAGGTCTTGCTCAGCAGGTACAGGGCAAACGGGTTGAGGCAGGAGTTGGTGAAAGCCAGGATCCGAGCTGCGACGCTGCACACAAAGTGAACCAGTGAGGTGTCCACCTGGTCCGGGAGCAAAGACAGAACATCTTCATGCTTCATGGGGAAGATACACTGCTTTACAATGTTACATTTTTCACAACCTCTGCACTGCCATTTCAATTTACAATTTTTGCACTTCTCCTAGTGTATACAAGAAAAACAAACATTCAGAACTACAGTCAGTACGTGACGTCATGTACCTGGGAGTAGTGATAGGAGCGATACAAGTAGATGACGTGACTGGGAAGCCAGCAAACAGCGAAGAGGCCAACAAACACCAGCACTGTCTTCGCCAAACGCTTCCTTGATTCAACCTGCAGGTTGATGAAAAGACTTGAAACCAAAAGGCAAAGCTGGTAAACAGAGGAGACATGTAAACCTTAACAAGAGGGAAAAAATGAAATACATTTTAATTCCCTTTCTGCACCATTCAACAAAATATTACTGAGGTTCTGTTGTTTGTTGTCAGATTATTTTGGGCTACATATACATTGTTGGTTTATTGGGATTCCAGTATTTTATGGTTATTTTTGGTTTTATATTTTTAATTTTATTTCTGAGTTGTAAATGATTTTGTTTCGATGTCTTCTGTGTGGAACAATGTTTAAAGAAACCTATATCATTTCCTGATCATATTTATTAAGAATATATGATTTTTATTATTACATATATTCTCTATTATAATTTAAGAAAACAAATCACATTCACATATTTTAAATGCGATTAACTCAGTGATAACACTAGCCTGTCGTTTTGCGTGCATATTGCCCTCTACTGGCAGGTTTGAGGCACTCCTCATCAGGCTCCGGGCAATGAAGGTGTAGTACACAGAGATGACCAGCAGGGGGATGACGTAGAAGATGAGGAAGGAGGCCATGGAGTGGATCTTTGGGTGTAGATCCCCAGAGTGGGGGTAAGGCGCACAGGTTTTGAAGCTTTCATTAGTGAAGGTGAGGTTAAAAGTGTGGAGGTCAGAGAAGACGGCCTCAGGGATCGCAAGGACCAGGGAAAAGAGCCAGATGAGAGCTGCCTTCAGGACAACGCTGCTGGTGGTGGTTGTTGTTTGGATGTCCAGTGGCTTCACTATGGCCTTGTACCTAAAGACAGAAGGAAAGAGGTAGGTAGGTAGCTAGTTAGGTAGGTCAGTCGGTAAGTAGATCGGTAGATAGGTAGGTAGCTAGCTAGGTGGGAAGGTCAGTAGATAGGTAGAAAATGATCGGATGTGTAAATGTGAGCATATTTATTTGCTCGTGACAGACAGAGGTAGCTGTGGCTGAAGAGCAGCGTGGTCATCCTCCCACCAGAAGGTCGGTGCTTCAATCCCCGTTTTTGTGTAATAGGTAGCTATTAGCTAATACGTAGCTAGTAGGTTCAAGTGCTGCATGCCGATGTGTGTGAATGGGTGAATGGCATTAGTGTGGCATGAAGGGGGTCATCATTATAAGTCAAGTACTACATACAAATGAAAAGCATTTTACCACTAAAGACACATACGTTATGTCTAAAAAAAGGCCTAAGCCAAATAGCACATCCGAGAGCAGGACTTTGTCAGATGTGCTATTTGTATCCAGGCAACAAAGCTTGGTTCGTGGAAACAACAGGACTCACTACAGCTTACAGCTATCTTAATTATTATCATAAAAATGAAATGAAAATAATCCTTTGTTATTGTTTTTACAACACCACCCAACCAGCTGCAGTCTTCCAGCTGAAAACTGGAAGCCTTCACAAATATTTAAACCCTGCGATGACACAGATGAAATGTTTGCTATTGTTTTTTGGTAGTGCTTTCATCTTAGGATAATTAACCTTTCTAATTACAGTGCCCCCCCCCCGAAGCAAATGTTTTATCAAAAAATGCACCCTGTTGCTAATGTGCAGCCACCACACGCAATTATCACTGAAACAAATGAAATACCAACAGCATAGGCTCATTCTCCTCGTGCAATAGAAGGACCATGAAACAAATGGAAGCAGAAGTTGGCCCGAGCTTCCTCCAGCACTGACTCAGAGCTGTGGAGAGGAGATGGAGCTGATGGTGACGGACTCTGGGGGATTAGTGAAATGTGAAATGTTTGGGAAAACCCATCAACACTCACCCCTTCAGCAGCCATTTCACCTCTGACGCATTAACGCCCGCTACCATTTCAAACACCTTCCTGTAGCTGCAGCATGCAATTAAGATTATTGATTACCAATATCACAGAGGAGCTTGTCCAGCCGAACAAAATACTGTGGTAGACTTTTTAACAGTGGCTTGACTTTCTTTCTTTGGACAAACAGCTTAGATGTTCAAGCTTTTTTTTTTTTTTTTTTTACTATTTTCTCATTTCTCTTCTCATCAAGGCAAATGTTAAAAGATATAATGGATCCACCCCCTGATCCGCAGCAGAATTTAAACTTTACTCAATTATTTTCCTTCTGTGCTTAAGACTTGACTTTTAATGAGTAGAGAGGACTAACACTTTACAAAACTGGTGTAGAACATTAAAAAGTATGTTTGAACTCAGGCAGTGTTGCTTTTGATCAGAATGAAATTGTGATAAATGCATTGCTGTTTGTTTAATCTGATAGCCCAGCCCTCAGATTGAATAGAATCTCAGTCCATGTTGTGGCTGCAGGAAGGATTTTCATGAAGTTTATATCTAATTATAATTTACTTACTACTTTACTTTCTGGTTCCTTGCTCCAATCAAAAGACAGTGAGTTGATAGGGGCAGAGAAGTCTGATGTTGGGCAGCTTAATGAGCAGTTTCTGTTCCTGAGAGGTAATGACACGGTGACCAGAGAGGAAAAGCAAAACAGCAGCTCGAGAGTACTCTGTATTGACTCCCATTAATCATGCATGGCCAAACCAAAACCTTATCTCGGAACCAAGATCAATGCACACACACACACACACACACACACACACACACACACACCCTCTCTCTCAGCAGTCGCCAGCTCTGTCGTGCGTAAAACTCCTCTGCTCATCTGAGCACACGTGTAAATATTTGGTCACTTTTTAAGACACTAACGACACATGTAAAGGAAAGCATTGGTGTATGAACGGCACCTTGAACAGTTCACCTGTAACCCTGTTACCTGGTCAGTGTGCGGACGGGAGCAGGGACCCGAGCAAGGCCCGGGAGCCTACCTGTCAGCAGAGAGAGCCGTGAGGGTGAACACCGACACCCCAACCGAGGTAAGCTGGATGAAGGGGATGACTTTACAGCCCACCCTGCCGAACAGCCACTCCTCCGACAGGTAGCGGCTGGCGTCCACCGGAGCGCAGGTCAGCAGCAGCAGCACGTCCCCGAGCGCCAGGCTCGTCATGAACAGGTTGGGCACGTTGCGCATGAACTTGGCCGAGCAGAACGTCTTGATGAGGGTGATGTTGCCGATCAGACCCAACACGCTGATGACACCGTAAACCGAAGCGATGGCCACGCCGGAGAACAACATCGTCCGCGCGGGGGCTTTGGAGAGGAGCGACGTTGCGCGCGCTTGGCTGCAGATGTGCTCCCAACGCCACAGAGACTTCTTTAGAAGGAGTTGGAACGGGAACACTGGCGGTGTTCAGGTTCTGAGGGGAAGAGAAGGGGAAATGTGGCGCCCTACCTCGTGTCCTCCTCAGTGTGGAGCGTGTTACCCCAATGGACGCTGTCACCCAGTGCGCGCTGCGCCAAAACAGAGCATACCGATCAATATGGATGTCTGTGGGGCTGAATTAACGAGATAAAACCATACGATACAATAATTAATAAAAAAGGATCCATTTGATGAAAAAAATATTATTCTAGAGAAGCATACACTTATTATTTTTATTACAAAATACATTTAAAAATAATAAAATAACAACAACATATTGTTAAATAAAATATCATGTATTATTAATATATAACATAATAATAATATAATGCTTATTATTTTCTGTGTATATGTTATTATAAAATAATAATCAAATAAAAATAATGAGTAAAATATGTATCTCTTTATTTATCTACTTGGATTTCAATGAATTCGTATTTTTGCTGTCAAAGTGAACTGGCAGTACATCATGGTGAGGTGTTCATAGACTCACCAGACTCTATACGCTTTCAGGTGCATTTTTGAAGTTCTTATTTGTCTATTTCATTCTGAATCTAAATCAAACACCTTGTGACAGGCTTAGATTCATTGCGTACAGTGTAAGAATATCAACTAGAATCAAACTCACACTACGCCAAATACACACAGATTTATTCTTGGGGAAATCGGTAAACATTCCAGTCAAATATGTTTGAGAAAAGGGCCCCTGGGGCTTCATCAGGATTCAACGACTTTCTTTCTGACCCACAGAGCATCATTGCAACAAGTGTTCAATGCTGTAGATTTTTGCATAATCTTGTTTATAGTCAACAAATGAATAGAGATGGAAACACAATCTCCTCCACTGAGGTAATTATGGACACACCAAGGAGTCCTCAGCAGGGGGGCACATCTTCTGGAAATTCATTACAGCTCTAACTTGTTTCAATCAGCTGCAATTGAGCAACCTGACCTTTTCCTTTGTTCGCTGCAATCACAGCACGAGAGAGCAAAGACTCCTCTGAGGGTTTTCCTGGAGCTGTTTCAGAAATCAGAGACAGTGTCAACTCCTTAGAGAATCAGGGCACAGTTATGTTTTTATCTGGGGAAGCACTTAACCTTTTTTTTCAAATTATATTAATTCATTTCTGATGACCTGCTGGAAATTCAAAAAGGCCCTTTTAAACTTGTCAGTACTTTCCCACTTTTCCATGTGCATGACGGCTACCAGCAGTTATTGAACTGGTCTGCAGTTTTTGTTACATGCCTCCTGCAGCCCCCTGAGCAGGCTGGAGAGGTTTGTGCTGCTTTTACTCAAATTCATTTTCACTGAGCATGTGTAGCCGAGCTGAGCCACATTCTGTGAGGTCGCCCTGAGATGCAAAAGTCACCGAAAAGTATAAGACAAATAATCATTTGAGAAGTGTTCCATGCTGTAGATTTTAAGGAATTATGTTTTCTTGAAATTCCTTTAATGGTGATGTTTCTCTTGAGAACTGTAGTTAAGATTCTGTTGACGTGGTTGAGATGCATTAACCTGAGTCTCTCTTCTTTGAAGGTTGTGAGATGGAGGTGTTTTTCACAAACAAACACATTTACCGGATCCCCCAGCACCCAGACGGTCCCTGCAGTGTCTCCACAGAGTCTGTACAATGGACCCGAGAAAAGTAGATGACTGGTCCATCAGCAGTCTCTCAAGTAGGGACGTGATCCATGAAAGGCCCCCCTCGCAGGTAAAACATTAACACATTTCTTCTACACAGAGGAAAGCACAGAAATAACAATGACCACTAATCCAGGCAGAATGTAATATGCCACTGAGAAAGAACATCTCTAATCCCCGTCTGCCTCTGTGGTTTTGTCAAGAGCCGCCGGGCGACATTATGAGCTTTAATTGTGATGAGATGGCAAACGAATGGAACCTTGGGGTCTGGAGTCACTGTGTGAAGCTGAGATAAGACTGCGGGAGCACAAGAGATGGGATTGGTTGTGGTGTAAAGCAAAGAAAAAGGAACCTGGAGGGAAACGATTCAGACATATGTTTGACCAGTGCGTACATCCATGTGAGCAAAACACACCTTTAGGGAAGATAAGCCTCACTGTAAAAATACAATAAAGTAAATGAGTCTCTTGTAAGAGTCACAAAATGTCACATAAATATCAAGCCGATGGTGATCGATACAGCGGAAACACACATTTAATTGTCTTCCGCGACAGTAATGCCCGTGTGAAATTTGGTTAAGCACAAAATGCTGTGCACTCCAGTTATAAAAAACATGTACGTAAAATATTTCTCACAGTCTTCTTAATCAACCTGCGTCGTTATCTTGTTTCCACCTTGACCACAGGTGGGCAGTATAGAACATACAGACATGTTGAAGACGGCAGCTTTATTTACTCATGTATTACTGACTTACTCTAATTGTATTGTCACGTACAGGCCTGGTCTCATCATAACCCCATAAATCTAAATTATTTATTGGAGGAATACAAAATTGTGAAGAACTAATATGTAGGCATAAGTAGCATAACATTTTAACTTATATCAAGTTGTGGGTAACAAGTTTGGATTTTTTTTTTTTTTTTTTTTTGACCTAATATGTAAAACAAGTAAGTAGTGTGAAGTTGTGATTAACTAACAGACGTGAAGCTCTGTGGTATTGTTTGCCATCTGAATCATATGTTATATGAACGATACACAGTACAGCTCGAACCAGGGTCAAGCCAGGAACCTTTCACTGATTCTCCAGACATTCAGAAGAAAGAGTGTTCAGGATGAACCGTCTGAATTCTGCTGCAGAGGTCAGGTTTTTATTTACAGCACACTGACACGGGCGTCTGCCCTTATCCCTGAAAGCTCTCTGGAATTCTCGGTCTGTCTCCTACATGTATAGCCCCACTACTGAACACTGTATTCCACATTCTTTTCATGAGGCTGTTTACTTGTAAAAGGCACCATTGGAGAGCTTTCCTAATCTCGATGTCTACCTGTGAACATTGGCAATAAAGGCTTTCTGTTCTGTTCTATTCTACACGCACTGGCAGCAGTGTTTTGACATGTTCAATTTCACTTTCTCATAAAGTCAAAAGAAGAAGAAGAAATGTTTTACCTGAGGGTGTGTGTGTGTGTGCGCGCGAATCCTTGTCAAACCAGTCTGACAGGACAAGATGCTTCTATTGTTCCAACAGCTTCTCACAGCCTCTCTCTCTCACAACACAAAGAGTGTGAAACGTAAAAGAGAAGAAGCAAGGAAACGCCCTTGTGAAGCTTTTACTGACAACATCAGCCCAACCCAAACGTCTAATTTAATCAGAAGTGCTCCAGCCTTTAAGAAACCGAGGAATCCCCCTGTGGGAGCCAGGCGCACTGGCTTGATGGGACAAGCAGCACGTCAGGTGGGCGCAGTAAGAATGTTCCCGGGACAGCAGGGGCCGCGGTGATTGGCTGGCAGCGCTGTCGGTCACAGAGAAGCGGCGGCCGCGCCCCTGCAGGGACCGACGGGTTTCGACGCTCCCGAGCTGCCGCGGCTCAGCCCCCCGCCTCACAGAAGAGGAGAAACCCGGTGGAGAAGCTCCGTCAGCGGCTGGAACGAAGAGGACGATGGTGTCGGCCATGGAGAGGAGGGTTCCTGCTGCGGCTCTGCTTTGTCTAGGTGAGTTTCTCCTGAGGCTGAACCCGCAGCCCGTTCGCTCCTCACCGAGCGGCCACACCTGTTTGGTGGAGCAGGCCTCCGTCACCCGGGGACCTGGCTCCGCAGGTCGTTGCTGTGAGAAAGCTTTTCTTTTTAGACGACATAAAACACAGGAACTGATGCTCAAAGGCAAGAAATCCGCCTTGTTAAATATTCTAACTAAATTGACCTGTACGTGGCGTTTGCTCTAACCTCATCAACAGACTAGTTTTTGGCTTCTGTTGAAGTATGTCGAGCTGTGGTTGCGTCAAAGGAGTGTGTGTCAGTGTTTCCTTGGTGCTAAATCAATTGATTGAATTGTTTTTGGTGTATATTGCGCACACATTCGGTTTAGAAGTATCTAGTGTGACCCCGAGGTCAGCTGGAACCTGTGGGCTCAGCAGTGCCAAAGCAAGGGCCTTCACTTAGCGACTGTCCATACATAGCTTCCAGGTCATATGGATCCATGAGCTGAAAGTTGCACAGATATCGCCAAACAGAAACGTGCAGCGATCTCGACAAATAACCGCGCCTTTGGCAGCGTTGGTTGGTGTGTGGTGTTGCCACATGACGATGCCAAAACTATTTTGTTACACAGGGTAATAAATTAAAAGATGCACCATAATCACAGTAAAACAAGGTGCGGCCTATTTGTCTCTTGTCTTCACTTAAGCCTGAAGTCAGTGGCTCTCATGAAATGGAAGCATTGAAAAAGCAAATGAAACAGTCTTCCTGCCTGCACTGGTTGAAACTTGGTGAGATAATTGCCAACTGCCAACCTGGAACAGCTTCAACCAGTTTCTGTGTGTGTGGGGGGGGGGCGAGAGGGTGGGGCAGTGAACTTCAGTTTCCAAAGCATTCGCAGCAGAGGACACTAAGTCCTAACGCCGTCCAGCGCTTTTATTTGATAGACGATTGCTTGCATGTCAGCATAACCAATGTTTTCAAACCTGTGACAGTGTTGTCCAGTGTCCGAGCCATCCAAGTGGACATCCCACAGGACAAGTATGAGTATGCCAGAGGGGACAACATCACGCTGCCCTGTAGCTTTAAACCAGCCTTTGCAAGTGAACCGATACAAGCTATCATCTCCTGGTCGGCTGAGGCTGCAACTGCTAACGCTAAGGAGGTAAGTCTCTCAATCCGTCAGTCATCAGCCTTTTTTCTATTCCTCTTTTTAATGTTCCTGTGATGTTGTTTTCTAACAGATATGGATCGCCACCTACTTCTATCCCGCTAAAATCACCAACTTTCAGTCGATGTACGAAGGCCGAGTTTCTCTGGACGCAAGCTATCATGATGGACGGGCCAACCTGAAACTGTCCTCCATCACATTAGCAGACAACAAAGTGTTCGAGTGTCGCGTCCAGATCATAAATGATGATGAGGGCAAAGCGGCAGACACGGCACATTTGGTGGTCCTGGGTAAAGTTGCATTTGCTTTCAAATAAAATTGTTTGTTGCAGTGAAGAATTTAACAACACTGTTTATTCCAAATGATGTCACAGCTTCCTCTGTGTATGAGTAAAGGCTCTCTGACGCCGTGCAGACTGGGAGAATGTGTTCACACCTGGCACTTAAGCTGCTCCATTAACGTGTCTCCACTCGTGATCTCACTTCCCCATCTCCATGGTGATTAGAGTACAAATACTTTAGGTTGATTGTAAAACTCTAGCAGTGTGTTAGAGTCTGGTCTGGGTAAAAATAACATCAGTCTTTAGTGTCAAGAGAAGTGAGATCCAGTCACACGCATAGGTTTTTACTGTTTGAGCCTCAAAGATAATTTATTACTTGTATTGCTTGTGCTACAGAGGACAAATCACAACTTACGATTATTTCAATTTGTCCAGTGGCCCCATCCAAGCCCATCTGCAAGATCAACGGTAAGGCGGAGTACGGTCAGAACATCAACCTGACCTGTGTGTCTGAGGAGGGCTCTCCTCCACCCACATACAAGTGGGACAGCCGTGATGTGCGGAACATGCCTCGTCTGGCCCCACACCCCAGAACCATCGAAAGTAAGTATCTGTCAAATGGCTGGGGCCACATCCTGGAGAAAATGAATCATGTTCTACTTTCTGGGCAACTGTCTAGTCAATTTTAAATTATCACTTATTATAAAGTTTGCTGTGTTTAAATTGAGTGTGTAGTGCTCTCAAGACTTTCATTCAAAACAAGATTTAATGGAAATAAATGAAACGCTGTGATTTTGATGTATTCTTGTGAACGTAAAGAACAATGTGATGGTACAGTGGGGTTCGAAAGTTTGGGCACCCCAGGTAAAAATTTGAATTAATGTGCATAAAGAAGCCAAGGAAAGATGGAAACATCCCCAAAAGGCATCAAATTACAGATGAGACATTCTTATAATATGTCAAAAGAAATTAGATTTTATTTCCATCATTTACACTTTCAAAATAACAGAAAACAAAATAATGGTGTCTGCAAAAGTTTGGGCACCCTGCACAGTTAATACCTTGTACTGCCCCCTTTAAGTATCACAGCTTGTAAACGCTTTTTGTAGCCAGCCAAGAGTCAAACTTTCGAACCCCACTGTACTGACGCTTTCTCTCTCAGAGGGTGGAGTCCTGTCACTGTTCAATATCTCCAAAGACACGTCTGGATTCTACACCTGCACCTCAAGCAACAAGATCCGCTCTGCCACCTGTAACATCACCCTTGCAGTCATGCCACGTGAGACGCCATCGCATTCCTGCTTGGAACTTGAACACCCCCCCACCCTTGCAGTCATGCCACGTGAGACGCCATCGCATTCCTGCTTGGAACTTGAACCCCCCCCCCCCCCCCACACACACACACACACACACAAATTCAATACATTAACATTCTGCTTTTCTTTTTTCAACCCTGCAGCTTCCATGACCTTTGGTTCCACTACAATAATTGCCGTTGTTGTATCTGTCATCGCCTTGATCGCCCTCATCGTCATAATCTATTGCTGCTGCCGCCACAGGAAGAAGAAGAGGATGGAGGCAGAATATGCCATGGGGTAATTTCACCGAACCCAATTGTGCACTTCACATGCACATCACCACATCCTGATAAAAAGGATGTGGTGATGTGGGTAAAGAGAGGCAGTCTGCAGAGATGCGGGCTAAGAGAGTTCTAAACATTTTATGAAATAGATATTTAGAAGTAGAGGAACTTAGCAGGTTATCATTATCACCTGATCACCTCAGCAGCTCCCACACTTTTTCAGCCACGTTTGCTCTTTCGCCATCTAAATAATGTGTGTCCACTTTCCAGAGTCCGTGGGGAGGAGTTCCACGACAAAGAGCCAACAAGGAATGGTGACAGTCGGCAAACTGATGAGGAAGACCCAAATATTGGTCATGGCCGCCATGAGGAAGGTAGCGAGCGAGGCTACGACAGCCGCAGGGATTACGACGATCGCCGCAGTGACTACGACGATCGCCGCAGCGCTTACGATGATCGCCGCAGCGATTACGACGATCGCCGCAGGGATTACGACGATCGCCGCAGGGATTACGACGACCGCCACAGAGATTACGATGACCGCCGCAGCGATTATGATGACCACCGCAGTGACTACGACGACCGCCGTGACAAGTACAGCGATCGCAACGAGCGCTATGACGACGAGCGGAGCTACAATGACCGCAGAGATCGCCGCAATGATGACGACCGCTACGATGAGCCCTACGATGACCGTGACAGACCACCCGTGCCAAACAATAAACCAATGAGGAGGGAATACGACGACTAAGGACTCCAACCTGAACCAACGGCTGTCTTCTATCTTCTACTTCACACCTCGCACAGTGATCTAATTGGTTCGATCAACTTTTGACTCAGTAGAACTATATCTATGACATAATTACCTTAAAAACTGGCTACATGTTTAGGCTACTAGTCTTAAACATTATCTGTTATCACAGACGTCTCGGTAACATATTATAGATCTGTCTAGAAGCATGAGAATGAGGATCAGTTTGGGAAGACAGGAAATGAAAACAGTGAATTTGCATAAAGTGGGCGGGGTCCTATTAAGGCAACGGCCACACTTCTACGTTTTATTTGGAAATACATCAACTTTTGTACTGCTCTGCCCTGCGTTCGCACTCATCTGGAAACGTCATGGCGTTGCCATCGCTGAGTCCTCAGGCTCCTCCTACATGAGCACATGCGTGAAAACCAGCATCAGGTGTCTGCCAGTCGAGGCAAAAATGTAGTAGTATGGATAAGGGTTTAGGCACAGCGCCAGTCTCAGGCTAAATCTGTGTCTTCGTTTAGCAGCAGAACTCATGTTGTGCATATTTCATGTGTGTGTGTGTTCCGTCCGATATAGTCACATTCTGTGAAGAGACGAACACTGAGACAATGGTTCTGCCTGATGTGTATAGTTTAATTCAGTTCTTATGTGGAATTTTAGCTTTAAACTTGATATGTTGACATACAAACGAATGGCTGGCCTCTGCTATTCAAGAAAAGGGCTTTGGTTTTATGCTTACTAGAATTAGTTTTCTAATACTAAGATATGTTATGGTTATGTTATTGTCTCTCTGCTTCTAAATGTCTTTCTTTTTTTTAACCACATAACAAACTACAACTTTATTTTAATGTAAATAATATCCAGGATTTTTACAGGTGTCTTTGCCATTCAAACTGTGCCTGCTGGTGCGATGTCATGATGTAGCATGATGGGACAATCACCTCTGTTGTTCCACACACCGGTTATCATTTTGTTTGTCACCGTGGTTTAAAATGAACTCAGGGTTATTGCTTAGTCCACATTCTTCCCCTGTGACACTTCACATGCTTGTATACACATATTGAGATTTTCTTTAAACTTGTGTTTGAATTTGAATTATTCAGTATAAAAATAAAGCTGATTCCAAAATGAAAAAGAGCTGCTTGTCTGAATCCTGAACACTAGAGGGCACCACAACACCTCCTAGACAACCCTCTTCCAATAGTCACATTGAATTGATGCTATGTGAGTTAAAATATTTTTTAAAGACGAATGAATGTGTAATGATTTAAATTATATTATGTAATTTTTATGAATCTAATTATTTAATGGTACTCATCCTCATTTGCTCCCTCATCGTTGCCTCCGTTCATTGTCTGGACTCAACCCCACTCTGAGTAAACACGTACGACTTCTGCCGGATATCTTTTAATGTGGATTTCAAAATAAAATATAGCTCTAGCGTGCTTTGAAAACATTTGCGTTACACAATGATCTATAGGATGATGAAAATGAACTTACAAAATGTGTGGAATTACATTCTTGTTGGAAGGGTTTCTAAGTAGCAAAATGCCGTTTCATTTGCATTTGATGCCGACACAAGATGAACTTAGTCTCCAAGTCTTTTAAACATTCCTGGTGTAAAGGTACTTTCAAAAATATCAGGATATTTTAAATAAATAATTTGGGTAGTACTCTTATCTTGGATACATTGAGGATATTTAAATGTAAGTACATGTCTTTCTTACTTCTATGACCACTCAAAGCGCTTTAATGTGCAGTTTGCCATTCACCCATTCATACATTTGTTCCATGAGGGCTGATTTGGGGCTTGTTGCCCAAGGTTTGTTGCCGCATTCAACGCTTTTAATTTGAAACCAGAAACCGGACATCCTGGGTATTTACTTTGACGAGCTTGACGCAGGTCCCGTTATGTGTCAGTTGGTCGGGATGGAGAGAAACAGAGAGGAAGAAGAAGAGGAGCAGACTTCAGATCAGCTCTTCTCCAGGATGAGAGAAACGCTGCTGACGCTGAAGTGGTGGCTTTTCATCGCTTGTGTCGCGGGTAAGAGAGGAAGAGGAGGAGGAAGATGAAGTGTAAAGTTGTTTAGCTCCGTTTGACGAACGTCCCCATTAATGAACACACCGAGCTGCCGGGTAATCTCTTCCACATTTAAACCAAACTTTTCCCAGCTGTTTCATGCGGTGCTGGTGTGTCTCCGTGGGGCTGTGGGAACGATTCTTTATGGCGCCTCCTGGCTCCACATTTAGTCATGTGTGAAGGAGCCGCAGACTTTGGGGGGTTGAGGATTAGCAGGTTTAACTTCTGACTGGTCACTTAGTGCACTCACTGGTTCAACTGCCCATACAGAACAGAAGTACCTAACAATGGAAAAACACACAATACACGCAAGTTCATTCATCATCCATCCTTAGATATGTTGTGATAAGTATTGAGAAAGTCTTTTAAAAATCCTTCATTTTGTAAATGAAATAACTTGACCAGAGAAAATCCCCTTAAATTTAGTCCATCCATCTCTCCATCCGTTTGCTGGTGCTCATCCATGCCCCGTTCATATGTGCTTCCTTGCATGTTAAAACCAAAGTGAGGGACCAGTTGGTCATCATTTTAAGTTTTTGTTTTTTTTTTTAATGCAGTGTTTGTCATTCTGTGCTCATAAAGAAATGTTTAAAAACCACAGCTTTCAATCAGAAGCAACAATCAATCTTTAAACACAATATATTTGACATGAAGTATTTATTCTGCATGCCCGTCTCAAGGGCACTTAATATGCATGATTGCAACAGTCGCCGTCCTGCTCATCCTCCTCCAGCTTTCATTTTCTCCTCTGGAGGAGGCTTCCTCACAAAACTAATAAAGCCTGGATCGCCTGCAGCTTGCGATTCCAGGAAAATCAGCCTCCTGGTTTTCTCCCACAGTTGTTGGGAGTCAGAGACCAGTGATGTCCTCCCTGAGGAATTTCTCTGTCAGTGAGCTTGAGTTATCTTGGTCTGAAGCGGTGCCTGTTGTTGTATATTTATTTTTATCCAAAATCCACATCACTCCGAGGCTTCACCCTTAACCGTGGATCCCAGTTATCCTCAGATGACACAGAAGAAAACTGTAAATCAAAATATCGCTGAATATTTTACTTTTCTCTGAAATCTGCATTCTGACCTGACAGTAATTTACATTGTGCTCGGTGTAGGTGAGTGGTGTTTTTGATCAGATCCATCAGACGTCAGGCAACAGAATTGTAGAACAGGGAGAATCCAGTGAACTGGCCTGGGCTGGATAAAGTGAAGCTGCCCCCCCTCTCACATTTCACCTCGCCCCTGTTCACTGGTGCGGTTCAGTCACACCTCCCACTGTTCAGCCTTGGAGACACACCCACCCACACAGAGCAGTAGCGTGTGCAGATGTTTCAGGGCGTGCGTGTGTTTGTGTTTTTTCACTCACATGGTAGCGTTCTGTTGAACTGCAGAGCTGGAGCTCCAGCGAGTCCCGTGACCCAGAGAAACTTCAGAAGGTCCAAAACAACCTTGGTTCAAACTCAGGTCACGTTCAGATTGAAGCAACTGAAAGAACCTAGATTTGTATTATTTATGTCATGTCATGAGGTTTGTTATGTTTGTATGTTCTGTTTTTTCCTATAAGAAAAACACCCTTATATGTTCTGATTTACTCAGTCAGTCCTAAATCACCAATTTCAATCCAGTTCATAACAAGGACGTTTCCATGAGGAGAGGAGCTGAGCTTGTGGTTTGTCAGCAGACGAGCTTCTGACTCACCGTAATCCCCCGTTTTACACATCCTCAGGTATCACTGCACCTGAGACAACTACACCTCCTGCAACAGCAGTTCCTGTTTGCAGTGCCTCTTGGGTTCTGTCAGATACCATTCTAACTTCCTGCTATTTTTAGCACCCTAACATGTGACCTCTGAGCATTCCTCCACTGATAATCACCACGTAATTTTTCTTTGCTGTGTTTTTGCTATCTTTCACTGAACCAGTCCCTTGTTGTCGTCTCCTTGTCCTCCTCCACAGGGGTCCTCCCTCCCTGTTGCTTGGGGGTCAATGTGTTTGTGAGGGATGAGAAGAGGTATGCCGTGCTGTTCCAGTCCGTGGTTCTGCCGTGCCAGTACACCAGTGTGTCCACGCAGACCCCCGTGGTTCAGTGGGTGTACAAGTCGTACTGCCGCGACCGCACTCGGGATTCCTTCAACTTCCCCGACAGCCTGGGGGGAGGCCTGGGAGGAGGCGGGACGACGGGTGGGGCCGGAGGAGCCAGAGGAGGTCACGAGACGGGGATGACGGCGAGCTACCTCGACTGCTCTGACAGCAGCCGCACGGTCCGAATGGTGGCCTCCATCTCTGGTTCCTCAGTCACACTGTCGGAGTACTACAAGAACAGAGACATCTCCATCATCAACAGTAAGACTCCTGCAGCACCAACAATATGAAACAAGCCAGGAGAAGTTTCGCTGTTTTAGTTTGAAGGATTTTCATTTTCGGGTGTGCACTTTACTGCCTAAAAGAAATAGCGCCCTCTCTGTATTTTTTTTTCTTTTGGAAACATATTGCTTCAGCCAATGCTCTTGATTCTTCTCCTGCCAGAGCCTGGCAACTTTTGTGAGAGCCAAAAATCCGAGCATTGGCTCACCCTCCCCGCAGATTCCAGGTTAAATGCCCAAAGGGATTCTATGCACATGTAAGGGAGGTATGAGGCTTTACTGGGCTTTCAGAACAATCAGGTTATACAATGCAGAAGAAATTAATAAATACCCACCATCAACACTTATTTGCAGTTTGTGGACGATGTTGACAAGTACGAGCCTTAGAAAATTAAGAAGTGTAAGAAATAGCAGGCTGGGGGTGGAGCAGGTGATTATGAATCAATGAATCTGTCAAGCTGATAGATTTGACATCAGTTTACCACACTAATGAAGGAATTCACTGTGATGCCCTCCCCTTCCTTACAGTCTTACCATTGTGCCTTTAGAAGTCCATCTAAAGGACACTGCTGTGCATACATACGCGCATGTGTGTGTGTGTGTGTGTGCGTGCACGCTCTTGACAGAGTGGCAGCCTTGTTTGCGGGCCTCGAATTTATGGAGCTCTAACTCTGAGCTGAAGAATCGACCTTCTCTTCCCCAGCCAGGGGGACGGACAAAAGAAATGGGTTTTCATGCTGTCCTCTCATTCATCTCCACCTCTCACTCCCTCCGTTCTGATGTACTTCAATGTCTCGCTTTTATTCCTCCTCTGTCGATCTCTTCACATGCCACCATCCAAACACTCAGCCCTCTCACTGTAGGCTCTGTTCTCTGCTCCACCTCCCGTCCTCACACAGGTCGGTGGAGTGATGTTGTGAAGGGACACAAATATTGAAGGCTTCCACTATGTTCCTTGTAGAGACGCCCGGTCATCCACACTCATGTAATCCTATTCAGGGACTCAGGGAGGCTGCTGAAGTCTGTCCCAGCATGCACTTGTGCTAACACACGCACACAAACCAACACACACAGATAGGATGGGTCAAGATAAAGATTTTATCATCACTTTACTTCAAGGTAAATAGAATGAGGTTTGCTGCAGGAGCGGAGGTGAGGCTGGTCACTGTGGTGCAGCCTGGTCTCTCCTACCCTTTCCTTTCCTCACAGGAAAAGGAAGTGAATTATACAGCCCATTTCCTCTCTGCTGTATTTACACATCTCCCCCCCCCCCCCCCCCCCCCCCCCCCCATCAGCCCAGCATTGTTTCAAGTGTTCAGTTCAACTTTGTTTTTTATGGATTCAAATCTGGCCTCTAACAGTGTAAAAGTTCTTATGGCGTTTGACACAGCATACGTCGTCCTAAGTGATCACAAATGTACTCTTTGTCCAAAGGTGTGTGGACGCTGTGGTTTCATAGACATTGTTTAGAGCTGAGTGATAAGCCTGCTCCCTGAGAGTGAAGTCAAAGTGTTCTCTCACCCCATGGTGACTTCCTGCAGTACATGTCATAATCCCTGCCTCCTCCGTGTTAGTGGATGGGAAACGGGCCAAACTAAAAAGTCAAATACATTTTTCTCAAATGTGGATTTGATCACAGATGGTTGTTTCCTGTTTCCGATAAGTGCGCCTCCAATTAGTTATTTGGCTTCATTTCATAATATTGGGAGGAAGCTGTATATGTGTTTTATAGGATCTTAAAGTGCTGCAGTTTTTTCGTCTTTCTTGAATGAACTGGAATGTCATTAGTGGTTTACCTCCCCGCTGCTGAATAGCAACAAACCCCTGCTTCCAGACGTTGGAAGTGTTGTGGAAATCTTCTGGATTTAGTTGTTGAATGTCAAACATGCATAGCATTTAAAAAGCAGACATGCAACCACTGATATGAAAGAGTTTCCAAGGGTTACTGATTCCAAAAATGCACTGGTGGAATGCTTCTGAAAACAACTTGAACTTCTTTCTTCGTCTCATACAGAGGCAGATCTGAGGATTGGAGAGGTCCAGTGGGGAGACAGTGGAGTTTACATCTGCAAAGTGGTCATATCTGACGACCTCGAGGGTCAGAGCGAAGCCTCCGTGGAGCTGCTGGTTCTGGGTAAGGTGCCACTATACTTTTCCCGACATGCTTATTGCAGAGGATTATCATTTTGTAATGGAGAGCTCGGCCACACTATGCTCCAGAGTTCCTGACCCCAGCGATGTCCCCCCACAGACATCATTAACGCTGAATTACATTTTACATCAGAAGATCTATTCATCACAGAGCGCACAACGCAAGCTCATTAATGAACTTCCTGGATGCTCCCACCCCAGCATCTACTCCTACCTCTGGTTAAAAGAGAAACAAGGGAGGAAACCTGCATGTGTGTTCTCTGTCCCCTGTTATAAAAGTCTGAAGTCTGTAATGCGTTGTGTTACAGTGACAGTGTACTTGTCTTTGTTCAGTTACAACAAACATTTCCATGACAACGACTAAAAGACTGTGCAGCTCACGGTGCCCTAACTCACTCTGAGGCTGAACTTTTGTTTGGCCGGGACTCAGAAACTTATACACACACAAGTACTGGATAATAAGCTGCAGTGAGCTCTGAGTCCTGTTTTAAATTCATGATAATAATACATGAAGATAATACAGCCAAATCAGATTCATTTTCTTAATTTTCCTGCATTCATTGTCCTTTGCAGCCCTCAGCCTGGCATGGGCTACTCTAAATCCACCTTGTTTAGCTAATATAGCATGTGAGACACTTGTTCTGTTTCCATAACAACAGTTGGGGCCACAGCAAATGGATCGGGGGGCTCCTTTGTCTTTTTAGCGAATGGCTTCGCAGAAAAGTAGACGCGGAAGATTTAATGATGTGGGGGAGGGCCAGCAGAGCGTGGTGTTACAAAAGAGGAGGGATGGCACCATGTGAGACACCCGGCTGATGTGGACGTCTGAGAACGCAGTGGATGATGAAAAGAAATATTTAAAATATCTGTCTTTAAACTTTATCAGTATTTCATTCTAAACAAACAATTTTCTTAACCATTTAATTTTTAATTTAACTGCGATTTTATTAAACATTTAAAATCCAACGGTGGCTTCACTTTTGGGGAGTCATGGTGTCGTCCATATTTCTATATAATACATACACCTCTAATTCAAGGCCAGATGTTGATTGTGAATGATTGACCTTAAACATTAAAACAAATACCAAGCAGATAATGAACCAAGTGTATGTCAACAAAAGTTCAGATGTTTAGTTTCTGGACCCGGGACAGGTCACGTGCAAGCTCAATAAAGATTTTGTTTATGAGCCTGCTCCCTTTGTGGAGCTTTAGGGGAGTAAACCTGCAGTCAAGAGGAAAAAAAAATCCAGCCCAGACATATTTTAAAGTAAATCTCTTCAGCCTGCAGGCAAATTCATGAGTAAGTGAGCTGCCTTCAGCAGGAGGGAGACAGAGTGCAAAAACAACAGATAAATACTCAATTTTATTTTCCTTAAATGAACAAAAGCCCACAATGCAAATGTTAGTTGTGAACTTAATAGTTTTCTTTTGCTTTCACACCCAGCAAAGAGCGTGTTTAGCCTTCCAGACAGACACTCCAGTGAGGTATGTGCGGTCAGACCAGAGTCAGGCTGAACAGATCCGCTCCAGCTTCGCCTCTGCTTCTCCAGTCCTTCTCTTTAGAGCTCCAACACTCTGGTTCTTCTCTCTCTCAGTGGTCAAACACCAGTATCTCGTTCTCTTTTCACAAAGCTTCAGCTCACAAGGTCACGTGGAAATGTGCACCCAAACAAAACCCACCCATGCGCATTTTTGCCCCAGCTTGTGCTGCACTGCCCAGGATCTCTAATCCTTATGTCTCAGCTGCTCACCTCCAGTGGCGTCTTCTACTGCCACCTCAGAAAGGCAGAGTGGAACGAGAAACACACAACACCGGTTTGGAATCAATGTTTTCGTTTTCCTTTTAGACTTGAATAACAATCTGCTTAATAAATGAAAAACAGAAATGGATCAACAGTGAGGGTTGGCATTGAAAAAGAGGGTAGCAGTGTGTTTGAGGCTCTGTCGGTCCATTTGTCCACTTGTTGAACTTTGACTATTGACAGACAATCTTTGTTCTGTTCTCCAGTGATCAGCGAGAGGCCTGCTAACATCACGTTGGCCTTTGTTTAAACCTATGGAGGAGAAATGAAATGTTGGACAAGAGATGTGTCATGATCAGAGTGAATGAGCGTGAGTCTTCAGTGGCATCAGAGCTCCTCCCTCACTGAAGGTGCTAGTGTTGTCGTCCAGGAGTTCCGTTCTTCACTGGTCAGGAAACAGAGAGACAAAGACATAGTTTCAAGCACAAACCGCTCATCTGCATTTTTTTTTTCTCTCTGAGGAATGTTTCCATCTGTGATTTTATCAGCTGTGCATGTAGCACCACTCACGGCACCTTATCATGAGAATGATTCATGTTCCGGTCGGCTGCGGCTCAGGCGCTCTGATGCAAGGACACACTGGAACAGGCTCAGAAGGTCCTCTGATGCATGCTGCTGTTGACCTGCCAGCTCTTTCTGTCTGTCCGAGCCTCTCTTTTTGTTTTATTATCTTCTTTGTGCATGCTGTGGCAGCAGTAACTTTCTTTGAATCAGTCATTCCTAATGACATCAGGCTTATTTCCTCCTCTCCCCGCCTGTCCTCTTTTCTGCCTCTGTCACCTCTGCTCTGTCTCTCCAGGTTTCTCAGGTGTGCCTGAAGATCTGCTGCCAGACTTTGATTTGAAGATTATGCCAGGTAGGGGCATAATACGCCCTCGCCCGCTCTTTTCCATTCCTTTGCTGACTGTCTAGAAGTCTAACCTCTCTGTTACTGTCTAACCCGACTCTTTTCCCATCAGCAAACTAGAATAGCTGACACACCTCCACCTTACTGCTCCCTTGTATTCAGTTAAAGGTTCTGTGTGCATAATTTAGTGACACCTAGTGGTGAGCTCGCCCTCCCCCCAGGTCAGAGGCAGTTTCAGTAACAGGTGTTTCACAGAGTGCAGAGCTGTAGTTACTGAGTGGTGCTGTAAACAGCTATTATGGTCATTACAGTTATTTAGGGTTGTGGCTACATGTCATCGCCCCAGTGAGGACATGCTGAGCTTTCTTAGTGCCAAATCCAATTCCTGTAAAACCTTTTTAAACCCAAAGATGTTGAAGAATGAATGGGTGGACTGTGTGGAAATGACCATGGATGATGACGCACCGAGTCAGAATGGTTAGTGTGAGATGATCTCCACAGCTGGTGATGCATTAGCATGTGATGTGACCACGTCCACTCCCACAGTGTGTGTGTGTGTGTGTGTGTGTGTGTGTGTTTTGCTACAACAGACAAATCTTTAGTATCTCTCAGAGCAGCACAAACTGTCCTTTTCCTTCCTGTAGCAGAAACAGGCTTCCCCTGTGAGCGGGTTTGTTTTTGGGTCTGTGTGTGTGTGTGTGTGTGTGCGTGCGCGCGTGGGGGACATTACATTGTTAACGTTTCCTTATCTGCCTTCTCCTTGCCTTTCCCTTGCTTTGACCCTGTAGACAGATACATGTCATTCATCTGATCTCTGTTGCTTTATCACTTCTACCATCTTATTGTCTTAGGATATTTTTTTGTTAATCTCACATTCTGGTTAAGGTTTAATTCGCTCCATACAAAAGTTGTTAGACACTCCTCGCCCTCGCTCACGTCCATAATGTCACAGTCACAACATCCCGGTTCTACAGGAAATGCATCACACTGAGGAAAAAAGGATGTCACCCCCCCCCGGCTTTCAGGGAAAAATATGTTTGCATTTTTTCTTTCCTTTAGATGAAATGTTGCTTTTCAACCACATTGTCCTCTCTGTATGTTGTAATGTTTCAGTCTGTTATCTTCATATGTTGGTACATGTGTGGGTTCAGAACAACAGCCACAATAAAGACGCTGGATTGAATTCACGCACTGTGGTCATCAGGCGTCTGTAGCAGCTCCGAAAGGCGTTGCATTGTGGTTAAAGTAGTTCATGTTAAATTGTCTTGTGTGAGTCCAACAGTGGCGCTTTAAAACCCAGCAAATCTCGACCTGAACGTGTTGGTGTAATGTGTGTGTTTCCAGAGTGGGTGTTTGTGGCGTCGGTGGCGCTGGGCAGCGTCTTGTTCCTGCTGTTGGTTGGCGTTTGTTGGTGTCAGTGTTGCCCTCACTCCTGCTGCTGCTACGTCAGCTGCTGGTGCTGCCCCGACACCTGCTGCTGCCCCCGACACCGTGAGTACACACACACACACACTCAGAGGTGCAGACGTCCAGAAGCATTTCTCTGGAGCTGATTTGAATTGTGTGCTGCTGTTTTTAGTGTATGAGGCAGGAAAGGGTATAAAGACGGGCACCTCCACCCCTCAGTCACCCGTCTACCCTCCTTACTTTGTCTCTGGCGTCCCAACGATGGTCCCCATCGCTCCTCCCTCCTTAGTGGACAAGATGTCTTCCGTGCCCCCTTCAGATGGCAGCCTGCTCACGGCAGGTGAGGTCTCGCTGAGCGTGCTTTTAAAATGACTGAGCACAGATCAGAATCCAAATCATCGTGCAGAGATTTCCTGTGCTGATGGGTTAAGTGTGTATCCCCAGTGCCGGTGCACGCCGTAGGGCTTCCCTACCGCGTGCCCTCGCCTCAGGATCAGGACTCTCTCAGGGTGCTACAGTATGTAGAGAAACAGCTGGCCCACTTCAACCCCTCCAGATCCAGCAGCCACCAGTGTAAGCTTCAGCCGTGGCTCTACTCTGTCAAGGAAATGTGGATGGGTAGAGATGCATGCTCTGCCCTCCATTCTGCTGACTGTCTTTGGCTGTTTATTCTCTTGGCGTTCCTGCATGTTGAGTTTCCTGTAGTTCAGCCGTGGTAGCCTGCATGAATACTCACCTGAAGGTTTTAACTCTTCTCACTTTTTCATTTCATGTGCACTTTGACTCTGACTCTCTTCCTCCGCAGTGTCTCTCTCTCTCACCCTCTAAATAACAGTTAAACCCCGTCGTCAGTCTCTTTGTTAATGAATGACTTTCCTTGACCTGTGCAGCCTGCAGTTTGTCCGAGCTCAGCTCGCTCCACGAGGGAGAAACAGGCTTCCGCCAAACCTACAGAAACATCCAGAAGAAGGCTCTGCCCGCCATCCCTGACGAGCCCCAGCCCGAACCCCAACGCCACCGCGACACCCGCAGCCCGGTGCCACAGCGTTACCGCGACAACCTCACTTCGCCCAAGCGGCACCGGGACAATCCCGATCCAGAGCCTCGGCGATGCCAGGAAGAGCCCGTTCCTCCGAGACGCTACAGCGACGATCCCCCGCCCACCTCGCCGTCACGCCGGCTCGTGCGTAATCAAAAGCAGCAGAACCACAGCGAGGAGGAGAACCGCAACAGGTACGTCTGGTCTCTGAATGGTCAGGCTCCGTACACACGCCTTTACAAACAGATGTCTCGCATTCTGCAGGTGGAACCCTCGTTCGGAGCATCTGCACAGGAAGACGTACCGCTCTGCAGGACGCACTGGCTCACTGGACGAGCTGGAGGAGTTTGCCTCCTGTTACAAGCAGAAAGGAGGCAGAGGAGCAGAGAGGGCAGACGAAGACCGAAGGCACTATGAGATGGACTTTGTGGAGTCTGGCGGTCGATATCCGTCCTACCGTGATGGTCCAGCCCAGCATTATTACAGTGATGAAAACGAGCTGGAAGACGACAGGGACCGGGAAGATCATCCCAGGTGGAGCAGGAAGAATGGACACAACATAAGTCCACTTCCTTCCCCTAAAAAGAGAAGGGGCACATGGGATAATGATCGCCAGGCTCCTCCTCCTCCTCCCAGAGTCAGCCCGCCTTCGACCTCCTCTCAAGAAAAGGACTACGATGGCACGTTCCTGAACAGCCTGCTGGAGCGCAAGGCGAAGTTACGCGGCGTCGGCCAGGGGAAGAGCGGCGCCCGAGGCGAGGACGATTCAGACACGCCCTCAAAGGGCAGCTCGAAAAAGAGCAGCGGAGAATCCAGTTGGCGCCGCTCGCCCAGTCACAGGCCGGAGGTCGATTCACTGCCGCCGTACTCAGACACGGAACGGAGCAGGACTGACAGGCCGTCGCCACGGCCGCTCCCCGCCAGCGCTCGCTCCCCTCCGCCTCCTGCCCTCTCCGTGCACGGCCACAGGGACGAACCCCGAGACAAGTCCCGTAAAGTGGTGAGTGACATTCTAACCTAGAGGATAAAATACGAAGTACGATGGTTCGCTAATTTACAGCGACTGCAGCGAGCAGAATGTAGACATTTGATGAAAATATTTGCTAACACTTTGCTAACCCCAGAGAATTTAACACCCACTGCTGTTTTTCCTTCTTTTAAAATATCTTCTCTGGAACTTCCACCAAACGACAGGTCTCCTCGTCCTCATATCCCGAAATCGCTCATTCTGAGAATATGCACCTGTGATATTTTAAACCTGTTGTGATTAAAACCATTAACGTGGGATCTGGGCTCTGATGGTGAGAAACGTTGTGCAGGCCGACAGTAAGTGTTGTTGTTGTACTTCCGACAGGTCAGGTTCAGAAGCTACCAGAGTGAAAACTAGGTAGAAGACTATGTTCCTTATCCAACTCCATAACAATCATAACCGGTTGTGTCCTCGCTCGCAGACCTGGGTCAAAATGGTTTTCAACACCAAAGACTTCCCCAACGACAGCATTTATCAGGAGGGGTGGGAATCCCACATTCATTCATTCAACATGCAAACTGTAAACGTCTCAGTGTCCACATGCGCCATGATTCTAATGTAAAATGGCCTTAAACTAGTAAAAACTTTATAATGAGTAAGTTAATATGGATTTTGTGGGCAGATGTGGGCTAATCATATATCACGAGTCAGGCTGCTGATATATAATCTTATCGATATTTTGTCCCACCCCTATTGACGTTTTCTTCTGCAAATGATTAGAAAACAGTTGGAAGTTGCAGTTTGTCCCAGGTTCTACTCCACCACAGTAACCTCCTCTGGCTAATGTCCACTGCCTCCGCGCTGTCTCACTCGACTCAACACAGCACGCTTTCATATCATTATATTATTAGATGGCGTTGTTTTGATGCCTTGTCCTGTATTTGATCACCCCTAGAGCACCCTGCTCAGCCGAGACTCCCTCATCGTCTGACGCTGACAGAGACTGAAGCCGCGGAGCCGTGACACCGGCAGGGAGCGGCACGAATGCTGCTCAGAGGTGACGGAGTCGTCTCTGCGTGCGGACGGCTGAGTGAAGCAACGGACAGATGCAGTTTTATCACGGAGGCTGTCACTGCGACCTGGGGTGACGAGGTCGTCCCCGCTCAGCTTCTGCCTCTCGCATGTATCTTAGCTGGACTGAGCGTACAAGCGGGACAATGAGCAGGACAACGTCCGCCTCCCCTCGTCTCGCCACAAGACGCTCTGACTTTTACTTCCAGCACAATGAGCTCATTCATTTCAGTTTGCCGAGATATCTGCGTTTAAAAGCTCATTTGTAGCATCAACACTCACACTCCTTTATTCAGACACTGCAGGGAGGGTGGACACAATAATGCGAACACCGTACAGTAAAATGTCTGTTTCTGGTGTTGAGAGATCACACTCTGACCGCAGCTCCCCCTCAACTTCCCAGCATCTTTTAGCTCATTGTTGTTTTCATTGTGGCTCAAAATGATTCTGTCTCCTTCTTCAGTGTCAGAGGTGCAGGTTTCTGGAAAGAGGACAGACATCGTTAGAACAGCCTTTAGAAACAACCTGTTTCTAAACAGGGAACATTTGGGTCTAAACAATGTTCACTAAATCTCTTATTTCACAGAATTAACGACACAGAAACGATGTGCACTTATGTTTACATTTCACAAAGCAAATATTTTCTTAATGAACTTTTATATATGTGTATTTTGTGATTTCTTACAGTTATTTATAGTGTAGTGTTGTTTCTAAAACATCAAGCCTTGAGCAGTAGCAGTACTTGTTTCTCTGTGTGTCAGTAGTTTTTAAATTGAATTTAAACATGTTAGAAGCACAAAGTAACTTTGAGAGATAACCTGATTGCATTTTGTATTTTCATGTTAACATTTGAGGACGCTTCACCTCGATATGAGTGTTTGTCCACGTCCTTCACTGAAGTGCTCGTCAGCCACTCTTATCACTGCTGAGTCAACAGCTTAACTAACACTTTATTGTGTTATCACAAACACACACACACACACACACACACACACACGATGCAATACAATGGCCCAGAGCTGGTTTCTGCTGCTGTCTGGTACTGACAGCTGTGTGTGTGTGTGTGAGAGACTCTTTACGTCTGTAAAGGAGACAATGTGTGATGGAGTATGACTCATGTCTTTGTCCATTGTTGTGACCACAGCACGTCTGTCTTCACTCAGCTCTACCACACACATCGTCTGTTTCGTCCTCCACCCAGCGCTCGTGTCCACCGTGACTGCTGATTTCTAAAATGGCGAGATGTGCCGTGGCGAACGCCACACTGAGACAGACGTGTTGTTTATCTGCTCAGAGAATAAACTCCGAAACATGAAATATGTGAGCTCTTCCTTCCTTCCCATTTTCCTGTATGAAGTTCTATTTTTAAGGAATCGTGAAGGACAGGAACTGGTGGACTAAACTCGACCTTCTCTTTTCTGCAATAGCTTCATATTTCAGAGGGATATCATGAACTTGTTCTACCAGGGATCAGTGGAGACGGTGGCCACTCACAGCTGGAGAGTATTTCAGGAATGTTGTTGAGCAGCTCCCTCCTGGTCTTCAGAGGCGTCAGCAGGGAAACAAGTGTGCGTGTGTTTGCTTCTGGTTCCTGTTTCATGTGGGCGGGGCTCACCTGGATTACACACCAATCAGCCTCAAGTAAAATTTCAAAGGAAATCTGAATACGATGTCACTGATAATTAAAATGTAATCTCAGGATTTGACAGCGGTTCTTCAGAAGCAGCAGCAACACAGTAGAGACAAATATGGAGTCATGAAATAATTGTAAAAGCATTTGCCCTAAAGCTGCTCATCATCATCATTTAGAGTGTGTACATATTTCAATATAAAGGTGGATTATTATAATAATTGATCACAAATAGCCTCATCACTAATAAAGCATCATAATGTTTTTGTTTTTATTTTGTATTAGTACATGTCACCTAATATCCCGTGGGTTTATGGTGGGAGGTCTCGTGACCGTGTTTGCACAGAACGAACCTGCAGAGCAGTTGTTGTGGCTGAAGGCCTCAGCTTTAAAGGAAACAGATGGAGGTTTGAGGGGCTGCAGGTGCAGAGGGCTGAAAACACTCAGAGTCAGAAGGACATGAAATCACATGACGTGAAACTCCTGCACAGTCAGAAACAGGTTTAGACTGACCTCTAGTGGATCAGACTCAGCTCTGCACTGTTGGACCACTGACGTTAATATTACAGACGGAAAACTTCAACTGGTTCGATTATTGTCAGAGATGATGAATTGTTAATACACACACATACAGAGATACATGCATACAAACAAACAGTAAACAACAAATTTAAGAAAAACGTGTGTAAGTCAAATAAATGAGGTAAACATGAAACATGTTAGGAATTGTGGTGAAATGAGATTAATTAGAATGAAATGATCACACATGTGATTCAACAGATGGATATACTCAAATCAAATAAATAAATAAGAGGCGACGGCAGTGAAGTTTCCTGAGTTGATTTCTCTGAAGCCTCCTGGTGACGTCGCCACCCAGGATGAATGCACCTGTTTCGGGGGCGTGGCCACTGATGACCTGAGTCACAGGTAGAAACTGATCAGACGCAGCGAGGACACGGGACAGAGAGGAGCCGCGCTCGCCGTCAGACCTCCTCTGGACCTCCTTTCTCCTCCATGCCTGTGTGAATCCTCCTCCTCCGCCCTGTCGGTGTTGCTGCAGCTCGGTGTCGTCATGAGGAGTTCACCTGCCGCCCTCCTGCTCATCCTCCTGCCGTCGCTGCTGCCAGGTACGTTTCGTTTCCTCCGCCCTGGAGAACAAAGCCCTGAACTCCTTCTCCTCTCAGGAGTCTGAGGAGAGAGCCGAGCGGCAGGTATCGGTCACGTGACTTACTCTGTCGTGTTGGTTTATTGACACCAGTAACATGTTGATGTAACCTGGAGCAGATGTCTTCAGTCCATCACTGGATGAAACTCAGGGAGGCCCAGGCCTGTCCTCCACTCACCACAGGTTTCAGTCCAGCCTGTGAATGTGTGTTTAGTGGTTTCACAGTAGAAGCCATTTCCTGTGTCTCCTGTTTTTCTGGTTCTGCCGCTTTGAAAACAAACTCAGCAGCAGTACACGGCCTTTGTTTCGTCATGGGGACGCTCCACCTCCTTCCGTTCTGGGCCACAGGCTACTGTTTCTCTGCATGTAGATGTCACAGAGCGCAGGCCGGCTCACCCTCTGTCCACCGTCCCTTCCTCCACAGTGACCGTGTGTGTTCAGGTGTTCGTTCCCCAGCAGGAGCGCAGCACGGCTCTGTTCGCCTCGGTGATCCTCCGCTGCGACTACAGCACCTCTGCCAGTCTCCAGGATGTCCTGGTCACCTGGAAGTACAAGTCCTTCTGTAAGGACCCGGTGCTGGAGTACTACTCCACAGGTGAGGAATGACCCACACGCCTGAGACGTCATGTAATCATGACTATAGAACTCCATTAAAGATGATGTTGAGTCTGTGGAGTCACAGTCCACAAAAGAATCCTCAGGTCATCTGGATTCTGTCCTTTGACCTTCTGAACTCTGCAAATACTGAAGTCGCCCTCATCCTCCAGCACACTAGCCTCTGAATTCCTCTCACACACGCACGTCTGTCGCGTGTTTAGTGGTTGAATGCTTATATTTGAATGTGTTTCTGTTTTTCCAATCTGAACATAAAGTTCAGATTCAGAAAACTGTATTCATCCCCAGGGGGCTATTTAAGGCACACGAGAGCAGCATGACATATAGGAGACATTTCACAACACAAAAGGAATAAGAAAAAGTAAGCAGAGCTATGCCATTGACTTTAAAGTAAAGTGGCTAAGGTGCAGATGTAAATGTTGATTGAAGGAAAATATATATATATGGATATTATTGCAGAGGTAGAATTGTTAATAAATATAAAAAAAATTAAAATAAAATAAAATGGAGAACTGATGCCAGTTTCAATGAGCTGTCAACAAAAACACAAGATGTCCGACGCAGCAGATTTAATCGCGCATCTTTCCTCTGCCTGATGCACCACCTCTCATGTGAACGTGTCTGTGTGGACAATCTCCTGCTGCGTTGTGTTGCCTGAGATGATGCAAACTTCATCTTTGAATTGTCATTTCTGGACTCCCAGAGACTAAGAACTGTCAAAACAGCTCTGTGGTACTTTTAGCTGAATGCTAAAGCTTGTGAATCTTTTACCTCTTGCTCATTAACAGAGTTAATTTAAACATTTGATAACGGGTTGTGTGACAAATCTCAATCATCAGGCGTATGTTTAGAGAAACAAGTGACACATGTAAGAAAACATCGTTATTTATTGTGTTTTTGTGTCTGTGGGACACAGCCTACCAGTCTGTGCTGCAGTTGGGACAGGACCCGTCCAATGACTGTCCAGATCGTCAGAGGACGGTGCGTGTTGTGATCCAGAAGAGAGGAGGCAACGAGCCGATCCTGGGGGCAGAATACCGCGAACGCAGGATCTCGATTCAAAATAGTGAGTTTGTGCAAACGGTCTTCAGAGCAAGATGAAACATGTCTGGCTTTTAAGGAACTAATGTGTGTGTGTGTGTGTGTGTCCAGAGGCAGACCTGGTGATTAATGAGGTGATGTGGTGGGACAACGGGGTGTACTTCTGCAACGTGGATGCCACAGGAGACACGGCAGGAGACTCAGACAAAGAAATCAAACTCATCGTCTACCGTAAGAAACAAGCGTTCACTGAGCTGTGCTATAAACTGTGGACATTCAAACCTAAGCAGGGACGTGTTGAGTGACCCCACACTGCGCTGATCTCCTCTCTCTCTCAGACTGGTTGGTTGTGCTGTTCATCATCATCGGAGCGCTGCTCCTCATCCTCCTCTTCTGTATCTGCTGCTGCCAGTGTTGCCCTCAGAAATGCTGCTGCTACGTGCGCTGCCCCTGCTGCCCACAGCAGTGCTGCTGCCCTGAAGAAGGTCAGTCCAATGGCGTCCGGGCAAAAAGCCGCCATGCTGTGCACTGATAACCTGTTTAGTGTTTCTCAGCCCTGCAGGTGGGACACAAGTCTAAAAAAAAAAGTGAATTGTGCATCTGTTTGTGTCATCGTGTTTCAGCGGTGATGCAGTATCGCATGATGAAGCAGGCTCGGATGAACTGGATGGGCGGGCAGCCTATATATGGACCAATGAGCCAGAGCTCACAGATGAACCCGCTGCTCTACTCGGGTACGCACGCACGACCCCTGAACGACCCCGACCACTGTGGCTGCAACACCTCCAGATCAAATCATGTGACTGTTTCTTCCTCCAGGTTCCGTCTCCGGGAAGAGCATCCCCATGAAGCCGATGCCCCTCCCTCCCCCTCAGTCTTCAGCTTACAGCATGCCCCCTGCCCCCAGGAACCACACCCCCGCCAGCACCAATGACATGCTGAATTACCTGGAGAGCCAGGTGCGGGGGATGGACATGGCCACTCCTCTTGTACAGGTGTGTAGCTGCTCGTTCATTGATACCTGAACGCTCTGTGCCACCGTTCCTCTTCACTTTATGAATTTATAAATGTATTTAAATATCTACTCTCTATAAAGAAATGTTCCTATTGGTGCTGTATGGTTCAGGGTTAGCGTTTTTATGCTGTTAATTATTGTGTCTTTGAATTTCACTGAAACTTGCTGGTGGTTTTCATATGTGATATATCTGCTGTTTGTGTTTACTTCTGTATTCAAATCTCCTCCCATCAGGCCCAGCCGGCTCCACCCCCACACCTGCAGCACATCCCGCCTCCTCCCCAGCACGTTCCCACCACCGTCCCGTTTTCCCCCGGCCCCCCCAGCATGATCTCTGCCCTCGATGACGGCCCGCGGGAGCATCGTGTCATCACGCTCCCACCGATAAGGGAGCCGCTCTCCAGCAGAATGCCCCCCCCTGCCCCCAAGACTCGCCCGCCGAGCTCAAGCGAGAGCAGCCGCAGCGGCTTCGGGCGCCGCGATGACCGAGGAGCTGCCGGCAGGCGTTACCCCTCACCCACAAGATCTAGAGGGATGCTCCGGAGCTACAGCCAGGACTCCCTGGACGGCCAGAGTCACAGCGGGGCGCGAGGAGGCATAGGCCGCCCCCGCTCCCGTTCCAGAGATGACCTGTTCGACAACAGGTCCAGAGGAAACCACTCCCCACCTGGGTCCCGGTATCCAAGACGAGGGTCCTGGAGCTCTGATGATGAGGCCAGCAGCAGGAGAGGAGGAGGAGGAGGAGGAGGGAGGAGAGGAGGCGGAGGCGGAGGCTACGCCGACCAACCACCCAGCTACGCAGAGTACGAGCCTGGTCAGAAACCGGGAATGCGGAAGAATGAGCACTACTCTGTAAGCCACACTCTGCTTTAGCCGATAAGAGTTGTCACTGACGCACTTACAGCAAGACACACAGACACACACACACACACTCACACTCAGGAAAGTCTGAATTACACTCATTTCAAGTGAAGTGAATCTAAAGTCAGTGTGTCTCTCTCAGGCCAAGAGTTCTCGCAGCGGCGCAAGCGTTGTCATCTGAACAGGCTGTGAAACGCCTGGTGACCTCAGTTTCAGAGAGCACGCACAACTCGTCGCCTGGTCAACGATGTTTATGCACTGAGAGTGAATTGTTTAAACCGACTGGCAGAGATGTGACGCTGAGAAATGAAGAATAGTTTCCAAAAACTGTGAAAGGCTAATCAAATGTTTGGTGTGAAGAAGAAGCCTTTTTGGTAGCCTGGAGTCATTTTTTGTTGTTTTTTTGTTGTTGTTTTTTTTCTTCACTTGTGCTACTGAACAGATTTTTGGGAAATGATCTCCCCCTGCTGGTTAATCAGTGAAATTCAATATTCTGATATCTTAGTGCAGTTTCAGAATTTGTTTCACTTTTTGAAACTTTTTGCAACCAATTGTACTAATATCAAAATGAATGACTCAGGGCCAGAAAAACAGACCCCGCCTGTTACAATGGAGCTATTTATACACACATCGATATTCATACATTCTTGTAAATTCTGGAGTTTTATCATTTATGTAAATATATCTATGTTTTGAAGGAAAATGTACAAATGGCGTCTATTCAGTGGTTTGTACTTGAAACGAAGAAGAAATTGAATGTAAACACTGCATGTAAATGTCTTTTCATGTTAATATTCTAAAGTCAACAATCCTACAAGCCATTTTTATTTTTTTAAACATTTTTTGCAAACCTTACCACCCACCCAAATACATCGCTCCCATGTGTGCCGTGGCTTGCTTTCATCTTTTGTTTTTACATTGTACAGTCGGTTTGTTTTTATTGATAAAGATGAAAATAAACTTTTTATCGTTCTGTTATAATGACACTCATTGTTTATAATTGCCTTCTTTAAAGTTTGAATGTTTCCAAACACTGTCAAAACTTTATTTATAGATTTATATTACTGACTTCAATTTGAAACACAGTAGTTAAAATTAGTTTAAATATTTAAGCCTATCAAACAGAAAAATTAAGAAAACAGTGTGCTAAAATGGAATCATTGTAATAAAGTCAAAATCAAAGAAAAAATAAAAGTTACTAGTAATTTTAAATATTTGATGAAATCAGAAGTATGTTTTTAATTGATAAAAAAGAATATTAAAATGAAGATGATATATAATTAACACGATGACTGTTGATGTTTATCTGTTTTTATTATTGTTGATATCATTCATATTGTCGTTAATCTGCACTGATATTATGAATTGATGAATAAAGTCATAAAGTTGGGGACCTCCTCGCCTCAACTCTGGCTTGAACTGCGACTGTGCAGCTGTCGCGCACTGATGACGTGTCTCACAGAGGCGGTGCGGGTTTGCCACGTCGGTCTCTGTGCAGCACTGACGCTGTTGCTCCTCCAGCCCGGGGCTCAACTTTTAAACCCGTTTTATTCGCCCTAACCCGGGACACCGCCGCCCCGCAGCACCGCCGGAGCCGCCGCGGCCCGTCCTCACGCCACCGTAGCCGGGGACCGTGGAGCTGCGAGGCGGGGGAATGGACCCGTCTCACAACTGACTGATGCATCCTCGTCCAGCTCGCTCCTCCGTGTGTTCCCCATGTTGTGTGAGTATCGACGTCTTCACGCAACGTTGAAACCCCGCAAAACACGCATCCACACACGAACACGCGCCTCTGTGGTTCCAAGGGTCCGCAGTGAGGAGAATGATAACTCTAACTGCCATATGTCATGAGCTCCACTGCGTGTCTCAGCAAGTCTGGGTAATACACACACACACGGGCGCGCGCGCGTGTGCACACACATTGAGAAACTGCACAGGCTCACACGCACCCCCGGAAAAAGAGTCCACGCTGCTTTACTTTCGTTTGTCTTTATGAAAAAAAATATGTCGAAACACCTTCCTGTTGTCCTTTCACGGTTCCTGTTTCCAATGCGCGTGAGTGCGCGCGCGCGGGGGGCACCTGTTTCCATTTAATATAGTTTTCAGTATTGTTGTGTTATCGTGTCCCTCAGGTTCCAGTAGCCCTGTGAGGAGGAGCAGGAGGAGGAGGTGGGGTGTGCTTCAGGAGCTGAACCTCCTTTTTAAAGCCCACTGAGGAAAGATGATGATAAACATGAGGACTCATGTTCCACAGAGTTGAATATGGAGTTTGGTTACACCTGCTCTTCTGCCCACTACCTGCAGCTGTTTTCATTCCAGCTTAATGTCCAGATCCGTTTCTCACATTTGCCAATAAAGCGACTGAGTTCATATTTGAGATGCTGTGAATATTAAAGCAGGAGTGTTACTTCAATTAAATCCTTAGTTTATAATCAAACGAATTGAATTATACATAGTTTAAACATCCAGTTACTAAAATTATTTAAAATTACTGGAATATTAGTTTTATAATTTCACTGTGTGTAGTTGGGATGCAGCCTCGGAGCTAATTGGCCTTTGTCGTAAAGCAGGAAGGGGCTGGCTGCATACATATACATACATAACAACATAATTGATGGCTGCATTCCATTTAGTTGTGTCAGTGTACTATTGTTGGTGCTGGCTGACGGCTACACTGGAGAGGAGAGGTGGTTAATGTTTATTAGCTGCATGTACTTGTTTCTTGCTGCGGCATGTGAAAATGTCGTGTGTGTGTGTGCGTGCGCGCTATGAAACAGCGTGTTATTAGCGTTGCAATCATACAGGTTCTGACACATTGTTCTGACTCAAGGAAGTTCAGGAGCTGTTGAGGTGTCTCCCTCAGACTGCAGGTTGTCAGTTTCGCTGTTACATGCTCATGTTCAGGTGAATCGCTTCAACTTGGGTTAAAGATGCTAATTATTTCAATTTCAGAAAACAAATCACTTTCCTGCTGCAGCTCCTCTTTCAGCCTCTGTCTGAAACACTTGGTTTCAGCGCCTGTCTCTTTAAGGTCCGCCCCTCCTGATTACAACCAGTCTGTTCTGATTGACCAACTCTGGGATTGGTCAAGCAATTCCCCCACATGTAGGAAATATTTGCCTCCACTCTCACCCCTGACGACAGAGACATATTGGCTGGGCCCCTGTGGAGTGGTTTCAGGAGAAGTGTCGTCTGTTTTCCACCGAGCTACTGCTAGTTCCAGGCTAGTGCCTAGTTTGGAACCGGTGAAGCAGCCGTGGTTGGAAGCGGAGACCCGGTGCTTCTGTAATCATCAGGGGAAACTGGGCGGAGCCTCGCAGACCAAAGTGTGTTGAGCAGAAAATAAACTCTACAAGTTCATAAAACAGGAGTTCAGGGACGCCCACTGACAACTGGTTCTTAGGAAGAACGGGATTGGAACCAACTAGCACCTGGTCCCCCCCATAGGAGCTCCTTTTACTTTGGTCTTTTTAACTTCCTCACCCGTCTATGAACATAATAAAAATGTTCTGGGTTTGCTCTCAGCCGTCATTGCATCATTCATTAGATATTGAACTCCGTGTCAGTTAGTACACACAGCCACCCTTCATTTGTCTTTGTCAGCGTACACCTCCAGGTTATTGTTTCCCAATGTGAGCTTAAGCAGACAGATGTTATGTAAGCAGGTGTGATAGTCGTGGCTCTGTTTGCTTTGCGAAGCTGTGGTCTGACTGTTTCCAGCAGCGTTGCTCCCAACAACCCTTTGGGATTTCTGTGGATTCTCTTTCAAGGTGCTGGTTAAGCTGAATGACCCTGAGAGGCATTAGAAACTCAGTGCTATGATCGCCTCAATAGATGTTATCATTACCGGGGGCTGGATGTCATCCCTGATGTCCCTCCCCTAAACCCAGCTTGGATGGACAATATGTATAAATTCGAACACTAGGGGTCATGTCATGTCATGTCATTTTCCAACCGCTTATCCGTTACCGGGTCGCGGGGGTAGCACGACTGCACCCAAAGCACATTGCACCAGTAACCTGAGACCTCCTGACACTAGGGGTCACTCCATCAAAATAACAACAGAAGGCCGATCCACAGGGAAAGAAGATATTAAGCAATTAAAAAGGCGACCAAATGAAACGTACCAATGCCTTGAATAACCTTGGCGATCTCTCTGGTGAACATGGTCGGAAACATTTTAGATAATGTTAAGTACACAAAGTCAGCAAATTATATAACATAGGTGAAGGCCACAGACATTCAAATCTCTTTCATAGAAAACAAAAACAGCTCTGTTTTTAAATTTTTTTTTTTTTAAAGTAATTCATAAACATTCAGAGGTTTAGGGTGTAGAGCGGACAGGAGGTTCAGTCCCAGTTGGCCGAAAGACACCTTGGTGTGCAGGTTAGTAAAACAGGCTGTTTTCTGTCAGTGTATGGAGTGTTTGCAGAGGTGGGGCTGTCACAGGAGGAGCGGCATCATTTGTGGCTCACTGCACCTGCTATGTCAGTTCCCGGGTGGTGGGGAAAACCCCCCAGCGGACACGGGTCATGTCCTGATAACATGGCAGGTCTTTAACCTAATACAGGTTTGAGGAGGAAACGCATGCATGAATAAGTGAACGTGGAAGCTTTTGCATGATTCAAAGTGCCACAAATTCTTGATGCTGACAAAAAAAATACCAAACAAATGGTGTAGTGAACATATCCCGTGTCCAAGGCGCTGCACTTCCTTAAGCTGAACGATTCTCTAGATGCGTGACCCGGGTTTGTGAAATTATGAAGTAGATGTCAAACTTGTCAAACAGGAAGCTGCAGTTACTCGTTATTTTTGTCCCTTAGCTGCAAACCAACATCAGCCAAACCATCCATTCCCATGTGTTTCCTCCACAGTGGCCTGTCTGTACATGGTGGCTCTTTGAGCTGAAGGGGAGGAGTCCCGGCAGGAGTTGGTTGGCGGGTGGCGTCCGCAGTTGCCACGGTAACTGGCCACCATGCCAGGAGGTCGCAGGGGCCCCAGCAGACAGCAGCTGAGCCGCTCTGCTCTGCCGTCCCTGCAGACTCTGGTTGGAGGCAACCTGGGCAATGGCACGGGCCTCAGGAACAGGTATGAACACGCCCACCTGCAACAACAAGTCGTTCAGCGTCTTGAGGGTTTTTTTTTTTTTTTTGTATTTTTTAATGTGTTCATGCAGTGTCACTTCAAAAATAAAACTGTGGCAGTAAGACATCTTTGCTCTAGTTCTCACAATAAATGATCAGATTGATTAATGTGAATAATCTTTAGGGACATCACTCATTTTTGTAACTCTCCTCCAAACTTTGATTGACTTTGATTCATCGTGTTTATGTTGCAGACTAACTCATATCCTCTTTTTCACTGATGTATATTTTGGTTTTTCATGTCTTCTTCAGGAGCAGTAACTCGGTGGGTCTGTCCGCCCCGCCTCTCTCAGCTCTCATCACTCCGGAGCCGGTCCGCCATTCCCGGATCCCTGAGCTGCCGTTGGACAGCGGCCTGCTGTTTGAGCTGCTGCTCTTTCTCTATCTGCTGGTGGCCTTGTTTGTCCAGTACATCAATATCTACAGGACAGTGTGGTGGTACCCATACAGCCACCCTGCTGCCTCTACCTCCCTGGTGAGAACTCACACTGTTGGTAATATTTATATTTGTTTTCCTATCTGCTTTTAATTGCCTCAAAGTTTGTGTCGTGTGTAGTTGTTGTCAAATTGTTTGTTAAAAAGTTTGAATGTCTCAATGGAGACCTGATATCAACCCTTTCCCTCTCCCTGTGCTGCTCCTGCAGAACTTTCATCTAATGGACTATCACCTGGCGATCTTCATCACAGTCATGTTGGCCAGGAGGCTGGTCTGGACGATAGTTTCAGAGGTAGCCACAGACGCATATATCCATCAGCTCAGACGTCTTGGCCCACACACGTATATATCTCTCTGATGTCTGTGACTCGTCACGTCCCCTCAGGTGTCTCAGAGCAGCGGCGGATCGCTGCTCCGCTACGTGGTTCTAATCGCAGCGCGGCTCTGCCTGCTGACCATGTGTGGCTGGGTGCTCTGCTGGACGCTGGTCAACCTCTGCAAGAACCACTCTGTGCTCAACCTCCTCTTCCTGGGATACCCGTGAGTGTAAATATGCATGTGTTACACCAGCAGGCGCACGCCCAGTGTATGTGGATGGTCATGTTAGAGCGCTGTATCAGTAACAGAGCTTGTTACTGATACAGCGCTCTAACATTAATGTGGATGTTTTGTTTTAGTTTTAAAAACATTAGAAGTAGGAGTGGAGGGAAAAGAAAAAATTACTGTCATACACAAACGTGCACCGAGACTAAACCTCGTTCTGTTCTCATTCACAGGTTCGGCGTGTACGTTCCGCTCTGCTGTTTCCATCAGGAGGGAGGGAAAAGCCAAGCGGCGTCAACCGACTGCGATTACCCAGCTGATCACCAGACGAGTGACCTGGCAGAGCCGCCGTTCTTTCGACCGCGCGACTTCCTCTTCCTTTTGCGAGAGAACCTCCGAGAGCAGTTCTCCAGCTCGCCCCACATGCCCACTCACACGTGCCCTCCACAGACGCACTCACACACACCGGAGCTGATCCGAGCCGAGGTGGAGGAGCTGAAGAGCGACTTCAACCGTCGAATCAAGGAGGTGCTCTTCAACTCCCTATTCAGCGCTTACTACGTCGCCTTCCTGCCTCTGTGCTTCGTCAAGGTGGGTGTCTGTCGCTTTACCTTCTGTCCCTTCAGTCCCGTGACGTTCAAGATGTAGTAATCTGGTTCTCCATCGGCACAGAGCACCCAGTACTACGACATGCGTTGGTCGTGTGAGCATCTGATCATGGTGTGGATCAACGCGTTCGTGATGCTGATGAGTCAGCTGCTGCCCCCCAGCTACTGCGACCTGCTTCATCGGTCGGCGGCTCACCTGGGCCGCTGGCAGAAGCTGGAGCACGGCACGTACAGCAACGCGCCTCAGCATGTGTGAGTGGCCCTTGTTGCCCGCCTTTTTAAAACGCTCTCAGCGGCTCAGGGACGGCTCCTGTGGGGGTTAGTGTGTAACTGGTGTTGGAATGTGTTGCAGGTGGTCAGAGAGCACCATTTGGCCTCAGGGGGTGCTGGTACGACACAGTCGATCTCTGTATAAGGCAGTTGGGCCCTATAATGTTGCTCTGCCCTCTGATGTCTCCCATGCAAGGTTTTATGTGAGTACCCATTGGCTTTCAGACCTTCTGTCTGCTCTGTTTACTTTTTGCTGATCTTCGTTTCCTGTCCTTTGCTCTTTCAGTTTCTCTTTCACAAGCCATTGCGGATCCTGAACCTGCTGATCTGGATCGAGTCAAGTGTGGTTTTGTACCAGTTATACTCTCTGCTGCGCTCTGAGCGCTGGAACCACACACTGTCTCTGGGCCTTATTCTCTTCTGCAACTACTATGTCCTATTCAAACTGCTCCGAGACCGCATCGTGCTGGGCAAGGCCTACTCCTACCCTCTGTCCTCCACCACTCTGGGGCTCAAGTCACAATAAAGGCTCCGCAGAGCGAGGCCTCACCTCTGGACGCTGGATTCGGAGGGGAACCTGGAGGGCTGTTGGGCATCTGGAGGTTAAGGGACAGACTGTGAACTCATAATTGTGTTTTGATACGGTTCTATTTTTAATGCAATGTTTATATAAACCTATTTAAAAGAATATTTTTATTTTGTATACTATTTGGAGCTACGCCCGGGCATTACCACACTGACAACATCAGCACGTTTGTGTTAGGTGACGGGGGGGTCAGGGAACGCCAGGAGGTGACTTTCGCCAAAGATATTTTAAGTGCAGGTGGCCAACAGCAGACGACTTGGCCTCCGACAGTCGGTCAAACCAGATTCAGAGCAGTGGAAGGAGTCACACCTAAGATCCTGAGTCCTGATTGGCCCTAAATTGTGCTTCGACTCTGAGGCTCCCAGATCTTCATCCTGGAACCAGTTCATGTCTGGGGGAGCAGGAGGATTTGATCATTTCAGCATTAATGCTCCTAAAGGAACAGGGAGCTTATATATATATATATTCTCAGATGAAGAATGAGAAGGTGAATGTGACTCATGTCTGTACAGGAAATACGAAGCTGGTGCCAGCAAAACAAAAAGAGAATGGAGAGGCAGCTCGGCTCTGTCCAGTGGATTGAAAATCTACCTACCAGCAGCTCCAAACTTTTTATATTTCCTTTGTTTAACTTCAAAGGTTTTGTAAGACAACGGATTGCGCTGTGTTGTGGTTATCTGCTGGGGATGCTGAGCTAAGCTCGCCCTCTCCTGCAGACATGATGGATCCATTTTCTCACGTGACGTCCCGTCAGTGTGAGCTGGGGAATTTCCAAACTTTGTCCGACTAATCTTAGAGCAGAGCCTCGGTGTGGACGTCAGATAAAACACCCCTGACCTGAGACCAGTCAGTCATTGAATTACTCCTACCCACTGCTGGAACAGAGCATGGTGCACTAGTCCTCATCGTCAGTATCCGCTCGTTTCACATCATTGGCTGTGTGTGTCGGGTGGGGGGCGGGGCAGCAGCAGCACCCAGTTTTGGAAACTTTAGTTTTTTTTTTGTGCTTTAAAAAGCTGCTGCTTTAACCAGGTTATCATGAAAGGTACTGATGCCTCTCCACACTTTGACACGCTGACATCTTATTTTTTTCTGCAGTGTAGCATTTGTGACCCATTTGTGCTGTTAAAAGCCATCCAGACATTTCTGTTGAATGTTGGTGCCTGAATTCTTCAGCCTTAGTGGGGGTGAGGACCGCGTGACCTCCGGTTCGTCTCTTCACCGACTGGATGATTGTGATTCATAGATGTTTCCGGTGAGCGGACCCAGGGTCCAGCGACAGCAGTGGATGTTCAACGGCGATGTTTCTGTGGAACAAAAGGGTGTGGACAGTTGGAGGGGGGCGCGCTGTCTGGGTCACCTCATTACCATTTCATGTATTGTCAGTTGCCGCAGCGGTGTTACAAACGGGTTGCCTTGCATTTTTGTTGTTGTCTGAACTTGGCCTCGGTGAACGTCCTCACACTCACCTCTTTGTGTACCGCTGATCATCGAGATAGATAGAAATCAATACAAGTGGGACAGATGCCTCTACGTCAGCGGGCTAAGTCCGAGTTGGAAATCTTAGAGTCAATATTCCCTGTTGCAACTGTTGAGAATCTTTTGATTAAATCCAAATGTCGCTCAGCCCTTACACCGACCTGTTGGTGCTTGGACTCACTTTCATGTCATTCTCACTTGAATGTAGCTGAATGGTGAATCCACCGTCTCCCTCGTTGAAATATCAGTTTAGTTTAGGTACAGTTTAATTTCATCCTAAACTTGCCCTCATCATATTACTAATTAAAAGGACACATTTTGAGTTTTGCTCTTCCAAACCTTATTTGAATGTACCCTTTTTTTCAAATTACAGAAAATCATTCTTAGTTTGGTGAGTACCATTATATCAGCTGAAGTGATCTTTGGAAAGAGAATCATTCACCACCACCTGACCACAGTGGCAAGAATTCTACCTGATCATCCTCTGGCCTGCAGGGTTATTAGGAGATAATTATGTGTTTCCTTTGCTATAATTTTTTTTTTTGTCAGTGCCATGCTCCGGGGTTCAGAAATCACAACTGGTCCTCAAAGTTCTGTTTCCAGAAAGCATTTCTGAAAACATCAGAAATAAAATGACAAAATGGTGTTTAAAAATAAAAATGTGTTTCTGCGCATGAACCGTCTGTGAGGAGTGAGGAGCTGGGAAAGAAACATGACACAGTCACGTGTTTCCAAAGCATATATTTCATTACGTTTGCCACAGTTTGAAAGACCAAACAATGCTGCATGTCACAAGTGTGAGGAGGAAGTAAAAAAAAAAGTGCTTCTTCAGGCTCAAGCTTTAGTCTGCATAAAGGACACCTGCAGTGTTTTACCTTTGCCACCAGGGGGGGGCAAGCTTTAGAGTACACCATTTAACAAAATGTGCTCTTCCGCCTTAGTGTGAGTCATCTGCTGGCGTTGATCATCCAAAACTCTCCTCACCTGTAACTGAGAGAGATAAAGGGTGCCTGTAGATAGCTAGTGTGTCCGCTGAGAGGAGATACATGATAGTTGGCACCTTTGGTAGCTGACTTATACATTCATACACAAAAAAGTTTGAACAGTGCAGTCTTTAGTATTAGCTCAAGAGAATTGATGCTTAGCTTTTACTGCAGAAACATCTTCTATATCAGTCCATGCTCCAGAGGAATGTTCCAAGGTACAGACACTGTCATGTTTTAGGGAACTAAGCAGAAGTGTAATGAATGTTCACATGAGTTAGTCTTGTTTACTTTACTGAAGTTGGCTTCTGAGAACAAGCAAATGAAATTTAGACTTATGTTAACGTTATGTCAGTGCTACAAGCAGAGAGGTGGGAAGTGTGGATTCTTGTCGCCCCCATATTCCAGAAAGGTGATGAGGATGTGCTATACCTGCATCCATTTCTTCAGCCCTCCCTGCAGTCCACAAAGTTTCCTTTAATCCAGTAGCATATCTGAGCGTATTTAAGAGGCGTGATCCTCACCGCTACATTGAATTCCTGAGATGCCCCTTGTCGCTCCACCCACTGATGCCCGGAAAACACGCCTATCACCTTCCGCTCCCAACGCCGATGCCTCTCATCCCACATGCGGGCGTAGACACCCGAGCCGCTGGCCCCGGGTTGAGCGTCGCAGTGCTGGTATAGCAGGTCTGATGTCTCCTCTCCAGCCCGGCAGAACCGATACACCAGCTGGCCTGCACGGTCATTATCGAATCCTGAGAAGTGGACGCGTTTCCCCGGCAGCCTCTGAGCCGGTGGGCTGACTCCCAACTTCATGTGGCGGCGTTTGTGGGGTTTCTTGAGTTCAAGCAGAGCGTAGTCGTAGTCCATCCCAATGTCGTTGGCATTCCCTTTAATCCATCCTTTGGGGACATGGGTGCGCTTGGCTCTGATCCACTGGAACTTCATTTTGTCGTTGGTGGGTGGGTTGTAAAGAGCAGCACCGCCCTCAATGTGGTTGGTGAAGTTGGAGGGAAGGTAAAATGAAGAAGACTGTGCATCTCGTTGCTTGGGTTTTAAAAATCCAACCCTGAGTTTCTGGGCACCCTTCACATAGTTTTTACCATCATGGACACAATGAGCAGCTGTGAGAACATGCCGGTCCCCCACCAGTGTCCCAGAACACCCAGTGGACAGTTTGACAGCCACTGAGAACGGATATTTAAGCAGGAAGTTCTGTCCAGCGATGCTAAAACGTCCGTCGTGGCCAAAGATCTGACGCTTCCTCCTGACATGGGACCGCGCAGCCGTCCCAGACAACTTGGTGGAGTAGGCGGTGCTGGCGGTAGAGTTGGGCTGGTACCCATACAACCCAACGGCTGTCTCGGTCAGTTGACCGTTAGAGTGAAGAGTCTCGTAGGCCAAAAGTTTCCGCAGGTCCCAGTAGCTCGGCTGGGGGGCTCTCTTGTGGCATTCCGGGTCACAGGGGGAGGTGACCTCCAGATGGGCCGGGGACAGGAAGTGAGGGGCAGGCCGAGGCTCAGTGTGCTGTGGCAGGACCACAGGGACCCGCTGGAGAATCCACTGGGGGCGGGAGGAGAGAATGGAGGGAAGGAAGAGGAGAAATAGGAGGGAGGTGAACCTGTGGGTGGGGCGCAGGAGAGATCAGGTGAACTGCTAAAAACATGACGTGCATCAAACTCAGCTTTTGTAGATCCCAAAGGATCAAGATCAGACCGGACGTCTGGGCCCCTCAGCGTGGAAAACATCCTCATTCCTAAATGCAGCATCATGGAGTTACAAGCGGTGGGAGTTGAGGGAAAACTATTTCAGCTGGAAGGTTTTTTTTAATCAGCAATGGTATTTGGAAGTTGGATCTCCCACTCTTTTTAATTCTGTAAATACGTCAGACAGGACAAAGATCAGTCCTTGTGATGGAACATTCCTCGAGTCTCTGTGGGGACTGACCTCAAGCCTAAGAGTGGCCGAAGAACCACAGTTTTGTATATTTGGCACAGTTCAAAGAGTTTATTATTAACCCCCTCCAACAAAAAGGCAGCTCCAAGTGCTTTCAGAGACAAACTGGAATCATGACGCCGTCCTTTGTCTGTCCCTCACAGCAAACTGTCAAGGAGATGTAAGAAGTCCCTAGTAACTCATGCACCACACATTAATACAGAACAGTCTCCCCTTCATCCAATTTCCCTCTGCACCGATTAGACAGTCAGGGTGCCAGTGAATTACCTCTAGCTTGTTTTTAAGTGTGGTGCACAGACAGACATGGACAGAGAGGTGACCTACCCGGGGAGCGCGGACCGGGAGCGCATGGTTTGTCTTGTGCAGGTGAGCTGGTGGCCGAACACTGAGGGGAGAACCCCCTCCTGAAGCCAGGCGGGTCAGAGGCAGTGAGGGGAACTGAACTGGAGAACAAGCCCTGCTGCAAAAAAAAAAAAAAAAAAAAAAAAAAAACACGCACACAAGAGAGCAGTTGTCTTCTCGGCTCTTCTCTCAGGAACTGACGGATTTCTTTAATCCGGGATGCAGTGGAGTGCTCCAACAGACGCAGCCGGGTCGATAGCAGCGGAGGAGCTGGACCATTGTGCGCCGCGGGAGGAGGAGGAGGGTGAGGATGATGATGAAGAGGAGGCGGAGGAGGAGGAGGGGTGGGGGCTCCTGTCTGTCTGAGCTCACTCCTTCATCTGCAGAAGACTGGAGACAGCGGGAGGGTTTCCAAACTCCAACACGGTCACATGACATCCCATCACTCCCCCCGTCACCTCCCCATCTGTGTGTGACAGAAATACTTCTGTTGATAATAATAATAATACAGAATTATACAGGAAATATGAACATGTTGGGAATGAAAAGGCCAATTTGTATTTTTTTTACATGTAGAATAGAATAGAATACTTTAATTGTACAACGAAATTTAAATGACAACTCTGGTGGTGCTAAAAAAATGAAATACAAGAACAAAAGGTACCAGCGATAATATATTAAAAATATATAAATATATTTACGTCAGGAGCCAGTAATAATATAATATATAATATACAGTGGAGAGTGAGTATGACAACAAACAGTGGAAATAAATATATCACACTCGGAACAACAACTAGTCTTAACACAATACTGAAAAGCTGCTGTGTGTATTGGCGCATCAATATGTTCACTTCATCAAGAAAGAGAACCAGGATCTCTCTCTCTCTCTCTTCCTGTCACATCCACAGATGCTGTCAGATTCTCATTATATAATGACATCACACACATACAACAGTGTTCCGCCCAAACAAACTTGTTCACACTGCTCATTCTCTTGGTTGGTCGCCCTCATGACTCTTGGAATTATTAACAAAGACCATTCACTTGGGAGAAATCCATTAATGTTTAATTTTTCTTCTCTTCTTGTTTGAGCCAGCAAAGCACTGCAAAGATAAAGAACTTACATTACAGGCCTGTCCAGGAGTGCCCCTGGACTCCTGGACAGAAGACCTGCAGTCCATCTCAGAGTCCACCCGCAGATATCCGCAGGGGTGGTTGGTGCTTGGTATCGATCTGGTGTCGTCTGAGGTGTGGCACAGATGAACTGGGGGAAAGTGGTCAGAGTAGAGGAGGGAGAGGAGGAGAGGGTGCAGAGATATGGATTAACTGGATTATGACGTGGTTTCATCGTGGGGCTGTGCCATGATGCTTTCTTTCATGCACTTCTTACTGCCAGTGGATTCATGAGCATCAGAGGTCTTTCTAACTCTTTATCATTCCTTTAAATGCCAGCCCTGCCCCCTGCCTCCAGCATTTATCACACTAATCTTTCCAGTACATTTGGGTTTTAAATGAGTTATGTGATGCAATAAAAAACTTCATGACAGTCAGCTGAGGCCAACTCTGGACGGTGGGATGAAGTGGAGCTGTGTCCTCCATGTTTCTATACAGTTAACTGTTCATGTCTTTATCCTGAGCTAAGCTACGAGCCTGCTGTGTGCAGCTCTGCTGTGCAGACCTGAGGGCTGGTATCACTCCTCTCATCCATCTGAGAGGAAGCAAATACAATTCTCCGATATTCAACTGCAACTGATTATAGATCAGCACCTTTGCCAGGACTCAGGGTGGACCTGCTGGCTCATCAAACGCTGCTCTGAATTATCCCAAACCCCACCCATCCCAAAACCCAAACTGACAGTTAACACACACATGCACACACATACCTCTCTCTCTTTCTGGAGCGCTATCTGGGTCAGAATGGTCTGCCAGGGTGTCGCCCTCCTCCCGGCCCGCTAACGGTGGTCGGCTCTTTGGCCTCACTCTCTGCTGGTTCCTCTAGCCTCCCTCTGTAAATATGCACTCACCTATCGAACAGGGCAGTTTGGATGATTCGCTCTGATCGGTGCAGGACAGTGATTGCACTTGAAACAAGATGTGCAGAATTAACCACAATATGTGTTTGTTTGTGTTTCTTCTCTGGGACAACAGGAAGGAATGCCCCCTATTTCCAAAGGAGACCTTTCTGTTTGTCTTGTATTGTTATGAAAGAGTCCGTTTGTTTGGCTTTGCCCTCTGTCGTCAGGGAAACCCACATTCCCCAGAGCACTGTTCATGTTAATTGTTTTATTCCTCCCACTCTCCTCCTCTCGCTTCTGGCCACAGACACAATCGAGCAAGTGTGGATGGCCTCACATGTTTAAATCATGTCCCTCTGTCTGTCTGCTCTGTTCCATCTTTGTTTCCTCCCTGTCTCTGTGCCTCTCGCGTTCGAATCGTCTCTCCCGTCCAGGACCTCTTCTCTCGCTCGCTCATCCCAAGTGGCCATGAAACAGCTGTTTGGCAAAGCCAGACGACAACAGGCGTCTTTGGAGAAGCTGTCTGCTGTGAAATCTTGAATGAAGACTCATGCCAAGTTTAAATCTTGATGAAGAGTCAAAAGAAAGACAATACAATAGTTGGCAAACATGTTTGAAACGGTCGACGCCGTCTCACTCAGCTGCTGTTGGAGGGAGCGTCCACTGTTGGTGCTCAGAACATTCCAGGAGTTATTTTCTGATGATGTCTTGTTGTTTACTATTTCCTTTCCTCCATCATGTAAACAGGCTTTTGTGAATTTCCATTTCACCCAGAAAACTGTGCACTGTTGCACCTGTAACCATCAGAGACCAGAGGAAGCCATGTTGTGATTTTGATATCATTTGGGGCAGGAGGCTGCACAGTAGTGATCGTGGAGTGGGGCCACAGTGTGGAGGTCCCACCCTTACCCCAACCCGTTCTTTCAATTTCATAGCATTCTAAAATTACTGAAACATCCATCAGTGTGGAAATAGAAATGTTCGAAATCACGTTTGGGGAAAAAGTAATATTAGTCAGTGATCAGGAGCTACACTGCAGCCAGCCACCAGGGGGCGGTCAGGCTAACTCAAGCTCACCTGCTCTTCACCTGGCCTCCCGATAAGATAACTCTCGCATTTTTTCCAATGACAGTGAAAGCATCACCTGCCTTCCTCTGCCTCTGATTGGTTGGTGAGGAGAGGAGCATCAGAGCCAGCCAATCAGAGTGTGTCGTGTCCATATTTGTCTTCCTGTTTATCACCCGTGCTTTTCCTGACATCAACCAAACTAATTAGGGCAACTTGAGGACAGAGACTCTGCCTTTGGTCCATGTGAAGACCTCATCCACGGTGAGAACCTAACCTTGGCCATTGCTAATGTCATGCCGGGGAGTTATTAATTCAGTTACATTATGTGCAAAGTCATCCAGTCCTAGTTCTGAACTGAACTCTGACTGGAGACAATGAGAAACTACTGGCCCACTGACTGCTGACTGGTCTGTTATATTTCCACTTAAAACAAACATGCATTAGCAGTCCTTCATGTCACTGTTTATAAAACGCAACATTTAGCCTTTGCTGATAAAAAGAGTACACAAAGTTCTCTGAGCATCACCTCGCCACTCTGAAGAGTTTGGGTCTTGTCAGCCTGGTTTTCTAGATTTCAGTCAGGAGAAGCAGAGGAGACGTGGAGTCCTGATGTGAACGGTCGCAGCTGCTCTGTCTCTCTGCTTCTGATGACCGAGCTATTCTCAACAGAGCTCGCCTACAGGACCAGGCTGCAGCTCTTGCATGTGATCCTCTGGCTTGTTGCAAAATGACTCACGCCCTTGTGAAAGATTAGGACATCACCGGGAGCCTGGGGCTTTATTTAAGTGTGTTTTTTTTGGGGGGGGGGGGGCTGTTTCAAATTTGATGTCTTAACAACTTTGGTTCATTTTGAAGTTCCGGATTGTTTGAGCCGTGCTCTCCTCTGAAGTCATGTTTCATCGTACAGGCCGACGCATGTAATCAAAGCCTGATTTAATCAAAACAATGAGTCTTTCATTGTGCCACAGCACTGTGGTAATTACCCCTCAATAATGAAGGCTGAATGCTGGTCATGGGTGCAGTTTCTTTCAAATAGACTTGTGATCTGATACCACAGAGACTCCCCCACCCCGCCCCCTTCCTTCCTGGAACCCTGTTTAAAAGGCCTCTCTAGAGATTATTTCAATTTTCCATTTTTTTTTTGTTGAGGTTTCTTTTGTAAATTTCACGTGGACAGCGTTGGCCTTGTGAACATAGTTTGTATAAAGAGGTCATAAACCATCATGTACAGTTCTAAGTCCTCTGAGTTGCACACGTCAAGTTAGGTTATTCAGATAAGAATGATGCAACTGATGAAAAAGCTATAATTCTCTTTGGCTTAAATTCAATATTAGGGTTGTATAATGTTTTATTGGACAACGGGGTGTTGGATGTCATTTCAACACAAGAGTCTGACACTGAGGTTGGATCACGGAGGCAGCTGATAGACGATTTTAGCCCTATGAGACAAGTTGTGATGTGTAAATACTGGCTATAAAACTATTCACATCTGGATTCACACCAGAATTTAAAGAGACACTCCCTGACACTTTCACTGTCACAGTTCATGCTGTGTCCCTGACACTGATCAGACTGCAGTCTGTCTCATTCATCACCATGCAGTTCACAGGGATCGTCACAGAATACCACCAACGTGCCTTTTGGTTCCAGCTGTTTGGCCGACGACCCAAACACCTTATTTGCTCGTTCCTTTGGCCCGCCCATCCCCAGGGGAGCCGCCACATACTGAGTGTCAGCGGCAGACAGAGCCCAGATACCAGAATCCCTGTGAAGCATTTCCATCTTTGAGTCCCCCGGGTCTTTACAAAGGCTCTCAGGGCCGATATCCAGGCATTGTCTCATTCTCAGAGCAAAACATTATTCATCCTCCAGATCAGCGATGTGTGATTGGGAGACTAATTTCTTACAGCCAAAAAACATCTTGAGATAATATCTGTGTGTGTGTGTGTGTGTGAGGACCTTTCAGGGAGCAACAAGTGGTTCAGTATGCGGTGCAGTGTCAGGAGAGGAAGGACGAGCATGTGCTGCAGGAGAGACTTTATCGTCATTTTCCAGAGCTGCAGGGACGGTGCATGTTCGGCTCAGCTCTGTGACTCAGATGACCCAAAACACCACCACCATGTAACGTTCATGTCTCCCATGATATCGCAGCTTGAAGGTCAGAGGTAACACTCTCACCACACAGCCCAGGGCCTGAACATCAAGTCTGTCAGCACACCAGTAAGATCCTTCTAACCACAACACAAACCCCGGCAGACCACCGTTGTGCCCCTGCACACTGTTGTTGATGAAATCATCTCCATGTCGCTGGTTCAGACACCAATTATCTCCACTGCACCACAGTGGGCTTCTGTGTGTGTGTGTCTGTGGGAGGTGTGGGCGGTTGTTAATGATGGAGGTCAGGTTCTGGGACATGTGAGTCACTTCCAGGTCTGTGAGTGGCCTGACCTGCTCAGTTCCTGCCTCCTCCGTCCGACATGGATCTGCCATTTGGGTTTCCCCCCTCTCTCTCTCTCTCTCTCTCTCTCTCTCCGTTCTTCAAAACACTGAATCTCCTTTTTCCTCCTTCAAGTGATTTGGAAACAAGAATCAGAAGTAATGCATAAACATGAAGCACAACATAAATAAGGCAATAACCCGACAATTGCAGACATAGAGGAGAGTAGATGAGCGGAAACACAACATCATTCACATTCAGAACTCAGAAAATGTTTGAAGTAAAACAGAATATGTAAGATCCCTGTTGACACCTATGATCTGACGAAGCCCTCCTGGTGCATCAGTTTAGTCAGTCATAGAAATGATCAAGAAATTCAAATGATTACGCTTGTTTTGTTTGTTTGTTTGTTTTTTACGCAAGTGTCATATTTGGCTTTGTTTTCATTGGATTGGCTGAGTGATGTTTGTCTCCTGGTTCTAATGGACGCTCTCAACAGTTAGCAGCGCAGTGACCTCAGCAGGTGCTCAGCTGGAAGGAAGAAACCGAATCTGAGAAACACTTTGACATGAACATCTGCTGATCCAGTTCAGTGCTGCAGGGACACGATGTTCACGGTGAAAATATCTGCATGACTCAGAGAAGCCACATCGTCGTTGGTACAATAACTGCACCAGTAGAGGGTTTCCTGTTATGTTATCATGTACTGCATGATGGCTCTTCACGATGTTCAGATATTTCCAGAAAGGCCGGCGGCCTTGGTGTCGCTTTTAATTTTAGCATGTGAAATACTCAAAAGTCCTCAACCAGACTTTATCAATATTTCTCAGTAGCTGTCTGACCTCTCTCAGTACCCAGACACGCTTGCTCCCAGAAAACAACTGTTGCTACGGTAACCAGTAAATTGGGGCACAATGACTGACCAGCAGGACGTGAGGAGTGTTCCAGGTTAATTAGAGCCTCCGTGTGGGAAAGGGTGTGTTCACAGCAGGAGGGAGACCTCTGCGTCATTCGGACAAAGGGGTTTTCCGTGTCATCGTGACACTGGGAGTTTTGCTGCGGTGTTTCCCTGCTCGTTCGTCAAGTATAACCCCAGCTGGTCAGTTTCAGGATTTACTTTTCTCTTTTTTCTTTTTTCTGCTGTCTGGGCCTTGTATAATTTCTTCCGTCTATTGTTGGTGATACATGTAAAGCATTTCCTCATAACAAAGTGTTTTTCAACGAGGTGAAAAACGATAGAACACAGAATGACACTCAGTGGAGCTCACACCTCTGCCGAGGGCGACAAACCCAAAGAAACCACTGTTCGGTTCACTAGCACTGATTATTCTTTGGATCTGCATCAAATTACTCTCACTTGTAAACATCCATCCCCTGTCAGATTTTATTTTTGTCAAGATCTATGAATTATTCTTTGCAAAATCATGGAATGAAATTATTCAAAACACCCTGTCATGTAGTGTTAAAGTGAAAAGAAATCCTGGCTCTGCCCCGTGTGCTGGACTCACACCAAAATCAGGAAAATGTGTAGTCGCTTCAATCGTCTACCACAGTGATTCTCAACTGGGGGTTCATGGACCCCTACTGGTCCGTGGTGGAGTTGCAAGGGGTCCGTGACAATAAATTATCCTTTTAAAAAAGTCCTATGACATTTATAGGAATGGCATTATTTTATTCAAATAACTGAGAGACATTTATCTACCTAATCTACAGAGGGTAACATGACTTCTTCTCTAATTCCATCTGTTTCACAAGTGTAATTCATTCTATTTTAATAAGGGGGCCAATTGATGTCGCCATCTGCCTGTCATTTGAGAAAATACAGGTTATTGGCACTTTTCGGCCCTGTTTGAAAATGTCTGTGAAAAGTGTGTTAGATGTTGAACTTTTCTTTGGGAGTTTTAATAATAACACGGTGCTAGATTAAAACGATGAGACAACATGTTGTTGTAACATTACATTACGCTGCCCACAGGTGGATGAAGCATTGACTTTTGCTGTTTCAAGGCAGGGTTATATAATTCCACAAGGATTAGCCTGAGTTAACTGTAGAAAAGCCAAGCATGTGTGTATCTGTGTTTCTTTGGACTGAGGCTCACGTCCAAGATCAGCACCAAACTGTTCTGTAATCCATCACAAACCTGCCACAGCCACTGATCCAGGCTGCCTGGATTTACTTGGTCATTATTTCATTTCAGGGGTTTATAGTTTGATGGATTAGTGTTTAAAACCTGAGTGAGCAGTAATCATTCACAAACATGTCAGGCACATATCCGAGGAGGAAATTCTCTATCCAGTCTTCTCACTCTTACATTTCTGCTATTATTTTGCAATTAGGAAAACTCCTCTACTTTCACTGCAGTCAATCTTTGTACAAAAATTTCAAGCAGTGTCTTATGCTGAGAGGCTATGTACCATCAAACTAAGTTATTATTGAAGTTCAATATGAAGGGCCCATTCTATGAGAAAGAAACAGTTGAAGTAGATGAAACACAGTGGAACTTCAAGGGGAACTGCAGTTAAGAATCTTAAACTTAAAGCCAGATTTTAAATCTTCATGTTGCAGGAAGGAATGTGTCCAGCAGCCGGTGGAGAGCAGGTCCCTGCAAGTGCATTAATACTGACACACACGTGCACTGTGGCTTCACATCTAGTTTTTGGCAGTTCTTCAACTTTATCTCTCACTTTGCCTCCAGTCCCAGCTGCTCATGTCTTTCAAGGCTCCTCTCATTACCAGCAGGAACTGATGGTATTATACTGAGACCTGTTCGAACGCCGCGGACATACGCCCACTCACAGCGAGTGGAGGGAGTGTGATCCGTCACGCTGCTGTGATACCCTCGCTGGCTCGGCTTCAGCTGGAACATGCTGAACTGTCCCGAGGCCCCTCCCAGAGCTATCGGCCTAAGTGCTGCAAGAAAACAAAAAAAAAAGAAATCCTCCACCTTGTGCTATGAGCCGACCTGGAGCTGCAGCCCCCTGGGGGGGGGGGGGAGCCCCCTGGGGGGGGGGGGGGCTATTCCCTCACAGGAGACTCCCTGGTTGTCGGTTAATAACAGAGCAAGTGAGGGATGGGAGGGAATGAACTGCTGTTGATGAACAGGTGATGACACGAGGGTGGACCGCATGAAAACGTATTGTAGTGTGACGCATTGTGTGTGTGTGTGTCTGCGTAGTGACCATTTTCAATAACTCCAATCCATCTCTTATCTTGAAGTGTTATAATAACACTGCACTGTTTTTTTTTATTATTATTATTAATGCTTAACATATGTGCTTAGAATTTGAAGTGGAGTTGGTCCAAGCAGCTCACCATGTGTTTGACATTTTTGGATCAGCTGGTTCGCCGTCGCACCTCGAGTTTGATGGTATTCATTGGGTTTAATGTGAAGGGGCCGGTCACACTGGCCTGGTGTGCTATCAGACACAAAACATGCAGCAAGTTTGGAACCAGAGTGGGAGACACATCTGAGGGGAACTATAAATGACTTATAGAAACTCAGCTGGATGAGCAAGTGTTATGTTTTCTCTTTTCCCCTTGTTTCTCCCCCATGACCCCTGCTGTGCTGTGTGGGCGCTGCCAGCATAGTTTGACCATAAACAGGCATGAGAGAGGGCAGAGCAACACACAGGCAGAACGCGCACATGAAACACTCGTTCCCTATAGCAAAAATGGAAATGGCACCACCTGTCGTTTCGACAGCTAAGATTCATTTTAGAGAGAGTTATTGTGTTAAAGATGATCTAGCACTTCTAGATTTTGTTAACTTGTTTATTTACAATATCTAAAATGTTTTAATTATTTTTCAAAGATAATGGTCATTTTAGTTGCTTTTAATTTCTTAATACGTCTGAAATGATTTGTGAGGCTAACGACGTGCAGCAGGAACACGCTGCTAGCCGGTTAGGAGATGTTTCCTCCACTGTTTATTTTGGTCACTCTAATTGGATCATGATAATTAATTGCTGTTTGCTGTCATTGATTATTGTGAACACAACTCCCACGATCCCACGCTGTTTTGTTATTATTTTGATTGAGGGACCCCTAGTGGCCAAACCTACGTATTGCATCTCACTGCTTGAACTCTGCGCAGAGACTTTCAGCACAAGCAGCAGTTTGTAATGATGAATTTAATAGCATCGCACCACAGACCACAGCGCACGTGTGCCAGCTCAGGATCCCTGCAGCAGACGTGTTGTTAACGTGGACAGGGTCCATCTGGCCAGGAATCTGCTCAGCGTGATCAGGGACATTCATGCGTGATCCTGAAGGATGTGCACTACCTTTCGGAAGTAACAGGAAAGACAGAGGCTCCACCACAGCCTGTATGTTTATGTCAGGAAATAACATTTCCAACTTGTCGAGGGTGTAACATGAGTTTTCCTGTGGGTCAGCGCACTGATCGAGCTGTGCGTGCACTCACATGTTTGCATGGTCCACGCACGGCTCTGGGGCCGTGGGAGCGGGTGTGGTCGTTTCTGGCATGCACAGAAAACAGCTTTTATTTTCTCAGATGTGCTGACGACAACTCGCTTTTGATGATAAATATGTACAACCCACCCCCCCCACCCCCCCAACAAAAAGTTTGATTGGAAACATTTGTTCGAGCTCAGTTTGTGGTCTGATAGTTTGGTCACTCAGCTGCTGGTTCTGCGGGGCTGCAGCTGAGTGTTGAGGTGATGTCAGCATGATCACGTGATCAATATTAATACGTCACTTCCGGCCTCTTCCAGCGCTCCGCCAGATGTCACATTGTTATCATGTTTGTATAATAATTCTGCAAATACGGATCACACCCGTGTCTGTTCAGCAGGTCATGTGACGCAGTGACGCACGCCAAGAGAGGATGTGTTGCTGTTGTTGACCTCGTCGTGCTCACATCTGCAAACGGCGCCTGTCTTGTTTCCATGTGACCTCTCGCCTGGATGTCACATTTATTCGTCGCCCTGGCCCAGACTGTGCACTGTCCTGGGTTCATCAATTCCACACACATTCTGGATAGAATCATTTTATTTTCAGGGTGTGAAGCCTGGATACTGGTTCCTGTTGATGGGAACGTCTTGATCTGAAATATGCCTCAGACACCAAAACAGTGAGACCATGGACAATCATTGGGACTCTGGTATCATGAAACGCCGGCCACAGCGACCAGAACGGCTGAAGGAAGAGGTGGAGGCCGTTCCCTGGATTTCACAAGTCTCCTTCATTGCATCTTTCTCCCTCAAGAGAAAATATTCCCACATTTGAATGACCATGAGCTGCAGCCTCACATAACCTCGTCCACACCAGTCATCCAGTGATGACAAACAGCCTCAGCTATGTTGTCAGTGGCCTCCTGCGGTCCGCTGCTCGGAGGGAAGCATGGATGCCCCAAGAGGCAGTGCCCTCCACCCCGCTAATAACTCCACGATCTGCTCCAACAGCGAGGTTCACATTACACCACAGAAACTGCCGCTGAGTCACCAAACTACCATTTGACTGCATTCATTTAACTTCCAAGAAACCACCGGAGAGCAAGTAATCCATTCCAGAAATAGGATTAGTAAGTGGACTCTGAAGAAAATATTAAAGAAAGGAAATCACCATTAAACATATCCAAGAAATAACATTACGGACTCACAGGCCCTCGCCTCAGAACTCTGTGTGGAGTTTGACTTTCGAGTATAGAGGAGATTCATCAGCTCTAGAATATTTGTCAAATATTTTTTCCCAATCCATCTTTTTCTTCTAAGTGTCTCTTCTCCATCTCTTTTTTTCCCCCCAGTTTTTACAGAGTCCATTCCCTGTCTGAAATCAACACGCCCACTGGCTTGTGGCGGATCCTCAGCACGACATGCTGCCGCACGTGGGCCCGTTCTCTGACATTCTCTGCAGTTTTTTACCAGAGGGTTGATTCTCACTGATCACACAGTTTGGAGTTGAGTGCATGCTGTTATAAAATCAGGCTCAAAGTGAGTCTGACAGTTAGAGTTCGAAGATTCACCCCTCACCCCTCCATCTGTTCTCACATGTAGCTGTGGTGAGTGGGTAGGATTTCCTGTGTGAAGAGTGTAACTGAGTGATGTCTTGTCTTTGCTCATCGGTGAGAATCACTCACAGGGACGTGACTTAGGGCTTTTCCACCGAGCTGGAGCTAGTGCTAGTTCTGGCCTAGTGCCTAGGTTGGAGCCAGTTCATTCTGTTTCCACCTACGAAGAACTGGCTCCAGGTGCTAAACACCGGTGCTTAGCAGGCACCAACTCTCAGAGCTCTCACCAGAGCGAAGCACCAACTACGTCAGGAGGCGGGGTTTTTGTGACCATTGTGACGCACGGTCAACTTCATTTTACTGTAAACCGGAAATTAGTGGAAACTGCAGCAGCAGCGGTCGGAGGAGGAGACCCGGTGCTTAATTCAGGGGAAACTTGATACACCAAACTGGTGTATGAAAGCTCCAGCATGAGATGTGCGGAGTGTCTAGCAACTCCTGAATAAACTCCTAAGTTAGTTAAAACGGGAGTTCAGGGACGCCCACTGATGCAGTGACGTACTGACGTGGCTCCGGCTGGGCTCTGTGCTGATGGAAAACCAAACTGGTTCTGAGGAAGAACAGTATTAGAACCAACTAAGCTCTAGCACTGAACTAGCACCTGGTTGTTTTGGTGGAAAAGCCCTAACTGTTGACCTGTTCAGCCTCAGCGCTGGACTCTGCAGTAGATGGGTGGTTCTGGTTCACACAGACAAAAGCACTCGAGGCAGAGGAGGAGAGCCTAATGACTTTCATTTGTTTGCGACAGTGGAAAAAATTATTTAGGAAATTTCCCCTGGATTTGTTTTCGACAGTGTGAGTGTTGTTTGAACCAAGACCACTTCAATAACCCTGCGCTGGTGCAACACTCCACGATGAAGGAGCACATCTCTACACGCGGAGCTTCCAGGGTGGATCCAGATTTGGGTCATGTGCCAGGGGGGACGTGTTTCTGTGTGACCACACAGCGTATGCTCAACAACACACGTCTTTGTCCATACATACAATCTGTGAGTTTGTAAACTACTCAACCAGAACGTGTGGAGACGTTTATTGTGCATCTGTTTCAGCACAGAGACCTTCAGATGCCTCCATGAGCTCATTACGGGAGTTTTGGCTTCTCATCCAGAACTGGGATGACTGCCAGGAGAATATTGCAACACAACATTTATCTATAGAACCCCCCACACACACACAAACACAAAGTGATGTGCCCTCTTTCATCCTTATCTTGTTTCATCTTCCTCACTTTTCTTTTCGTTTGGCTTCAGCTCGTCATGGTTTATCAAGAGTGATTTAGATGATGTTGTTTCTCTCCTCCTCACATCGCTCACATACTTGGGGCCCCGTTGAGGCCCTCTCACTTTTCATCGCACTGTAAGGACTGTACTTCACTGCATTTTAACAACTTCGGGGTCAGACAGGGGACAGCTTCTCCAGCGTGAGCCAACATCTCGTACAGTTTTTCAGAATCTGTAAAACAATCATTTGACAAGTTGATTTTTGAGCAACCACAACTTAAACCACATGTCCCAGTTTATCTCACTTTATCTTCCATATATACTGTCCTCACCGCTGTACTTAATCCTCTTTAATGTCTCCAATTGTTGTGCTCCTCACTTTATCTTTATCCCCTGATGTTATACACAGTGACAACCAGAGGGCTTTTCCACCGAGCTGGAGCTAGTGCTAGTTCAGGCCTAGTGCCTAGGTTGGAACCAGTTCTTTCTTTTTCCACCAACAAAGAACTGGCTCCAGGTGCTAAACACCGGTGCTTAGCAGGCACCAACCATGTCAGGAGGTGGGGGGGCGGGGTTATTGTGACCATCGCGACGCGGTTGAAAACAGCTGCCAAGCGAGTCGTCTGTTATCGAAGTTTTTCATTCAGCTGAAATGAGAGGAAACTGATGCAGCCGTGGTCAGAGGAGGAGACCCGGTGCCTCCGTGGTCGTCAGGGGAAACTGGGCGGAGCCTCGCGGACCAACCTGGTTCTTTTGGTGGAAAAGCTCAACCAGAGATGGGAAGAGATGTGGCCCCTGAGAAAATTCACACATCAGCAGAAATATGGCTCAGTGGCCAAGACAGCACTTCAGTTTATTCAGGGATGAATTCAACTCTGTGAAGGGAAGACATACAATGAGAGCACATGATCATAGGGAACACCAACAACAGTGTCATGCCAACCCACTGCATCTCTGGACCAAACTAAATGGCCAAGCAGGCGTTTGTGTTGACTCAGCAAAGAGCAGCAGAGGATGACACGTGTCGAGGTGTCGTCCGGGCTGTGAGGTTCAGACGTTCAAGCGCTGCGGCGAGTGTCGTCAGATCATGTGCTGTGAGCCAGAGAGGTAATACGAGTCCTTCCAGATGTTGGTCTCTCCCAAGTTCGTGGTCCTCCTCTTACACTGGTGGCAGCGCTTGTACTGTGCAAGCTGGTCTACCAGGAGCTTACCAGCAGACCTGACGACCACAGAGGGATAATGAAGCATTCATCTGAACGGCCTCGCTCAGACGAGCCAGGCATTCACTATCAGTAAACTTTACGCAAACAGATGAATGGGGCTAACAGTCCTGTTTGGAGTGGGCTGTGCTCCTTGATGCACCCGAGCGCGCGACAGTGACGAAGGTTCAAAGTGAGGGTGCATGTACACACCTGAGGAAGCGCTTCTCCTCTTCCTCTCGCTGGTGTTTCAGTTTCACGCTGCGACTCCACTCGTCCTCCAGCGCCTTGCAGATCTGCTGCTTCTTCTCAAAGCGATCGATGCGGTCCAGTATGAGCCTGCGGTGACAACGTTCCAGAGAGACACAAACTACCACCGTGTTCACTTTAATTTTCATAAATTTCATTCTTCACCTCTGTCCAAACTCACGCCGTTCTGCTGTTTTTGAGCATTTCCCTTTCTCTCTCCAGCTGGGCCTGGCGGTGGTGCAGCTCTTCCTTTTTCTTCTGAGTGACGGCGCTGAAGTTCACCTGAAAGAGCTGCAAGGTCATGTAGCTGTGTCAGTTTCACCAATTCCAGACCTGGGGTCACATGTCACGTACAAAAACAGCTTGAGCATTTAATTAACTATAACAGATCCATGGATACATAAATATATAAAAAATAAAATAGTAAAAATAGTGTTTTTATCTATATTTATTTAATCAATAATTATTCACCACACCTTCTGCGCCCTCTCTCGGTTCTCGGTGTCGCCGGCTGCCGTCTCACAGCAGTCGAACCCGGAGTTTTCTGCCTGGATCTCTGCAGGCTCTGGGGGCTTCTTATCCTCCACCTATGAGGAAGAACACGCTTGTTTCAGTTTCCTTTCCCAACCCAACCATGTTGATTCTAACATGGGCCTGATGGACCCTAGGAGGCTAATGAAGGAATTTTCTTTTCACCTTCTGTCTCCTTGTGATTGGCGGCGTTAGGCTCAGTGTGTTTGCAGTTTAGTTTGTTTCTTTTACAACTTGGCAGGATCTTTTTATTGGACTGGCGTTTTAATGACATAATGTGACTTGCATTCCTCATGGTGCAATAAATCGAGAGTCCACATCCTGTTTATTGTGATTGTAAAGCAGCACTTCATGGTAAACTTCACTTATTTTGTGGGGAAAAAAGGAAATGCTGTATTTCAGATTTACACTACACTCTGGCTCATGATATGAAAACTGCATTCGTGCCCTGGGTGGGCAGGATGGGCGGCAGCCGCCTTCCTCTGACCTTTGACCTCCCTCATCCTGATCAGCAGAAAAGTACATTTGGAAATCCTTGAGCTGATGTTGATACTGGGATTCAGTGGGAGTCGGCAGCATCGGAGGACCAACTCCTCTCCCTCTAACACTTGTTGTTGTGAACCAAAGCAAAAAATATGGAAATATATTTACCATGCTGAGTATTCACTGAATGACCATTAGGTCTACTTCAGAAAAAGGTTTTGTGAAATCAAAAATGAATATTACATTTTGAGCCTGAAAAACTTTTAAAGGGTTTTCAGTTTTTAGGTTTGCAAAGTATAAGGAAGGTGCTGTGTTTTCTGAACATTAGAGCCTTTAAACTCTTCCAAGTAATAACCCCTGGACCTGAACCTGTGTCCATTACGTCACCTTTAAAGTACTTTCTTGCCTGAGTGTCCAGAGCTCTCTTGTAAAGCTGCGTTTTCTCATGTTTCTGCTGGAGCTGCCGAGCCTTGTGTGAAGCAATCCTGAGACACAAACCCCAGCAGACGCCGCGTTATTTCTCACATCAGACGATCATTTGAAATTGCCTGCGTGCCGCCATCGGTCCAGACTCACTCCTGCACCAGCTGGACCTGGTCCAGATGCTCCAGTAAACGTCGGCTCTGCCGGTCCTGGGTCTGGCGCTGCTGTCGGCTCTCGACCTGCCTCTGAAGGTCTTTCATGTAGCGGTGCTGCTGAACCCGTTTGACGGGGGTGAGGGGCCGAGTCGGGAAGATGAATGAAGTCTGAGCGGCACAGAGGAGACGTGAAATGAAATCCCCCTGCAACTGCAACTTCTCAGAAAGAGAACGTAAACGGGACTTTGTTTGTGCAGCAGACAGGTTTTCTGGTGTATGCTCACGGGCGGCAGGGCACAGCTCTTCTCTTTCTTCGCTGACATCTGCAGGTTAAAGGCGGCGATCTGCTTTGAATACTCACGCTGCTCCTTCAGCTTCTCCTGCCAGAGAAACACACAAAACAATCAAGTGACGCACAGTTTGAATCCTCTAACCAGGGTAAAGAAAAGGGCTTCTCAGAGGGGTTTGGCCCTAATCACCTCTTGGGACATGTGAAGAGTTTTGGTGGTTTATTAGACCATGAAGTAATACTGGCAAAAACAACACTAAAGCAGTTTTGAATGTTAATTTCCCTGGTGTCCCACACCATGATGCCTTGGTCTCAGCTCACTGACTCCAACCAGAGCGGAACCGCCCTGAACTCCTCTTTCACTGTTACCTCTTTCTTTTTATGTCTTTCTTCTGAAATGCTTCAGTGCTTTTACTGTGTTGTGAGAATACTCGAGGTTCTACTTCCTCTTTGCATCGTGCGGTTTTCTTATCTCACGTTTTCTTCTAATCGAAACTGAAAGAAATATCCCAGAGCACCTGTGAATCAGAGGGGAAACAGATACTTAAATAGAATAGAAAACAAACGTGTAGTCATCTATGAAGATGTTTGACAGTTTTTAAGAGGAAATGTCACACTCTGCTCCGCTGCACATTCAGAGTAGCTCCGGGGAAATCAGCCTGTGGATCGACTGCACGAGATATTGTCCTCGGTTATTCATGCTGCCCACAGGATACCCTGATTAACATTTGACCTCTGACCCCTGCCCCCACACAAACCTGTTCCTCCTCCATGCGCTGCTCGTCCCTCTGTTGTTCTCTGAGCAGCAGCAGTTTGTCCCGAGCTTTCTCCTCGGCCTGCTCCTGCATCCTCAGGGACGCCGGGACGTTTCTCTGGGCCCGCTGCATGCACAGGTAGCACAGCTCCTGCAGGGACGAGGCCGGAGGACCAGCCATGTAAAGGATTCAGAAGATGTAAAGTCATGGGACCATTCTTTTTTTTCCAGTAGTAAACACGTGGGGTCACCTGTCCAGCTCGAGCGTGGCCGGAGCAGCTGACCTTCACACAAGGGTCATCCAGTTTGGAGGCAGCGTCCTCTGGTGGTGAGATGACGGTGGCAGCCCTGGGAATGGAAATAAATATATATATATTGTTAAATATATATATTGGCGTGTGCAGGCCTCTCCTCAGCAGCAGCAGTTTGTCCCGAGCTTTCTCCTCGGCCTGCTCCTGCATCCTCAGGGACGCCGGGACGTTTCTCTGGGCCCGCTGCATGCACAGGTAGCACAGCTCCTGCAGGGACGAGGCCGGAGGACCAGCCATGTAAAGGATTCAGAAGATGTAAAGTCATGGGACCATTCTTTTTTTTTCCAGTAGTAAACACGTGGGGTCACCTGTCCAGCTCGAGCGTGGCCGGAGCAGCTGACCTTCACACAAGGATCATCCAGTTTGGAGGCAGCGTCCTCTGGTGGTGAGATGACGGTGGCAGCCCTGGGAATGGAAATAAATATATATATTGTAGGACATGTCTGCAGGAACATTTAGTTTAACACATTTATCTTAACTGTGTATTCCTCATTCAGGTTTTTCATAGGGGAAGAAATTTTAACTGAAACCAAATGAATCAACATCTTATACACATTTATTTGTGTTTTATTTTATAGAAACAAGACATTTAAATTATGAAGTAAATAAGTGTTTTATCACTGGAGGATAATCAAATAACTTTGGCAACAAAGCAGCTTATGGGTAATGATGACACCTAACATAGGATCTCAGTGTGTGTGTGTGCAGCAAGGTGGTGACACGAAAGGAATCTGTCCCACAGGTCGTTGTGCATCATTGATGGCGCTGTAGTCCACTTCAGGGCAAAAACAATATGAGACCCCCACTGAGCTCTCAGGGACAGTGAAAACTGAGCCTCTCCAGAGTGTGTGTGTGTGTGTGTGTGTGTGTGTGTGAGTGTGTGAGTGTGAACTACTTGTCCGTGATGGCCTCCGTTGGCAGTTCTGGATTCACTTCTTGAAAAAGATTCCCAGTGACAGGCTGCAGCGTCTGGTGGGGTTTGGAGTCCCTCTGCTGGGGAACACCTGTGAAGACACAGCACGAGGTCAGTAACAATGAACAGACTCATGCGCTCTCGCTGTCGGCCCCGTGCAGAGGTCTCTTTCACCTCCTGCATTCCTCTGGTCTGGAGCTGGCGACGTGCACCGTCCGTCTGCGTCTCTGTCGGGCGGCTGAGGGGAGCAGACGGTGGGCAGGGTCACCGGGTTGACCGTGCTTGGCCTCTGCAGCCTGGACGCTCTGGCAGACAGTAACGAGACACTGCTGCCAGGTCTCTGCAGGGGCAACAGCACCAATCACCAACAAGCTCGTCCACTGTGCTGCTACGTGCACGAACATGCCTCCTGATGCTCACCTTGTCAAAGGCCAGCAGCATCCGACCAGTTCCGTCCATGGCATTAATAAAATCTCTGTTGAACTTCATGCGGACCTTTGAAGAACATCAGCAGACGTCAGATTTAAAGACGAACCAGACGTCAAAGCTGATTCGCAGAATGAGAAACGTCCAGCAGGAAGCAGAGCCACCTTGTTGTTTGTGAAGGACAGAAGTCCAATTCCCTGGAAAGTGACGGACACGTTCTGCTCCGAGGCCAAAGCTCTGAAGAGGAGCAGCAGAGTTTCTCTCACGCAGCCCTCCACCACGTCTCGGCTGAAGGGACTCTCCTGGGACACTGCTGTGAAGTTGAGCTGCACCACCGGCAGGTGTGTCGCTGCGGAGGACACACAAACCCTCATTGTCCTTTTGTGGATGTGTCAAACACGGCAGTGAAACGGAAATTCAAGTGCAAACATTCACCAGGGGTATTCAGGTCAAACAGATGAAGGGGTCATGCATTTCATTCAGATGCAGAAATGTGGGCCGTGTATTGACCTGCAGCCAGTGGCCTGTTCTGCTTCACACCCAGAGACTGCAGCAGCTTCCCCGCCAGGACGAAGACGGGCCGCTGGGTCACAGTGAACCTGTTCCCCAGGTCCAGCCTTTGCTGAGAGAAGGTGAACGTGCCCAAACCTGCCAGCTGGACCCCCTGGTACCAGAAATCAGTCAGTCCAAAGTAAGACAGGCAGGAAGAAGGACAGACGGACAGAAAGGAAGACAGACAGACAGGCTAACCTTCTGTAATGTCATCTGTCGTTCAATATAAGCAGAAACTTCAGCCCATATACTGCTGATATCTGAAAACAGAACAAATTATTACATGTGATGACACTACACAGTTTTTATTTACTTTACTTAACCAAACTTCCACCAAACACAGAAAAAGTATAAACTTGGGTCTCACCGTTTTCAGAGAGCTGTGAGAGCGTCTGTAAATCCCGTCTGTCCGCTTGAGACAGCAGCCGTAGGACGTCAGTCATCTCCTCTCAGCGTGGAGCGGCGTCCTCTCAAATCCCGTCCTCTCTCCGCTCCACAGCCTCTGACACAAATCAATACAAGCACATGAGAGCCCGGTCGGCATAGCAACAACCCCCACTGACACTGTGACACCACTGACAACAGAGCACACGCTTCATCTTGAGGCTGTCTCCCCGGAGACGGTCTGTGGTATGGAAGCCAGTAAAGGTCCGTTTCAGTGAGCCTCAGAGAGTCAAAAGAGAGAAACCCTAAAGTTGAAACCTGTACCAGGGTGAAGGACGACCTATGACAGAAAAGCACTTATTCATGTATTCATGTTTACTGATCAATGTTCACGTGTTCAATAAAACATGTCATTTTCTCCTGTTTTTCCAAAGACACGATGAAAATAACACAGTGAAGACTTACTGGCCGAGCTTCAAACCTGTTTCCTGAATGACTGATGAAATAATAATTTGATGTTGTTTTATATATGTAACAAACAATGTAGTACTTGTCATATATTTATACATTGACAACATTGGTAAAGTGAAAATTATGATTTTATAGATGTTTTTGCACCACCGGGTCACAATACTAATAATAACGATGCTGAAAATAATACTAATAAACTTACCTCTAATAATGATATCAATGTAAAAATGAATAATGCGCTGTTGATTAGGGACATTACCAAATGAATACATTATAAATTGTTTTCCTGTGATATCTGTTAGGTGGGGATTTTTTTGGATGCCTGTGCACTGACCGCACCTCCTCTGGCTTCTCTGTCGCTATCACTGAGCAGCACTGCACTGAAGACAGTGAGAACAAAGTGATGGCAACTCTTTCATTTCTGCTCGCTCTCATTTTCCCCATCACATCAGCACCAGGTAAGACACAATCCTGCACTTTTCAGCTAGAGACTGCTTCTACCAGTACAAGTACAATAACTCTGACAATAACTCATCATGGCCCACTTGAAGAAGTTTTTAAACTTCTACCAATTATTTTCCTGATCAGAGTGCATGAAGATATTAAAAAGTCAAAGTTATAATACTTGCCTTTGAATTGTTGCGAGGAACAAGCATATAACAGATAAAGGCGACACATTGTTTCGTAACGTTATTAAAATCCATGCCATATCTCTTCATGCAGCTTTCCCTTGATGATCTACCATTGTTTGCTATGACTATACACTCCCAGAAGTCAGGATGTGGTCACAGACTTCGCCGGGTCTCTCAATTACGGTTTTTCAGCTGCTCACAATGTGACAACAGGCTCATGGAACACTCAAAATAACAGCAGCACACAGATACTGCTCTGATCATATGTCCATTAAAGCAACTGGTCATTCTTAGTCGTTTTTTTTTGTTTTTTTGTTTTTTTGTTATTATTATTTGAGCATTATCTGTTTGTATTTTCACACCTCAGTCATTTTATTTCATAGCATTGACTGTGAATATAACTACCTTTGGAAGAAAACACATGCTGCCACTTTTTGGTTTGGTCTATGGTCTGTCCACTAACATGGAGGAGATTAGGTTTTAAGCCAGTCACTAGGGGGCAGTCAAAACATTGTGACTGGTTCATTAACACAAATAAAGCCAACTGTTGTCACCTGTCACAATGACAGCGGGGCTTGCCTCCAGCAGCCCCTGCGGCCCAGTGCTGGACGAGCGCTTGAAGACGAATGAGCGAGTGCTGTCACTTTCACAGGTGCGCTGCAGCTGACACATGAGGCGATATGGGTCCGGCCCGGGGAGATGGCAGTGCTGCAGTGCCCGTGTGGTGACGGTGGACATGTCTGGACCAGTTTCACCAAGCGGGACGTGAATCTGACCAACGTGTCCTCGGCTGAGCAGATGGGAGTGCTGGTTCTCGGGATGAGTCTGGTCATTCTCCGGGCATCTGGAAGTCATCAGGGGAACTACTCGTGCTCTCTGGGGTGAATGATCGTTTGTAGGTTGACGAATCTGGATTTCAAGCCTTGTCCTGTCCTGACTCTTTTTATTATGTGTTTCTTCTTTGATGACGAAGCAGTGCGAACTGCCAGTCCTGGTTCACGGTGACGGTCAACGCACAGCCCACAGGTTATGAAAACAGGATCTTTGATCAGCCATGTTACATTCACCATGCGTGCACGCTGAGCTGCCCTTACAGAGTCAACATGACAAGCACCGGCGTCCAGTGGCACAAGGTCATTTCACACCACTGGTTTTTGGACTGACTTCAATTTTTTCAACTTCAATTCAATTCAGTTATCTTTTCCGTGTTTTGTTAGGGGGAGTCATTGCTAAACAACATTTACTTTCCGAGTGTGGCAGAGAAAGACGGCGGCGTTTACACCTGTACCCGATCTTTCCTGTACAAAGGGCACAGCTACAATGTGACCTTTGCAGTCGAACTTCGCGTCAAACCGCCTGGTAAGACGAGCGCTTATCTCCGAGTCGATCCTCGTCAGAGTCCATGTGTTCATATGTTCAAGTCGTCCCTTGTATTTGCCCAGAAACGGTGAAGACTGCAGAGATCATCTCCCCGCAGCATGGGGAAGTGTTTTATGTAGATATAGGTGAGCCTCAAGCACACGCGCACATTCCTCTTCTCCAGTCACTACTTTGAAATTTTACAAAGTGTCTTTTCTAGGCTCCAGAAAGGTGATTGAATGTGAAGCCGTGACCTTCTCAGATTTTTCCACGTTGTTCTGGATGATTAGGTCACCTACGTCGCCCAAGTCGTCGCCCCCCAAATGGTAAACACTCTATATGCACGTAGCAGCTACTACAGCAGCTGTGCAGATCAGCGGGCCAAAAAAAGTCACCGCCGCCAGTGCATTTCAGTGACGAGCAACGGGTCGTTTACTTGTGCGACTTATTCAGAGTCGGTCAATGGACAGTCAATCTGTCACTTCAGGAGAAGATCACAGATGTTGGCAGATAAAGTAGCTGCATTTAAAGCCGTGTTGGTCTTGTGGGGACGTAATCGTGTGGTGGGCAGAGAGGACATTGCTGTCACGATGCTAATAAAGTTGCGAATGAGTAAACAGTGGATTTCCGCTTACCACAAGAAATACCACAGTTTTCATAACGGTGATATCATCTCCTTTTTTTGTATTTGCTTAAAGGCCAGTCCCTGAAGATACTGTCTGACATCCAACTGGTGTAGATGACAAACACAGTCACATGAATGTTCTCTGTTCTCTCCGTTCTTCTCCAAGGGTTAAAGACGGTGATGCAATAAAGATGACAACGTCTCTGGTCTTCGAGAAAGTGTCAGACGAGGATCTCTCTAAAAACTATTCGTGTAAACTGCAAACATCTCACCAGAACTCCACCACCGTCATCACCACCATGCTGAGAAGAGGGAAGCCTTGTTGTCGATGATACATCAGTACATCATTATCACTTTCAGGAATGTGACGGTTGAGTTGACTGTGTGGCTGTTTCCACTGTGAACCAACAGCTCCCCGCTCTCACACCCCAGTGACTGTCAGCGCCGTGGGCATCATGGTCGTCATGGTGATGACAGCGTTTCTCTACGTCAGGCTGAGAATTGAAATCACGCTTTTCCTAAGAGACACCCTCGGCTGCCACAGAAGCCCCTCAGGTAGGACAAATGTCCGTTTTATTGTGAAAGTGCTCTGTGTTTTTGTGCTTTTCGGGGAGGGGATGATATTTTTTATGTTGTTCTCCTCTGATCAGATGGAAAAAGCTACGACGCTTTTCTGTTGTGTTATAAGAGCGACGCAGGACTCGGCGCTCAGGAGAGAAAGCGGGTGGAGAGCATTTTGGAAGAGAGGCTCGGTTATAGCCTCTGTCTTTACGATCGCGAGGTCTTACCAGGCAAGCGTACGTGTCCATATCGACCTCACATTTCTACAAAGCAACCGCAAAATAGAGAGTTGAGCCTAATCTGAGCCCTGGCTGTTCGCAGCTGTGGCGGAGGCTGTGGCTGAATGCATAGAGGAGAGCCGGGCTGTGGTTCTGGTCCCCACCTCCCCAGATCCTGGTCTGGGGTCCAGCCTGCTGAGCGCCATCCACGCCGCTCTTGTGGAGCGACAGACGCGCTTGATTTTCATCACGGCTGAGACGACGGGAGGGTCGACGACGGGCTCCCTGCCCGAGGCCCTGCAGCTTCTCAATGAGGCTGGAGACTGTATCCCCTGGAAGGGCCCCAGCTCCATGGCCCCATCCTCCTCCTTCTGGAAACAGCTCCGCTATTATTTACCTCCCTGCCGGACAGCTCCCGCCTCTAAACACTTAGCATGATAAAGTGATTTGCCAAGTTAGAATCCACTGCCTATGTCACCTCTATCTTCACCACCATGTTTCTGTATTCACAATAAAGAAATGCTTTCTAAGGAAGGGTGATTGTGTAATTACTAATCAATAATTCATTAGTAAATAATTGAGATGGTGGGGTTGTTGTTACATGTTCTTCAAGGTTCTCCATCTTGTTCTTAAAGCACAGTGGAATATAATAAACAATTCTAAGAAAGGAAGTGGCTAAGTAATTTCTGGTGAAAAAAAAAAAAAAAGCACACAGGAAATAAACGTACTATGTGCATATATTCCATCCTGTTGCACAGTTTCTGCCAACAAGGCAATGCACAAGCAGCTGGCAGAAACAACTAGAACTCTTCACCCTGAGAGTAAATGATAGATGAACACGTGTTGTCAGTGTTGTTAATTACAGTTTGACAGATTCACAGACGCAGAATGCAAACTGGACACATTCTGTTTTTATTCATCTTTCCCATTGCCCTGGACGGGTGCTGCGTGGGGAGCCGTGAGAAGAAACGAGCAGGTATTTCATTCGCAACACACACTGTAACGTTATTAACGGTGGTCAAATGTGACGGTGCTGTATCCACAGGACTCACAGGGCTGCGGCAGAACGCCACACATCGATACTACAGGGCTGTGGAGGGGGAGAGCTTCATGATGCCGTGTTTAGAATCTGTGAGCGCGCACGTTTCTGCGCTGTGGTCCAGGATCAGTACCGGAGGAGGTGGAGGTCCATCCTTGGACTGCGGGGAAGTGTTCCGTGCTGAGGCAGAGCACTCTGGGACCTACAGCTGCCTCACAGGGTGAATGACCCCATCTCAAGGTTTTCATTGGCTGACAAAGACATTTGTAGATTGCATGCAAATATGGACCACAGCTTGGTCGCCCCCTGGTGGCTGTCAGCTGAGGAGGTCATAAACCACAGCTCCTCCATGTTAGTGGATGGGACAAGGACTCAACTAGAAAAGAAAAAGAAAATCCACTGATAGTTTCAGTCATTAGAGTTTGTTCCAGTGTTCATATCAGTTTGATTAACGGATTAGCTAGCGGTTTAAAAATGTGGCGTAAAGTCACAATTGACAGCTAACTCAAAAAATACATTATTCGACCAAACTAATAGTGATCAATGAATAATAATACTATAAGTCCTAATAGATCATTGATATATGTTTACTAACACTCTTAATAACAGGCCTCTGCTGTCCAGGGGCAGCCAGATGTTCTTGCACCTGCAGGTGGTTGCAGAAACCAGCGTGGGATGTTTCCAGGCTGACGAGAGACGCTTAGAGCTGCTCGACGGCGCAGGCGGGGACATCCCCTGCCCAGGACGCAACTGTACCAACAACACACACGTCACATGGTACAAGGTGAAGTCTGCGTATGAACACGGTTGAAACTGCAGCTGACGGAAAACACTCTCAAACACACACACACACGCACGCGCTCTGTCTTGCAGGGAAACACACCTGTGTCTAAACTGAGGCGAGACGTCTGTGAAAAGGACGGGCTGCTGCGTCTCTGTGAAGTCAAAGGCAACTATGATGCGGCTGTGTATTTCTGTGACCGGCCAATAATGGAGCGTGGAGTCACATGGACATTCAGGAGGGCTGTCCAAGTCAAAGTTGTGCGTAAGTGCCACATGTGTGAATCATGGGCCCACCATGACAAACACCCCCCCCACGTGCCTGATAATGTTCATTATAGTTCACATCAAACAAAACCCAGGTGTTTATTTAAGAAACTCCATGTTTGTGTACAGGGACACTAAGTCAAGTGTGTATGGTTGAATGTTCACTCCCCTGCATGTCCCCCTCAGGGGTAATTGATCTTGCCAGTGACATGAAGCCATTTCAATAATTTCAAAGTTCTTTAAGTTTTTTTTTCCACATATTCATGAACCTTTATTGCTCAAACCAGCACACCAGAAAAAAAGTGGTCCTCACAGGATCGTGTATCCTGCTGACAACAGCACAAAGGAAGTGGAACTCGGTGAGTGCAGTGATGCTACAAGAATGAAGAGCTAATGTATGGTATTCAACGAAGCCATAATGAGGCAGGAGTCTTGTGTCATTTAAAGGGTATTTAGATTAGAATGTGTTTTGCTTGTTCTATGTCTTTATTGGACATTATGGTTTGATTTCCTTTTTTTATTAATTCTAGGTCAGCCTCTCACTCTGGTCTGCAAGGCGTTTTTTCCTTATGAGAGTAAGAGGTCAGGGGAGGTGCGTTGGTACGTGAATTATGGAGGGAACCGGGAGAATGTGACTCTACTAGACATGAAGGCATCACGGTGATTCAGTGTGAATCCTTCCATTAACTGTTCTCTGCTGGGCTGTGCAAAGAAGCTGAAGTGCTTTCTCTCATTCAGAATGACGTCTGAAGTAACTGCAGAATATGGGATGGTACGGGAGGGCTTCATTCGTTCGGTGACTCCGCGACACTTGGAGCACACGTACACCTGCGCTGCCCACAACGCTGTCGGAAAACTCAGCGCCACCGTCGGCCTCAAGCAACATCAAGGTTTGTGTTATTAAAGGATCGTTTCCATCTGTATCCACCCGTGTCAGTTCATGACCTCTGCCATGAGATAATCCGACCTGATGAGAACATTTTGGACCTGGCTGCAGTGAAATGGTCGTCACTGGTTGGGTTCCCCATCGTCTCCCTGCTGCTGGTCGTTGGAGTGGGAGTCATTTTGCACATGAAGTGGCTGGAACTGCAGATTATTTACAGATCCCACTTCCAACACGGAACACATGGCAGAGGTGAGAACACACACACACACACACACACACACACACACACACACACACATATAATATTAAGTAGAAACAGCTGCTCTTCTTCTGAGGATTTTGCTTTCTCGATATGCACATTTATTTTTCTATTTAATATTCTAATAACATATTCGCCAACAATATATTACGTTAAATACAGTGTGGAGTTTGCATGTCCTTTCCTTGTTGGTTCTTCTGTCTGAAAACATGCAGACTGGAAATAGGTTCATTGCAGTCTTTACACTCTGTTCCAGAAGACAAAAGGTTTGATGTGTTTCTATCGTATGTGTGGAGCCCCACGTCAGCAGAGATCCAGGGAGGTTGGGCCCGTCCGCCCCGGCCAGGACCTGTCTCTGATGAGGAAGGTAGAACGCCACGTTCAGTCTCCATATCTCCATGTGTGCAGGGATGTGAACTCTCATTTGTGTTGGCAGCATCCAGCATCGACCCTCTCAACCCTCAGGAGGATGAAGCCACACAGACACTGCGGGAAGTGCTGCTGCGCCAAGTGTTAGAGGACCAGTGGGGGTATCGCCTCTGCCTGCTGGAGAGAGACATTCTTCCAGGAGGAGGTCAGAGGATCTTCTGTGTGTATTTTCTCACCAAGCCTGAGGGTGTAGAGTCGGTGAGTGTTTCTGATCATTCTCCTGTTGTATCGCAGCGTATACAAATGATGTGGTTCTCGCAATACAGAGGAGCCACGTGCTGATCTGCCTGCTGTCGGCCGACTACCTCTGCAGCACTGACGGAGTGTTTGTGCTGGAGTCAGGAGTTCAGGTAGATCCGCCTTTCAGCTAATGCTGCGCTCACTGCAATTCAGACACATGTCTCTGATCCACATCTTTAGGCTTTGCTGCAAAAGTCTGCCCTCAAAGTCCTGCTGATCTGGACCTGCAGAACCCCTGCATCTGTCCCCCAGGACCCCCCGCTGCCTCCACTGGTCCATAGGGCATTGAAGGTGCTACCGAGCCTGGACTGGACGTCCGATAAACCTGCCAGAGGCTCCAGCAGTTTTTGGAGGTCTTTGAAGAAAGCCATGCCCGATCAGTGCAGCTGGTTTCATTTGAGATTGTGTTCCCACCAACATTAAACATTCCAAGCAGGTGTTATCTTCCTGTACGTTATATACTGCACTTGTCAAACAAGTGAATCAATCTTAATGCCAAAAAATGTTTTCTAATCAGATAAATTGATTTTTACTACTTGAAAAAGAGAAAAACAAATTCTAAATAAATTTAAGATTGTGCTTTTATTTAACTAATGGTTTGGGTATATCATACTTATGTTGTGAGGTATACCTCATTGTGTACGTTAGAGGGGACACACTTGACACGAAACATATTCCAAAACTTTTTTTAATGCCTTTTGATAGTTTTTGGAAGCATTCTGTTTGAATCAACAGGCCACAGCAGTGGATATTTGTACGACTGACTGTTTACATTTGAGCTTCAGACGAAGGAGAAGTCACTGAGGTACTGCAAGTATCTAATATTAAAAGATGTCTGTAATGTTACAGTTGCAATGGAAAGAGTATTTATGGGAGTATAATCATTCCTCATACATAGATCAATAGATGTACCAGTCTCCAGCATTTGGATTCATATGATTCCTGTGTGTGAGTCTGAACCTCACAATTCTGTCAACTAAAAGCATCTTGAGTCCTTCAGTGAACGTACACGTTAAAAGGGCTTTAGTAAATGTGAAAGTGAAACACAAAGAAAATCAGCGTTGCTTTAAACCACAAAAATCCCAGTAAAAGAAAACCTAAACACCAAACAAAGAGCTGCCATGGAGCGGATACAGCAGGTGAAAGCACAGCGACGTTGACTAACAATGGTTGTGTCTATCTAATACGTCAAAGTAAAAACTGGGGTGAACAAATCAGTCAGTTGTACATTGATGATGTGGAAAAACAACAAAACAATCAATCTGCGAGTCTCTTCCTCCCCACCAACAGAATGCTCAAACTCACACTTGCACAATTACACTTCAATGTACATTTTTTTTTACACAAATATCAGACGTCTAAAATTAAGGGTCGCTCAGGATCACACCAAACCAACAGGAACAAAATGCATAAGAAGCATGATGGCTCTAAAAGGATTTTCTCATCAGTCTGCAGAAGGAAACTGTAGCAGTTTGTTTACAGTTTGAATAATAGGCTAATGGTGAATTTAGCTTCCCCATCTCTTGGTCTCAGCACATCTTGTCACAAGGGCTCCATGTCTCTCCTCTCTTTGAGCATTCACCAGAAGTGGTTAAATATGGAAATGTGACTTCAGTAAGAGAGTACCACAGAAGGCTTAAATTATTCTTCATTGAATGAGGAATCACTTGAGCCTTCATAGATATTTAACGTACATAAAATGATATATTAATGTCAAAAACTGGAAGTCAGTTACTGTTTATCTGACTGGGCCTTCAGCTTCCTTTCCCACAGTTTCTTTTGATCAGAGAAGCCCTGCTTGCCTTTGTTAAATGAATTGGGTCCTGCGGATGTTGGCGTCTCCCTGAAAAGTTCAAACCAAAACAGAAACATAATTACTACCAATACATTTGGAAGGAAAATTAGGAATGCCTTCACAAAACTTGAGGAAACGATCAGATTATCTTCATACCTGCCGATGTTCTTCATCCTCATCTTTGCTTCTGGAGGCATCTCCTCAGGTTCACTCTGCAGGTAAAGAGAGATTATCATTCCACCTCTGCTTATGTGTTATTTATGCATCTGCACAGCCATGCCCTTACTGTGGACATGCACACTTACGTCGTCATCTTCGTCAAATACGGAAGCCAGCTTTTTGGGGGGGACCGGTAGTACAGGCTCTTTGGGTTTCTAAATAAAGGACAGAAAATATAGATCAACAAAAAAAAAAATCATACACGTTTCTACCAGATAATATTTCAAGTGTTTAGATGAGATTCAACTTGATATTGTGCAGAATGGATGAATGGTTATTTGACCAGTTTGACCAGCACCACATCAAACGCATGTAGACCTATGCCAGCAGTAAACATGCAACACTGTTCACTCACTGATGCTCCGAGCTTGATAGATATGGGGTTTGGCTTCTTCCCCCCCATCTTGCCGTGCATGCTAAAGCCTATTTTGGGGACTTTGCAGGGCGCCGGTGGGTCCGCCGAGGACTCGTCATCCTCCCCGGGTGTGAGATGCTGGGACGTGCGCTTCACTGCGGACCCCTCTCCCCCCGCAGTGCTACAAGAGACAGGCTTAGTTTTCACTCTGCCTCCCTCCTCCTGCGGCCCTGCTTGAGGCAAGACAACTCACCACGGTGAACACACACTTTCTGGGACCTGGGGAATAAATAAACGCTATCACCTTTACCTGCGTGGCTACGTTTCTAGCCATCAACGACCCGTGGGTAGCTCGTTTTCAGTTCTACCGCTAAAGCCCACAGAGGGGACAGTGTGCGCACTGAGTAGCGATGAAATCAGGGTTTAATTTTAACTCGACCAGGGTCTGAATGCAAATGACAACACCGCTAGCTGGAGCTAATTAGCTTCATGGTTAACCTGGCTAGGCTAACACCGTGTTAGCAGTCGCATTAGAAACCTATGCGCTAGAAGACACTCTTTGCTTTACTATCCGGTTAATGCTAGCTGCAACGTTAGCCTAGCAGTTACAGTCATTTGCATTGGTACGCAGCTACAGCGTTAGCATTAGCTATTCAACAAGCTGTAGCTTAGCTCGGTGCCATTTTACGAATATTCCCTCTGTTTGGCGTCAACCATGTCCAGTGTCGATAAGCAGCTATCGCACCGAGATAACACAACATATTGATTATTGCTAAACACATGTAAGAAGCTCAAATAGCTCAAATATCACCTCCGTCGTCGTCGCTGCAGCTGCTGCTGCTGCTGCTCTCTCCGCTATAGTCCGCCATCGCTGCTCTTCCCGGCGTCGCCGGCAGGTGTCGCTGGTCTCCTTGAGGCGTCGCGCGCTGTTTTTACAAAAGGAGAAGAAGAAGACCATGGCGGAAACTCGACAACACGGTGAGTTAACAGACAGAAAAACATTGTGTTTCTCGTCCCACGCGTTTTGTTCCGCCGCTCATTGTGTCAGGTGCTTAGTAAACACGTACCTTCGTTTGGGGATTCCCCTAAAAATTACGCCGACGTCACGTTTCGTCGGTTTTAGCCTGGAAGTAGCTAGGCTCGCGTTCGCGAGCACAACAATGGACGAAATGTTTCTGTCTGTGTGTCACTCACTTCCATATGTCTTCTCTCTCCAGGCCCTGGAGCAGCTTGTTGAACAATGATCCAGTCAACATGGGGCAGTCACTGTGTTTGTGCACCCGCGGCTCCATCACCATCGATAACAAAAAATATTACTTCGTCCAGAAATTAGATGAAGGGTAAGAATGCATGTTGTACATTTCCACCTCCATTTAACTGTCAGGGCTCACCTGGAAGAGGTGAATAATTCTTATCCTGTCGAATGATGATCGGGATTATTCCCCTGACCCTATTGTCCATAAACACCCCACAGCAGAGGGTCTCATCTTACCGTATTACTTTGAACATGGGCCCAGTTTGCTTAAGTCAGTCCCTCAAATATTATGTTGCTGAATCATATGCAAATTGGAAGACCAACTATTTGATGAACACAGCCCATGGTGCGTCTTTGCTTGTTTTTGTACATATCGCTTGCATGTCGCTTTGGATAAAAGCGTCTGCTAAAGGACTTTGTAGACTTTGTAGAATGTAAGATCTATTGCTCTGTGCAGCAATGTTCTGCCTCTTCAGTCTCATACACAAGGTACACAAGTCTCTGGGCCTGCTCTACCAGACTGTTAAAAAGTTCAAAAGTTTTATCCCCCAGGCTAGCACTCCACTCATAATAAATACACAAGCTGAACTGTACCTGCCATAAAACTGTCACAACTAAAACAGTTGCTGCTAATTAATGGCAGGGGCACAAGGAAGGACGAGGAACACAGAATTTCAAAGGGAATCCAGCACCAGCCTATTCCCTAATCACCTGGTTTTGTACTCTTCAAACTCTGACCTCTTTTTCCTCTTTTCAGTGGCTTCAGTTATGTGGACCTAGTTGAGGGGGTGAAGGACGGGCACTTGTATGCTCTGAAGAGGATTCTGTGCCATGACCGCGAAGGCCGCCAGGAGGCTCAGACTGAAATGGAGATGCATCAGATGTTTAATCACCCCAACATCTTGAGCCTGGTCTCCCACACCTTTGTTGATCGTGGAGGCAAGAATGAAGCCTGGTTGCTTCTGCCTTATATTAGTGTAAGTAGGTGCAGTATTTGGAATGACAAGAATTGCCCTGGGGGAGGAAATGGTGTGACTCTGATATGTTGTGGTTGTGTGAGCAGAAAGGCAGTCTGTGGTCCATTCTGGAGAAGCTCAGAGACAAGGGCAGCTCAATGCCCGAAAAACAGATTTTGCACATTTTACGTGGCATCTGCTCTGGACTCAAGGCCATTCATGAAAAAGGTTACGCACACAGGTAATGTTTCTCAGCATAAACATATACACAAACATTTAAATGACTGGGACCAGTAAAACTAATCTTGTATTAGCTTCAACTGCTAAAACTGTCTCTTTTATCTGTAATCGGCCAGAGATCTGAAGCCCACCAATGTGCTTCTGGATGAGGATGACAGGCCGGTTCTAATGGACCTGGGCTCAATGAACCGTGCCAGGATTGAGGTAAGGGTGCAGGGTCTATACGTCTTTGATGCCTGTATTGTTGATATTGTCCCTCTCTCATATTGATCATCGAGAATTCCATATTTTAGTATTTCCCTAAACAGAAGTTTCATGTTTGGAGTCTTCTTCAAGCATTTCTTTACGCCTTAAGGCATGATTTACGCTCCAAGAAATGTTTTTTTTTTTTTTTAAGATGTGTTTTCAAAAGAGGATGTCCTCCAAATGATGTTAGATCTCTGAGTAATTTGCTGAAACCTCATGCATCGCAGGTTAAAGGCACCAGAGAAGCTATGACCATACAGGACTGGGCAGCCCAGCGTTGCACCATTTCCTACAGGGCTCCTGAACTCTTCAATGTAGAGAGCCACTGCATTATAGATGAACGCACTGATATCTGGGTAAAGTCTGTTTTGTATATGTTGTTAAATGATGTTTAATTAAATAACTTTGGATTATTTACTGGCCACTCCTTTTTCTCGTCTGTTGCTATCCTCAGTCACTCGGCTGTGTCCTTTACTGCATGATGATGCTGGAGGGCCCGTACGACCTGGTGTTTCAGAAGGGGGACAGTGTTGCGCTTGCTGTCCAGAATCCAGTGACCATCCCTCAGTCTTGCAGGTGAGTCTCCAGACTGTAGCAGTTACAGTGGAACTAGAAAAGTCAGGAAATTCTGTGGTCAGCCATGTTCATGAAATTTAATTCCCCTTTGAACTGAACCGGATTTATTGTGTTTAAACTCTCCTTATTTCTGTTTTTGTTTGTGTAAAATTGAGTGTAATTTTAAACTGATCCTGAATGTATTAATTGTGCAGGTATCTCAAATGTATGTTGATCTAATGTGGTGTCTGTATGTTCCCAGTTACTCCGAGAGTCTGCAGGTGCTGCTGAGCTCCATAATGGTGTCAAACCCCCAGGAGAGGCCAAACATCAGTTGGGTCCTTGACCAGGTACAGGACCTGCAGAGTCGCAGCCCTAACACCCAAACCAACATGGTCTGATGTTGCACATTGCATTGGTTTGGGCTCTTTGCACACATAAATGAAGGCGTTTTGTTTTAAGCTTGAACTTATACCTTTTATTTATCGATTTTAATGTAAAAGCCTCGGTACAGACTCTTACTCACTCATTTTTGGGAACTTGCCCACACTGTCAGGATTTTGAATGATCCCATCCATCCCAGACTCTTGTATTTTTTACAGATTTACCACAATAGCAAACAACTGAACCTGAGCCTTAAATGTAGTTCAACAACGTGAAATGGTTGCTTCGAATTATGAAGTGGAAAGTTCATCAGAATCATCGTGTTCCATATATTTTTAATCCCTACAAAACACAACGTTGAACTGATAAGATTGAAGAAGTTGATGGTTCATTTCATTTCATTTGTTTATTGGTAGAGCCCAGCCAATAGGGAGGGTGGGATTCTGTGGCGTGAAACAAAATTGACAATGAATCCTAAAATGATGTTATCAAAACCTTCTGACTAAAATGTAACGAGACACCTTACAGTTTCACCGTATTGTAATCAAGTTTTTCATTAATTTTAAAGTTTTTATATGGATGAACATATACGATGAACATTAAAGCAAATATTTCCATGAATGGCTCATACTGGCCCGGCTAAGCTTCTATTAGAAAACACATTGTCTTGAGAGTAGTTTTGGGGAATTATTTTAAAGGGATAAAAAGCTTTTGTCACCTTCCTGTGGGCGAGGCTTCCTGAGTTCAGTTCATGTCACTTTTCAATCCCAACCAACAAGTTTTTTTTACTTTTTGTCAGTGTGGTGTGTAACCTCATGTAATTCTAAATTGCTCTCGGCTGTTCTCCACATTATGACTCCCACTGTCTCTGGTGGAGAGAAGTTAAGAGGTGGTGCGCTCCGCACCTGTAATGCTGCATGTCACCACAGAGTGGCGTAGTCACGTAACGCACCAATGTACTTGAAAACACACAAGAAAGTATTTGCTCACACTAGGAGAAAAACAAAACAAGGCAAAGAGATCAAATGCTACGTTCCACACCAAAACAGCATCACATGTTTCTAAATACTGGCAGTTAAAGTCGCTGCCATGGCTTCTTCACATTTTACTGTAATGTGTTTTATGTAGTTTACTGTTTTTCATTCCAGCTTTGCTTGTGTTTAATTCTGGGTGTCCTGTTGTCGCTGAGTGTGTCCTCTGTTCTCAGGGCTCACCCACATCTCTTATGGTCCCTTCTAGTTGACCTGTACAGTACCTTTCAAATCCTCTCTGATCTTGTTTAAAACTTTTGGGCATTTTGATTTAAGATTCGTGTTTCTGTGACTCTGTCATGGAGTGATATAGGACCACATTGGAACTGAAACGGTCCCTGACTGTTAATATTAGTGGTTAATTGTTGGAATGGAAACTGACATACTGTTGTTGTTTGATTCTGGAGAAATCTATTGACATTGTTTCTTTTCTTATTCTCTGCACAGTAAAGGATTAATAAATATTACTTATGGAACCCTGTGTACACCGTCGTAAATGTGAATTAAACTGCCTAGTCATTGTCATGATAGATCATATATCATACTCAAAATAACTGCCTGCTCTGTTGCCAACAGAGTATGTACCCACTTGTAGCTGCAGAGGGCGCTGTTACTCAGTATACGTTTCAAAGCCTGCCCGGGTAGGTTGTGATGTGCTACGTGGTGAGGAGATGGGATGCAGACGCTCACTCAGTGGCCCCCGAGTGCCATGGTACGTAAAAAAAAATTTGGTTTCCAAGGCAGTAGCACTCAAGCATATGTTCCGTTAGAAATACCTCTTTAAACAGTATCAACATGTTGTTCTCTTATTTCGACTCGCGGTGACTTTCGAGCCTTGGTCGAGGTACAGGGTTTAATCATGTAAAAATGAAGGTAGCGCTACTAAATATGACATTGACGTCTCTGGGGACGCTAACGTGTGCCTTTGTGTGTGTTACTGATGTTTCAGTCGAGAGCTGAAGCATTTATTTAAAGATGAATTCATTAAAAAAACGCTTTCTTTGTCAAGACAGTTAAGGCAAAATTCCCAAACAAGTACAACCTTCATCTGACAGTGTCCAGCTCTATATATCTATATGTGTGTGTGTGTGTGTGTGTGTGCGTGTGTGTGTGCACGTGTTGATGCTTGAAAAGAAAATATCAAACTGCTCATGAAGCTGGATTTACAGTCCACACGTCCACACAGATCAGGCCGACGTCGCATTTCACTGCTGTCCCAATTACCTTTGAAGGTAATTCCTACCTTACCGGGCGCAAATGCACACACTCAAATGACCGCTCGTAAAATATACATAACACGGCAGATATTTACAGTGCAGGTGCCCTTTAATACACAAACACCCCGAGGATTCATTACGCTTGAATTAATACAATCTCAGCTGATTTCTGCCTCGGGCCCGACCGCAGAACCCAGACTCCCCTGAGACTGGGCTCAGGACCGAGTTGTGTTTATGAGTTCACGCTCCGCCCCCACCGGTTCTGCCTTTTATCTTCGCCATCGTTCGCCAGTGAGGGGCTCAAGTGATGTCATGCGACACAAGCGCAAGGTCAACTCAATGCGTGGCTGCGTTTTAGCACCAATTTCGTGTGCTTTTGCTCCTCATCCGTTTGGAGGGATGTGGGTTCCATTTGCAATCCAGCCCCAGTCCTCAAACATGTGCACACACACACACTTCAGCCCTCACGTCATAAACTATCATCAGGCTTCATTGATTTGGCGATGAATCAATTAGTGAATTATTTAATCAGCAAAGCATTATGGGTCAGTGCGGAGCTGCTCCCACCCTGCAGTGAGCCCAGGTCTCTTTAAATCATATCACATGTGTGTGTGAGCACATGCACGCTCGTCTCCCCAAGTTTTCCATTGTGAGTTAAGATGGTCGACCTTTAAAGTTTTGCCATTTTGGGTTCAGGTTCTTCGTAGCCCACAGTCCCTGAACTTTTTGCTGTCGCTCAAGCCCAGATTAGCCTTGGCTGCAGCTGAAGGACGGAGAAATATGGACTTTACGTTTACCCCGCTGAGTGGATGAGTTATTGCCCGTGTTTGTGATCGGGCCGTTCTTTCCATCCAGGAGCTTTCTTTGTGCTCGTTAATTCATGGGAGTGTTTGGGTTAAAATGCATAATGAGTTCATTAAGAGGGATTGGCGTAATCAGTAAAGGTATTGCCTTAATTACTGGCACGGGGCCGAATGTAGCCTTTCCGTGTGATACCGGCAACCCACCCTGTCCAGAGAGCTCGCTAATTTAATTAAGTGTACAGAATGCTACACCCTAACGTCGCCCTTGGGGGCAATTATGGCACTGGAGATTGAAAGATCTCCACCGGGGGTATTTTACTTACTGGCAGGAGATTGCCTGTGTCAGTTAGCTGATTGCATTGATTATATTGATTTGTAACAGCTTTTCGGGTAATTTCATCTACAAAGGTGAGAGCAACACACTGGCCCGGGGACTTTTTTATTTATCCTTTCTTTATTTAGACTCTGCACTCTTTTGCCAAGTGATTAGATGAAATGGAGCTCCACAATAAGTCTTTTAAAGTGGGAGTTGGGTCGATAGTTTTTATTTGCTGTATAAGGTCAAGGCAGTTTGGATGTTTATGAATTCTCTAAAAGGTAACAAGTCTCTCACCTACGCCTACTGTACCTGCAGTCGCTTAAATGGGACCAAGATCTTTAGCTCATTTGTAAATCTAGTTTGGTCGAGTCAGTTCTTTTCTGCTTCTAAACCTGCAGACGTCAAGTTACTGCGTCTTAAAGTTCAACTTTCAATGCAGTTTCAGTCAAGCCAAGTCTAAAAGAAATGCAGAGTCCATTTATTAATCATTACTCCAGTGAACTGTGTTGCAAATGTATTAGATGAATCTCGATTTAGCTGAGTTTACTGCAAACAGCGAATCACACTTTAAATGATGACTTTTGATGATTTTTAAAAATTTTGAATATTATCTGTGATTCAGTGTAAATGTATTTGTAACTTTAATATTACTCCAGTTTAGACACAGAACTGTTTCTCCTGATGTTGTTTAGGTCACACTGTTCGTGGCAGACCTGTCTTCATCCTGGAGTTTGTCCTTCAGATCGTCACACTGCAGGTTAAGAAAACATTTAAACCTGAGCCTGTTTTATTGGCCCAGTATCTACATGCTTCATAAGGTTTATAATTGGACATCATAATATGTGATTGTCGGCTTCCGTCTGTCTGGATTATGCTGATTAGGAGGATTACCCTGAAACGACAGGATGCATTATGGGTCGGGAAAGAACTCCTCAGATGCTTATTTTATGTTATTGCGAGAAAGAAATGTTGATATTGTTTTCCCTAATAAGAACAGTAATAATACCTGGAGGCTGATGGGAAACAGTTGGGTGTAATAATGTGTTTTGATTGCAGCCTTGAAACAAGACTCTTCCTCCATTCACTTTTATTTTCTATCGTCCGCGTCGAAAATGCCACCGAAACGGCCCCGGAGTTGCCAATTAAGGGGAGAAATGTGACCCAGCAGATTAGTTTTAATTACAGGCCTGTAACCTTTGCTAAGCGTGTCAAAGGCAAAAGGAGGATAATGGCTCCATGAGCAGTTCATCAGCGCTGATTAAGAGGATGGGATGACAAGATAATCCAGAGGTGGCTCGGTCATTAGCGATGGCCGCAGAAGAGCAAATTAGCTGATGAAATAAGTTCCCGCCCAGCCTGTGCCAGGCGGGCCGAGGGGAGGGCCCCGGTGAGTGATGGATGAGGAGGCGTAGGGGAAGTGTTTATGTCGTTGTCACTGAATGAGTGAAGTGTCTTCATCAATTTGGAGCCATTACCATGTCAAAAAGGAGGATGGCGCTCAGAGGAGGGGGGCGGAGTGGGGGAGGAGAGATGCAGAAAGACCATCTGCATACTACAAGCTTATTCGGTTCTCACACACACACACTCTCCCTCTCTCTCCTCGCTCCTGCAGCACCCCCCCCTCCCCCCGGGCTGGCCAGTTTACCGTAAGGCCGTTTAATTTTCCTGAAATAGGGCCGTGACAGCTGTGTCATGCTGATGAGAAGGTGTTGAGAAGAGTGGCAGCCTGTCACATCCCATCTATCTCAGCTCCCACACGGCTCAACCACCTCCTCCTCCTCTTCCTTTTTCTGTCTTCACCTTCTCGTGTCTCTTCACTTCTCTCTCTTTCTGAGACGTCCATCGTCTCCCTCAAAGGAAACGGTGCCGTCGCAGTCTGTTAAACCGCGTTAAGTCTGTGCGTGTGTGTTTGGGGATTTCGGGGGGCAGGCGCTTTGATTGACGTTGGTAAAGGCCAAAAGTAATAACTGGGAGCTGTTTTTTATTTCACCTACATTGATTGTTACAGGTCTCTTTATCATCTGACCCGGCTCAATTATGCCAATTGGATGGTGCAGTGACACTGTGAGGCTGTGGGGACGGTAAAAGGAAATGCACAATGTGTGTGTGTATGGGGGGGGGTTGGGTTAAAGCACGTGTGTGTGTGTGTGTGTGTGTGTGTGTGTGTGTGTTTGTTTTTGAGAAAGGTGGAGTAAAGATGAAGCACACGGCTGTGGATATAGCTTGTTGGTGGAATATGCATCACTTAGGATGCATTACTCTGCAGAGGGAAGGACAACGATTTAAATGTTGTGATGTCATTTCCACCTGTCAGTCATGTCGGGGGTGCGATTAATGTGAAGCCATTACATAAATGAGATGTTGACGTGACCCTGTGTGTGCCCACACGCACACACACACACAATGGCTTCCGTTTACATTCAGTAAAAATAACGTAACAGTAGAAAATCTGAGAGAATGTGTTTTGTCCCTCTGACCCACTAATGCAAATATTTGGTAAAACAAACCTTTACCTCTCGTCCACATGCAAACAGTATTTCAACAATGAAACAGAGTTGTTTTTTCTTTTCTTTGAGTAGTGAACAACAAGGTTGCCATAAACCTCTATGTTTGATTAGCACTGCTCAGTCTAATTACAATCACACCTCTCGCCCAGTGTTAGCTGGACCACAGCATTCTCTCTGGCATGGTGACGTAGCGACGATGCAGGCTTTATCGCCACCTGTTAGCCAGGCGTGTTTGTGTGAGTGTGCGGAGCTGGTTTGGAGCCGTTTTGTTGGGTTCTCGTCTGGATGCAGATGCACGTGCAGACCGTTTATGTCAGTTCAATAAAATAAAATACCTGGCTGCTCCCCTTTTTAAACAGTTATTTCGGCGCGCACGGGCACATTTATCTGAAGCTGCATGCAGACGTGCAAGTTCATGTGTAACCTTCACAAACAGTGGAAGGAGCCACCGTGACTACGCCTCGGCTCGGGACTGTATTAATGATGCCCGCCGCTTTGATGCTGTCAGCTGAACAGATTACTCTGCTCTTAACCCTCCTCTGACCCAGTGTGCCACACAAAGCCAGCCGAGCGCCCTCGTACCAGTGCAAACACTCATTCCACTTCATCCACCGTCATTACTTCGCAAGTGAAAGGACATTTATTCTGAGTCAGCATCGCTTCTCACACTGAAAACAGGGCGGATTAGAGAAGGTCAACAGCTCAGCGAAGGCGTGCACGAGGGAAAGAGGAGCAACATCTTCACAACAGTCAACAGTCCTGGGAAAGTAAACATGGCTCGAACTACAAGGGAAAATAATGTTCCTGCTTTCCAGACAAGCCTTTGGAGTTTGCATTCTGATTTAGTCTGAGACACAAGGCCTGGAAGGGCTTTGTTGAATTTTTGTGCACACGTCCACTTGGACTGAAGGATGAAGCGCTCCTGTTTTGGTAAAAGCTCAAGGTCAGTGTGACGTCCCGTCCATCACATTCCTATAAATGTGGTTTGAACACCTGGAGGAAGTTGCGTCACGTCTGGTGTCAAGGTCACTTAGACCAGAAACATCAGAACTCTAATTATGATAACAAACACATAATGTGTTTTATTCAATTCCTTAAACGCTTAACTTTGACACGAATCCAGACAAACATGGCTGTAAACTGTAACTTGACTGGTTGACAGGGGCACACTGTGTTAGCTACCTATTTGAATTGAGGTCAATAGTTTGACGTTTGAACTTCAATCTTTGTTTGAGTCTAAATGAGTGACAATTACATTTTAAGATGAAAACTTCCATTGGAGCCTTTGAATATGTCCATGTGTCACTATGCTGTTTGCAGAGTGGAGGAGGGGGGGGCCGGGTTGGAAGGTCAGTGTCTCTCCTGCCAGAGGAGAGGAGGCAGTCTGTGTAGGTGGAGGGGGGGATTTAATTAGAGGGAGTGCCTGCATCCCCCTCTGGTCTCCTACGCCATATTACTACTTGCTGCCAAGGGTTAACTGGACTGATAAATGGGATCTGTCACACTTGTACACGTACACACACACATTTACCTGGTTTGTTTAGAGGGAATGCCTTAGGCTTGTATGATGCAACTAAAATGAGTGAAGAAACTAGGCTATCAACATTCGTCGTCTCGTGTTCCAGGTAGACCTCTTCTTTTTCATCCTGAGATATTTTCATTGTTTCGGTTTGCATTTGTCGCATTTTTCTTGGCCTGTGGTGACACAGGTTGATGCAGGTTTCTGTCTGAAACTGTTGAGGCCACCTGCAGTGATCGAGTTGAATTAAAGACCAGCTGCAGAACTCGGTCGGCAAACGTCACTTACACAGATGAGCCGCAGCTGGTGGCTTGTTTATTGCACCATATCGACGCTGTGCACTTCTGGGAGCTCTGGCCAAAAACCAAGGCCTTAATGTGCCATATGTGAAGTTGATTTTTCAGATGTCACGTTAGCATGCAGATTTTCATCATTTATCTGAAAACCTGGTATGAAACGCTTCACCGAGGTTGGAGCAGCGTGTTGCTGTCAGTCACTTTGGAAGCGCTCACTGTCCAAAAGTGTTCTCACCAGACTGCATCCGTCAAACGCCCGACGAGGGGTCTTCGAATTAGTGACATTCATGAGGTCACTTCCTGGGATAATTGTGTCGAACACCTCGGCTGAAGGAAAGTACCTCCAGCGCCGGCGCGTGAGTTTCCATAAATCTTCAGTCTTCATCAAAGCAGAGCCCGTGTCCATTAATAACTCAGTGCGGTTGGCCTGATGACAGAACACAATGCACCTAATGGAACAATTTATTTCCATAATGCTGTATTGTCAGGGCAAGTGCACAGACTCTCTGGGGGGGTGCAGCAACAAGAATGGGTAAAGGAAAAGAGAGGACAGTGATGAAGGACATTTGGTGAACTTCACTGAGTGTACATTGGTAAGGGAGACAAGTAAATATGTACATGCAAAGCATCAGCATTTCCAAAAGCCAGGCAGCGACCTGTGACGTTAATTTTCTGCTCAATTTGCATGGAGACAAGCGGCCCCATATCAACATTGACCTTGGTGTTGGGTCACTGCTTTGTTTTTGTGTTTTAGATGATAACACTCAAATATTTGATGTGCTCCTGGACCATCGTGGCGTAGACAAAAACAGAAGTTTTGCGACAGGTCTGCCGTGAGACGAATCACCGAGTGACCACTTCATCATCGCTGCCTGTCAGAGCCGCAGACACAGCGGCCAATTATGGAATTGCTAATTCCGCGGTTAGCTCACCTTGAGCCGGTCCCAGATTGGCACATCTCAGAATGTTTTATTGACACGTAAGACCTCGGAGCCTGGACAGCCGACAATTTGCAGCATGAATCTCTCAAGGATATTTAAAGTGAGCTAATGCCAATAAACATGAGATGTTGAGCTGCGTTAAATCTCGTCTCTCAGACCAATCAGAGAAAGTAGAAGGATTTACACATTTGGAAACTTTCAGAACCTTGCAGTTATTTTCCCGTGTTGTTTAAACAACAGCCGCACTTGTAGAATCTGAGCATGAGCCCGTGATGTAGGCTGCCTTACATGCAGTTTATCAGGAGGGGGGGGGTCAGTTTATCCCAACCAATTAGCACCCGGACAGAGAGGGATGGGCTCCCTGACCTCTCTGCCCTTGAAGCCGTCAACAGAATAAGAATAATAAGCAAACAGTGAAGAAAAGCCAGACTTGATGTTGTTGAAATCACTTTGTCAAACTTCGATACGTCTCAAAAACTGAATCATAAAAGCTAGAAGCGCTTGGTTTGAATGATCAACTGCGTGACATAAGAAGGTCCAGCAGTGTCCTGTAGAAGCTGAACGGACAGACCATGCTCTGTCACACCTGACGACATGTTGATCAATTGCGAGCCATTAAAGCACATGACGACGCTGTGATTTACCACAGTTTCACATTGACACGTTTTAACAGCGCTCCATTAGTCTATTGACAAACTCGAGCCACTGATCAATTCATTTCAATTTTTGGAATATTGATCGGACAGAAATTACCTGGTGGGAAGTGGCAGCGCTCGCAGGATCCAACATTCATTTGCTTAAAAGATTAGCCTCGTTGAATGTGTTAGGTTAGCCTGTCACGCCAGCTATCGACAGATCATAGGAGCAACCGAACTTTAATTCGCTCAAAATGGAACAAAAAGCTGTGAAAGGGGAATGTTGAAATGTGCTGCTATCATACGTTCAGTATTTATAAAGGTTGAATAAATACGTGACCGGCGCACTATGGCAGTGACAGCTTGGACTCATCAAGCGATCTTATCGATCACGACATCAGTGTGTTCACATCACGTCCACAGCAGCGACGACAGATTCTCCTGCCCGGGGTTGTGTGCACAGAGCCGAGCTTCACTGAACCTCAGACAAACAGGCAAACAGCTCTTTGTGCGGCAGCTGGGGTGAAACCTCAGGGTTCTGTGGACTAAGGGAGTCTTAATTATAACATTCCAGTTTCTGACAGAAAGCTGCAACCAGTCCACTCAACAGGCAGAAGGTGAACCACACACTAGATGATTAAAGTTCTAAACTTAAATTCTCAGTGGAAGATTAATAGGTGCAATTTTTTTTTCATTCACTTGCCAAATGCAGGCACTGCAAAACAATCAGAAAGATATCGCTGCATATATATTCCTGGTGTTCCTCTTGATTCTCTAACTCTATCTCTCTATCTTTCACTGCTTGCCTGCCCTTCGTTCCTCAGTAACCTTTGGTTGGAGTCAACAGGTAAATAGGGCAATAAGAAGACTTTACCTGAGGGCTAATGGCAGGGGCTGATTTCCTCACAAAGGGAAAACATTACAGAAATCACACCATCGTGATCCCATAAGCCTTACGCCCAAATAGCAATCGAAGGGAATGGGCTCACTGTGGGCTGATGGACATCGTATTTACAACACTATACATACAGCTGACACTGAGTTCCTCTGAAGGGGCAAACCAAGAGAGCAAACAGCCAACTGGCGGAGATGATCAAAGCACTTGATGGCTCTGAATATCCTCATAAGTGGGTAGATAATGCGTGGTGGAGCGGGACAGGGAGATAGCAGGGTGAAAGTAATGATGCCTTGTTGTGGCAGATAAGGCGTTTTTTATCTCCTATCTCCCATGTCTGTGCACAATGGGGCCCTTGTGTGAGTGATTGTAAAACACAGTGCTGTTAAATGGACGGACCCATTAAATGGTCATAAAACTCATGCTGGACTAGATCAGGTTGAAAGGAAGCTTTTGTTTCCACTGGAAAAAAGAAACAGGTGAGCTGGGACAGGGATCGGTGAGCGGCATGGAATTCCCCCAATAGAGGTGTTGAGCAGACTCTGATCCTTTGGGAGTTATTTTTTTATTTGCTCTAACTGCTGTGGTTTATTAAGCTGCAATTCATTAGCTAAGATGCCGATCAGATCATCTGTCATCAAGTTCACACATCAAAGGGACATGCTCAGTGAACAAGTGAGATCATTTTGAATGAACAAAAAAACACTGTGGAATAAATCTGTCATGTCCAGCCTCCCCCACGCTGGAACCAGGCACAACCCCTCACTTGAATCTTGCAGCCCACATGGGGTCACTTAAACATTTTATGGATATTTTACAAGGTCATGGGCAGGAAGATGTTGGGAGCAACTGACTCAGACATTTATGTTCTCACATTTGGGAAATAGCTGAAAGTAGATTTTGTGGTTGCCAGTTGTCTGTAGACAAATCCATCATTCTTATCCATGCAGGTCATTGCCTTTTCATATTTAGCCTGTGTGCTCTGTCAGTTTTAGTATTGATTCACACCTGATGAGAGAGAGGGGGAAGAGGGAACAGCAATTTCCCATCCAGTAGCAAGATGTGACACGGCAACGCTCAATATTGGTTAATAAGTGATGGGCGCAGAGACTCGGAGAAGTAACGCTCTCATGAATTAACTTTATCTCGTTAATGAGACACCATTCGTTTCGGTTTCAAGGTCTGACAGAAGCGCGCTGATTTATCATCTGCCTCTAACGTTGTGGGAATTGGTCTAATTACCCGAGGTGTGGGGAGCTGATTTCACCTCACAGACAGCCCATTGTGCACTCGCATCATTTATCACACCCGCGTTGCCGGCGTTGCACCCGGGGCCTGGTGGGAACACTGTTGTTAGTGGACAGCATCCCTGAAGGCTACATGTGTCACAGCAAGCCTGAGGCAAGGGATCCATGCAGATGTGGTGGATCTGACTCTTAAGTTGGAGGTTAAAGACCAAGCCGTCCATCTCTGAGCAGTGGATTGCCAAACACCTGTAATGGCAGCTGCAGCTGGAGAGATCTGTAGAGCTGTATTTGAGTTTACATGGCGTTGACGTGCTTTACTCCGGTCCACTTTATCAGACGGGTCCTGAACTCCTGAACGTGCTTGAGTCTCATCCGTTAACAGCATGAAGGGTCTTATCAGCAGGTTAAATAAACCAGTGAGGCCCGGTGACCTGGTGGGAGTGAGTACTGTGCTGAACACAGTGAGCACGATCACACCTGGAAGCCGAGCTGTCACTGAGCTGTGGTAATGATTGAAAAATATGCCTGTAATTGCTGATAAGCTCTGTAATGTTTCAGTAAACTCTTTCTGCCGCTGAGTTTTACTGACGCATAACTCAGAGATAAACTCTGGCTTTGTGGTGCAACGTCAAGGGCCGGCGGCTTCTTTGAACCAATTGTCCTCTCACTGTGTGAAGGGTGTGTGCTGCGCTTAGAGAGTTCTGTTCAGGAGGTCGTGTGCATGTGAGGACATGAGAAAAGAAGGTTCACGTCGGTCACATCAGAAGGTCTGAGTCCTGTCGTGGTGCATTATCCGACAGCAGAGCCCCACTGACTCTGTGACCCTGACCCACGACTGATTTTCTTACCAATCCATCAATGTAAAATGTTAAGATCATTATTTATCACTATATATCTTAAAAGGAGGCAGGTCCCAGTCACAGCATGACATCTGCACATATTGTTTGTCAGTCTTATTATACTTTTTAAATCCAAATGGTGGGTATAAGCATGTTTTTCCAATGTGGATAAACCCTAACCCCCTGCATTTATGTTGTGTGGCTTCTGCAGTTGTATTCTTCTGTTAGTGCACTTCTCAGCCACCATAGAACTGATAGAACTGTGTGTAATTGGATGCTGCTTGATTGAATTTAAGGAGACTTGGTGTGGGTGTGCTTGTAATGATTAAAAATGACTAATATTGGACTAACATTTAATCCCACCAAGGAGAAAGACGGTGCTGCTGAGAATAGAGGCCAGGGGCACAGTCTCAGACACTGATTCAATTTAATTTGCACTCTTCTGTCAGCAGGCCCGGCTGACAGATTTACCTGTCGCCCGGTTATTTAAATTACTTTCGAATCATAAAAGCAAAGGGAGTATGTTGGGTTTGGAGGGAAGAGAGGCTGCAAGGAATCAAACAGAAAGCAGCAGTCCCAACGCCACAGGCAGCCGAGGGCGAGAGACACAGGGTCCCACTGGTGAGGGAGAGAGAGCGAGAGGGAGGTGGGCGGACCAGTGAGACAGCTCCAATCTTCTGGAGGTCAACTTTGCCGGTGCGCACCCTCCAGCCAATTACATGAGTGAGGACACACATGGACTCCAGCGTTTCATTCACACAAGCAGAATTCTTCTTCTGTTTCTGGTGTGTTGCTGGAGCTGTGACACAGCTGTCCTTCAAACAGACTGATGTTCAACACCAGATGCACTTACCTGTGTGTCAGACTCTTAATCATCATCATTCAAATGTTCCAACTTATTATTATTTTTATTGATGAGAAATGTAATTTTATTTTTTGGTTAATAAAGTAGTTTAGCATCTTGAAATGTGTTTGCTTGGTCCACGCATTGGAAGACATCCTGTTCACTGAGACCAGGTAAATATACATTTAAAATGTATATATAATCTCATATATAAGTATATATGAGCTATTTATTAATTTTTAATTATTGTGCACATACCTTAAGTTCTTTTTTGCTCTGATTATACTGAAATGTGATTGGCCATTAAAATTAAAAATGAAAACAATATATCCCTCCATCAGAGGAACAGATGTAAATGTTAATACTAATAATATGTGAATAATATTCAAACCAATATAAGTATAGATTTGCCTTGATCCCAAAATAAAAACTATATTTCCCCCCTTATCAGAATTAAAACATAGATGTAAATTAGAATGAAGATGACCAGTGAGGAATACTCAAAATGATAGAAATAAATATTTAATAAATCTTAAAACTAATATAAGTAAATATAATATAATCCCCCATCAGAATAAATAGATGAATATGGAAACGTGTTTTGAAGCATCCTCTCTAAATTAACTGCATCTGAGTATTAAATATATTCACAGATTTCTATGGGCTGTTCATTGGGCTGCATATAAAAATAGGCTTGATTGATAACATAACAATGTGAATATAAATGAAGTGCAGTTCACTTCAGTTCAATTCAGCTTGCAGGTTCGGTTTCATTCAGTCTCCAATAACAGTAAAGTGACATTTAAACATATTCATTCCTTTCTTCCGACAGCATAATTAGAATGCAGTATTTTAATTTTTATTTCAATGTGTTTGTTATTAATTAATATTTCGCAAAATATCAAATCTAACAAGTTAAAAAAACGCCTCTGCTGATAAGTTTCCTCTCACTTCAGCTGATTCACCTCTAACTTTCTCAGGTCTTAAAACTGCATTAGTTCACATTAAGCAGAAGGCCAATTAACTCATTGCCTCTTCTGCCAAGTCATTACACTTTTATATGGTTTGTGTGCAATTCTTGATCGTAAACTTTAATAGCGTCGGTGTGGCCTTATGTATGAGAACGAAACAAGCCTTTAATATTAATGATTTAAAATCTGGGAGTGGGCACAATGTTTTTTTTTTTCCTGATCTGAAAGAACTCAATAACATTAGGAGTGTTGAGAAACAGCCAATATTTGGAGCTAAGGTGTGGATGATGTTTGCAGCTCTAATAATGAGTTGGGACGCTCGGGGCTGCTCTGCGTAATTCCTTGTTTATGGCGAGGGATCTGCAATCTGTGTTGAGTGTGAGGCGCTGGCACTGAGGCGGATAGCGCGAATACAATCGACCAATCTTCTAATGTACCTCCGCGCTCTGATGCAGCTGAAGGTGTTTTCAGGCGGGACAGGGGTTGGACATTACCTCACTCTGAATGCTTTCTGGGGGGAGAAACGAGCGAGTAATTAGCTGATTAGAGGCCCGTCAGAGCAGCTCCACCTCCAGCCAATCCGTGCGCACCGCGGCCTTCAGGGGTGGAGGAGGATGATGGAACGACACACACACACACACACACACACACCTTTGGAGTTTGTTAAATTGGTATTAAACAGCAGGAGGGTCCCAGTGTTTGCTGACGGACACGTTTAGGTGCAATTCACGGAGCTGGATGAAAGGACGCGCGTAAAAAAAAACCGATTTCGAGTCCAGAATAAATCTGATATTTTCCCTGGCAAGTGGAGGATACAGATTTATTTAGAGCAGTAGGATAAAGACTGAGCTGAACTTTGATGAAAGGAGAACTTATGAGTTTGTGACTGGAGGTGGAGGCTCCGCTGTTCGCGCTCAGACGCACGGCACAGGTGCGCACCAGCCGAGCGCGGCTCAGAAAACTTCGCAGCCTTCCCGAGTGGGAGACGAGGTCATGGAGAAATCGAAAAACTTCCGAATCGACGCCCTGCTCGCCGATGAGTCAACCAGGGGGGCCGGCCGGGACCTCTCCCCGGGTCTCAGCAGCGACAGCGCCGCCGGCAGCCCAGTCTCCTGCCGCCGCGGCGACTCCCCGTCCCCGCGGGCGTCGCAGCTTCAGAACGGAATAATCCCCAAACCGGGCATCCTCAACCTGCCGCACCCGGGACTGGCCTCGCTGCCCCACGGGGCGATTCCCGGCATGTACCCGGCACCCATGTACCCTTTATCGGCGCTGGGTGGCCAGCACCCCGCGTTCGCTTACAGCGGATTCACGCAACTGACGCACAGCTACCCGGAGCACCTGAAGGCGGCCGCAATGGCGGGGTCCCTGCCCCTGGAGCACTGGATCCGCGCCGGGATCATGATGCCAAGACTTCCAGATTACAGCTGTGAGTGTCATATCAAAGTTTATTTATTCTTTAAAAAAACAAAAACCACCAAAGGCCAAACCACTAATGAAGAGAAATCATTTTTCTCTTCAGCAGGAAGCAGAGGAATGAAACCGATATGGGGAAGCTGTTGTCAAATCACTGAACACATTTATTAGACACAATTTATCTTCTGTATCCATCATCGTCATCATCCCATTATTTATTTACATGTAATATTGCTATTTATAGTATAAACAATTATAATAAAATTAAAATGATAAAATAGGCCTACCAGATACCTCTAACAGATTATTATTATTATTAGAAGTAGTAGTAGTAGTATTAACGATAATAATAATAATAATAATAATAATAATAATAATAATAATAATAATTTACAAATATGTATGGTTATTTATAACAATTATATAATAATAATAACAATAATAATAATATAAAAATGCGAAGAGAATTGGCCAAACAGATTCTCTGATCAATTCAATTTCTTTGGATTATTTATATCCTTGTTCTCATTTTTCAGAATAGTCACGTCTATAAACGTAATAATACCACAGGTGAACTGAGCCTTTCTCAGACACTTTTCAACTGAATTTCTTGATTCATGTCTTCAATTCATTTCACAACCAGCATGATGATAATTTACAGCCTTTCTCACGCGGTATTTTCTCTCTGCCTTCCGCCTGTCTGAGTGTTGGTAACAGGGTGTGCAGCAGCGACCCATCTCTGTCATATTTTCATTCTGGCTCATTCATTTCTCTATAAACGCCAACAAGATGGGAATTGTCTTTGTGCGATGGGGAAACTATAAACAAACACCTAAAACGTTCTGTAGTTCATCAATAAAATCCCCAAAGCCTTCATTGAATTTTCATTACGTTAATGGCATGCCTGTGTTTTTATGGCCACTGCGCCCGCTCTTGCTGTGTGCCCCCCCACCCCCCACCCCCCCGCAAACAATAAAGTGGAGTAACGCCGTTATGGTTAATGATGGAGGAGACTGCGGGCATATGTGCGCTTGTTCCCCGCCGCAAAATTATATTGAACCCTCCTTGTCCTTGGTGTTTGATAAATAAGACTCATGGTCTGGTCAAATACTCCAGACTCATTTAAGGCTTGAATCTTCACCTAAATATCCCCAAATACTCCTAATAAAGAGACACTGCGAATATAAAAAACAAAGTGGGCAGCAGATCAGAATCAGTGGAGCACAATGTCCAGAATTTTTTATTGATCAGAAATATTCCCTGAGAAATCTCTGAACATGTTTAATGTTAAAGAAATGGGTGAATTATAAAACTGGCTCTAATGTGGATCTGCACCTATATTTGTATTGCACTTACAAACTTACTCTACTTATATATATATATATAATTGCAGTGAATGAATGAGCTACAATAACAGGTTCCTCTCCTCCTCCTCCAGCGGGCCCTCAGTCCGGACTCTTGGGGAAGTGCCGGAGGCCCCGCACGGCCTTCACCAGTCAGCAGCTCCTGGAGCTGGAGAACCAGTTCAAACTCAACAAGTACCTGTCCAGACCCAAACGCTTCGAAGTGGCCACCTCGCTCATGCTGACCGAGACACAGGTCAGACCTGAGACCTGCACCCACAGGGACAGCATGACAGCTCCATGTTAGTTAGAGTAAAAAGAGAAGAAGTCTCTCACAGAAGTCAGTCACAGAAGCAAAACGTCAAGTTAGAAAATAAAGTCTCCCAAACAGGCACACATCGAGCATATGTCAGCCATTAAACTCACTTATATTTTCAAAGAAAGACCTAATGTTGATATTCTGGTGTTACTGACAGTGACCTTATTGATTTTTAATAATTAAATGTTGCTTTGTTTTTCTGTTTTCATTGAATATTCCTCCACTATTCTGGTATAATCATTAATTATAATTACAACATATTTGACCAATAATTGATACCTTTATAACCAAGATACTTATATTTTAAAATATTTTTAGACTCAAAAAAAAGGCAGAGGAGGAAGGCGAGAGGAAAAAAGCAATGAACCTTGTGAACTACATTTGAATTGTGTTGAGTTAAAGGTCACTTTTCCTATTCCTCGTAGAATAGACAAATATATAAATTATATTTTATTTGCTGTAAGGACTGGAGACCTGGAATCAAGTAGAAACCCCAGAGAGCCAAACTGAAGCTTTCCTCTTCATCATACTTGGTCTGACTAAATATATGTATTTAAATTGCCCTGTCCTCTCCTGACAGGTCAAGATCTGGTTCCAGAATCGCAGGATGAAGTGGAAGCGCAGCAGGAAGGCAAAGGAGCAGGCCACCGCCTCGGCCCAGTCTGATACTGAGCGACTACGCGGTGGAGGAGGAAAAACAGCCACGGACAAAAAAGACGAGAGCAGGCGAGCTGTGAATCCTGATGATGTGGGGATTGATCTGGATATGGAGGATGGAGAGGAGGAAGAGGAGGACGAGGATGAGGATGAGGAAGAGGAGGAGGTGGAAGGCCAGCATGGTTTTCCTGTTGCTATGGGAAATGGCATTGGGATACCACGATCCACAGATTTCGTCTACAGTCCCCAAAGCCCTTTCTCTGAGGAGGAGCTGCAGGGCGTGCAGGGAGGAGGGGGTGACAGAAAGATTGGAGCAGGACTGTGAAAGACCACACTGGTTTGGTCTCCTACTAGAGACATTACACTAGGACTCCAGAGAAGACACATGTCCAGGCCTGAAGACATTTGTCTGGTCTGCTCTGTGAATGTCAATGTGTTCCAGTCAGGGGGTTTGCTGGAAAAACCGCTTGTTGACACAGTTGCCAGGACTCTGCACTGTGAACTGTGAATAAACCCGCCTCTCCATCCTGTACATTTCATCGCATGCTGAAAGAAGAAGGTGCCTATTATCCTCCCTAGCTGTTGTCATTAGCATCTGGTCATCGTGTCCTTTCTCCGTCCACTGTGTGAGCGACAGATGTGAAGTGTTCCAGGCGGACTGTTCAGACAGCGTGAGAATGTGCAGAACATGCAGCCGCCACTGTGTCGACCAAGCTGCAGTGATGTGCCCCCGAGGAGATGACATGAGCCGATACACAGGTGTTTTTAAATTTGCCCAAACTTCCCTTGTACTATATTTACTAATGTGCATTTTATGTGAATACTGCTGTTTTCTTCTAGATGATGTTTATGAATTTGTTCTTGTCTCCTACATGTAAATGATTTTAATTTATTTGAGATGAATCATATATGTGTATTTATCAGAAACCTGTTTGTGGTGTAGCTGTGGAGTAAAAAAAATATGACAGCAAAATAAAAAAAGAGCTGAGAAATAAGAACATTTATGGCCAGTGTCCTTGTTTGCCAGACTTTTATTAATATTCTACATTTGCGAGAAACGAAAAAATGTTCTGCTCCTGTCGATCAATGAACGACAGAGGCTGGTGATCGTCTAATTTCATGGTGACCCAATCAAAAACTGTGGAGACATTTCAGAACGGCACTAATGTTGCCAGAGGTCAGAGATCACCAAAGTCATTGGGATTCATCCTCATGGAGACTCGTCCAACCTTATATTTCAGTCTGAACCAAAGTAGTGAACTTTGTCCAATTGTGAATATATACAAAATATACAAAACACGAGAGCTCCCATCTTGTGCGTATGGAGTCAGAGTCTGAGATCGAGCCACAGCATCGGCGTCAATCAGTTGCGAGTCATATTCATCTGGGCGTGGCTATTGAGCCAATCCCTGCTGATGTTGGGCGAGAGGCGGGGAACACCCTGAACCACCTGAACAGGTCAACAGTGAATTACTGGGCCGGCATATGAGACAAACACAAACCACTGGGAACCAAACCCGGAACCTTCATGCTGTCAATTAACATTCTGCCCGGTTTGTGTCGAAAGCCAAACTGAAAAATAAACCAGAGACCAACAGATTATTTAATTGAGTAATCCACTAACATGGAGGAGGCTTTAGCTGTGGCGCACACTGCAGCCTCCATAGAGACACTGTGGCTTCACTTTTAGGGTGTAGTTATATCGTCCATCTTTTCCCAGCAGATGTTTGTCATCAACAGTTTACCTAAACTCTCAGAGAAACGTGGCCTATGTTTCCTTTAACAGCAATAAAACTCTTCAGACTTCCTTCAACTCTATTTTTGCCTTTTGTAGCTGCTGCACTGAAAGCAAAGGAACTCAGCCCACAGTTTTAATTGACTACAGAGGCTCTCAGATATTAATTACTCTGTGGGGTTTACTGATGGCCAAATAATTAAGTTAATGAAGAGGAAGTAAAGCTATCAAAAGCCTGATGCTGATGTCACGCAGGCCCATTTTAATTTCCAAGAGCAGCGGCGTGATGAGTGTGTGTAACGGCGGCTGGGCAGTTTATTGGGTTCCCCTGTAAGGGCCGTGATTAAAGAGCAGATTGGAGGACATGCAGTACAGTGTCATTTAGCCCCTCTCACATATTTATATAGTGATTAAATGTATTCTTAACTGGCCGGACGGACACAGGCTGCTGAAGAGAAACAGGGCCGCGCAATGATTAGAAGTAGCTTTAAACGCTGATGGGACTTTTAGTGGCGCATCAAGCATTCATCACGAAGCAATGTAAAGCAGGACAAGGCTTTTTTTTTCAGAGATGCTTTTAAAAACTTTGATGGTATGAATCACAGAGACTCTCAGGCCTCACATAGGAGGTCTTATTCACTTTCATATGAACAAAGCAGGAAACACATATAGGATCAAATAAATCACTTTGAACTGGGAGTATTTTGTTTTTGTATCAGTTAAATTCTGAGTCTTTAAATGCAGATCACAGAATGAGAATAAAATCCAATGACTGAATATTTGTGAATCTCCCTGGTTTAATATACACAAATTAATATATTATTTTACATATTATGAATATTATACATATTGTTGAATGTTGAATTTGATTGATCATCAAACATACTTCAATCTTACATGGGATCTGTCTTTAAAATGAAGGATGGAGCCAACGCAGCTGATTTACTTCCTGCTGATGAGGAGATTGTCTTATTAATGATTTTTATTTATTTTATTTCTGAGAGATGGTGTGAGTCAGGGACAAACTTCATTTATTTTGGTGAGGATCTGGATCAGATTGTGGATCCAGGATATTTTACCTCTTGCTTCAACTTTGTGAGATTTTCAACATTTTAACAATTTTCCGAGGGATTAATAAATTGATCTTGATGGGGAAAAAAACATGTCCATTTAGGAAACTGATGAGTGAGTGTGTAAATCGTTGGGCGTCGATGAACGTACATGCTCCATAGTTCAATTATATACTTTACTGTAGGACGAGAGAGAGAGAGAGAGAGAGAGAGAGAGAGAGAGCGATGGGAAAAATGAAAAATACACACAATAACAAAAATTCAAAAAGCTAAACGTGAAGTTGAGTTTGTGAAAGTTTGACTTGAACCAACCGGGCTGATCACGTCCTGTCATTTCAGGTGACCCACTCAGTTCCGCAGTTGAAGTTTCAAACTTGAAGGACTTTAGAGGAGTTTTCACTGACATTTTCAGACTTGATTTAATAGGAGAGAAAAGAATATACGTAACGAGCTCTGCAGACTGAACCTCCATCAAACGGCAGCTTTTAATTTGGCTGATGAAAAATCATGCGAATCGATAGGAGCTCATTTAGTTGTGTGACTTGTCAGCCTGCATGACAAATGCCATTTGGCCTGTTTTATGACACAACACCCCCCACCCCCCTCCCCTCTGCTCAGTACAAAAATCACAGCTAATTCAAAAGGCAGCGGAGCAATATATGGAGGTCATTGATTCCGTTTCTCTTCTAATTTAATCTGAATACACCAGTCATGTTGATTAAAAATTCCCGGCGTAAATTACCGTTATTGCTGATAATGCTGTCAGTTTTTCTCAACACGGGGCCGAGGAAAAGTGCTGACGGCCTCCTGCTTCTCTGTTTTTGAACCAATAACGTCCGGAGAGCCGGTGTCTTTCAATAAAATATCTTTCAGTGTCTCTTGAATCACTCAAGTCACCTCCGAGATGTCAGATCAGCCCTCAGACACGGAGCGGTTACCAGAACCCCCCATTTTCATAGTTGGACAAATAAATCGGCCTCTTTTTGCTTTGTTGGACAATAAATCAAGGGCCCCTTAAAATATTTACACCCCGGAGTTTAATCAATCAGCAAAATGTCAGGCTCATTACGTAAATATGAACAGATTGTGCGATCTTTTAACGTAATCACATGTATTGGTGCGGGTTTCCCGGGGCCCTGTCCTGTCACTTAACTAATGGCCAAGTAAGGGAGTGAGTGACTGGGCCCAATAAATTCACATCTGTCCGACTTAAAATGCTGTTCCACAGTATGGAAAATGCACCGTTTTTACCAATAAAGTTTATTGAAAAGGCGTGGCCAGGGGGGAACGTATTCATGAGCTTCCTTTATTGTTGCAGGAAATGCACGTTACAGGTGTCGCACCACTTAGGGTGCGCATCGAGTGACGTCTGCGTCGGCGTAACCTTCACAGAAAAACACTGAGCCAGCATCTAACCAAAGCCTGTGTCACATCAAACCGCCCGCGAACAGAATGAGAAATTGAATTCTGAGGTTTCAGACAAGCTATGGGTGTAAACCGTCAAACTGCTTTTTGTTTCTTGCGTATTGGTAAATGTATGTGGTCAGAAACATTTCAGGTAAAATACATTCATCCGGATGTTTCAGCAGGCCTGCGGACAAACAGTGCAAGGTCCACGTCCGCCCCCTTGTGTCAATATACGAGAAAACTCCCAACCTGGAGTTCAGGCGACCCACGGACCGGAAGCTGTCAGAGACTGGTCACCAAAGGGACAAATCAAAACTTAAGACGCATGGACAGACACACAGTCTAACTGTGGTGATTTAAGTTTGTTTGTTTTTTTTGTCATTTTGTGTCTGTTTCTCCTCACCTGCTGTCTGTCTTTTTGTTGTCTAGCTGAAGTCAGTTTTGTGTGTTTGTGGCTGTGTTCATGCAGTTATTATTTCACCTTCTCTGTCTTCATGCAGGTTGTCTTTGTGTCTCTGGATGAAGACTCGTCCTCTCAGTCATGTGACTGACTCTAGAACAGGAACACTGAGCAGACACGTCACATGCCGATGATCTTAACTTTTCTGTGACTTCTTCAAACTGTTTCATAAATTCAACACCACGCCTCTCTGACACGAGGGGTGCGCTCGGCTGTGAGGGGCGGGCCGGCGTCAGCAGGGCGGGTCTGTGTGGGTTTTGAACCTCATGATGAGCAGCCTGTGACCCAGTCGCATGCTTCCCTGAGTCTCTGCTGGTTAAACTGGGAGAAACCCTCTTCCACAGCCTCTCGCGCACCGTCACCGTCACCATGGCCTCCTCAGAGCTCGGTAATACGTCCTCCTAACACTCCACTTCAACTTCCTGCTGCTGCTGTTAACTTTATTTATCTGCGACACTCAGGGTGCTAGCTCACCGGCTAACGTTAGCCGGCGTGGTTAGCGACAAACCTCCAGGTCTCCATCGTGTCTTTAACAACGGTCTCTGTCTCCGTCTGTGTGTGTCCTGCAGCCCTGCTGAGTGTCTCAGATAAAACAGGACTCCTGGACTTCGCTCAGAAGCTGCTGGACCTGGGTTTGGCTCTGGTCGCCTCGGGCGGAACAGCCAAAGCTCTGCGTGGAGCCGGGCTGGCTGTCAGGTGGGAGCCCGGGCTCCAGCTTCACTTCTCCACATGCACCAAGATGCCTGCTCATACCTGCTCATCTAACCCCCCCTCCCCTGTGTGTGTGTGTGTCAGGGACGTGTCTGAGCTGACCGGACACCCAGAGATGCTGGGGGGCAGAGTGAAGACCCTGCACCCCGCTGTCCATGGAGGCATCCTGGCAAGGAAGACCCCCGCAGACACCGCAGACATGGAGCAGCTGGGCTACGGCCTGGTCAGGTGAGAGACACCTGGACACGTCTCACATTTTAATCAACTCAGAGAGTCACATTTCAGAATCTGCACCTGCACAGTCCCAACTGTGAAACACCCCGGTTGCTTGTTCCGTGTATTTGCCCTTCTCTTAAAATCTAAAATATGTTAAAATATTACTCACTGGGTCTAACAACAAACTAGTTGTCCTCCCTTAACAATAAAAACAAAACATGCTATTTTCAAATGACAGGGTCCCTGTGGATCTTTAAGAAGGCATTGAATTTATCTAAAAATCATCAATCAACCAGTCAAGTAGTATTTATAATAGCCCACAAGACAAAACATACAAAACATAGCTTGCCACACAGGGCTTCACAGGGTTAAGACCATGATAGAACGATAGATAGGTAGATAGAACATTTTTTCCTCCCCCATGGGGGAAACACACATTTACAGTGGCTTAGCTTGCCTTAAGCTGTAGGAACCCTGAATTATAATTAAGCCGCTGGCTCAGTATTTACCACACTGCACTCAAAGTAATTCTCTGACATTCCCTGACAACTCTTGAACTAAACTAGTTGAAACTGGAGAGGGGAAAGTTGAATTGGTAAAATGAGTGAGTTAAAACTAAGATGCATGACCGGTGTCACAAGCTAGTCCAGAGAGAGACTCATCTTGGAGCACGTGTCGTAGATCTGTCTGCTGGTTAAGTGGAAAACTGCTGCTCCTGCTGTTGGTCTTGTGACTCTCGTTTGTTGATGGATGAGGTCTGAGGTGGGTTCACAGGATTCACAGCGTCACTGCAGCTAAATGAAACAGCAGGCTGACAGACACAGCTTGGTTGATTAGATGCTGATCATTTAACTCATTTGATTGAAAAATCAAGGCTCTCTGTGTTTCATTGACTGTGAGCATGTGATAAAGATCACTAAGGGACCTGATTTAAAGTGAAACTCGCTGACAGAGAAGCAGCTTTAAAGCCTCTTAAGACTTAAATATATGAAATGATTGTGTTGGTTGTCAGGAAATAACTTAGTTTAGTCACTGAATTATACATTTATACTGAATCAAATCAGATGAATGAGCATGTGCTCTTTGATTGTAGGTGTTGAATGATTTAATGACTGAATTAAGGGCTGAAGGCTGGAATTGAATGATTGTCGGCTTTTTCAGAGTGGTGGTGTGCAACCTCTACCCCTTTGTGAAGACCATCTCCAGCCCTGGGGTTACAGTGGAGGATGCTGTGGAGCAGATTGATATTGGTGAGCCCAGTCGCAGCTAAGTAGTTGATTGGATCTCAAGAAAACAGAATGTTCAATGATTCAATAGCAGAAAGTATCGGAAGTTTTCACAACCTTTATTAAACATCTCTTTTCTTTTTTTCCCCCCTGGTAAAATCTTGATTTTTTTTTTTTTTTTTTTTTTTTAATTTTCTTTCTCTTTCTCAGGTGGAGTAACACTCCTTAGAGCCGCTGCCAAAAATCATGCTCGAGTCACTATTGTGTGCGACCCTGCTGACTATTCGCTGGTCACCAAGGAGATGGAGAGTTCAGGGGAGAGAGATACAACCCTGGAAACACGCAGGACTCTGGCCCTCAAAGTACGTGGTTGTTTTAGTTTTTCTCAAGCACCATTTTAGCTTCCAAGGATGTGAGAGAAACACACTTCAAACTCTCTCAGCTGCTTTAGATAGCTGGGGTCTTTTTAAAAAGACTTCAATGTGGTTGGAAGTATGTTCTAACTTCTAAGATATTACCACTTTAACGTCCACTTAGTGCAACACAAAGTCAGGAAACGGACATTTCAAAGCATATGAATTTAAGTTATTTCATAATCGCATTAACATAAGTGTCTGTTAATTCCAGACAGTCACCGGCTCTGTTGAGAGCCTCAATCTTATAACACAATCCCAAATGTGACAGAACATTTTCAGTCAGTGTCTTGACGATGATTTGCTGGCATGTGTATTTGTCTTTCGCTGACCTTCACCCCTTAAACAAAGTCCAGTGCAGCCTATTTTATCACGTTTTGAAATGTGTCCCGGGTTAAACATGACAACCTGTGAACTGTCACCTTGTTAAGACCCACGTTGTATTTTAAATGTCTCTGTCCTCAGGCCTTCACGCACACGGCGCAGTATGATGAAGCCATCTCAGACTACTTTCGCAGAGAGTACAGCTCTGGGGTTTCCCAGCTGCCTCTGCGTTACGGCATGAACCCTCACCAAGCGCCTGCCCAACTCTACACCCTGCGCCCAGCCCTCCCCCTCAAAGGTAGACTCAGATCACGCCCCTCCCTAAATGAGTTTTTGAAATAATTAACTTAAACATCTCGAAACGCTGTTTTGTTTCAGCTTAGTTCAACTCATGACTTTTAATATCTCTAGGTCCTTATCCAGACTAACAATAATTGTGACGCCCTCTTGACCCTCTTCAGATGCTGTGATCAAATCTCTGGGGATGAACTGAGTGTAATGGACCGAACTAGCTCACCAGAGTTTATAAAATAAAATAAAACCAAACTAATACAATAAACTTGTAAATTAAATTGTATGTGTGAGAGAGATATTTTTGTGACAGCAAGTAAATTTGTTTCTTTGTTTCCCAGTGGTGAACGGCTCCCCTGGCTTCATCAACCTGTGTGACGCCCTGAACGGCTGGCAGCTGGTCCGAGAGTTAAAGAGTGCCCTCGGCTTGGCTGCTGCCACCTCCTTCAAACACGTCAGCCCTGCTGGTGAGACAAAGATAGGGACGCACTCTAACAGCCGAAAAACAAAAACAGAATGAGAAAAATACCTCATCTGGTAAAAAAAATTTCTTGTGAAGGGGCTGCTGTGGGAGTTCCTCTGACTGAGGAGGAAGCCAGAGTGTGCATGGTGCATGACATGTTAGCGGATCTCACCCCACTGGCCACAGCCTACGCCAGAGCAAGAGGTAAAAAATATAGAGCCATGCAATAGTTTACATTTTGTGCCTGAACCCTTTTGCGTGGAGCTGCATTAACCCTGTCTGCATCACCAGGTTCTGACAGGATGTCTTCTTTTGGAGACTTCATCGCTGTGTCAGACGTGTGTGACGTTCCCACAGCTAAGATCATATCAAGAGAGGTAAAGACTTGTCTCAAAGCACTACATGTTTCTTTGCTGTGAGTATACGTTCAGTGGATTGTCCTCAGGTGTCCGATGGCATCATTGCTCCTGGTTACGATGAGGAGGCGCTGAAGATCCTCTCCAAAAAGAAGGGTGGGAAGTACTGTGTGCTTCAGGTAAAGGTTTTATTTATCATAGCTTTTATGACGAGTGGAATGTTCTGTTTGCCTTGACCACTCATGTGTTTTTGTCTCAGATGGATCCAGATTACGAGCCTGAGGAGGCGGAGGTGAGAGTGTTATTCGGCCTCCATCTCAAACAAAAGAGGAACGGAGGCGTTATTGACAAGGAATTCTTCAGCAGCATCGTTTCCAAAGGCTCTGTACGTCAAAATTGTCAGCTTTAGAGAGAATTTTAAAATCATGTCAAAGAATATTTTCTCCACCTGGAGGGGCCGGCTCTTGCTGGCAGCCCCCCCAATACGTTGATGCCAAAGGGTTCCCCCTTTGACCTTGTTCTTTGTCCACAGCTGTCTGAGGCCGCGGTGCGTGACCTCACGGTGGCCACGATCGCCGTCAAATACACTCAGTCCAACTCCGTCTGCTATGCTAAAGATGGACAGGTAAGAAGAGGCGGCTGAATGAAATCAGAATCATCCACATTCTTCTTTGGCTCATTCGTTTCTTGTTTTGTTTTGCAGGTCATTGGTATCGGTGCGGGGCAACAGTCTCGGATCCACTGCACACGGCTGGCAGGTGACAAAGCCGACAACTGGTGGCTGAGGCACCACCCGTGTGTCCTGAACATGAAGTTCCGCCCCGGTGTGAAGCGAGCGGAGATGGCCAACGCAATCGACCAATATGTGAGCAACACTATCGGAGAGGTAAGGACAGTCACAGGCTCGTTTCACCTTTAACCCACTGATCAGTCTGTGTGGGAACACTTCCCTTTAACGTGTGTGTTTTATGCTGCCAGGGTCCAGACCTGGAAATTTGGAAGTCAATGTATGAAGAGGTGCCTGAGCCTCTGTCAGAGACTGAAAAGAAGAACTGGATCAGCTCCCTGCAGGCGGTTGCCGTCAGCTCTGACGCCTTCTTCCCCTTCAGAGACAACATCGATCGAGCCAAACGGGTAACTATCACAAAAGCGTGTGGTGTGGCTGTGTGCACTTTAAAGAGAGCTTAACTAAACATCTTCTTTCGCACCTTACTCTTCTTTTTGCTTTGCATCTGTTGCTTGTGAAACATCACCAACATGTTCCGTGTTGTCACGTGGCCACGCTGACATTTTACTAACCGCCTGCTGACGCCTCTCTCCCCTCTAGAGTGGTGTGCAGTTCATCGCTGCCCCCGCAGGCTCTGCTGCCGACCAGGTCGTGATCGATGCCTGTAACGAGCAGGGCATCACTCTGGTCCACACCAACCTGCGGCTCTTCCACCACTGAGCAGCTCTGTTTTTTTTTCAAGTTTACTTATTAGGGTAGTTTTTCTATCCCGGCTGTTACTTAGAACATTCCTACCTGTGACGAGGTGTGCAACGCTAACTGTATCCATGACTTGTGAGCCTAACATCTGTCGATGGTATGTTTATCACATTTCAGTGCTGAATAAACTGTAAATGACAGTTAACAGGCGTTTTGTCTGTCTTTATTTTGCCGGTCTGGTCAGTGGATCCAGATTTTAATAGTGTTAGTCCCAGCTTGTTCAAGAGCACAGCCAAGAGGTCAAAACCAAACAGCAGCCAGCTAAGTCAGCCATACATTTCTTTGAAGAGCAGAATTTAAGTGTAAGTCAGGGATCCAGTCTGGGCTTGATTATATATCCAGTCTCAGATAATGTTTTTAAATTATTTGGTTTATGAAATGTTCTTATGAAATAGGCATCTCACAGATGAAGAGTAAAGCCATCATCAACTCTAAATGAAGGCTAAAGTAGTCACGTCTCAGTTGCCGCCTGCTGGTGAGCTCCTATACAGATCATGAACTCTGCTTCCTCCGTGTTAGTTGATGGGGCATGGATAAAATTAAACTTTATTAAAGCTGACTGAGTGTTTTTTTTAGGTTTTCATGTCACTGCTTTTCCAGCGAGTTTGGTTTTACTAGTTGATGCTGTTACCATGTGGTGACACCAGATGGCAACAAGCTGCAGTTCACTGGGTGACCACTGCGTGAGGCCGGCTCCAAGAACTCATCAATCCCCACTGACATGTTAGTGTTAGTGTTAGTGTTCACATGTTAAAAAGCATGACTTTGGAGTACAATTAAACCTGTTTACAGCCTGGTTTTAGTCTCATTCACAATGTTCTTCCTTCATAACAACTCTGATGGGGGTGAATTACTCACTTGTTTCTACAATATAGAGGTACACTATATAGTTTTTAGTTGTGTATTTTTTTTAGCTCTCTAATTGACCAAAGCCAAACAACAGTGAGGTTTGGTTTCAGGATTTCTCCAGCTTTATTAAAACAAGGGACTTCTTTCTGTCAAAGATAGAAACAACTTGACAACAAAGTACAAAAATAGAACAGTTCAAATTCTCACATCCCAGTTCACACACTCACACGTTGAGATTAAAGGGATAAATTAGTACAAAGATATTCGGGATTAATAAAGTGTCAATCACACACAGTGCGACCCCTAGGGGCCAGAAGAGGGGCTGTAGGAAAAGAGACACGCTTCTTCATGGACAAAACTACATTGACATTCTTTAACAGTGCTTACTTTCTGACAGCTTCTGCTCCTTCCACATGGAAATGTTTTAGAATTCCTAAATCTAAAACAAATGCCAGTTTGACAAGAACATAAATATGACACAGGCCCGGAACTACTTCAGTGGATGGAAACCTTACAAAATAAAGGGAAAAGGGTCTGTCGAGAATCTTGAATTTAGAGAATTCGATAACGATAGTAGAGGATAATGATTAAGGCAGCGAGGCGAGGTGTAACATGTTGGCTGAAAGTGTCAGAAAGTGATCAGGCAGTTGTTTGGGTTCAGTCACAGACAGCGTGGCATCGACAGGGTGAGACAGTGCAGCGCTTGGACGGTGAGGGAGCAAAGCGAATGTCGGACGACTGATCCTTTTATTCCCGGGGAATCGGTTGAGCCAGCGCGTCCGCCAGCAGCTCGGGTCGGAGGCACTCGATCGGGCAGTGGATATTCTGCAGGAAACATTGGAAAGGTTAGAACACGTGCAAACCTGGATTCTCAGCAAAAAGGAAATGTATCATGGGAGTCAATGTCTTCGCCAGCATGGTGAATGAAAATCATCAACTTCCCATGGAACTGTGGATTCCTCTGTTTCAGTGTAGAGCTGCTGTCAGGTGAACTGAACTGACCATTCTGTGCAGGGTGTTGTCTCTGTATCTCACAGGCTGCAGCAGACTGGCGTCAACATCCGTGCCTGGTTTGCGGCAGTTCTCACACCTCCAGCCCTGAGGAGACAAAACCATCCTCAGCCTCACGCATCTGCACGTTGCCCTCCATCGATCCGGGATAGCAGGCATCGCAGAGAGGGAGGCTGATGTGTCGTACCTGCTGACCCCCGAAGCATGTGCAGGTACAGATGGCTCCCAGGTACTCCTTCTGCCAGACGTTGCCCACCTGGTAGGTCTTCCCCTCGTCGTAACACGTGGATTCGTCTGTGATGAGCGGGAACACGTTGGGTTCACATGCAGCGTCTTTCTGAGAGTGTCATGGAACATTTCAGCCGGGTGGATGAGAGGCCTTACGTGGTTCGCACTTGAACTCTCCCTTGCCGTTTCCCAAACAAGTGCAGCTCATCAAGTGGCCGTTCTCCGCGCGGCGGTCCCACTTCTCTCCGATGCGATGGTTGACGCCGTTGTCGTGGCACCACTCTAAATCAGAGACAGAATAACACGGGTGAGATCATTCCAAAGAGAAGGTGCAATAAAGTTTGACGACAGCGACTTAAAGGATTTAGACTTACAAACACGTCTTGAAAATCAAATCCAAAACTTACTGGAGGAATCACATCTGAAGTGGCCACTCCCCAGACCCAGGCACTTGCACCACAGCTTGAAGCCGGTGTCGGACATGCGCTCCCACTCAGCGCCAACGTCGTGGTGGGTTGCAGTGAAGGCATCATAGCAGGAGTCCCCAGAGGAGGGCCCTCCGTCCGGGACTGGAACAGGAGGAAGAGCAGGCAAATGGATGTTGATGCAGGTGTGGCCTTGATTCGCTGAGTCTCAGCAGTAGCTGTAGGTCGCTTACTTGTGTTTCCAGCGGTGACCACCTGCTCCAGAATCTTGTGCTTGAGCGCCCCAATCAGAGCCTCCACCAGCACCTTGTAGTTGGCGCCGGGGGTGAGTCCTATCAGGGTGGCTGTGGTGGCTGAGCTTGGCAGACGGACCTGGACAGGCAGAGACGAGGTTACATCACATAAAACAAGAGTTTTCGTTCCATAGAAACGGCGATCGAACGCCCTTGTCTCTTACCTGGAACATCTTCTCATTTAACTGTGTGAGGGGGTGGCAGGACACCAGGTAAGCGCTGCTCTGGCTGTACGGCTTCCAGGAGATGGTGGTCTGTGTCTGGGCCTCTTGTGGCACCCCCGTGTCGTTGCCGAACGGGACGCCGACGGGCACGTTCAGCTTCAGTACGGGCAGCCTGCGGCCTTCTGTGTCAGGGAGGGACACAAAGACCAGGGGCTCACGCACCTGCCCGTAGGGATACTGTGGGTGGCCACTGTTCCCATTGTTGTTGTGCTCTATGTACTCCACATGCTGGTTGTGGTCGCCAAAGCCGTCCTGGCTATGTGGACCCACTACATGCACTCTATTGTCCAAGGGAGTTTCTGGCACATCCAGCTTGTCACCACTTCCAGGGCGGTGGGGCAGAGGCAGGGGAAGCAGGGAGTCTGGTTCTGGGCAGAGAGACGGGGTTAGGGAAGCGAGCAGGTTAGACAAGTCGGGTGAGGGGGGAGGTGAAGCAGAGCTGATGTTACATATCTCTGCCAGCAGGGGGCGATAGATATGCAGCATCACTGGGGTTCTGTGTCATCAATATTGTAGTATTGCAAACACACGGGCTATATTTTTGAATGACATTTCCATAGGCATTCAAAATACAAATATCAGAAATATTTGTATTGAATGGAGTTTGACTGCAGTTTATCCCGAAGCCTCTGAGTAGATTAAAGCTGCCTGTCAAACCCATTTTCACACTGCACCTTTACCTGGTTCCAGCTTGATTTCCTCTGCGAGGTCATTTCAGCGTGTACCTGTTACCATTACGTTTGTCCCAGTACAGAAGGGAAGAGTGATAATACTCACGGGTCCTGATTCGGCCCACCAGAGGCGTGCTCCTCTGCGTGTTCTGGAGGGCAATGATCTTGATGATGTACTCTGTGGCTGGTCTCAGGTCTGGTGAGAGGAACAATTACTGCATTATTGTTGCAAAGAAAATAATAACAAAGCCAGGGAACCATGGATTTCTGCAAACCTGAAGCGTGTGCGAGCACATACCAGAGATGGTGGCGTAGTTCTGACCAGCGTGGGGTCGAGGGAACAGCTCCTGTGGAGCTCTGCCAGACTCCTCGTAGGTGATGTAGTATCCCGTGATCTGCGTGGCAGGAGGCTGCCAGGTGAAGGAGATGGAGGTGGGCGTCAAATGTGTGAACTGAATGTTGGTGGGAGCCTGGACCACTGGTTGAGCTGTGAAGACAAACACACACCGGGTCATCTGGACAGTCAGTCCGTTACATGCAGTACTGCACCTCCATTAGGCCACATGGATTCTGCACAGACACCACATGGCTGTTAAGGATGAGGGATGATTGATTCATGAACATGGACGGATGAATAGGCTTGGGTGGTACCTGTTTGAATCTTGAGTGTGAACGGAGCGCTCCTGGTGTTGCCGTTCAGAGTGTACAGGTTGATGTTGTACGTGGTGCCAGGCTGCAGACCTGAGGGGAATCAAGTGAAACAAATAAATAAATCACACCTCAGAAACATTCTCCTGCCGTCTCTTTAAGGTTCAAGCAGGAACGAGGCGCTGTACCCGTGAGCGTGTAGCTGCGTGTGTCTCCTGGCATGGTCCTGCTCATGGTTGGGTGCGAGGCACCGGAAGGCGTGGCATCGATCAGGAAACCAGAGATGGTTTCGATCTTGTTGCGCCAGCTCAGGGTGAAGGAAGTGTCCGTCACGTCAGTTATACGCACCCGGCGAGGAGGACTCACGTCTGCGAGGATGAGAGGAAAACCGACATGAGGCAGAGCAGTGGACGATAACCTGTGGGGACTGATTTCTGGTGCACCCAGTGACCTTCCAGTGTGGTGGCCTCGCCCTCCAGTGGTCTGCTGGAAACAGAGTTCTTCAGAGCGTAGACCTCTATCTGGTACGTGGTTGCCACCTGCGATCCAGACACAGATATTTGCCGCTGATATTTGCCCACTCACTGACTTTGAACCCGTGTAAATAGACCAGACGCGTGTTTACCATGAGCCCGGGTACGACAACACGTGTGGTGTCCGGAGCCACGTTCATCTCTTTGGTGGGGTTGTTGATGTTCTTGGGAATGATGACCACACGGTAGCCCGTCAGGTGTGCGGTGGGGGCGTGCCATGACACAGTGAAGGTGGAGGGACCGACCTCGGAGATCACCAGGTCGGTCGGAGCGGGGATCACTGAGATCAAAGGCAAAAAAAATAAAAAATTTAGAGTTGGAGTCTGGGGATAAATAAACTGAGCTGTGAATGACTTTTTCCACAGTCTGTACGTCTACCTGTGGCCTGAGTTCCCACTAAAGGTTTGCTGGGGGTGCGGCCATGGAAAGCGTAGACTTTCACCGTGTACTCGGTCCCGGGACGAAGGCCCCTGAGCGTCACGCTGTCCTGGTCACCTCTGGGCGCAGGACGCAGATCCCTGTCGCCCTCCTCTGGGCTGGAGTACACGACGCGGTATGATGTCACTGTGCCCTCGGGGCTCTCCCAGGAGATGTGCATGGAGGTGGAGTCGATGTCGGAGAAGGTCAGGTCCTTGGGACGGTCCATAGCTGCAGGAGGGGAGGGGGGTCATTCCAGCGCTGAGCATTAAGGAACACATTCACCTCTGATACGAATACGAATAGATCTGAAAGCAAAGTGCAGCCTCCATCCTCAGGGACCCCACCCACCCCAACATGGACTGTTTGCACTTCTGCCCTCCAGCCAGAGGGGTTAAAAGCAAAACCACCTGCTCAAACACTCATTCTTTCCTTCCGCCATCACACTGTTAAACCACTGAACACTATTACTACCTCCAGAGCATTACCTGCAACATGTACGTGTACGGATATGTTTCACATTTTTCACACTTTTATCTGCACATGTGTTATATTTCAAATTCAATATACTTGTCATATTCTGCATATTAGTTGTATTTAGATTTCAATTCAGACTAAAAATGTCCCATCTTGCATATTTTCTTTGTTTGTATTTAGAAACTCAGAGTTTATATTTCTAATTGCATTGAATTGATCTACTTTTAACTCACAGGCATTCAGCGTGGACAGCAGAATTTCATTGAACAGGGAACACGTACATATGACAATCAACACTTTGAATCTTGAATCCTGCATGGGATTTAAATGAAGAGGTTCTAAATAGATAATGTTATATTTAAACCTTTAAAAATAAATCAATAAAATTGTACTGCCTAAAAACTGCAGCATAAATATATCTCATATCATCATCAACAACAATACAAATAATAAAATAAGATATTAATACAGAATAAAACTGGTGAAATGAGTCAAACTGACCAGTGATGGTGTTCTCCACCGCAGGGGAAGAGGGCTGCCCGTCGTTGCCCAGCGTGTAGACACTGACAACGTACTCGACAGTGGGCATCAAACCTGTGAACGTTATCTGTGTCTGATCTGTAGCAGAAGAGTAGGAAAGACACCGGTGAAGAATGTTCTGGTCATATATGTGTATATAATGTCAGTCTGGTTGTGGACAGTTGTTTTTCTCACCTGGTGCCACCACCTCAGAGTAGGAGGGCCCCAGCCCGTTCTTAGGGACACTGGTCACCCTGTAGCCTCTGATTGGACCCTGAGCCGGAGACCAGCGCACAGTGATGGCGTTGTCGCTCACGTCGGTTACTTTCATGTCAGTGGGAGTCTCCACATCTGAAGGAGAAACGCACACACGACGCCGTGGTTCACACCCTCCCCACAGCAGTGGTTTTGTCTTCAGCAGGCGTTCGTGCATGTGTCTGTACCGGTTTTGTGTGTGATGTGGACCGGCGTGTTGGAGGCAGGGCTGTCCCCTCGCGTCGTGACGGCGCTGACCGTGATTTGGTATTCAGTGCCGGGATTGAGACCCGTGATGGTGGCTGTGGTCTGACTGCCCGGGATGGTGAATTCCTGAGGAGTCTCGCCACCTTGAAGCCAGAGAGAGATGAAGGGTCGAGTGTTAGACTCAGAATGCGGCTGAGCTCTCTGAGGAAACGATGGAAACACAGGTACTGACTTGTCCCGCGGTAGGTGATCCGGTAGTTATTCACTGTGGCCGTGGGAGCGTCCCAGCGGATGGTGATGCTGGTGGGGGTGGACGACGTTACCTCCAGGTCAGTGGGGGCGTCCGAGACTGGAAAGAAACAGAAGAAAATAAAAATGAAAAAGTGAAATCAGGATTCAGCTGCTGAAGGTCGGTGGAGGAAGACAGCCAGAGGAGATGGTGGAAACCAGTGTGGAGACTCACTGGTGGCCTGTGTGCCAGTTAAAGGCAGACTCTCCTGGTTGTTGTTGACAGCATACACATGGATGAGGTACTCCGTCTCTGGTGTCAGTCCAGTCAGGGTGAAGCGGTTCCTGGTCGGGGGCAGCCTCTCCTCCTTGGTCCGCCCGCCGCTCGTCTGCTGATAGCGGATGCGGTAGCCGGTGATGGCGGCGGTTGGAGCGATCCAGTGAACGATGAAGGAGTTGGTCTGGATTTCAGAGAAGTCCAAACCAGTGGGGGAGTCCAGAGCTGGAGGGGAGAGCATAAAGAGGTTTAGGAAAATGTATTATTATGAAAATGATCATTAATAATGAGTAGAGAAATAATGAATTATAAACATATCTTATTTAAGTAAGTAATTATGTATTTTCTGATATACCAGACAAAATAATAATAATAAAACATTTAGAGTAAAGTGTGATAAACTGTGTCCCACTCACTTGTCCTCTGAGTCCCTGTGGCTGGTAGACTCTCTCGTTCACCGTACACACACACCACACTGATGCGGTAATCTGTGTTGGGCAGCAGATCTAACAGGAAGTGGCGAGACGTGACGATGGAGCAGTTTAAAGAAACGCAACTTCATTGCTCTCCGTCGGAAACACGGTTCTCATGTCTGCCTTACTCTGCAGCAGGAAGGTGTTGGTGGCTCCGCCCACGTTGACTTCCTTAATGTCGTCGTCTGTGGCCACGGGGTGGTAACGGATGACGAACCGAGAGATGTCGCTGGGCGTGGCCACGTGCGGGACCGTCCAGGTCACCCTGATGTGATCAGGGCCCACTCCTCCAAACTGCAAGTTGGTGGGAGCGGGAATAGCTGCAGGAGGGAAGGGCGGAGAAAGTTACGGCGAGCGCCGGAACAACAGAGACACTAAGAAAAGGGCTGTCAGTGCGACTGCATCACTTCTCTGAGACTACAACCCACTGATGGAGTGAAAGAGTCAAATCACCAGCTTGTGTTTGCTTTGTGTATGTGGTCGGCTCGCTTTCCCCTTCCTCCGTAACAGTGACGATACTGATGTCATAGTCCACGCCGGGCTCCAAACCATGAAGCTGGTAATAACCAGCAGATGCTTCCACCATATCTTGAAAAATTGGCAAACTCTCGCCTGACGTCACTACCATTATCCGGTAACCAGTTATGGCAGTATTGTTGGGGGGGATCCAGCGCAGGCCAATGGTGGTGTCAGTAATGTCGACAAAGTCAATTTGTCTCGGTGTGGGGATTTCTGAAAGGGTTAGGCCAGTGGTGAAGCGCAGGCACAATTACAGAGACACAATCCAATTCATTCATTTCATTCCCAAGAAGCAGATCAGAGTGGAACAGAGGCCATGCTCGATGGGTAATTACACCAAACATTAAGATTTATAGCCATATAAACACATGAATTAATTCTACCATTCTGGTCATGCAAATAATTATGCAAATTATTGATTCTCCATCCCATTCAATAAATATCCTCTGCGTGCATGGTCATGTTAGTAATTAAAGCTGCATCAAAAAAATAACAATGTCCTCATCAGATATTTTGTGATTCTGAGTCAGTGGAAACCAAAAGGGTGAAAATAACTGGGCGCCAGATGAGGTGAGAATGTTGACTGGTGGACAGGTGCATATTTTCCAATTTCTTTTAAAGTTAATTCTAATTTTTTCCCTTAAACTCCAACATGGAGTTGATGCTGTGACAAGAGAAGGGTTGTAATGAAAATGTCAATAATATTAGAATAAGGTCAGAGATTTTAAAGGGGAATTCAAAACATCAACCTGTCGCCTGCTTTAAAATGAGGACGTGGAGCAATGTGTTGAAGTTATACTTTAGTCTTTTGGTTAATGTCATGACTCTCAGAGCTTTGAGAAGACTGAAAGTAGCTGAGTCTGTTCTGGATGAACAAACTCAGCCTCTCTGTTGGAGGAGGAAATGTTGCGTAGTAATCGACGTTAATATTGGTCTTTTCGCTGTATTCTCAAAATATATTCTCTTTCTTGCCCACTAACACTTGTCCTGGTGGCTCCTACCTGGTGTGACAATCGTGGACACGGGAGCACTGTCCAAATGTCCTTTTACGGTGAAGACGCTGATGTTGTACTCCAACCCCAGATCAAAGTTCTCGAGTATCATTGAGGTCTGATCAGGCCGGGCAAACTCTTCGAGGGAGTTTCCTCTCTGGCCGTTGGTGGGCGTGCTCGTCACCCTGTAGCCTGTGAGGCCTGCGGAGCGAGCAGATACGTGACAGATATGGAGGAGACAGAACATAATGTCATGAGGTTGAGCCACTGTGAGAAATGAAAGAGAAATACCGGGAAGAGCCGTTTGTCCCGGTGCAAAAAAGAGAAACCACGTGAAGGCCAAGGTCTAGACTTGCCGCGATCCAATGGGCTGCCAGCGTGAGGCGAGCACAGTCAATATTTACCTGGTGTTTTGGAGGCGATCCAGTGGACAGTGAGATCTCCTGTGTTTGGGTTGGACTCCACTCTGAGGTCAGTGGGAGGAGACACGGCTGCAAGGACAGACAAACATGAGACGCTCAGGACAACGGTCGCCTCTGCCGAGGGGTCGGGAACCGTCGCACGACGCAAATTCAGAAGAAGAACAAGTGTTAAAGTGTTAGAAACGCACAAGTGACAACGGTGCGGGTGATGGGGTTTCCACGGTTGCGTCCATTGAAGATGGGCTGAACGCTGTATGTGTACTGGTTTCCAGAAATCAAGTCTGGGATGTAAATACGTCCTGAGTCAGAGGTCTCTTCTCTGGGAGACTCGCCCTCCTGGCTGGGCAGCACCGACATCTAGAGAGAGGCAGGCAGGGGTCAGAGAAAAGATGGGAAGGTCGGGGCAGAACAAAGTGTTTCTTTACTCTGATCCGGGTTCCTACCTTGTAGCTGAACCTGCGTACAGGTAACCAGGTGATGATGATAGACGTGTCCGTGACCTCTGTGCTGAAAGGTGGAGCATTTCCCATCTGGGGGGCTGGGCGGACAGCACAATGGAAGGGAAACTATATTGACATATCTGCAAGAACCTTCTGCTGATGTTCCGTCTGTCTCAACACTGACCAGTGGTAAACGACGTCGTGACGCCCTCGCTGAGCTGGTTGTCCAGCTCCGAGTGCAGGACGGCAGTGTACGGGGTGTCCGGTCGCAGATTCCTCAGCGGGAACTGCGTGACTCGGCCCGGGATCCTCTTCTCGATGGGGCTGGAGCCCTCGATGCTTAGATAGAGACGGTAGCCGGTGACAATGGCGCGGGGCGCGTCCCAGATGACAATCGCATTGTCAGGGCCGATGTCAGTGAAGCGGACGTTGGTGGGAGAGTCGGGCTCTGAAGGAGTCGATAAATATCAAAGACGTGAGGCAGAAGTTGGCGTAGTGCCCCTTTGTCGACTGAATTAGTGTATGGTGACACCTACTGGTCGACGTTTGGCCAACGAGCGGCTCGCTCTCCACTCCGCTGCTGATGGCGTAGATGTAGAAACGGTAGACTGTGCCTGGCTGCAGGTGGGTGATGTCAGCATATGCGTTGGGGGAGATGGGCAGCTGAAGGGGCCTCGTGTCAGCGTCATTGGGGCCGACAGGGGAGAAGATCACCCGGTAACCAGTCACCTCGCTGGGGGGACCGGTCCACACTATGGAGATCTTCACGTCGGAAACCTCGTAGAACTGCAGGTCTGTGGGCGCCGGGACCACCTCTGTGGACAGAGAGGGATGGACTCAGTAAACCATTCTGCATTTATGGTATTATACTGGTGTGTGTTGGAAGAGGGGTCACTCGGGGGCCAGAGGTATAGCTTTAGCTGTCAAAGCATGTTTTGACAGGGCAGTGCTTTGACACGCTGTCGTACCCAAAAGCCTAAAGCTCTGCAGCCCTATAAGGAACCAGCAGCTGTAGGTATGAGCTTTAATCCTGCCCAGCTGTCACTGACGTCCAAAGAAGTATCTAAAAATGTACGTTCCAAAGACCAGGCTGGCCGCTGTGCCATGTACTTACCAGGCAGAGGAGACCCAGTGGTGGTGACCTGCACAAACACAGGCTCGCTCTCCTGGTTCTCCTCCACGGCGTAGATGCTGATGTTGTACAGCAGGCCGGGGAGAAGGTCAGCCAGGGTCACCGAAGTCTCCGAGGCTGGCAGGTTCAGCTCCGTGCTGCTGCCTTCCACGGAGGGCGTGTACACCACACGATAACCTGGCAGAAACCCACACACACGGTTACATCTCTCTAATCCCAACCCCCAGGTTAAATCACGTTCATACAGAGGGTCTCTGTTCACCGGTGATTGGAGCCTGAGGTCTGGACCAGCTGATCCGAATGGAGCTGTCTGCCACCTCATCAACGGCGTGCTTGGTGGGGGTGTCAGGAGCTGTGGGAAGGGCAAACCATTGTCATTATATAAATATTTCTGCTACAACCTTCTGAATTTGTGTGATCCTGAGCTGAAGGTGGCCGCCTCGTACCTGTGGTCTGAGACGTGCTCATGATGAGTTTCGGGTTCCCCTGATTCGGGAGCTCGAAGACGTTGATGTTGTACCTGCGTCCCGGCAGCAGATCGCCGATGGTGACGGAGGTGGACGTGCGGGGCACATCTGGACAAGCAGATAAACCCATGTTGACATTTAACATCATGTCGCTAACAACAACTGAATCCTTTCTGTGCGACCTTATTAAAGCATTAAGGGGGCGACGGTCTCTGACCTAGGACTTTCGGCTTGGCCCCGTCCTCACTGAGCTCGTACTCCACCCTGAAGCCAGAGATGGTAGACGAGGCCGACGTCCAGGACACGACGAAGCTGTTGGAGGTGATCTCTGTCACTGACTCCGAGGTGTCCAACTCTGCAGGAAGCTGCACTGACTCTCCCTCTGACGTCTCCACTGAGAGAGACCACAGGGGGCACGGCGGTCACGAGAACGCTCCTTTAAATCTGAGGCGCTGAGAGAGCGCTACCGCTCAGGTCTACTCACAGGAACCGTGGGTGGTGGTGAAATCGAAGCGCGTGACCTCGCGTTGTCCGTAACGCAGGACGCTGATCAGCTGACCCTCGTATGTGACGCCTGGACGCAGCCCGCTGATGGTATAGGAGTTGAGGTGGCCGGGGATGGTGACCTCCTTCCAGGGTGCTCGCACATTTTTCTACCAGGGGAAAACATTTTTATTGAGGGGTTTGAAATAAAGTGTTACTGACAGGTATGCAGTTCATGTGGTACAGTCACGTATCGCAGAACATGAACCAGAGTAGCTTCGGGAAAAACATCTAATACCTCTAATTGAATTATAAATCAAATGTATTGAATAATTCAACAAAACCTTTTTGACAGCACATTAATGATATGAATTTGTTTTGAAAGCTTTGGGGATTTATTTAGTAGCTAGTCTGTGTATTTTGGACCGCCCCCCGGCTCAGACTGCCACATCCTGCTTTAGAAGTATTTCGACTGGGTTAGCATGAGGCTGGAAAACTTTCTTAGCCTCTCTCAGCAGGAGCGCCAGATCAGGACCAAAATAAACAAAACCCCTTCAAAGGAAATCTGCTCGACTTGAGGAAAAAAAGAGGAGAAAATAAAAACCTCAGAGAGGAGGGGGGCATTCTGCTCAAGAAGAGAGGGTTGGTTTTATTTATGAATACTAATCTGTAACCTGTGTTGACTCACAATTCTCCATTTGAGGATGTACTGGGTGATGTGCGCAGACGAAGGAGCGTTCCACTGGATGGGGTGGGAGTCTGGTTGTTTTCCGGCCTCGGTGATGATCACCTGGACGGGCCTGTGGCCGTCTGAGTCAAGAAACAGAAAGGTTAGGGAGGACATCAGCCGAGAAAGAGGAATCGCACATTGTCAAATGGACATTTAATATATCAGTGCGACATGGAGGTTTCTCCCTCTGCTGAGGCTCTGTTAGATTCATTGTTTTGGGATTTGAACCAAATCACCAGACGGTGCTAAACCAGCTGAAACAACCACCGACATCTTTCACTCCGACATGACACCTGAGTACTATATTCATCATGGTTTATCCAGGCTCAGGAACACACACACACACACACACACACAGCATCACAGGAGCATTTCAGGGCTCCTGGGTGGGGCCCCGCATTTAACCTCCTCTAATCCTGGCATATAAATTATTGGGACATCTCTGGCATAAAAAGGAAAGAGTAATTTCATACACACACATTTCACTTCTAGTTGTTTTCTGAACTCTGGGCAGGGGGGTCTGTGACATAAGGAGTCATTGGGGGCTTTCAAAATAATGGTACAAAGGTCATAAAAAAGAAGTGCCCATTCTGTGGATGAGTCGGCCATTTGCCTTCTTTCTCCTCAACGCCCTGGTCCACACACACACACACACACACACACGCTGTCCTCTGACGGATCCCAGTGAGAGAAACTGTACCTTTTTTTCAGGTCAACGTTTGATTCAGGAGCAAAGTATCACATTAGGCAATGTTTACCAAACCGGTGTAAGAGATACTGGAGGCAGGAAGTGTTTTTAAAGCCCCTCACCCCCCACATCAAATTCCCATCAGCAGGTCAACACAAACAACCCCCAACTCCAGGCAGGTGAGGAATAACCTGAAAGACCAACCAACAGGGGCGCTTCAAAGTGGAGGAAGGAAAAAAAAACAAGAAAAAAACGACCCCCGCTGACCTGGGGCGGCCTTTTCATTTCAGGGACGTGTGAGCAGAGGCGTCAGGTGAGAGGTGGACGTCAGTTGAAGTTAAATAAGCGCCGCTAACACAAATAGAGCTCTTAACAGCTCAGAGACAGCTGGGAAATAAGAGCCAGTCTAGTGCTCTCATTAAAATAATGCTCCTTATTTGGTCACGATGGCCATTACTGCTGTGTCATCATGTTGAGAGAGCTGGATAAACAGACTGGAAAACAAAGTGCACACTCAATAAAACCTTCACTTCTGTTCAAGTTTAAACTTATTACGTAAAGACATCTAACACCGTAAGACTTTAATGCTCCAACATCAGGGTTGATCGAGAAAGATGTGAAGTTAAAAGTAGAATATTTTTGCTGGGACTTAAGTTGACGTGTAAACATGGAGCACATCAGAAATGTCAAAGTTTATTCAGCTGACAAACACATGCGGCTCAGGGTGCGTATTCAAAGTGACCATGCTGGGAGGAGTCTCTTTCCTACCTTGGTACTTCTGCTGGGGTTCACACCTCATCTCCCCGTTCCCGTTGCCATAGCAATAGCAGCGGTAGTGGATGCCATGGATGACCTTGTCCCAAGACTCTCCGATCTGGTGGAACTCCCTGGTCTGCGGCTCCTGACACTGATCTGTCGTAAAAAACCACACACAAGACGACAGTGTTGGTGACATGGCCCAGAGCGTGGTGCGGCAGTGATTCTCAGCTGCAGGGAGCCGCCAACGCACCGAGGGCGTCACACTTCCAGCGCCCGCGTCCCTGCCCGTAACAGGTGCAGTTCATCATGTAGCCCTCGTTGTGGCGTTTGGAAAACTCCTGGTTGACCTCATAGGTGTGGCCGTCGACAATACACTGATCTACACACACAGGCGTGGGGGGGGGGGACAAGGACACGCGTGTCATGACCTCATGTGACTTCTGTTGCTTTCGCTCAAACCGTTTGTGTCGTAGTTCGCTCTCTGACCTTGAAGCTGCGAGTAAGCGATGCAGCTCCACTCGCCCCGGCCGTTGCCCAGGCACGTGCACTCCATCATGTGACCCATGATGTCGTGGCGTTTGTCCCACTTGTCGCCGATGCGGTGCATCACTCCGTCGTTGGTGGTGCACACCTCCTCGTGGGCTGCGTGAAGAAGACAGAAAAACAAGGAATGGTCGACGGCTCTGCCGGCTGGTCCTGTTGGTTGTGTAACAGCCTTAATGGCGCCAGAACTCTCCCATGACCACGAATGTTCTGTCCTCTGAGAGTTGGCAATTAGTCCGCAAGTGACCCAAACAAGCGCCGTCATTATCATCCATGAGAACGAGATAAGAACCAAAGCATTTAGCAAACGATTTCAACAAAGTCAGTCGAGAATAAACCAGATGAACGAGCCGCAGGCGCACGCTCACCGGCCATGGGGCAGAATCCAAAGTGCTTCTCCTCGTCATAGTTGTAGGTGGTGCTGCACCACCTCATGCCGTCACGGCGTCCGTCGGCCGTGCAGTCGGTGTAGTTGCGGCCGCTGTAGAGGAAGGGGAAGTGGCACAGGGCGCCGTTGGAGTTTCCACCTCGCGTGGCCACAATGGCTGGAACCAAGAAAGAGACACAGCTGTTGTTGTCGTTCATAACTAACATGGATACCATTTTCACTGATATTCTTCACCTTTAAATTTGAAAAGGTTCAAATGTCCAACATGACACGTATCCACAAGCAGGGAGGTTATATTGGGCTCACCGTTCCTCTCAGTACAGAAGGAGTACTGCTGGTCTTTATCATAGTCTGAGGACGTGGAGCACCAGAGCTGCCCGTCTGGGCGTCCGTCCGAGGTGCAGGAGTAGTACGTCTTCCCCATGAAGATGAAGGGGAACACGCAGGCCTGGCCGTTAGAGTTCCCACCGTACGCTTGGTTTCTGTTCTCTGCACAGGAAAAGGACAAGACGAGAGCAGAGAACAGAGATTTGATTTTCCAAGTGAGGACGTTTGAAACTAAAGGAAACCCTGCTGCTCGTCCCTCTCCCCCACGCTCACCCCATTCCTGACAGCTGACGCCGTTGCCCAGGCAGGTACACAGCATCTGCTGGCTGCCCTGGCTCCTGATCCAGCGCTGCCCGTCGTAGTAGGTGGCTCCCGAGTCTGTGCGGCAGGTTCCCTCCATGGGGGGGTCGATGCGCTTCTGGAGCATGGTGTGGACGGGGGTCAGAACGACGGCCGCTGTGGCCGCGCAGCAGAAAGACAGAGGTCAGGGAAGCTCTCTCCGTTTAGTGAGCCAAACTGAACTCGAGGGGATTTAAGGTTTCTGATCTCACCTTGGCCTGCATTGTGTCCTTTACACTTCCACTGTCCGCGGGCGTTCCCTAAGCAAAGACACTGAATGGGGTGTCCACTGTTGTCTGTCTTCGTCCAGGTGTCCCCGATGCGGTACGACCTCTTGAGGTCCTGGTCATTGCAGCGATCTGATGGCAGAAGAACGGTCACCAGCTGCCACTCACATGTGAAAGAGCATGTGTGTGTGTGTCCTCTTCTTACTCCTTGAGGTGCAAGTGATGCGTCCATTCCCCTCCCCCAGGCACGTGCAGTCCAGCATCATCCAGCCTTGGTACGGTTTCTCCCAGGTCTCCCCCACGACATACGACGATGCCACACTGTTGTCATAGCAACGCTCAGCTGCACAGGGAAAAACAGAGAAAGTTTACAACCCTCCACTTTAAAATTTCACACAGACCACAGAAAAATCTACCTCTGTGGCGTCACCCACACCTTGTTTACCAAGTGTTGTCAAATATTTAGAATGGCTTCAAACACGTCCCAGAGTTCCCGTTAAGGTCTGGGAGGTCAGGTGACTCACCCATGGGTTTGCACGTCCACTCTCCTTTGCCGTTTCCCAGACACACACACTCCAGCATGTAGTCGCCGGAATCATGAGGCCTCTGCCAGGTGTCGCCGATCTTGTAAGAGCGGCCGCCTTCATGGCAACGATCTGGAAATGAAGAGGACAGAAGCGAGCGCTTTTATTCCTCCCCCGGCGGGAAACACACACTTACAGTAGCTCAGGAGAACAAATGTGCAAAAGTATGTATAGGAAAGGATGAAACAATTTCACTAAAATGAAAATGACTATTTACAGGGTAGTACATGAAATTGTAGAATTGAAAATTAATAGCATGGGTTAAAGACTGAGATAGTAGAAATATAAACACTGGTTTAAAAGCAGTGGGCTGAAAACTGCAAATATAAACATCAATTTAAAAAGCAATGGAGTGAGTGAGTACACTATTTTTAGACACTTACGTCCAATTCAATCCGAAGTGCAATCTATTAGTGATAAAGCATAGGAACACCGTTGAACTCACTGGCGATGGTGCAGCTGATCTTGCCCCGCCCGGACCCGATGCAGGTACAGTCCCACATCATGCCGTCCTTCGGTCTCTCGTAGGTTTCACCGACCCGGTATGTCCGGTCATTGTTCTTGTCATAGCAGGAGTCCTCCACTGAGACAAAGACAGGAAAGGCCAGAAGGTTAACGGGCTGTAATGGTTCTACTTGCTGGGTCGGATTCAGCGCTCGCTCCTGCTGCTGTTGACAACAGCGAGCACGCGCACTGCGTGTGTCCACCGAGGGGCCATCTGATGCGAGCCACGGTGAGACATTTGTCCTGACACTAACCTTCAGGTTTAGTTTTGCACTTGATGCCCGCGGCTCCCCCGCACGTGCACACCAGCACGCTGCCCAGGTAGGGCTTCTCCCACTGCTCGTTGGGTCTGTAGGAGCGACCGTTGTCCTCACAGCCGACTGGACACCGGGGGACATCAAGTTTAACAACTAGGTCATGACATCCTTTATTCTCATTTGAAAATACTAGGAGAAAAACCATGTCATGCAGCTTAAGGGGTAACTGACTGCGTTTACGCACCAGAAAGCACAATTGCGCAGAGACAAAACATCATGTTGACTTTTTGAAGTAAAGGAAGGAAAAGGCATTTTCTGTTTGGAGAAGGTGACGGAGCCCTGGAACCAACCTGGGGTGAGAGCCGCTGTGTCGTGGAGCCCCGGGTACACCTGGTACTGACCCGTCTGCCTCCTCTGCACCGCGCGGACCGCGCTGCTCACGCACAGCGCGACCAGCAACCCGGTCAGTGGGCCACCAGTCATCTTAATGGTGGGGGGGGGGGATCTGGGGGGGGGCAGGTGTTCGAGGCCACCAGTCATCTTAATGGTGGGGGGGGGGGGGGGGGGGGGGGGCAGGTGTTCGAAAGAGCAGAAGCAGAGTTTTGCACGGAGCGGTTGTTCCTCAGTCTCTGCTCCCCGCTGCTGCTCGGTCAGACGCCTCGCAGCCGGTGCGCTAGACCGAGGAGACGGGAGCGCGTCGGTTTTATACCCGGACACACCGCCGCAGCCCGAGAGGGGAGGGTCCTAACCGGAGCTGGGATGATCCGTCTGAGGTGGGTGGGGGGGGGTGGCAGCCTGGGAACACAGTGGGAGCCCCACCGACACTGGAAAACTCCACTTTCAGGACGAGAAGAAAAAACACAGGACAGCAAAACACATGTCAGGTTGAGAGGATGGAGGAGCTTTGAGAGAGAGAGCATGAGGAGACAACACAACAAACGTCTTTGTCCTGCACACTCCTGACAACAGCCTGCTGTCGTTGTTGTTGTCCCCAAATGTAAAAACAGTGGCCTCAGGGGTCACATCTCTAGAATCTGGTCACATGGTGACATGGGGGTTTGTAATTACAGAATTTGTCATGTTAATATAATTTTGCGTCATCCTGAGCAGAAGCAAGAAAGCAGAGAAAGAAAACTCGGAGAAATCAAACACCGGCCTCATTCCTCTTGCTGAGTCACTGTTTACCAGCCAGTGTTTCCATGTTGAATCACAATGATGTGTGTTAAATGCTGTAAAGGGTTATAAGTGAAAGTGAGCACACGCACGCCCACACAGCCAGACACAGTCTCTCCCCTTCACCTGTGCTACATCCATCACTGTGTCTTTCTTTTCTTTATTTGGCTTTGGCCCGGATCAGTCAAGTGTGTGTGAGAGAGAGAAAAACGACAAAGTGCTCTCACATCTGTAAGTCACATTAAGACCTCTGCCGCTGGACTCCAGCTCTGTCATACAGTAACAACAAAGGTCACATGACACCACTGACTCGTGTATGACAGTTAATCTCAGTGCTTTCTAGGATATAATCGATTGAATTTGGAAGAATTCCACTTACAAATGTTAATTAAAAATCATTGGATGTGTTTTTTAGTGTAACAAACAGTCATCTGCCTTAAGGACCTCAAATATATATTAAAAATCTAATGTCAATGTTGGATCTAATGTCAGATTATTAATGGCAGGTTGGTGATGATTTATGGGAGATCTTTTTATCTCCTGACAAAAGTTAAACTTTTGATGGTTAAGCTGTGTGAGGCTGAGGTCAGAGGATCCTGTCATAGGGCCACAGAGGGAGAAAACAGCAGTCTTGTTTTTAAAGTGAGTGAATCATCAATCTCTCTCCTGTGTTGGGAAAAAATATCCTCTGCAGACGTTCCACTGAAACAGCAGCGTGTGTGGATAGAAACAAAAGGTCCCAGCTCCATTTTTCTTTATGTATTCACACCATTCCTGAAATGGTCAGTGATGCAGAGCAGCAGAGGATCCTGGGTAAAGCAAAGCCTGTGGGACCAGAGGAGACATGGAGCTCAGATTGATGTATTTCAGGGTCTCACTGTCAGATTGATGAGCTGTCTCTGTCCATGCCTGGCTTCCGTCAAAATGATTCATCTTATGCGTTTTCTCTGTCTGACTGAAAGAGAGTGTTTTCCACACTTGGCGCTCATATTTCAACATTGTTTTTTTTCCGCTGACCCTGACTGATTTGTATTTGGGAGCTGAGAGAAGTGAAAACCTGATACGATAATCCTGCAGAACTGGAGACGACATCGCCTCTGAGCAGAAAGCATGACGTGGGGCAGTAGCATCCAATTTCAAATCAATTATAAAACACGTGTGTGCATCGCCACAGAACATCCGTACGGGAATGAAGCATGATTGATTCAAAACATGTGTTGGGCATTACATAGCAGTAATGTGTCTGAAACTTGGCATTCACTGTAAACTTCATGTACCAGACAAAGTGGTTCGCTGTGAGATCAATCATCCAGGATCCAGAACGACAATAAGCTGCTGCGTTGGATTTTATGTGAGAAATGCATCTGCGAATATTTTCCTTCCAACTCCTTTTTGAAAGAAAAAGTCAATGAGTGTGATGATGTTTACAAGTGCTGGACGCCAAAGTGGAAGATTACAGTTACCCCAGGTTCAGCACAACATACCACTTCACTCCTGAGGAGCTGCCATGTCATCCATCTTGTTTAATCTGTGGATTTTACAGGACTTAATGGGGACTACGTCCAAAAGCAACTGAAAGGACCAGACTGGTTTTGATTTTCTCGTCCAGCAGGAAAGCCAGCGAGTGGATTTCCCAAACTTTTGAACTGTAAAAAAAAAACAAACAGCAGAACACGCGTGTGCCGTTAGTCTGCTGCCAGTGATTACATCATGTGTTTGTGCTTGAGTTACTAAAGGAGATAAAACTGTCAGAAACAGCTGAAGCATCCAACAATCTAAAAAAGCTCCTGCGATGTGAGCCGAGCTGTGAGCCTCCTCCCGAGGGCTGCTTGTTTCTAACAAGCTTCCTTCAGAGGGAGTGAAGAGCAAACGCCAGATGACCACAGCTGGAGGGAATAAATGGAGACGTGTGGAGTGACGGGTGCAGAGAAAGTTGAGAGGGTTTCATCCAGAGCTGGAGATTGGCGACCAAGGCGGTCACGCCCTCGCCCGGCTGTCGTCCGGCCGCCAGCAGCGCGGGAAACGTGCATCAATGCAGAAGTTCATGCTCCTCCAGACAGCGACGGGGAGAACATGAAATGGCTGAGCAACATGAATGTGCAGGTGTCAGTATTGTCAGCGATCCTCGTCAGGTCTGAATCACTCGGTATTTTCTGCACAGGATGTGAAGAGCATCTGCTGCTCGGGTGATAGCTAGGGCCAGAGGTCGCAGGGGGGGGCGGGCCGGAGAGGAACACTCTGACCAAGCACTTCTCAGAGATTCCACAACACAGTGCTACAAGGCAGCGTTACCGTGGGAACCAGATTGGGTGGGGCCGCTCTGGAGAGCGACAGGGAGGGTTTGACGTGACAGACGACGGGCGCTGATGGCGACGCTTCGTCGACAAAATTGCACGCTGAGTCACACGAGACGCCGTCACACCCTGGAGACGAGCTGAGGCGGAGGACAGCGAGCCCAAGGCAAGTCAGATGTCGAGGGTCCAACTCAGTTTATCAGCAAATCTCAGGTCAGGACGTGACTTGAAGCAGCGTTCTCACCAGCTCTGAGCTCCCCCAGGTGACATGCTCGGCACCAGGAAAAGCTCGGAATCATGAAACCAAAACAAACTGCTCAAAGATCCCAGTAAAGCTTTATCTTATCTTTCGCCGTCTTGATCGTCTCAACTTGGAATTGGAATGTGTTTGGACTGAACTGAAGTTGGAGACATAATAATAAGGACGGACGGTCCACGTTCTGGACCTCAGCCCCACTTCAGCCTCTTCAGATCTTTTTTTAATCCACTCTGTTTGCAGAGCGGCTGACCTGCAGACAACTGTGTGTCCTCAGTCACAGTTTATTCCTCCACCAAATCCAACCTGACGTTTCCTGGACAACACCTCTCCTTAAGTCTGGGATGTGGACAGCTTGTCCGGGGTTTCACACTTTGACATGAGGTGTAAACACACACGACCTTAAGAGGTTTGCTGCAGCGTGTTGTCACACTGTGCTTCTTTAACTTCTTAACACACAGTCCCCAGTGTGCCTGCGGTGGAGCCACGTGCAGTGCACAGTGTCCTGTGCTCGCAGACTTCAGACCTGTGTAGTAGTTTGAGAGGAAACACGTCTGCATCTTGTTTACTCACTGGAATGAAAAAATGAGCTTCACGGGCGTCCACAGAATGTGATGCCCATACGACGACGTCTGAGCCTCTTCCTGTTGTCACGCCGACAGACTGAAATTAGAACATCTCATTAATGAATTCCTGATTAGGCTGCCGGTGGAAAGTTGATGACATTCACACACACAGGGCACTTTTCCAAGGGGCTGACACCGAGGAAGAGAATCATCCCGCTCTGACCTCGGCAAACCTCGTTACTCACACTTTTCATGTGTGTCTGCGACGTGCGTTTGAGCGCGGCCCCCCCTCGCCGCCACCGCTGCCGGCCCTGTCGTCTCTGACTGGGCGGTTTGTCCTCACAGGCTGGCGGAGGAAGGCCACACCTTTTTACCAACCACTGCCGATGAGAACTTTCATTAAACCTATTCTGCATATAAAGCCGTTTGTGCGAGTTAATTAGGATCCATGTGGGAGCTGTTTGACTTGGCATTTAGTCTCCACATCTTTTAAAGGACTCATTTACGAGTGAGCAGTTTCCATTATGCTTTGTTTCACCTTGTGTTTTATGAGTCTCTGAGCTTTTGTCTGTAAATCACAATACGCTGACTGGAGGCCGTAATATACAAGAGGTTACTGCGGGGTGTTCTTCAGCTCTCCCACCTGCCTCCTAAAACTTTCTGATGACGCAACCGGCGTAGAGAAGACTGTCACGGCGTCAGGGAGGCAGAATGAAAGTTTATGTGATTCTTGCAAGCATAAGGAAACATATGTCAGAGTCGGGAAGCCTCCCTCTGTCGTGTGTTTCTCTCGCCGTCTACACTTTCCCGGAATGAAAACAAAACTTTTCCTCAGCCAAAGCAACAATCCTTTGTCCACATTCACAGACTTTGTGCGCACTACATCTCATTAGCTGTGTACCTTGTTGTGAGTGTCACTGTTACTCACTCGTTCCCGTCTGGATGACGACGCGGACGTGCCAGCTCACCTGAGGCTGGTGAGAGGGGGACGCCCACTTCTTGCCCCAGGTGAAGTCGGCAACGACTGATTCTGTGAGCATTATTTACAGAGAGTGAGACTACAGAGGTCTGTGGTGCTCATGAAGAGACCACCACAGCCCATTTCAACGTGCACGGCATCAGACACCTCCACAAATATACGCATGCACAGAAATACACAGACACCTGGACAAACACGGTGTGCAAACAGTGCAGTTGTTTGCTCTCCGCTGCCCCTCAGGAGTTCACCGAAGGATCTTGTAAATGAAACAAGGATCCATGAAGAGTAATTCCCACCACAGGAAAATCTTAACTTCCTGGCAGTGATCTTTGCAGACACGCATACGCTAGGATCCTGTTTTGACACCACTGCTGGAAATGATGCACTGTGCTCAGAGGCCGGCGTGCCAGCGTGAGCACAGCAGGGACGGAGAGGCCTGATTCAGAGGGCGGTGGAGGATCAGCTGTGGATGAGCTGTCTGCTGGAGCTGCTGAATGAGGGTTGGGTCACCGTTCACACCCACACAGTGAATCTGCCAGTGGCGAGCAGCAGGCCTATAATGGCATTTCTTCAGCATTGGTATGAGTTGGTATGGTTGAGATGGTGGGGCTGTAAAAATTATCTGTCCTGTTGAGACAAAAAAAACCGAAACGTGCATTCGCTTTTTCTACAGAGAAGTGATGTTTTCACTTAACGTTGGTATTGCATTCTATCCTTTAGCATTTTGTCGAAAATGTCCATGCAGCATTATTAAAAAGTCCCATTTACTGGGCGGCCCTCTGTCTCATAAAGCAAGTATGCATGAGGAGTTCCCCAAGGTTCAATGCAAGGTCCTCTTTAATTTAAAAAGACTTCGTAACAACTCCACATCTTTTGTATTAAATCATTCAAACACAATTAATTATTAATGTAATAAAATCAACCTACAATGATTATGTTGTATTTGATGTCAAGTCAGAGAAAGACTGAAAGTTTCATGTTTTTACATTTCCTTTTTCCAAATGAAATGTTGAAAAATGCTGCATATGTATTTGGCACAGTGATGTCTCAGCACATCCTCAGACATCACTAAGAATTCAGATGTTCTGATTTCCATCTAAAATAGCAAACTTTTTTTAGTAATAATAATAATGATTACAAGTTGAAATAAAAAACACCTTTGTACTAAAGCAGCATCATCTGAGAATCATTCACGTGGGCCAAGATCTCATTCCAACTCGTCTTGTGAGACACTTTCCTTCATCCACCCCCACACCACCTCCACTACCTTTTTTGGTGTCAGTCTGAACCCTTCTCTCCATTTGGCTCATGCGAGGCTGCGACTCTCCGTAGACCATTTGCCACAGCGTTGTTTTCTGAGGGAAATGCCAGAATGTTTTACTGACTGTGCCACAGAGAGCCAAACGGCGGAGCCACATCACTCTGAGTCCTCAGCGAGTTTGCAATGTGAGTGTAGCTGTTAACAGTTCTCTGGAGGCTGTTTCGGACTGACGGACGATTAAAGCAACTTTTTGTAAAATTGCGTTTTGTATCCCAAACTATGAGAATGACTCACAGTCTGTGGGCCGACCAAATCCTTTTATATTACTTCACAGCAGAAAAGTTTTGTGCATGGAGAAAACATTAGGAATGTGTGGAGAGGAGTGTCCCAATGTTTTCCCCATCAACACAAAAAGTGGGCATGCCATTATAGTTCGCATTCGCGGGTACAATAACAAGCCTGTAAAAAACATCCTCGCAGTCTTGGAAATGCAATTCTAACCAAACCACAAAAGTTTGGAGCATAACTTTGCCTCTCATTACTCACTTCGTGCCAGTAAATTCAGTTTCTGGTGTGTGCCTCTGTTACAGGAAAACAGGCTGAAGGCAGATCTGCAGAACATTACCTGAGGCCTTGTTCCAAACATCTGACCTCTGCCTCACTCCCACACTGTCTGACTCTTCTCAGACACAATGCAAACTGTCCTGTCCTGCAGCTCTAACCATTAAACAGACGATGATGGAAGGGCCTAGGAAACCAGCATGACATCATCTCAATGTGTGTGTGTGTGTCTCCTGTAATTACACAGCCCGTCGTCCCCTGAAGGAATCCAGCCCATGACATCAGACTCCATCTGACTCACGGCAGACTGCGACACCACAGGAGGCGGGAGGTGCACGCACAGGTAAGGGTATCAGTTATTAACCAGTTTTCGATGGCGTTCTGTTCGCAGGCGAGCGTTTCCCCTGAGAGTCGAACAGACACCGTCTCTCTGCTCGAACTGTGAATGACCTGAACGCCGCAGAGAGGAAGCAACCGTCTCTCGAAGTGCAGGTTCTGCTTTTGCAAATGTCGCGATGACGCTGACAAGGGAGAAGAATTCTGTGTTTGTTGTGGAGATGCTTCATGATTAGCAAATGTCTCATAATGAAAAGGAGAAGTCTGAAGTTTCCTGAATTTGCCAAAGTCTGGGTGAAATGTATGAAAATGGGAAGTTAATGAAATTTTATTTTTCCATCCCTTAAACGCCTTTTAAAGGATGGATTATGGTGGGTTTCAAGAACAGATGTTAAAAACGAATGCAACAAGTTTTACAAACGTAAAAGTAGAATTTCCAGACGTCCACTTATCTCGAGTAGTAATCTTTGACAGGTGATCACTTTACTGGAAATAAACCCTGAGCAGCAGCAGCAGCAGGGTTTAATAAGGTTGTGGTCCTGGAAGCCCAGCATCCAGGGGGCGGAGCCAGGAAACCGTTTTACATTTTTACTGATTCACCAGAGAAAACTCACTTACATCTTGATTGAATTTAAGGAGACTGTTGGTCCTTGGCGAACATGAGCATGTGCTCTACTGACCCATCTGGTTGTTTAATGTTAACGCTATTGAGACCAGTCTTGAAGAAGGGTGTTATCATGGGGGCATCTGTCAGATTCGATTAGATAGAACTTCATTGATCCCTTCAGGAGGGTTCCCTCAGGAAAGTTAGAATTTCCAGCAACAGCAACAATACAGAATAAAATATCAAATAGAAAAGAATACAGGAAAAACATAATATAAGAACCAAACATGATTTTCCTGTGTTACGGTTACAAAGGCACCAAGTGTCTCATTACTGCCACTTTAACAGGAAGATTAACTCATGTCACTCTAATCTAAAGACAAATAGTACATTTACTTTAACATAGTGAGCTGCTTATTTCCCAGTTGACTTAAACAACACTGACCCAGACGGTGAGTCCCACTCGGACCGGGCCAATGAAAACAGCGCCTCACTTTTGCGGTTCTGTTCAACACGAGCCCTCTTCCCTGCGCAAAGCCAGCTGGTCTGACTGCACGTCATTAACACACACACACACACACACACTCTCGCATTCATCTCCTCACAGCCCTTTGCTGTGGTGGAAACTCTGTCGACAGTGACATCATCATGCCGGAATGGTAATATCGTCCCGGGCAACTGGTAATATCACAACACCGGGGAAATGGTTTCTGTCATTAAAGGACCATAAGACAGCATAAGGAAGCAGAGGCTGTGTGGCACAACAGTAGTGGAGAGCCACAAACCACACACACACACACACAGCAGGGTTAAGACAGAGAGCTCATTTAAGGTCTAAAATCTTGCATCATGATAAAATCATTAAGGAATGAATCATCCCAGGAACTTTAATTACGTGTTCTGGACTCCACCACACCGGATGGACTTTGTGTACTTGGCCTCTATGGTATCCTTTCCTCTCGTCATTTCACTGTCCAATATCTCAAGGGGAACCTTCAAACAAACAGTCAAAGAGAGTGAGAGAGAGAGGACGGTCGGAGCTACTCCCTGATTCATTCGTCCTCGCCGTGGAAGATAACAGTTTCTGGTAAATTCTTGTGCTTACGTTTGCTCCCGACGCTCCTGTGGATTGGAAGCATATGGCTGCGTTGCATAACGGAGACAAAGAGAGCAAACATGCGGAGAAATGACTTCACATAATTATAAGAAATGGCGGGGTCGGCAGACTCGCTGTGTGGCTACAGGTTTGACCGTTGGCCAGTGGCCTTTGCCTGCAGAAGCCGAGCTCTTTTGCACATGCCTGAAAACAAATGGGGTCTTAGTCACTCTTCCGTTTTCCCAGGAATCAGCACTTTCAGACTGTTTTGACAGCACAGAGGACAAAGAGTCCCCCGTCCACAGCACTGCTGCGTTGAACTGAGGAGACCCTTCAGATGACTTCATTCATGTCTATGGAGGACAGACAAGAGACACGAGACAAATACAAACTGCAGGAAAACAAACAAACTCAAACTGAAGTAGCCCTCAGAAGAGCGTACACCTCCACCAAGGCCCAACAGTCTCAAACTCCCTAAAATATGCCTCTTCAAGATCCACGAGTTAATCAAGTATTTATAAAATCTGTCTGTAAAAATGTCCTGTTGCAGCGTTAAAATAATAAACAAGATGTGCAGCTCAAAGTGCTTTGCTTACAAATAAATAAATAACACCTCACACCTCTGTCGCTCATTTACTTTGAGGCCGCTGATTCAAACTGCAATTCAAGTCTTTTTGTCCGTGGGTCTGCAGCCCGCATTCCGCGCATGCCAGCTGCCTCGTCCGCACTGACAGAAGCAGGCACCATTTTTCACGTTGTATACATTAGTGTTTGCAACAGTTCTAGGATGAAGACCCTGCAGATCTGTTTAGTTCTTGGGAGGACAGATGTGTTGAGAGAGAGAGGATCTCTGCAGGTCAAGGGTTCTTTAACGGATGGGTCAGGACCAGGGAGTCAGACTCTGAACTGATGGAACACAGCTGTCCCGCAGCTGGCAGTGCACTCGAACGCCCCAACAGCACCGGTTACCTTCGTCTGGTCGCACTGAACAAGCAGGGACAGGGACGAACAGGCTGAGACACGAGGTGAGACAAGGAGAGGGGACTGGGGACCATGAATGAATCCTAATTCCAAATCAGTCAAACAGGACTGAAGACATTTCAGTCACATCCCGGTGGAGACACATGGTCAAAATCTCCAGAGCAGCACTTACAGTTTTAACATCAATCTACCTGTCCTCACTTCATTTCACAACACTCCGACTGAAAAACAAAGAATTCTGGGAACTTCAGGAAAACAACTTACTTACAGCTTTCTATGCTGTAATTGTTTATGCTGGTAAAAGACTCCCAACGATTTATCTGAGAGAGCGCAAACTACTAAATGACTTCATACCCTCCTCCACTGAGGCAGAGCCAGGGAAGTGTCCTCGTCCATGGGAGCGATCTGTCCTCTCAAGCCACACCAAACGGCACCGGCGCTCGTCTCGTTCGCAATCTCCCCACATGAAATGATCTACTTAGAAGTGGTTTGCAGTGAGGTCAGTGACTTTAAAAATAAGTGCTTCCAAGTACCACGAGACACGCCGTCCTCTGTGGCTTCCACGCGACGGACGAGAGAAAACACAGGTGGACAGGAACTCTGAGATCTGTACAGTCAGGGCTTTTAGTTTATGGATTTTTCAAGAGCGCTGTGACGAGGGCAAAGGTTCACATTCCCCAAACCACCAGAGAGAGGGTGTTTCATTTCATTTCACACCGTCTCAACGTTCACACTGAAAGAAAGCCAATTCCATCCTGTGAGATTTGCAAAGATTCAGTCAGGCAGTAGAATTATGTAACATGAAGCCTCCCGGGGTCGATGTCATGGCAGGAGGCCACGTCGCTCGTAACTCTCTGTCAGCTTAGAGTATACTGGACAGGGTGGAGGAACACCATATGCTGCGTGTTCTCTGCCGTCTCTGGAGTTACTGCAGCTCAAGCTGCATCTCTGGCCGAGATCCCGCGAGCCCATTATTGAGACGTTTGTCTTCGCGCTGTATAAACTGAGAAGGATATTGGCATTTGGGCCCGGCCTCCGCCCTCAGAGCAAGAAGACACCATTGTTCTGAGATCTACAGATGCTATTTTATTGCTTTCAGATGAGACAGGTCCTCTGTACTAAAACCAGGTCCATTTAAGTGTTGAAGGACATGACAGATGGCAACTGAGCAAAACTAAGCTGGAAAAAAAGGATGGATCACTTTGGCTTCTCGGCTTTTTACAAACCTGTAACAGGCCATGATCATGGAGTCAATGCTGAGTCTATGCTCATGATGCCTGCATCATCATTTTCCATTTCACCAACTTTGTTCTTAAGGCAGTGAAAAAAAGGAGGAAATGCTAACTAATGAAACTAGACTGAAATGTTTTATAAAATCTTTCTGACCAGTTTTCGACAGTCTAAACTGCAACTCTTGCTCCCTCCAGTGGTATGAGTGGGTATTATTATTATATTTATACTGGCTGTACTTGGTTATTCTTGTTTCTATATGCCTTTACTAGTGTTTTTAAGTTGTGAAGCTGTGGAAATTTAATAAAACCAGATATCAGCTCTAGCTTTGATGCAGAGGCTGAAAATAAAATACTGATTCTGCCAGAACTTGGAAAACAATCTGCACCACGAAGCAGGCATAAGCCAATTATTTTCATACATACATTTATTTTATATAAAAGACAACAATAGGGTTGCAATATTAACAGTTACATACACACACCAGGCCATCACTGGAAAACCACAGTGTCCAACATGGCCGCTAGGCACTGAACGATGTTGGATGTCATTAGAACATCGACATGCTCCTCCAAGTGCCTCTTGGGATCCTGCAGGAAGGACAGAGACGTTGAGGACTTCCACAGTGACATGGGACTTTGAAATCGTCTTGATTCAAAAGATTAAGATTTGGGTGAGAAGAAACTGGCAGAAATTACATATTAAGTATTCCTAGCAATGTTTTTACCTGAGTTTGAACTGTTTGAATCTAGAACGTAGATAATGTTCATAATTCTGTACTGTCAATGACATCCATTCAATGTAATTAACCACTAACATTAATTACAATCACTGGCCTTGATGGAGCAGTTTGTCATAATTACAAAAAAAAAAAAAAGATTAATTATGAAGTGTCTGATGTGTCTGAATTTTGTCTTGTTACCTGTTTTCCAACGTTCTTGATAGCCAGCTGCTCTGGGGTCATTTTGTCCTCCTCTTCGACCGCCTGAGTTAAAAACACATCTCAGCGTCACATCTCAAAGAGCTATCCAGTTTGAATGGGTGGCTCCAAAGACACAATGATTGTGTCCTGATCATGCAAGACGGGAGGAATCTCATACAAGGGAAATAAAACATACTGGCAGAGGGGAGTCACACACTGAATATCTGACTCCTGTACTGGAGCAAACAATGGGATAAAAAGAAGTTTAAAAATAACCTTTGTTCTGTTTTGGGCTGTATTCAGAATGATTCTGATGAGTTTAATCAAATGATTTGCAATCATTTGAAGACTGTCTGACGAGGGTGGGAGCAGTTTTACCTTATTGTAGTTCTTAGCCAGCTCCAGCATTTCCTTAACAATGGTCTCATTGAGCTTGCAGTGCTCGCTGTAGTCCTGCAGGGTCAGTCCCTCCATCCAGCTCTTCTTATGCAGGTTCAACAGCATCTTTCAATAACGAGAGGCATGTTTTTAATGCTTTAACAAACACCACAAACATGAATTATTAAAAGCATTACATGATACAAAGGTGAATCTTCAAACCTTTTGCTCCAGCTCGTTTTTCCTGTAATTGATGGTGATGGAGTAGTAGTGTCTGTTGAGTCCATGAATCAGAGCCTGCACACAAAAAGAAAAACCTTGTCATTATATTGTGAAATAATAACATGCAAAACATCTTTATTCTGTACAGATGTGTCTTTACTTTGTAATTTAGAAAAACATTTTTTATTTAATTTACATTTTTTCACATTAAGAGCACTGACAGTACAAAGGTTTGCATAATGACTTATTGTGAAATATATCATAAATGTTCTGTTTGTCAAATAACAATTTCGATGACACCATTGTGTAGAAACAAATAGTACTGATCTATAATCTTAAAAATTAGTATTTAAAATAATTTCATCTTGACGAAGTAGATGGTGCCATGTTGACTGTGTCACCTGGATTGAGGGCTTGTTCAGATGACCCAGGTTAGATGTGGTCTGTCTTGGTTCGTGACCCAAAACCATCATGTTAGCATTGATCAATCTGAAGGCGTCGATAACAACCTGTGGAACACATAAAACCAGTTTACTGACCCCTACGTTACGTCTTTAATTCACTTTGAATTCTTAATAAATTGATGATCTTGGGTTCTACAGCAGCCAGAGGTCTTTACCTTTCCCTTGACGCTCTGAATGGGATCAACCACAACAGCAACGGCTCGCTCTGACAGGGCCTCAAAACTCTGCTGCGTGTTGATGTCCACGCCAGACAACCAACAGCCAAAACCAGGGTGACTGTGGTACCATCCAACCACCATCTCTGGTCTAAAGAGTGATAAAATATGTTTCAGATGTGTTTCATTTGAGAAAACAAACCAATTTAAATTTTACACTGATTCTTTCAAACAAACAAGACTTCAACCCAGAAATAACGCAAAAGCTGATGGCTAAGATAATATTTGCTCGAGTTGACATTTAAAAAGTATTAGACTTCAGATTCACTTAAGACAAAATCTGACAAGAGATTAATGAAATATTCTGACTGCCAGTTCTACCTGCCGGTTTGTTTCAGCATGTCCAACATCTTGGCCTGGAAAACAGGATCCACTGCTTCAACACTCACACCCTGTAATGGTAGAAAATCCTCTATGTGACAAATGGCAGAGCCAACAGGTGGCATCACAGGCTGTGTTAAGAACTATTGATATGAACAAAGCATTTGTTTTCCTTATTCATATCACAATTTATAGTAAAGCTTAAGGGAGTACAGAATGTTATGAAATGTCTGGATTGGGTATTTTATAACACTGGATATAACAATTATTGGGAAACATACTGTTCCTGACTGGGGCATGGCAAACACATCAATCACTCGCACTGTGTAGTCGTCCACAAACTCTCCCAGCATCAATCCCATGACCTCCATTGGTACTCCAGCCCGCCCGTGCTTCAACATCTAATGAATGAGACGTCACAAATTAAATACACAAAACTGAATATGAGCACACCGATAAAAGGATTGGAGCAGATGACAGGACAGATTACCTTGAGCAGGGCCAGAGAGGAAATGTACACCTGTTCTGCTGTGTCCACTGCAGGTGCATCTGTTGGGGGACCCTGAGGAGTCAAACCACAGTTTAAGATATTCTGGTCTTTGCAAATTAAATATCACATTCCAAGAATCATCCAGATTTTTCATTAATAAAATATCTAGTGGTGAAAATGTCATAAATGAATCATGTGAAACATTAAAAGAGACTGCTTTCCTCAGTCTCACCTCTGATTTATGCTGATGTTGCACATTACATGAAATAGTGGACATTTCCCTGTTGTTTAATTGATGCGGTGCTGAACCGTATGAGTGTTATGAGCAGAAACCCGCATGCAAACCAAACTTTGAGTAAATCTTATCTCGAAGCTTTAAAATAGATTAAATCACTGACAATAAACAGGAACAAAGCGTTTATCTTTCTGATCTATGGATTTTTTGACCATTGCATTACCTGGCCAAGCCCGGGCATTCCACCTCCAAGTCTCAGCAGCCGATCCATGTTATCTGTAAAAGGCATTAAAAAGACATTAGCCCGCCTTCAAACTATTCAACCAAACATCAACAGCAACAGCATCAGACAAGAGACAACTCACAAGATTATATTAAGATCAGAAATAAATAGGTCAATCTGCACATTTAAACAAAATCAGGAGAAATAGTTTTGATATATTATAAATGTAAGTTGTAGTCCTAAACGTGTTTTTAAACAGTACTTGTGAAATGTATAGGACAACTTAATAAAAATGCCAGTAAGTATAAAAAGATATTCATCAACAACAACAAGATCTATACTGACACTTTTTCTATTCCAAGACTGTACAGGCTAATGGACCATGAGTAGATTTTATTTTGGTTCTTGTTTTAAATTACATGAAAGCCTTCGACTGGAATTTATTATTTACATATTATTATTTCTTCTTCTGTTCTTGTGCTACAACGCGAGGCCTCTTTATCTAATAATGTGTTGACACAAATACAATTAGAATTGTGTATCTGTCACAGCCTGAGTCGCACTGAGGAAATTATTATCATCACTATTTTAAAATACGTTAAGAAATCCGGAATAGAAATAACGTTAGCGGCCAAGTGGCTAGCTAGCACCAGTTAGCTGACTCCCAAAGTCCCGTGAACTCGTATTACCGACAGTTAATGTCAGATTGAAGCGATCATTCAATGCGTTTGGCAACAGTTTCATAAAAAGAGGTGAACATGTTAATGAATTAAATCACTCGGTCCAGAAATGTTTACCGTTAGCGCGCTGTTAGCTTACTCATGCTAACTTCGCCTGTGTCATCTCGGAGCAGAAAAGCAGCGACAAGCTACCAACACTGACTCGCGTCTCACCGTGTTTAAAGAAAGTGTGGGTTTGTGTTCGTACCCTGACTCAACCTACCTCTTGTCAAATCTGTCGAGTGGTGAGAAGAAGTAGTTTCTCTGTGTGTTCAGAGTCAAACACACCGACTACAATGAATCAGCCAGATTCTCCCACAGAAAACTACTTCCGTCGCTCTAGTGACGTCACAACGGACGACTGCAAAATCTGGACACATGAGGGCGCGACAGACACAGCACCCAATATTGAAATATATTGTTATCATTATGACGATCATAATTGATTGTTATAATGATAGCACGATTAAACTAAAACAAATTATAATAAGTATATGTAATTACCACGCACAACTTCCAGTATTAAAACCACACCGCCCCTTTATTGAACTCTGTCATGCATTTTCACAGTTGATGTAGTTTTCATTGCTCTCTTTTCTGCTGTTCTCACCTAGTGGTTATAGGCTTGTAGTTTCATTTACATGTTTTATAATGTATCAGTGGTCAAACACAGTTTAATCTTTGTCCCTATAGCTGCTGTTGGCACCATGGGTGTAAGGCACACTGTATGAGGCTACACAATACAACAGATTTTATTTTGGAATTACTAAACCTGGGTCCAGTACATATATTTAAGGAAAGCAGTGGTGACAATACAATGCTATCAGCCATTAATTGGTACATTAAGTGAGTATTTCTGTGTAACTGTGCAAATGTAGCAAAGCACTCAGCCAGGGTTGTTATCATCAACAACAGTGATGCAGCGTCTCTCTTTTAATACTGGGAATGAGAACTGCTGTGATGTCTGTGGGGCTTCTCGTATTTCAACATGCAGGCATTTCATTATTCCCAGAGGAGCCACAAACCCCAGGCCAAGCCACGCCGTCACACTGGCGTTGGTGGAGCAGCCCTCGTTTGCTCTGGTGTATTTCACTCTGACAGTTGCCAATCCTGCAGTACGACTCAGATGATCGGGGGCCCGGCCGTGTCACAGACAGATAGATAGGTCAGCCGGTATGCCGGTTCTTTGGTGGATGAGGAGAGGAGAGATAATCATCCACATTCCTCACTCCCTCCCTCTCCACACCCACAGCACCTCCTGCTACCTCCTCACAGCCTAAACCAGGATGTGCTTCCTCAAGATGCCCATCTTCCAGTTTTTTTTAAGTATATATGCTCAGTGTTCTCAGCTTTATCTCATTTATTTTGGCTCGTGGTTTCCCATAATGACACCTCCGCAGGTCTGGGCAACACCCACCATTAAAGGGTCTTATGTAAGCAATAACTTGATGTGTGAAGACAATGCAGGAGGCAGACGGCCATTATTTTTCCTTTTGAGGGGGCTGAGTTTTTGTTAATGAATCATTATTGCTGACTGTGTTGTCTCATTGAATGCAGCGCCGCATATGATTGGTTGACAGCTTCCCAGTGGCTCAATTCGAAAAACCTATTCATTTTGTTGCTCTATATGAGGAGAAGTCATTTCTAAAGCTTTTGTAAATGACCCAGACAAACAATGGAAACATGGATAAATGAGCCCAAAGGAAAGCTGCAGATAAATGCAGCACTGGAAACAAACCAGTTTCAGAGCTCAATGTTAACAGATGAGAAATACACATTTTAATTTGCATATATATGAAATCTGTTTGACGGGTTTTACTCATCAATATTTATCAAAATGCACATTAAAAAGCAGAGGTTTAAAAAAATGTATTGCTGCTGATTATTTAGATAGGAATGATTTTTTTCAGGAACATGAGAAGTAGCTTGTAACATGACACCAGTGTGGAAATAAGGAAGAGAAATTTGATGCTTTAAGAGCTCCTCTGCACCCTGATGGGATTTGGATTTAGCTCTGATCCATAAATCTCCTGCAGGACCTTCTAGCGAGCGTTGCTGTCAGTCCTTAAGTGTTTGTATGTGAATATTAAATGAGTTTAATTAGGTAAAAGTGACATACAGCATTAACCCAGACAGTTTATTCAGACACAAACACTACACCCGTGTAGCCTGAGGTTTATATTTAGCTCTCTGAATAAACCTTAAATCTGTTTGGAGTGGTTAAGAGCAGCACCATACGATCTAACGTCTATAGCTTGATTCTACCTTTTTTATTTGCTTCTCTCATCCTGTTTCCTTTTTATAAATAAAAGCCCCAGTTGACTAGAATTATTTATTTATTGTCCACTTTATTTTTGATTAAAACCACAGCACACTGTATTTTACAATGGATTTCATGAGGCTGACCTAAAGGAGGGTCATAATCTGACACGATCCAAATAAACACAAGGACACTTTTCATTGATCTGAACTTGTCACCAGTGACAGACAGAGGTTGCTTCACCCAGTGGCGGGGGTCACACCTTCCTGTTCTATCAGCATGGGCAGATGAATGTGTTTGATGAACATATAGTGGCTCCGTAAGGGTTGATGGGTTGATGCACTCTGGTGTAAACTCTTGTTTATGTGCTGTATTTTTGTGTAACTGTATCGATTAACATCCAGTCTTTCGTGATTCACATTTGTCCGATTTGCCTTGTTTTACGAGTCATCTAAAAACAAACTGAGGCAATGCATTTGACAACCCTATTCCCAGAGCCAGAGGATGTTCAGAAAGAAAATGTTTTATTTTATTTTATTAAGTTAGAAACACGGTTAGATTCCTGAAGCTAAGGGATAATGCACAGCAATATCACTAATGAGTTATTGTTATTTTCACACTAAATCACATTGAATTATATTAAATTATATTCTTACAATTCAACAGATAAGCATTGTAGCCTAAAACACCTAAAAATACAAAATACATTTCAGAAGAGGCAGATATAAAACAAATCCAGTGGATAAACAGGACCTGTAGTGAGGGAGGCCGTTCCTCACCCTGGGGGCAATGACACAAAATAAAAGCTTTCTTCTGTGTCTGATGAACCTAAAAGGTCTTAAGACTTCAAAAACATCATATCCAGTGGTCATTTTCAAGCTTGTCAGAAGAGAAACCAGGAAACGGCAGTTCCTTATTTTCAACCTCTCACTTATTTGAGTGCCAAATACAGAAATGCAGACTTTTCACTTTTGCACACCACGCATGGGCAAATCAATCACGCAAGTGGAAAAATATTAATGATCCTCTTGATTTATGAGTTCATGGGTCAGTCCTCATATACAGCACACCACCTAACAACAAATGCATGTTTTATGAGAAAATACGCCTTGAGATGTTTGAATTTCTATATATAAAGCAGGCATCGCAATTCTTTGATTGAACGTTGATAGATGATAACAACTTTGACAAAGAAACTGAAAAAACTGCTTCTGTACAAGAAGTAAATATGTGAAACAAAAATAATTACGATGAACTGAAAATGTATAGTTCACACATTTCTGTGTTTAAAAAAAGTAAAACCAAACCTGGAGACGCTGGCATGTTTTCTGATTGTAGGGCCTGACAGGGTTGATATTTGAATTCCTCAGGTTATGAAAGGTAGGCGTCTCCTTTTGCCAACACCTTTTTTGTCTATTTCTGCGAACTCATTCCTTTCCTTGCAGTGACAGATCTTATTGTGGAAATTTGAATTAAGTTTCAATGTGAACCGAACCGCCCCATGCAGCCCGTGCAGGACGCATGATGCAAATCAGCAAAGATGAGGCCGCGCGTTCTATAAAGTAAAGTAAATTAGCTTTCTAAGATCAGTGTTTTATTTAGAAATGTTTGCTGCCAGTTTGGTATTTGTTGTTGTTCATGATCAACTCACTGTGGTGGTGTATGGTTTGTGTTTACACGGAGACTGTGACCTCCAGTGGAGGCCAGGGCCCTGCTTATATTTCATTGCATCCTGATTCTCTGACATGTAGTGTGTTGGATGGGGGGAAGGGTAGGAAGAGGAAGAGGGTGTGTGTGTGTATGTGTGAGTGTGTGTGTGGTTGGAGGAGGTGGGGGTGAAGAATGTTTGGTATGTGCGGGCGACGACAACATAAAAGGCGGCGGGGGGGGGGGGTCACTTGCGCTTCTGCAAACCGAACGCATCGTGCACCTCTGGTGTCGGATCACGCGCGAAGCCGCGGACACGCACACGCACCCACGCACTTTCAACGCGACGACACAGGGCTCCGGTGCGGGTTCGAACGCGGCGGCCGCGCGGCTCTGAGTGACGGCGGACACCCCCGCAGCGGCGCAGATGGTTGGGTCTGTAGTAGGTGGGACTGAGGTCTGCAGCAGGACGTCGTAGATCAATGAACCGGACCGGAGGGCTGCTCCATCTCCCGCATCTGTCCGCGTAGATGTGTCACTCCACCTATGCAGGATCTGTTTCTTAGTAACCCCCATCCCCAGTATGATCTGAACCCGGCGGCTCGCTCCTAGCTCTCCTCTCGCCTGCTCGGATTCCGGCTCCTCTCTTTTTGCGATTTTTTTTTCCTCATATTTGTGGCGGAGGGGGGGAGAACAACATCATCTGTAACCTCCAGGATGATCTTTGCAAACACGGGCAACCCGCTGAAGACAGCCAGTCGGAAGCAGGTAGGTCTCACGCGCACTTTATTATTATCTATCAATTCTTTCATCTCTGCCTACTTTTTTTTTTTTTTTTTTTTTGCTCTCCCTCTCTCACACACGCGTGCGCGCGCACACACGCACTCTCGGAATAATGGCAGCCAGATATGACATTGGAGAGCCCTCCCCGGCTTCCATGTGGAATAAATGCGTTGTAATGACATCATTTGCACCCAGAATGAATTCCATTCTGTACACCGACATGTAATAAATACAGATCCACTCGCTTTTAGTCCGACTCGGAGATCATGTGTTGGGCTTCATGTTGAGATAAACCCAGCTCATGAGCAGATGTGCAGCTCCGTCATTATTATGTCCATATAACCTTGTTTGCCCAGTCAATCGCCTGCTGTGGTCAGCATGCATGACGGGAAGTGTAGTGTGTTTTATAGGTTAATATATTCAGGGTGAATCCGGGGAGGGGGTGGGAGTGGAGGAAGATAGCCCAGGCTAGGGTAATGTAATGTGTGTCAGTGGGCTGGGGTGAACTGTGCGGGTCGCATCCTTCATTTTGACCTCTCAGGTGAGCTTTAAAAGAAAAAATGTAATGGAAGACCCATCTGTTTTCCCATCACACCTTGTGACTGAGACGGAAGATGAGAATAGAAGGCCCCCTGTGATGACAGATATACCTGAATCAGACAGACTGAGGGTTTCAGGTTGTAATGTGGCAGCTGTAATATTCAGTTGGAAACCAGTGCTTGATGCCTTTGAGGACGTGAACCAGTGTAATCGATAACACAGGTTTGGTCTGCTCTACTATTTCATATTGTGTCTGCGAAATACAGAAAAGCTGCTGTCTTTAATGGAGACCATGCACGCTCTCGGAGGCCTCATGTGAACCCGTGGTGGTCTCAAATAAAGTTAGCGTGGTAATTGTGTATCATCAAAAATGCAAGGCCTCCACTTGAACACATAACAGGCCGAACAGATGTTCCTGCCACAGCAATCAATTCCTCATCTGTAAAAGAAAAATAGCTGCTGCAAATGTTCAACCGTCACAAGACTCTGGAGGGAATGTCAGTGATTCTTGTTGGCGCGATCATAGTTGTACCCATGGATCTGGCACTTGGAGCAGATTGTCCTTTGGTTATGGACAGATGGTGTGATTCTGTCATGCCTTTGTCTTTGATCTGATCTGGAGAAGGTTTGGTGTGGCCGGGAGCTTTTTTAATGAATGAGTAAGGGGAAGGAAATGCTTTGCAGGGCAGCGCGGTGTGGTTTGGCTCACATGAATGAAGAAAACTGTAGGTTTGTGATAAACACAACTGCAGGATGTGATGCGAACACGGATTTAATCAAACTGTGAATCATCAGTGGCCCACATCCCAGAATAACTATACTGTATATTGTTGGTGGAGTGAATCACATTTTACAACAACCAGGAATTTGAAGGTCAAAGCTGCCTTACACCGAGACCCTGACACTGGTGGAAGAACTATATTCAGAAATTGCACCTAAGTAATGTGGGTACGCTGCTCATCACCTTATGCCAACTTTTACTGCTACACTAGTGATCACCGATGACCTGAGTTTAAATCAGATTATCTAGCTCCCATCCACGTCCTAACAGTGGGCTTCCTGTCTGCAGTCATACCCCATGACTCCGTCCAGTCCCGGCAGCAGCAGCAACAGCAGCAGCACAGGCCTGGAGCAGCTCAGCAAAACCAACCTGTACATCCGTGGCCTGCCTCCCGCCACTACAGACCTGGACCTGGTCAAACTCTGTCACCAGTGAGTACGCACACACGCACACACAGGACGTACAAGTATGCTTGTGCGTGCACAGCAGCGTTTTGTCACTGACATGCTTGTTTGCTGAATAAAAAGGGGGCCAGCAGCAGGCTGTAGAATTTCAAATGCCAAAGTCATCCCAGTCTGACTGGATGACCACAGATATTATACTGGACAAATTTAGTTAATAAGACCATAAAGTTGTGTTTTTAGTATATTCATTGTTGTTTTAATGGAATATTATGAAATGTATTTTGACAAATATGACAAGTTTGCTAACACCAGGAAATGCTAGCGTAGTTTAGTTGAAAACAACTGTCAACCATAACAAGTCTCATTGTACGTGTAAGCTGTACCATGGTTATCAGTGAATGATAATGGGCTGGAGACATTAGGCCTTAGGACAGAGCTAGGCTAGCTCTGGCTCCCCCTGTTTCTAGTGTTTGCTAACTAAGCTAATGTGCGGCTAGCTGTGAGAGTGCTAGCAGTCTTCTCATTTAGCTCTTGGCATGAAAATAAAAACAGGCAATTCCCAATTTAATTACAAGCTTCTAAAAACTGAATTTGTTGACAGAATGTTTTGATGAATCACTCTTGGTTTCATCAAAACATCCTGTCCACAGCAGTTATAAAGCTGTTTACTCGATGATGACAAGAGAGGTTGGGAAAACTAAATAAATAGTCTTTAAATAGCTAAATAAGAAAATCGGTTTCATTCAAAAGTTGATCAAACACACTTGTTTGTTTGGGTTTTTCTATGTTTTCGAGTAAAAACATCAATGACATTTTTCAGAATTATGAATTATACCGCACCTCTATAAACATTGTTTTGATGTGAAGCCAACATGCGACTCAAAAGAAAAAATTAGTCATGTCAAGGAGCCACACGTTCACTACTTGATACTTCATGCTTCAGTCGTTAGCGTGGTGGACGCTGTCATTAGTGGAGTTTTGTCTCCTCTCGTCCCCTCGGACTCCCGAACATATGGAGAAAGGCATTCATTCACCCATGTAACCAGCCGCAGCAGCTGTTTGTGTCCTGTTTGCTTGTGTTTTGTTCATGCTCCCAGTGGTGTTTGCCCGCACAAAGCAGAAATGAAAGCGCTTTTCATAGCAACAGGGTCTGAATGGTGATGTAAGCTGGGTATTCACATAGTAGCTCACAGCTTGTGCCATAGTTGAAATTATTATAAAATAGGACAGAGCCTGAAACGCTGAAATGGGTTTATTAGTGTTTGGTAACATGCAGCAGAGTTCAGTCATGTGCTCTATGTGTCGCTGAACTCAGCAGGTATCTTAATGAGCGTTACCACTTTTTATCATTTTCATGTTCGATCTTTGGGATTAATGAAGAAAAATATCCTCAGGGATACAAAGAAATGTGCCTGACACAAACACGACATAACAAGAATGGTGCTCAGTAGAGCACTCTTTTTTATTAAAAATGTTTTATCCCTTGAGAAATTGGTGAAAGTGTTTTAAAACAAAAACAATATACCCCTTTTCCTGAAATGAGTGTGTCCATGTGCTTTTTCTTGACCCATGTCTCATTCTTTCCCTGAGTTATTAGGAAATACACAGCTTTTGTACAATCCCACTAACGCATTAAACAAATGGACAGAGGTGAGGTAATGAGAGGGACAAGTTTATTACGTGGTTTCCTCGATCATTGGTGTCTCCTGTTCATTATTTTGAGAGAGGTCTGTGTCCTGACTGTAGCCTTTATGTCCATGTTTGCTCAGGTATGGAAAGATTCAGTCGGCAAAGGCAATCCTGGACAAGACAACCAACAAATGTAAAGGTCAGTAAGGTCATCGACTCACGGCCGTCATTGTTCAGCTTTGTTCGACAAGAAGAAAATCTGGAGCGTAGCTCTGCTGCGTGTCTAAATATGGAACCTCATGCGTGTTTTACCTGATCTATCAATGTTTCTGCATGTGTGGCCACAGATATTTCCTTTAACATGCTCCATGCTGTTTGGAATGATTTTCCATCCAGTGTAAAAACCGATTGCTAGTCTACTACTTCCCCGAGTTGGGCGAGATATGTCTGCCTTTATTTTTGTCAAACTTGTGACGTCGCGTTTTGACACCACAGCTGAACGTATGCTGATTTACGACCCCTGAACTGCATTACAATGCAGTGAGTTGGACTCAAACAAAGGCAGATTATGATGGCTCAGCCAGCTCGCGAGTCTCAGATTTACACAGTGTTGAATAGCATAGAAACCAGTGAGGGGCAGGATGATGGGAAAACATGTTCATGAATCAGAAAGAGCCCAGTGTGCTCTGGAAAATGGTGAAAGGGCTTGGAAAGTGTGTGTAACTGGTTAACAGTTTGACATTTTGTCTCTGACATGGCATTTACACACTTCAGTTATAGTTGCATACAGATTTGTACACAGTAAACAGACCAAATGTGTTGATCATTTAGCTTCATATGGACTGGGCCAGGCTAGCTGTTTCCCTCCGATTCAAGTCTTAATGCTAAGCTAAGATAACGTGCTGTTGGAGATAAAAGGACAATTCAAAATAAGATCTCCTCTGGGTCTTCATTGTCTTTTCCTCTGATTGTGAGCAGCAACATTTTAGAGTGGTGTCAAGGTTCTTATCAAAGAGTTACTTAAAATAAAAAGGGTTGCATACATTTAAGACAACATAATTGATTCATAATTTAAAGTACATCTTCATGAATCGACAGTATGAAGTATCCCTGTTAAAGGATTCCATTCACAGTAGGTGGTTTCACTCATTATATGTTGGCTAATCATGTAAATACTGTTCTGCCAAATACAGGTTACGGATTTGTGGACTTTGACAGCCCTGGAGCTGCTTTAAAGGCTGTACATGCGCTGAAAACCAGCGGCATACAGGCCCAGATGGCCAAGGTGAGTTGCAGGCCTGTGTGTGTGTGTGTGTGTGTGTGCATATTTGCCTTGCCTGTGAGCATCTCTGCAGGCCTCATCTTTAATGTGTCCATTTGTCCGGTGTGTGTGTTGGCAAACGACATTAGACTGGTCACGTGACCTCGTCTGACAAGCTGTTCTTCCCGTGACCCCATTTACTTTCACTGTAGAAACCAGATGTCACGTCTCTCGCTGCCAAACAGCCTGTCAGACAGTGTGACAGCTCACACACGTGCACGCCGATCTGTGGTTACTTAAGACTGTTTGAGTTTGATTTTACATTTACTACTACTTTTATTGCCTTCTGATAGATTTCAGCACCGCAGCCGCAGTACTACTACCCTGACTCATCCTGTGTGACTCATGTAAAGGAAACGCACACCCATTTTTCATTTTTCAATTCATTGTTTTAGACATCCAACATATTATCTGCGTCAAATCTGTCATTTCTCTGGAAGAGGACGGTGGAAATAATCTCCATCGCCAGATATTTCCTTTAAAGTGCCTCCTCGCTCGCTGAGGAAGGTGGCCCCTCTGTTCGGAACAAACGACAGAACACAGTTTGTGTGTTGCGGCAGCTACGGTAGCTAGGCTACGCTGCTCTCCTGCTGTTTCTAGGGAGGACCGTGGAGACGCGGAGCTGCTGCACAGTAAAGATGAAGTGTGCTTCAGTTTGTGCGTGTGTGCACAAGAGCTTCTCGTGTTTGTTCAAGCAAATGTCTTCCTCTGACCGTAAACCATTCTTCAGTTGTGTCTCAAATCCTCATCCAGTGAGACGGGTTTCATACCAGACATAGATGTAGTCTGACCAATTTGTCATCGCTCGCTGTATCTGAAACATTCCATTGTGGCGAGCGGCCCAATGATGGGGTCAGATGTCACATCCAAAACACACTGAATATATTTTCTATTTTCCTGTACACAGCAACAAGAGCAGGACCCGACAAATCTGTACATTTCCAACCTGCCTCTCTCCGTGGACGAGAAGGAGCTGGAGAACATGCTGCAGCCGTTTGGCCAGGTCGTGTCCACGCGGATCCTCCGGGACTACAGCGGAAACAGCCGAGGGGTGGGCTTCGCCAGGTCAGTTCCAGATAAGTGAAAGAAAACAGTGTTTAATCAGTCACAGGGGATAAAACCTTTGTATCTGCAGAGTAAACCTACAGGTCTTTTCAAGAGCAATTGTTTATAAAAAACCGTCTCATCCCGAATAGGAATTAATTACAATGAAAACCAGAGAGCCCTTGTCTCTGGCGGGGCAGTATATTTTAATATATATTTAGCATATATTATATTATCAGTGTATTATGAATTAAACACACACATAAATATGCATTTTCAGATTTCTGAACTATTCTCTGAGAAATCAACAATAATGTTGAGTTTTTGGTCCTGTTCAACAACTTCCTGTTCATTTGATTCATTCCAGTTTGTTTTGTCTCTTAACCGCTGTCACATGTCTTGACTGCTGCTGACCTTTGTCTTTGATGCTTATTACCCACACATGATCTTCAAAGCGGTTTTCACGCTGAATATTAAACCAAAAAGATGCCGTGGGCGTGATTAGCTCATGTCCTATATCCACGTAAAGGTTAGAATATATGTCTCTCAGAATCTGTGAAGGAGCATTTCACGGCCGTGATGATTTGTTCTTGAGGTTGTGAGGGTTATCCTAGTGTGCGTCACGCTTAACAGTACCTCTTTCTTTCCATGATTCTCTTTTTTTTGTACTGCAGACGACTGTGTTATTTAACGATGAGTCATGGGTGCTGTTTTATCTTCTGCCCTGTCAGGATGGACACAACGGAGCAGTGTAACGCAGTCATCTCCCACTTTAATGGGAAATATATCAAGATAGCCTCTGCAGGTCTGGGTAGGAAAGAATTTTAACTCTCTGTACATTTTCCTCCTGAGGTGGCAATGATGGATTGTTGAGTGACTCTTAACACGTTTGTATTTTTTTTTCTCCTTGTGCTTTGCTCACAGCTCCTCCTCAGCCGTTGCTGTGTAAGTTTGCAGACAGTCAAAGGAAGAAACACGCTCACAGTGGATTCGCTCCCAATGGACAGACGGGGGATTTTCGATTAGTATGTGACTATCTTTCATGTTACTATAACTTCAACCTTTTGCCCAGTCCTCTGTTCTACTTATTCATGCAGTGGGAATGAATTCAGTTTTTATTAGTGTTGCAGGAATACCAAGTTCACCCTGCTCACACACTGAGGTTCAAATGATGGAATTACAGTGCTGCATACAGCTAAATATGTTAAATCATTCCTATTTAAAAAGAAAATCTTTAACCACTTTTTTAATGAATATTTGTCTGTAAATAAATGTACATAAAATATGTTAAAAAATATTTATTACACAATCCAGGGTAATACACTATTATATAAATTATTTACTCTATTTATATATCATTTTTAAAAAGAAAGTCACAAAGTGCTTTATGAGACAAAATTATTTGTGAATTTAAAAACATGTTAAATGTAAGGAAGGTTAATTAATAAAATAAATCATATATGAGCAATAGGGGGTGCATATGCCTTATAGATATGCAGTCTGTGTTTTAAGATACAAGTTGAATTGCCATGTACATGTACATGTACTGAACTGAATTTCATTTTAGGTTAAAATGTTATGACTTGCTGATTAGACGTGGATATGAGGTCCTCCTCAGTCTAATAATTATTGTGTATTCCCTCATCTTAGGGTGCAATGACACTGACCTATGACCCCTCCTCAGCAGCTATACAGAATGGGTAGGTTGTGTCGAGAGATCATGACATCGACATTTTTTATTGGCCACATAAATCCTCATCTGCAAATTCTACCTTTTGTTTCGTAGGTACTATCCTTCTCCATACCCGGTGTCCAACAGGATAATGGCTGTGCAGCCGGCCATGTCTCCCTACATGTCCCCAGTCTCTGCTTACCAGGTACTGCACAAGATCCTCTAATGGTCCAACAGCCAGGGCAGGATTTAAATCGCTGCCTCCCTCCCTCTGTTAGGCCGTAGTTTTGCTTGTGTGGGTGTCACACTTCATGTGTAATGCAGCACAAAGCTCTGAGTGAAGTTCTCCCTCTGAATCATGCTCACATGGATTCCTGCTCGATTCATCACAAACCCTTCCGAGCACTGACAACACTCTTTGCTTGTCGGGGTTTCTTCACACACCGGACTGAAATAGAGTCCGCTGCCAGATGCTCGAAACACTCACTGGATGCATTCCAGTTTTTGTCCATATCCACAAATAGTTTTGACAACAGCTCACTTTTTAATCCGATGGAGGAGGCAGCTCCTCTCCCGCTCCAGGTGTCCATTAAATGCCAGTAAGCACGCTGGAGCACGTAAAGATGGCTGCTCTCCACTCTCCAGAAATAGAGCCAACATATTCTACACGTGAATGCCGCCATCTTCCTCATGTAGAGTCCCTGCAGTATAGAAATGAAGGGGGGGGGGGCTGCCTGGGTGAGATTCTACGATACACATGTTTGAGCAATCAGGACTCAGCTACTCAGCCATGATGTTTGACCTCATTTTTGTAGAATTAAAATAACATATAATAACCAAAGTTTCTGGAAAAATTAACAGTCAAAGAGCATCGGTGGGATCTGAAGGTAGTAAGTACTGCCTGAGTGCTCCTCCATAGAGGTTGGACCATCGCTGCTCCTCAGAACACGTCCGGGCTAGGCCCTTACATATACATGCATGCATGCATACATAAAGTAGTGCATGCCACAACCAATAAATAATAAAAGACCCCTCTTAACGTCCCCACGCCTCGCTGCCAGAGATCCTCGATCAGAGGCTCAAATGACGATGATGATTTGTCAGTAGCTGCCCCAAAGCCAAGGAATTCCCCTTCCTTCTGCTTTGCGATGGATTGAGTTTATGTCTGATAGCATGGTGTGTCGTTTAGAGGATGAATAGAAAATATATATGCATATGTATTCTATAGTTCAGTGGGTGCCTTAGTAACTTTCTCCCCTGTGTTTCCTCTGTCAGGTACAGAGTCATTCTTGGGTGGCGGCTCATCAACCATACATCATGCAACACCCGGTAAGAGAGCGACAGTGTTCCTTCATACTCCCCACCTCTTCTGTGTACAGGAAATGGGTGTGTGGCACAGCTACAGCTGAGCTCACTGTGTAATTTTAGATTGGGCCGTTCTGCCGACGCCATCAAACCAGCGACATCTGTAAAACTTTCCCAAATGTCCAAGGACAGAGCTGAAATCTTGGAAACACAGCCACTGTGTTTTTATACACTGGAAGTGTGTGTGTGTGTAAGAGGAATGGAACAACGCAACAGACATTCCAACCCCCCCACCCCCCTCCTCTCTTTGGATCCAGCAGGAAATGCCTGCAGCAGACAGTCTTGTGACTCTTTGACTCTTCCAACAGATGGTTTCCAGCGGAACAAGTGTCTCTGCTGATCTGCCCCCTCCCCCACTTTTTTTTTTTTTTTACAAGGAAATGGTCTATTCCCTGAAGGCATCATGTTTAAAGGAGTAGAGAAAGAGCAGAGTTGCCTATGTCTCGCTCTCTGGAGCTCAGAATGCTGCAGATACATTAGTTTACGTTTTTATAATGTTTTTAGCGGCTGATCTCTGTGCTGCGTCACCCACGTGAAGGTTTCAACAATGACTCGTGTTTTATTTAAACTCGGAACCCCAGTCTGTACACGTCTTGCCAGAATCATTTGATTCAGTTTGTGTAACAGTTTCATGTGACGAGTCGTTAAATAAACGGCTGTGCCTCGTGTTGCAGGCTTCTGTGATGTCGCCCTCTGTGGACCCCTCCATGTCACTGCACCCCTCAGCCATGATTACTCAGCAGATGGGCCAGCTGTCGTTGGGAAACACTGGAGCGGTGAGTGGAAGACAGGGCCCACTGTTTATCACGTTTAATCGGTCTGGAAGAAGAAAATCCAACAGCACTCACAGATATTGCGCTATGTGCTGTTGTTGTACATGTATCACCATCATCATCTCTACGTGGACGCACCTGAAACCACTGTGTTTTTAAACTGGATCTCGCTCCACTGTCTTAAACCGTTGCTTATCATTTTACAGTGTCTGCATTACCTGCACTATTCTGTATATATAGAATATTTTTTATTTTTGTTCAACTTAAATTGTTTGATCCTTTCCTGTGCATACTTTTTGCACATTCATTCTCCTGAGGTACTGTAAATGTGAGTTTCCCCCCCGGGCGGGGGGGAATAAAAACACTCTATTCTGTTCTATTCTAAACCCGTTAGAACCAGACATCCATTAGATCCGAGCCATATTGCTATGGCAACCGTAGCTGTGTGAATTTCCTTGTTTTCATTTTCCTGCTTCTTGTGATCTTGTTCTCCCTGCACTTTAACTTTCAATCAGCTTCATCAACCATCTCTCAATCCTCGTTTGGCTCTAATTTAGTTTCCTTTCCTTTTCTTACAGTACATTACTGCCAACCCTGGGGTCCAGGGGGCTTACATGCCTCAGTATCCTCCCGTCCCGGTGCCACCTGTGAGTTTAGCGCGTCTTGCTCGCCTTCAAACCTTCGTCCACCTCCTTCCCAGTGTCATTTAACTGCAACACATCCCTAAAACAATAACTCTTTAAGGAAATTATAACCACCCTGCACCAATGCAGTCCACCTCTATTCAGGAGGAGGCCTGGGGTTTGTTTTGAAGTGTTGGTCCTGTGAAACCATCAATTATCTCAGCGCAAACAGAGGGAAGGCCATTATTATCACGTTCTAAATGAGAGACGATGTTTTTCTTTCCAGGAAAACGGCACACCACAGCAAGTGGACTCTTCCAACAACTCATCTCCTTACAGTCAGCTCAGCAAGTAATCACAGGTGCGTTCCAGCCGAGTGTTTACCAAACACTTGTTTATTTCATTTCACTGCCACAGAGGTTACTGAGGGTTTATATGTGGTGGTTCCTATTTCACTGAAGGTTTCAGTATGTTGTACCAGAATGGAAAGGTTTTCTTTGGGTTCGATAACGTTTTCATTTCCCCACATTCTTTCATCGTCTTTCACTCCAGGCTGTTTCACTTCACTCTGTGAGCCAGACGGCAGGTGAGAAGTCGCTGATGACATCACAGCAGTCGCCGCCCTCTCCAATTGGACCAGACACGTGAACTTTTTTTGCACAGCCCCAACGTTTGTGGTGGAAATGAGGACAGTGTAAATGGACTCAAGCAGTTGGCAAATCACAGGAAGAAAAAAAAAACTAAGAAGAAGAAGAAAAAAACAAAAAAACAAACAAGATTTATTTTGATAAGAAACAACATGCTCTTCTTTTCCTCTTTTTTTTCCATGGATCCTTGAAACCAAAACCAGAGGATCCCCGTCCTTAGACACCCCCACCTCCAACTCCCCCACACCCCCTCACCCTAGTATGATGGGATATTAAAATGCATGAGATTGAGCAACCCCCCCCCCCCTTCTCAAGGTTTCTCTGATTTTATAGTTTCTTTATTTGTGATGTATGGAAAAACCTTGCAAAACGTTGTTTGCACTGAAGTTTCATGTTTCCGAATAGCTTCTTTTCTCTTATTCTTTTTTTTTGGGTTTCATTTTTTAAAGTGGCCACAGAAAAGCTGACAGAATCAATTTATGCTCAGCTGTACCTGACGGCTGAGACAGGTGACCATTTCATTAGGGAATTAATGAATTTATTATCGGAAACGGTGCCTTCCTTCCTCACGTCACATCAGACATTTTCCTTTTTCATCAAACTTGATCAGGTGTCATATTTCTAATATTTCTATCTGATTGATTAAATGTGTGTGTGAAATCACAGAGATTTCTATTGTTCGAGTGTTTCGCTATCGAGTTATTGGGGTAGCAATAAAGACAATGAGAATCCCACGGCAATACTAAGCAAACAGAACGGTGGTAAACTCAGAGCAAGGTAATTCCTTATTCTCACTTTCTTCCTTTTTCCTTTTTTTCATTTGTAAACTTTAGGATAACATGAAACAAGAGCCGTACTTTTATGAAATTACACATTTTACACCCAGTGGGCATCTTTTAGGAGTTTTGTTTTTTCTCTTGTGGTCAGCTCGACCAAGTGATCTACCTCATGGTTCTGTCAGAGCCGGCTGGTGTTGTGGGGTTTGCAGGTAAAGCCCCTTTTTCATCAGCGTGGACGAAGCAGAACAAAAAGCCACGCTCAGGAGCTGGCTGAATCGGACTTGTACCGTGTTTTTTTTTTGTCTCCCACGCTCAGCATTTCTCTCAGAAACTTTGTGCTTTGCCTCGTCTTTACTCGTCGCCACATCTGTCCCGGGTGGTTTCTTGTTTTTGCACGACGTGATGAGTGTTGTTCGGTTGTGATGCTCCATTTTCGAGATTCAGAAGTGAGACAACTACCTGCTTCTCCCCAAAGGTAGTTGGTTGACTGTGTGTTTGGAACAAAAGAATGCAGGCTTCTTGCATTCATTTGTCATTTTAGAGAGATGGTAGATGACTCACCCACTTTCCCATCACCTTCTGTATTCGCCCCTTTAAGAAAATTCCTGGATTACGACGGTAGATCTCTCCAGATTAAACACATTAAGGTGATTTGGTTTTTAAAAAAAATGCTGAATTATCTGGAAGAAATAAAAAAAAAAAAACTCAAAAAAAAAAAACTCAAATCCTGCCTGCTGCGAATAAAGTGCAACAATGACATATGAAGATCAGCAGTGTTTCATTATAGTTTGATGGAAGTTGAAAATCACATCGCTGATGACGTGTGATTGAAAGGTTGAATAAATTATTTACGTTTTAGGGCCAAGAGTGGAAAGAAAAAGTGGGGGTTTTCCCCTTGCTTTTGAAAATTTTTCTTTAAATGTATCATTTCCAATGTAAGAAATTGACGGTGAAACAAGATGTGTGGTCGCAGTGCCTCTCCTCAATCGGTTGTACTGTAGCTGTAAAGCACGCAGTAGGGAAACACAGCGGTGACAGGCTCTCTCTTGCTGAGTGTACTTCCTGATGCTGAACACTTGTTGCTGGAAAAACAAAACAAAAAAAAGGAAAAATATAAAAATTCAAATGTTCATGTTATCCTCATTGCCTCCCTGCTCACCTTCAGCTGATTCTCAAACAATCTCCTCCTCCTCACTCTCCTTTGAAAAGACTGGAATAAAATCAGTGCTCAATAAAAGGCTCTTCTCTTTCTCACGCTTGACTCCTGAGTCGTCTTTTTGTGTATTTATCATCTTGCAATGGCACATGTGTCTTGAGGTCTAAATGGTTGGAGACAATCATGATGAATAAATAGATGTGTGGCTCATAGTCTCAGATGGGATTGGCCTCCGTGCCTAAAGGAATGAGCCAGACAGCCAATGGATGGATCTGCTCTTATTCTATTTCATACACGTCGTTCCCAGGAACATTCCAGCCATGTTTCCGCTCATCGCTCATTACTTTCCATCCACCCCAACTGTGGCCCATTCATTCCCACCGTACACGTTCATCTCATCAACACTTGCAGCTGTGGATTCATGATACATACATATTTCATACATGATTGAGTCTTTGGCACCAGGCTCCAGATACACAGGAAATACTTGTAGGGAGGATACATTCATTAGTAGCTGTTTTTTTTTTTAAATTACCTCCATGAAGTACATTATTCTTGTTTGTTTGAAGGCAGGTTTACTCAGAGACAATTGGATGTATTTCGTGGACTGATACAAAATTTGGATATGGAACCAGAACATGAGCATGCCCAAAATGAATTAATACAAAGCAACGCTGTACGATACAAAGCCAAATCTGTGGCTTTGTATCGTACAGCGTTGCTATGTGTATATCTCGCAGCTCCTTTTTTTTCCTGTTTTTTATTTTTTATTTTTTAGCACCACCATAGTGACAATATGTCAATAAAACCAATTGCTACATGCTGAGTCACATTCTGTATTATGGGTCAGTTCATGTCCTTTGACCTGTACATGTAAAATCTAACTGAGAAAAATAAAACAATAAAACACCAAACTGAGATTTCTTCTTTCTGTGTTATGAAGAAAATTTAAATTGAGTGCTAAATAATCACAATAATCCACTGATCAGCTGAAGGGGTTTAGCGGGGGTCTGGCAGCAGGGGGCGCTGGAAGACAAACGTCTCTGTCTCTGTCCTCCAGAGTTTCTTTCAAACTGAGATCATTTCCTATGGTCTCATGCAGGCGGTGATGGATCTGATGGTGACTGAGCGGTGCGTGTGTGTGTGTGTGTGTGTGTGCTCCTGATTCTCTCCAGTGCTATTTCAGGAACACAGCCTTTGTAGTTTCACTCTCACACCGGATCTCCTCCTTAAGCTCAGACTTAGCGCAGCTGATCCCGGAGACATAAAGGCACCATGCCCCCATCTCCTACCAGTCAAAAGGATCAAACCACTGGGGTGCTAGATTAGCCATCACACCCGCTGCCACACACACACACACACACACACACACACACACACACCTTCCAACCCCGACTCCAAGAATACATGTCACACACACCTGTCAGTCAAGTTCCTATTGTAAGGACATCAGCTCTTTGAACATAAGATACGTGCCCCACAGTCTCTCCCTCTTCCCTCTCCTCCACTCTCGGCCTGACTCTTAATTCTCCACAGCTGAGGGGACACATGGCACTGATCCCTGGAGAAGGCCCAAGGTCAGACTTCGGGCACAGACGTTAAAGAGCGGAGGCCGGCGACGGGATCTGATGTCGTTCATTTAGTGTGATTAAACACATGGGATGCTCCCCCAGAATATAACACTGGTCCCGTCGCCCTATCATTTAAAGTGTCTGGGTTTCGGAGAGGAGACCAAACTGTCACGAGATACTGGATCGGTGTTCATTAGTTCCTAACTGCAGCAGCCTTGTAGCAGCGTGAGCGGCTGCAGTGCTGTAGTCTGAGCACAGGATCAGAATGTTAATTAAGAATACGAGTGCCTGGCCTAAAAATAATTCACTGAGTTGGGTGTTTACTGAGCTAACTCAACTGTAGCTGGATCTAAATGGGATCAACACGTCTATGAACTTGTTGTTGAATCTGTATCTGGCTGTAAATATTTAGATAAAATTAAGTAAACTGTTCTTTACCTCAAAGTAAATATTTCAAAGATTTTCAGTGAAAAATGTCATGCTGTCATGCTCTATCCACAGCAGCCCTTCTCACCGCTGGTTCATTGACTGACTCTTGATGGATGGATGAAGCAGCAGCGCTTCCATCCCTCAGTGTGTGTGTGTGTGTGCATCTGTGTGTGTGTATACACCTGCATTCCAGCCATTCCATTGGAAGAAGGAGGCTGTATTACAGCACTGCTTCCTCCTCGTCCTCCTCCTCACTGCAGGAAATAATACACACACACACTACTGAGGACACGCAGTTAAACCTATAAAAACCAAGTGTTAACCATCAAACAGTTCATTGAAAGTGGGTCAGAAAATAAGAACCGTCCAAAATATCTTCACGCTAACACACACCATCCAAACTCACAGAGTGGAGCCCTTGGCTTTGATTCAGAGGTTGTTGTGTTGCAGTTTCCACAGCTCGACACATCAGTTAGATCATCCCTTAACCACGAAGTTCACTCCTGTGGAGGTCGCCCAGCCAGCAGTTGTTACTGTCAGTCATTATCATCACAGCCTGCCCCCGCACACACACACACACACGCACACACGCACACACACGCACACACGCATACACACACACACGCACACATATGGGCAAGTTGGAGCCTGTACAAACACCCACACATGACCCCAGAATGCATGTGCGTACACACACTCACCCCTTTCAGACACACACACACACACACACACTCACAGTCACACAAGCACACATGAGCCAAGGAGCATGGGCAGCAGGGTCACCCTAGCGCCATGCTTCATAAAGGGCGCCGTTACAATAGGTTTACTGTTACTCTGACGGCTGCTGGGATACAATGGGACTGAATGTATCGGCCTGATGCCTCTCTGTTTCTCTCCATTTTTCACTTGATGTCAAGGAAGACAGACTGAGACGGGACAGCATGTTATCAGAGGACGCCCCTGAAGGTGAGCTCATTCACTGAGGGATTACACCTCTGTTTCCACGCAGAGGTCGAGTGTAGCGCTGAGAGAATGGGAGAGAGAGAGAGAGACAGGAGGGGGAATCAATTACTGATGGTTGAATTTTGAGCATTGCTGTCAGATACGTGGCTCATTTTCTCTGAAAGCCTCAACATCCAACCCGCTTCATCTCATCCACGACATGAACCAGCTGGACAGTCAGATGTTAGGAGAGCAGTCACGGCAGTTTGGTGTCGTTACCTTGAGATATTGCTGGATAATTTCAGAGAGTAAGTGGTGAGAAACGAAGACTGGAGCGGCGTGGGCAGCAAACCAAAGGTAAACAAACAAATAAATAAATAAGTAAATGAGAGGAATCAATCCAAAGGAAGCACAGATGAAATATCAGTTTCACAGATGGACAGTTCCCAGAAGGCTACTGGGTAAGGTGCATCAAAATACAGAGAGCTGGGGGTGGGGGGGGGTGTCCCCCACTGAAAGAAGAGGAGAGGGGTGAGAGGGGGTCTGAGGGGGTAACAGATGGGGACTCACCCAGATCCAGAGGGGTGTGGTGCTGAATTGTGAGATTCCTCTGAGTTAGGAAAAGCTACAAGATACTGCGGCTGCAGCTGTCAGGGGCACAACACCTACGCAACTGCACCCTGTACGCACACACACGCACACACACACACACACACAGACATATGGCCATATTTCATATCTTGTGATACCTACATGGTTGTTTTTGACAATGACTCAGGTTCTTGTCTTGTTAAAGATTAACATCTCTCCCGCCAAAGCATCTGGGTGCTGGGAGTCTTGAGGATTTATTTGCTCACGGCGTGGCCTGTCTGGACTTTATTACTCTCGCTTGGCCAAAGTTCAGTTGGCCCGTTCATCCGTGGAGAAAAATGAAATCGGATATGTAATCTAAGTCATAGTTAGAATTAAACATATTCAAATTTTAATCAGAAAAAATGTTTAGAGTATCAGAAGCAGCTCATAGTAAGATTGTATTGGTGATGCTTCAATGCGTAAACAATGATTTACTGCTGGATTAGGTGAAGGGGGTTTCAACCATGAACATTAACAGTCAGTATTTTGGTCCAGGTCAGAACTGGATCATTTTACCTTTTTGGGGCTTTATGATTTGAGAGATGTTTCTTCCTGTTGAAGAATCATTGTGAATCAAAATATTCTGTTTGGGTTTTCATTTAGTTCATGAAATAAATGTGGGGATAAGACTCACATTGAACTTACAAGAAATTAAATTGTCCAACTTATCGCGATGATTATCGGTATCAGCTGATATGACATTTTTCTTGATTTTTAGATGTAGTCAGTACACACACACACACACACACACACACACACGCACACACCTCTCTCTCTCTCTCTCTCTCTCTCTCGTTCTCTCCTGGCGCGCGCCTGGCTCGCTCACCTGGGCGGAAGTCGACATATATAGGCAGAGCAGGTGAGCGCGCCCGCACCTCCTCGTCCTGTGCAGGTAGCGCGGGGCGGCAGTGCGCGCCTCCTCCTCCCCAGCCTGCGGTGCACTCGGTCCGGAGGAGCGGGGACATGTTGCAGAGTCCGTGTCACACCGGTAAATATGAGACAACCTGACGAGCTCTTCTCCTGTCTCCCGTCAACTAGTAACCTCGCGGACTAATGGGGCCAATTCTGCTGGGCATGGTTCTCCTCTACTGGACCAACACCGCGGAAGGTAGGGGGAAAAAAAAACAAGGGCAACACGTTAGTGACACAGAGAACAGTCAAAGCTTCTCCAGGATCCGCCATAAATCACGTCTTGGTATTTATGACTGGTTAACATGCGAGTATATAAACAAAGCATTTTATCAAGGGCTGTGTTATTATTACTGATATTACTTGATAGTATTTAATAAATCCTTATAGGCCTCTTATGACTAAATAATCGATGGTCGTCGCTTTGACATTCTATCATTTCCCCTAACGTCCGTGCAGTGACCTTTACCTTGTGGAGGGGAACTCGGTGGTTCCTCCGGTTCTGTGATCCTGACTGTGTTCATGTTGGCTGCAGGGTCATGTTTGGCCGGCGGCGCTGTGACCTGTGACCAATGTCTGCAGCTCAGTCCTCACTGTGCCTGGTGCACGCAGGAGGTAAGCGGGCAGATGACCACTAATGCATGGCTTGAGAGGATGCACCTTGGGATCACGACGGAGCGTGACACAACAAGCAGGATGACGTTTAAAACTACTTCTGCTTTTACTTCATCCCTCAGAACTTCACAGACTGGTTCTCCGTCGGCGAGAGATGTGACACGCTGGATACCTTGCTAGAAAAGGGATGTGCCAGGAGCCGGCTGGAGTTCCCCGTCTCCGAAGGTCAAGTCCTCCTCGACCGCCCGCTCGGGAGGAAGACAGACAGCGCTAACAGCACCCAGATCTCTCCGCAGAAGATGGCCCTCAAGCTGCGAGCTGGTATGCAACTTAAAAGGGTTTTAGAATTGTCTCAAGGTGGAGGCCTAAAGTACGGAGTGTGATTTTGATTTTTTGCGCAGGCAGCCAGGTGACGTTCCAGGTCAAGGTTCAACCCACAGAGGACTATCCCGTGGACGTGTACTATCTGATGGACCTGTCAGCGTCCATGATCGACGATCTGGAGATGATCAAAGACCTGGGCTCCTCTCTGTCTAAAGAGATGGCCAACCTCACCAGTAAATTTCGAATGGGCTTTGGTTCTTTTGTGGAGAAACCTGTCCTGCCTTTCATCCGGATCACAGAGGAGGAGCTGGCCAACCCCTGCAGGTAAACAACAGAAAGACCACAGACTGCCACCGACACCCTCGACCCAGAGATGGGACTTTTTCCAATGTTTGTCTCCCGATGTGTCACAGTGGCGTGGGTTCAACCTGCCTGCCAACGTTTGGCTACAAACACGTCCTGTCTCTGACGAGCAACACCGACAAGTTCAACGAGATCGTTGCAAAGCAGCGTGTGTCAGCAAACATTGATTTGCCCGAGGGTGGCTTTGATGCTGTCATGCAGGCAGCAGTTTGTGGGGTAAGAAACGCATGAGCAGTTGGCTTGTGTCGTTCGCGGCCCCCTGTTGACGACGTGTCTCCCAACAGGACAAGATAGGCTGGAGGAATGATTCCATGCGTCTGCTGGTGTTCGTCAGTGATGCCGACTCTCACTTTGGGATGGACAGTAAGATGGCCGGCATCGTCATCCCCAACGATGGCCAGTGTCACCTGGATGTCAACAATGAGTACTCCATGTCCACAATGCAGGTAAACCCAGCAGGAATCGTTTCAGAAAGCCAAACAGTTTCAGTTTCCTGACTTTGATCCCATGAGTCGTTATAGTCTCGATGAATCAACAATGCCTCACTGTTGACACATCACCTTTTTTTTTTCAGGAGTACCCGACTCTGGGTCAGCTGATTGATAAAGTCATGGAGAACAACATCCTGCTGATATTTGCTGTGACGGAGAATCAGATACACAACTATAAGGTAACAGCTCCGCCCCTTTCTGGTGGAATAAATCCCCTGAGCTCCTGGGGATAACAGGCACTGAGCTACACTCTCCTGTTAGAACTAGCCCTCTTTTCTGCCGCCATGAGCCAGCTGCTGCCTGCTTAGATTTGTAACTTAGCTTGTGCCGTTTGTTTTGTGTGACTGGATTTGTTTTTGTTTCTTTCCTTCATAGAACTATGCAGATCTCATACCTGGCGCCACAGTCGGAGCTGTGGCGACAGATTCAAGGAACATCCTGGAACTGATTATAACAGCGTACAAAGTAAATAATCAGCCTTGGTGATGTGGATGTGTGGGTCTCGAGAGAGAGAGAGAGAGAGAGTGTGTGTGTGTGTGTAAGCACTTGTCACGAGAAATAAGCACCTGCTGTTATAAAAGCAGAATACAACTGTTGAATGTAATTGAATCGTGTTTGCCAACCTGATGAATCGAGCCTGAACCAGATTTGATCCAAACACACACGCCTAAAGCGTGCATGAACACACGGCTCCTGGCAGGATCTCTGCCTTCTCATTCTCTCCCTTTTCTCTTTTCATTCTCTCTCCTATTGCATTTTTCCGTCCACCACCCCTGTGCTCTGCATCAGCATGCTCGACTGCGAGTCTCTTCTTGTCCCAGTCGTTTGATCTGCTCGGCCTCCGTCTCTGATTTGGTCCCCCCCCACCCCCACTCTCTCTCTCTCTCTCTCTCTCTCTCTCTCTCTCTCTTGCACTCCATGTCCCGGTTCTTTGGAAACCTCCGCCCTGGCAGCAGTGGCTGGTGGCGAGTTAACTTCATCAGTTCCTTTTAGCCTCTGTCATGTCCACGCCGCTGCAGAGAGCAGAGCTGATTGTTGATAAAAACAAAGCAAGAAGACACATTCAGAGACAGAGGACAGATGATTGGTATTTACACTTACCTATTATGTTGTTGCTCAGTGGGCAGATTGTTTGGCCGCCCAGCTTCAATTACCCAGCAGCCTATTTACTGAAAAACACTCTTTTAAATTGTTTTACCTTAATCCATCTTCAGATGGGTGTACCCCCCCCACCATTTTTTCCTCCTTAGCAACGCTGGAGACAGTGCAACCACAGGCCAGGCAGGAAACACACACAGTTAACCCTCTGTTAGCACCTAGACAGTCCGTCCCAGAGATCATTAGTCAGTCCAACACAGCGTGTCCTCGAGCTGAGGTGAGCGCTCACTTTTTCTCCAGGCGAGCACACCTGGCAGAGTGACTCACCCTGAGAGAGTTAGTTATAGGTGGGTTCAGACAGGTCAGCACAGGGTGAAGGTGTAATCCCATTTAACGCCCTGGACCCCCCCCCCCCCCCACATCGAAACAGAAGTTAGTATGAATAGGTGTGTTTGCATTTGCTGTGTTGTGGAGGAACCTCTCCTGTTCCCTTCCTGTCTGTGCTGACGATGGTGTTTCCAAACAGGCAGCTGCAGTTATTACGCATTCTTTTCCAGGAACTGCGCGCCGAGATCGAACTAGAGATCCAAGGAGACACGGAGGAACTGCAGATGTCCTTCACTGCCGTTTGTCCCAATGGGACCGTCCTGCCTGACCTAAAACGCTGCTCCAACGTCAAACCAGGGCAGACGGTCAGTGGCTTTTAGTGATGCATGCTGGTTAGAATAGAGAGCAGTAAAGCAATCGCTGACAGACAAGATGAAGAGAGGAGAGTTTGAATGTGACCAAAATGATGCAGATAGTGAAGATGACTCCCTGTCAAAACACAAATTGTCTTTACTCAACATTCCAAGAGATAGCAGCCTCTGGCTAGACGCGAGAAACCTGAGGCAGAGAAGAGCTCATACATGTAGGAAGGCTGCCATTAAAGAGTGGGAACTCAAAGGTTTGATTGGAGAGAAACTCCAAGATTTGACACTAAACATGGAGACAGCCAGACAAAGGCGTGTCAGGCGAGGGCAAGTGTGCGCAGGACACAAGGGACGGTCAGGAAGGGAAGTCCCGCCTCTACTGCCGATGGACATGACGACAGGTTATGTCCCACGGCTAGTTGCACCTCTTCAAATGCAGCCCTTGAATGGAGCCAGTGTGTGTGTTTATGTCTGTAGTTGGGTTTACATGGGACTGAAACATCACCCAGTGCAACATAGTTGTTCATTGATGTGGTTTTTAATATAATAATAACTGTCAGGCTTTGATTACACAGACCAAACTTGTTCAGACTAGTTCATGGTCTTACTCAGGTCGTGTTCAACGTGACCGTGGAGCTCCCAGGATGCCTGGCAGGAGCTCGACACTTCTCCCTCAAAGCGGTGGGCCTGCAGGACACACTGGACGTGGAGCTGGAGTCTCTTTGCTCCTGCGACTGTCGGCAGCCCCCGGAGGCGAACAGCAGCCGGTGCACCGAGGGCCAGGGGGAGTTCCAGTGTGGCGTGTGCGCCTGCCAGCCGGGGTTCCTGGGAGCGCAGTGCGAGTGCAGCGAGGAGAGAGCTTTGTTGAGCAACTGCCTCGCCAGCAACCAGTCCGAAGTATGCAGCGGTCAAGGGGAGTGCTACTGCGGACAGTGCGCGTGCCACCCGTCCAGCTTCGGCCGCATCTACGGACCTTACTGCGAGTGTGACAACTACTCCTGTGTTCGCTTCCGGGGGGAACTCTGCGGAGGTGAGCGGCCGCTCAGGGGCGTGATGATGACCATGGTCCAGAGGTGAGCCCTTCATGTGACCTCGTGTGCGTCTTTCAGGCCATGGAGTGTGCGACTGCGGCGAGTGTCACTGTCACCAAGGTTGGACGGGGGAGTATTGCAACTGCAGTGCCAGCACGGAGGCGTGCGTGTCGGAGGACGGCACCGTCTGCAGCGGCAGAGGGAGGTGTGAGTGTGGCCACTGTGTCTGCTCCGTCCCCGGAGCGTCTGGGGACCAGTGTGAGAAGTGCCTGACATGCGGAGACGCCTGTAGCTCTGCAAGGTGAGAACATTCATTCATGCCGCCAGCTTTTGAAAAGTGAACACCGGTTGAGTGGAGAGGCCTTTTTGTCAGCCTTTCCTCTCGGATTGTTGTTTCTTTACCTGAAAGATATAAGATGTTGTCTCTTTACACGACATGATCCGTCTGCGCGGCAGAGTTCAGACGGATCGCTTTCTGCTCCCCTTGTTCGCATGTGTCTACACCTTCCACGTGACATCAAAAGACAACTAACGTCCTCAGCAGAGCACAGAGGGATTTCCTTTCTCCTTTGCAAAGCAGCTGTCAGGCCCACTGCCATTTGATATCACTGTTGCAGAGGAGACGGGCGATAGAGAGCGAGTGAAGCCTTGGGAAAACTTGTGACCAACTCTGTGATTCCTCATCAAACCTCAAGCTCTCAATTTGTTTTAATGCCAGGAGCTGTGTGGAGTGTCACCTCCAAGATAAGGACTATGCTGACATCTGTGAGCAAAAGTGCAGCGTTCCCAAAATATCCGTCAACACAACAGGAGGTAAATCACCACTTTGGATTATTTCGTATACAAGTACACTTTCTAATTCCTTGTTTTTTAACCAGTCGCTGCCTTGGCCCAAAAGAAGGTTGATGTATTCATCCTTTGCTTGTGAGTGTGAATGTACAACATTCCATGGAGTATAGCAAACAAATAATACAATATCATCCAAAAAACACATAATACTACATATCTCTGTAAATAAAAGCGCTTGACAATCAATAGCTCACGTTGATCGGAAAATGACATTATCATGACATTGGCAGCAACATTTACAGCTTATTTAGAGCAAGTGATGATCATCAAGGGTTGAGGTATACGCACATATATCGTATATTATAGGATGATTTATACCACAATATGGTTCATACATAGCCAACCTTTGAGTCCGTTCTCCTGCGTGGATCCAACACAGGCCCAGGCTAAGTTTCCCCATGGGTCAGAGATCTGGAGGAATGCTGACCTGTATCGACTTGTGTGTCTCTGAAGCATGAACCCCCTTCTTCTTAACACAACACTATCCATGGCCATTCAGGCAGTGCCGGACAATGGGGAACATATTATTTACCTTGTCGTACAGGCAGAGCTATTGTGGTGCATGTGAATAGCCCCAGAGTCTTGTCCCCCTTTATAGGAGAGATTATTTTAAACCCGCCATACTTGTGCAAGCTGAGAGGTATATCTGATTATCACAGAGGATTTTCAGGCTTCAGCTGTGAAGCACAATGGGCTGGTGCGCACACACATGCACGCACCAGATTGTAGTCTTTGATATGGAAATCACAACAGAGGGGAGTATATCCTTTTACATTCCCAGCACAGTGTCCGAAGGGAAGACGATACACGATGGGTTTGTCTCGTCCTTATGGATATGCATGTTCACATTTCCCCTCAGATTATGACAAGGGCTCGTCTTTGTCGTGCACGCTGATGACAGAGAGCGAGTGCTGGATCTCTTTTAATGTGGTGGGGAGCGAGACAGGGACCACTGCCTACGATCTCCAGATGTACGGTAAGCCTCGGAACCGACGACCCCACCTCAGGCTCGGTTTCAAGGGAGTGCTCGCACGAGTTTCACGGCCTCCCCCTGTCCCGTCCCAGGTTGCCCGGAGCCTCCGAACATCCCCATGATCATTCTGGGAGTCTCTCTCTCCATTGTGTGCATCGGCCTGATCCTGTTGGCTGTGTGGAAGGTTCTGGTGTCGGTGCACGACCGGAAAGAGGTGGCCAAGTTTGAGGAGGAGAAGGCAAAGGCAAAATGGCAGTCGGTAAGAACCTGAAGTCGTCCGTACGGGTCTTTTTCTCACTGTTCAACCCATGAACTATTAATGAGGATGGACAAAATGGCTGCTAGCCAAAGCTTCTCACTTAATCTGATTGGAAGAAGGTTGTCAAAGGTCACAATGAAGTACTGATTGGCAGAAGCTTGCGCCCCCAAAGGGCAGCGAAAGCACTTTTTAATAAGTGAGAAAAAGTGACGTTAATGAGGTTTTTCTTGTTTTTGCTCTCCTCAGGGGACCAACCCTTTGTTCAGGAGTTCGACGTCTACATTTAAAAATGTAACCTACAAGAACACGCAGAGAGAAAAGATTATAACCATGAATGCCTACTGATGACTACTAACCTGGGGACAATGCAAACCAACATCTAAGTGCACTTGAGTGTGTGTGTGTGTGTGTGTGTGAGTGTGTGTGGATAATAGACTGTATATAAAGATGGACGACATGACTTATCCCTGAAATGGATTTCCCTGGCGGCCACGTACTTTATGGGTCCTAAACTCTGCCTTCTCCATGGTAGTGGATGGGCTAAACTCAAAGTGATAATATTCCTATTTTTTTCAAAGATTACATTTTCTAATACCTTTGCTTAACTTTATTACGCTTTTCTGTTTAGCTTGGTTTAAATTCATTACATGCTATAAAATCGGGGTACGTGTCATGATTGACAGTTGAGGCTGACTCACGAATGGTTGAGGGGGTGTGTGGGCTGGACCTCGCCACCGCTACCTCTGGGTGCAGCTGCTCAGGGAGGCGGAGCTTGTATCTGGCCTCTGGCTTCATTTCTTTGATGGTGTGGCGAGTGGAGACGTGTCGTCCATCTTTATGTGCTGGCTGCTGTGTTGACTCAGTAGACGACACTGTGAACGGATGAACACTACGTGATGAACTTGCTGCTGTAAAGGTGCACTGTCCATGTTCTAAACACTGGCCTCTCCTGCTGCACGACCCCACAAACCAACGTTTGTCCACTGTACCATGCAGCCTGAGAGGAGGACTCCACACTCCAAGTGGCCAACTACTGAAAAAGTCTTTAATTTTAATGAATGTAAATATGCAGATGGATGATTGTGATTTGTTTTGTTTTTTAAAAATATTGTGCCTCATGTTTTATTTCAAAGCGAGGCTGAGCCTTCAGTGTTTTTAGTGACATGGCACATAAATAAAGCAAACGTCTGACTTAATGTGGAGTGGTTCTTTCAGTGTTTGTGAAAGACACTAGTGTCACCAATGAGATTAGATGCACAGGAACATTTAAAGGTGACAAGCTTTAAGCCGAACACTTCAATGCCACATACCCTTCTGATGAATAACAGTTTACAACTTAAACAACTGTTGCTCTTCTCTGAAATTGTATTTAAACATTTTATTCATATTATTTATCCAGTAGTTGGCTTGTTATTTCTTGGAGACTTTTTATATCTGTCTGTCCCTCAGTCCCTATCTCTCCCTCTCTGTCTCCCTCTCTTTCTCCCCCCCTGTCTGTAACTATTTGTTTGTTTACAGAGGTCCCTCAGTCTCAGTCTGGTATGCAGCCTGCAGCCTGGCTCGGCTCAGTCTGGCTTGGCTCTGTGTAGCCTGGCTCAGTCTAGCTCGGTTCAGTGTAGCCCGGCTCAGTTTAGCCCGGCTCAGTGGAGCTCGGCTCAGACCGGGCTGCGGCAGCAGTTCCGTTCCTCCGTCAGACGTGACGTCGCCGCTCGTCTGAACTTCGCCAAACTTCGCTCTCGGCTCTGGGAGTAAACACCGAGCAGCAGCAGCCTCGGCGTCCGGGCGGGAGTGTTCGGAATGCGCGGACGCTTGCGCCTCCTCGCCGCTTCTCTCCGCCGACATGTCGACCCGGTGGCCCCGCAGCAGCGGCTCTTTCTCCGCGGTGGCGACTCTTTGTGTGACGGTGTTGTTGTGGGGGAGCTGCGTGAGTGTGGAGGACGGCGAGGTGCTGGAGAGGATCCAGCTCTCGGAGTTTTACAGTAAGTTCTTCATCCCGCTGAACGACTCCTCATCCTCCGTGAGGAGCTCCCCGGTGTTCCCACCGTGCAGCTCATCACTGGGATGAGAGTGAGATTTAGAAAACAGATCGATCATTGCAGCTTGTTCCACATCGCACTGGGCTCTGAGCTGGTTTTCAAACGACCCACTTTTCTGGAGGGTCAGTGAAGCTCTCACAAGACGCCTGGTGGACAGTTTGACTTCTAGAATCAGACATGAAGTTTAATTATTCCTGAACTGTCACCGTAATATTTTATAAAAACACAATCACATAAATATTATAAAATACATTCATTCACCATCATCAAAATTACACAGAGAGGACCTAATTATATAGATTTATATAGATCTCAATCTATTGTAAGACAAAAAAAAAAATCAGATTTTCTTGTATGGATAATTTATAGAAACGTTTTTTTTTTTTCAAATAAATTATTTCAAGAAAATTAATGTAGTTAGTTTGATCTTTTTCCAACAAAATACCTGATTGATCCATCAAATTACTATTATCCAGTCCTTCAGTGTCCAGCAGAGACCAGGAGGAAGAGAACAGTATAATGTTTGGTCTGAAACACGGAAAAGAATTTGTTTTAGAAGATAAACAGATCTTTATAAAGCTTCAACATCACATTGTTTTGGCAGTGATCTTCAGGGGATTTTTTTAAAACCAGTTCCTAAATAGCTTACTTAAAAAAAGAAATCATAAAATCTGGAGAAATACAGCTCTGTGGAAAATATGGCTTCATTTTGGTGGAGAAACATAAAAAAGGTGAATTATAAATATACAGTATATCATATATTTTATATAGACATTTTAGTCCACACATTTTTATTATGCTTTCACCTCTTGCTGCCACAAGTCCATCAATCCTCCATCCATCATCCTTCTGAATCCATCACCCCTCTTCATCCCTCCCTCTCCTCTGCTCAACTCATCCTCCTCTCTCTCCAGAAAAGGGCGTCTTCATCTTGGAGAGTGAACCGCTGAAACGCTGCGTCACGGTGGGCCGCTCCAACCTGGTGCTGGAGGACTGTGGGCGGCCCACGCGCCGCATGCTGTGGAAGTGGGTCTCCCAGCACCGCCTCTTCAACGTGGGCACCAGCACCTGCCTGGGTCTCAACATGTCCGACACCACGCAGCCCCTGGGCATGTTCGAGTGCGACACGGCCCTGCCCGTGCTGTGGTGGCGCTGCAGTGGTAAGATGCTGCACGGCGCGTCCCAGTGGAAGGTTGCTGTGGCCGGGGGCTTGGTGGTGGTAAAGAAAAACTCTCATCATTTGTGGAAAAGGCACAACACGGCTAGAGAAGGGCCCTGTTCGTATCCGTATGAAGGTAGACCCCTGCAACATTTTCTTATTTAATGCAGCAGCTCATTGGTGACATTTAACAAGTTTTAAAAATGAACTCCGGGTATTTGACCTGCAGATATCCACACGCTGTTGGGGAATGCGCACGGCATGCCCTGCGCTTTGCCCTTCAAATACAACAACAAATGGTTCTCTGAGTGCACGAGTGAGGGGCGTGAGGACCACCTGCAGTGGTGTTCCACCACCACTCGCTATGATGAAGCAGAGAGATGGGGCTTCTGTCCGGTCCAAGGTAACACACAGGCACAGCTGACATGTGGACACTGCCCACACACAGTGAGGAGATGTTCTGTTTCCTATGGGAGAACTGGCCCAAACAGAGCCCTGAACCGAAACCTGTTACTTTTAGGACCCTGATGGGACCTGGTCTTAACGTCTGTCCCCAGTGATCCCATCAGAAGTGGTCAGACACATTCCCAGGGCCGCATCCGGATGTGGTCTGGGGCACATGTGGCCACATTCTGTTCGCTGTGTGAGCACGAATGCGTCATGGGCCACATATGAAAGACCTCCTGCTGAGCCGGTGTCCTCTGACCCGCTGAAGTTTCCACCACATTCTCTGTCACCCAACATCAATAATCAGCCTCTACACCAGTGGGGCAGGGGGCTATCCCCCCGGCATGTGATGAAATCTCATAGAGAGAACAGAATTTTGGAACACGTGAATATCCTGGGAACGGACAGGAACCAAGTATCATGTAGATATATAATTGTTGGGCGGTTGGGTGTCCACATACTTTTTGCCCTAAAAATAGCTGGGCCTTCTTTTCACTCTGATCACAGTGTATCCTTTTGCTTTTTTTAAAATCTGACCTTTATTCCCAGATACCAGCTGTGAGCATTTCTGGGAGTCAAACCACGAGCTGCAAGCATGCTACCAGTTCAACCTGTACACCATCCTGACCTGGAGTCAGGCACAGTCAACCTGCCAGGCTCAAGGTGGAAACCTGCTCAGCATCACCAGCGTGGCAGAGCACAGGTACATCAGAGGTACGTGTCTGGTCCAGAACCGCTGAGCTTTCAGGAACCGTTTTATTGCATCACTCATAATTCATGGATGCTCTGATTTCATTCCATTTAATTCATTTCATTTAATTCATTTTTTTCCAGGCTGTTGCATGTTAGTAGAATATCATCCACAACATGTATTTGTATCTTGGGTTAGATCGACTGGCAAGTGTGGGAGTGATGGTGTGGATTGGGCTCAACCACCTGAAGGACGGTCATGGTTGGCAGTGGTCTGATGGAGCGCCTCTGTCACTGGTCGATTTTACCACAGGTACAGACTGTTAGTTTTATCCCAGGTGAAGCTCAAAGTTTGATAAAATACTTCTTTTTTAGATTTATCACAGTTTTTAATAAACGTATTACATCTTTCTCTGTCTTTAATTATCTCTCTAAATTTGTCCAAAAAAAAAAAAAACAAAAAACGACAGACAGTTAAAAACAAACCTCAGGCCAGATTCACACCTGGGAATAACGTCCGCCTTGAATGTGCGTCCCGTGACTACGTGTGATTTTGTGCTGTGGTTCAGACCTGTGGTCCAGGCACTGGGGTCATAGGGTCTGACTCCTCCCATCACTGTGTTTCCAGCTCTGCCTGCCAGCCCACTGAAGGACAACAGACAGTGTGGAGTGTACAACTCCGCCTCTGAGGGCCGCTGGCAGAGCCTGTCCTGTGAGTCCGCGCTGCCTTACATTTGTAAGAAAACCCCCAACAACACCAGGAGAGCAGAGCCTCTGGGTGAGACACACACACACACACACACACACATTAACACTCAGCGTGCAAACGGCTCTCCCTCATCTTCACAGGTGTCTTGACTGTGCCAGGGGTAAATCCCCAGTCGGTGCACATTGTGCTGGAAGCCCTTTTAAGCTCTTGCAGCTCGTGGGCTGAACAGCTGCACTGCACCTGGGGAGTGAACTCCTGACTCCTGTCTCTCGGCGGCGAGACCAAAACAACGTCTGCCGTGAACGTGCGTTGTTATTTTGGTCTGTGCTCGTCTGATTCCCCCTCCTTTCCTCTCACAGAGAATTGGCAGTACGTCCATACAGAGTGTGCAGGAGGCTGGTGGCCTCATAACGGCTTCTGCTACAGGGTGCTGGCAGAATCCGAGGCGGGAAGCTGGGAGGACTCAACTCGGGCCTGTAGCTCCCAGGGCGCCAACCTCACCAGCCTCACCACCCTGTCTGAGGTGGAGGGGCTGCTGAAGCTGCTGGCTAACTGTAAGGAGCATCTGATGCTTTTTTTTTTTTCTGGTTGAAACAGACTCTCTTGGGATATATCAGCATGATATCTGTGGTTTTAATGCCATGGTGTGTGCCTGTCTCCGTGTTTCTCAGTTTCTGGGAATGGCACCGAGGTGTGGATCGGTCTTCTGAAGCGGGTGTCATCGCTGGCGGTGGAGTGGTGGGATGGCTCGCCCGTCACTCTCACGCTCTGGCATCAGTATCAGCCTCCTCACAACCGGACGGAGGCGACGCTCTGTGCCAAAGCAGACAGGAAGGTGGGCAGCCCCACGCTGATGGTCAGACACTAAGAGCTCCCACGTGTCCTCGCTGTTTGTGAGCATCTGTCGGTTGCTCTCCGTTCACAGGAAGGTACCTGGCTCTTAGCGTCGTGTGACGAACGACTGCCCGCCGTGTGCAGAAGAAAGAGCCAGAGCCCAGGTCGTCCGTCCGGGCCCTGGGACGAGGATTGTCCCGAGGTAGGAGCGCGAGGCCCAAAGTGACACCACGACCTTCGATCTGCACTGAACTTAAAAATGAAATATCAGCCATTTTAAAGGGCCTGGGTTTTCATGAAGAATTCTGAATCATTCTCTGAGAGACCGATGTTAAAGTTACATACTGCACAGCTGTAATGCCTCCCGGCCTTCCGAACACAAACACAAACAGGACCTCTTTGGCGGGTCTGTCCTATCTATGTGTCCTTCAGCTTCTCACTTATCGAATGATTCACAAGAAAATCGGACTTGTTGACATTTCACTGCTGTTACAATAGCTCCATACAGAGCATGACGTGCACCAGGAGGAGCCACACGCCGGCTGCAGCTTCTGAGCTGGTTGACCCCCCCCTCCTTCAGAAGCACAATAAGCTGATTCACTCGACTGCTGACGTATTGTCTGGCATTCATGTTGCTCCTTGACTCTGTTTACCAGAATATCAGACCCCTGAGTCATCGGGCTACCTCTCTGGGACATGAGTCGAAAATATGGCCCTGAAGGCACGATGTGAGCGGACATGCTGGAGCAGTCGCCGCTCGAGTTTTCAGCAAACGGAGCCGAATTTCTGTGTCCGTGTTGTTTGATCGCTCAGGGCAACTTTGTGAACGACGTGAAGTGGCTCACTTGTCAAATCTCTCTGTCAGCAGGACAAAAGGATTTCATCCTCCAGTCTGAGAGAAAGACTTGAATTGTAAATGTTATTGTTGGCCTTTGAACCCCTAATATGGGGGGGGGGGGGGCCCCGCCCCCGGGGGGGGGGGGGGGGCTCAGACGGATTGTTAAATCCATTCTTTAATAAGGACGAGAGGTTTGTGCCACTTCTTCTCTCTCCTTTTTTGAATTAGGGTGAAGCTGTGGCTGCTGCGGATACAGCTAATACAAACTCTCATAGCTTCCCTTCTAGCGCCATCATCAGGGCCAAATTGAAAATGATTCTCATGGGATGATAACTATCGACTGCAGTTGCACCACTTTCATCCTCACTCTCAGAACACAGAGATGTTGTCATCAGTCGACTGAGACTGACTGCACATTCTAGAACTTTAAGAAACGCCATTAATACAAGGTATATCAAGGAATTTCATTCGTGCCCTGTTATTCTTATTATTTTGTCCAGGGCTGGAAGCGACATGGCCACTCCTGCTACACGGTGACGAGCCACGAGCAGAGCTGTGAGGACGCCCAGATGGGATATTACTGCAAGGCCCCTCTTCTGACTGTGGAAAACAGGTGACGTATTTAATGGGTGGATGATTTATTGGGTCGACCTGTGACACTTGTGAATTAGTTTTTCGGCAGCAAAGAGCCTCTCCCCTCACCCGTTCCTCCCCGTCACGGCGGCAGGTTCGAGCAGGCGTTTGTCAACAGCCTGCTGAGCGAGAGAGGCGCTAACAGCAGCTTGTATTACTGGATCGGCCTCACGGATCACGAGCAGACGGGAGAGTACAGCTGGCTTCTTCACAACAGCTCCTCGTTCCCTCTCACCTTCACAAACTGGAACAAGCACCAGCCAGGTAACCTGTTTCTGGATCAGACTCTAGCTTTGCAAATCCGAACCGTGTGCGTTTACCCTCCTTCTTTTCCGCGTGCCCGTCCCCAGCCAGCAGCAGCGGCTGTGTTGCCATGTCCGGTGGACCTGCTCTGGGCCACTGGGAGGTGAAAGACTGCCGGTCCTTCAAAGCCTTGTCAGTGTGCAAGCAGAGTGTGAGCAGTTACCATGACGTGCAGCTGCCAGAGCACCACGTCGACGTTCACGCCCCCTGTCCTCCGGGCTGGGAATCGCAGTCTGGGCTCCTCGACTGTTTTAAGGTTGGACCGTCTTTTCTCTCTGCTCCTCTCTGTGGCGTTCAGACTCATCCTCTCCTCTTCATCGCTTTTTAAATCAGCTTGTGTGAGGGCATGTTACTTAGTTTACACCGTGCAGTGAATCTAAAGACAGACGGTGTGTCTCCACTTCCTCCCACCGTCCAGAAATGAAGCTTTAGTAACCAGAATTTAAATTCAGTCACGAGTCTCAGCTGTTCATAATGTTTCTTCCTGTTTTATCCCATCACATAGCAAATCAAACAGCGACCTCTGTGCTTCTGCAGGTGTTCCATGACGAGAAGGTCCTGATGAAACGCTCGTGGGTGGAAGCAGACTTCTTCTGCCAGGCGCTCGGGGCTCAGCTCGCCAGTTTCTACCACTATGAGGAGCAGGTGTTTGTGAAGCAGCTGCTCGGTACCATGTTTGAAGGGTTGGTACATCCCTCCTGGTCTCGTCGTGCAGGAACGATGCGTGAACTGATGAGTGCTTCAGTTGAGGCATCTTCCTTTCAGTGAAAACAGAATTTATTGTATTTGCCACCTGTCACAGATGATGGTGGCTCTACAGGGAAAACACGACTTCAGTGAATCACAGTTAAAAGCTTTTATAGAATTGAATATGCCATAGTATCAAAAGGCTTTTGGGATAATGTCTAAATGACTAGTAGAAAGCTTTTGATTACAAGATAACAGAATGAAATGTATTTATTAAACTGAAAACCTTGCTCAGGTGGACCTCGGTGAGAATATCCTGCCTCTGTGCTTTCAGAACGCAGGGCCGCTGGTTCTGGGTGGGTTTAAACAAGAGAGACCCTGAATATCCCGGAGCCTGGGAGTGGTCCGACGGCTCCCTCGTAAGCCCACAGTCCAGTCTGGGTCTGATGTATCCCCATTGAAGTACAGACACATTACATTTTTTGTAATTTTGCCTTGTGTCTGTGTTTCTGCACAGGTGGTGACGTCCTTCATCGAGGACAAGAACGAGGAGGACGACAGGAGGGACTGTGCCGTGTACAGTGACCTGACCAACGCTCTGACGCCGCAGCCCTGTGATTCCAAACATGAGTGGGTCTGCAAGTTGCCCAGAGGTGAGCGCCGTCCACACTGGCTTATTATGACAAATCAACAAATCAACTCCAGAGCATCCTCATAGGATTTCACTGCACTCTCATCTGATCTATGTCGCAGGTGAAAAACTGAAAAAGCCCTACTGGTACACTGAGGGTGAGTATTAAACATTTGCACCCGAGTACGGTGTAAATGATCTCGTGCAAACCAGAAAAATAGGACTTTAGAGTCTAAGAACCAACCATGTGAAGACTCAGTCGCCTCATTACTGTCTAATTATTATTATTGAAATGGGTGTAAGCCTGTCGTCCATGCTCCACCACAGAGAGCGAGCCCTGGGTGTTCTACCGTGGAGCTGAGTACCTGCTGGCCAAGCAGCCCTTTGACTGGGACTCTGTGTCTCTGGCCTGTCAGATGATGGGGTCCTACCTTCTGTCCATTCACTCCAGAGAGGAGCAGCACTTCATAAAGGAGCGCCTGCGGCGGGTGCGTGACTCCCAGAAATTTAGAATTGTTTTTATGTTCCATTCAAGTCAGTCCTGCCTATTTAATACAAACTATTTGAAAATGTATTTTTTCATACTTTAATTAAAAGGACAGAACGACAAAAATAAGAAGAATTCAGCTCACGTTCAAGCATGAGTATTATTCCTTAAGTGCACAGCCAAAGTAACGTACACGTGCTTGAACAAACGGGGACACAACTGAAGTCAAGTGTGAACACTCATCCCTCACACAACCTCAAGTGTTTACAGACACACCCTGAAAGGCCGAAGCGTTCCTCATATGTTGACACGCTCATGCTCGAGTGCCTTTGCACACAGGGCGCCGGAAAAAGGCCGATTGTTTGGCCGAAGCCTTTTGGACCCGCCTAAAGAAATCTCTTGTGGTGTCGAGGCTTGTGAGGGATAAAGGGAACAAAACGAGGCGGTGAAAGACCCTGAAGCACTTGCCAAGGAGAGCGCCTGAATGAAAAACCGCCCAGCTCAGTGAGGAGAGGATAAATGTAGGAGGGTTAAAGTAAAGTTTTCTCTTTCATTCAGCTCTCCCTGGGCCCGAATGAGTGGTGGATCGGCCTGTCCGCTGGGCAGCCAGGAGAGGAGGTCATGTGAGTACATTCAGGAGGTCGTTAACCATCTTCTTGCCGATCAGTGATACAGACTGGTACGGGTGGAGACAGGACCTCTTTGGAGGAAGAAATATTTATCTGTGTTATTTTTATAGCGGTTAAAGTTAGTGGACATTTTTGTCCACGAATGACACGAAAGGTTGAAAATTAGTATGATCCCAGAGGGTTAAAAGCTTCTGAATATTTACATGTGTGTCTGAAGCCAGTTAAAACATCCATAATTGAATTCTGCCCACTGTAGGACATATCCTTGACTGAGTTTAACATGAATTCATTCAAAAAAAATAATTAAAATAATAAAGATAAAAGAAACAAATGTAGAGATCATAACACCTGCTAGGAATCCATTAAAGTATCTGCATTTGTTTGCAGGTGGAGTGACAAGACAAATGTAGATTTCCACAACTGGGCTGAAGGGGGCACTGTTGATAGCCAGAGGAAAAATGGCTTGTGTTTCTCCATGTCCTCTTCAACAGGTAAACGCATGCAGAATCACATATTGATGCATGTACTGTGTGCCCGTGATGGAATCTGGTGAGGTTTCTGTGGCGCGTTGCAGGAAAGTGGTCTGCGAATAAATGCAGCGATCGCCATGGCTACGTGTGCAAGAGGAAGACTGCCTCTGTGTTGGAGGCGCCCAGGGAGCCGCACTACATCGGAGGATGTCCCGAGAAATGGTTGTACTTCGGACACAAGGTTCAGACACACACGGACACACACACACACACGTACTTGAATGATTTCTGAGATTCATTTCACTGCGTCCTCGCTCCACAGATCAGGTCTAAAATAGCCACAGCTCCTTTTGGGACTGAAGCAGGATGTTAATGTTTACACAAAATGTTCCTCGAACATGAAAAATCCCAACTGGGGCGGTTCAAGCTGAGTTAAAACCAAAACCAGACAAGTCTCAATAGCTCTCAAGTTCCCTTGATTTTTCATTATCATACCATATCTGTTGATAGGATTTTATTTGTGTTTAAATTATATTCGTATACAATTTAATTTAAAAATCCAAAAATATGCGTGTAAATATGTATGCATGTATATTCACGCAGTGTGTGATAATTATTATTTATTTTCTTCAGTAGCATTTAACACGTTTCCCAAGAGGTCAAATCATCAGAAAGTGAATCAGAAATGGTAATAGAGACACTGATTCTTGAATTCCTCTGCTGCAGATTAGAAGACCACGCACTCATCGTGCAGCACGTCAGACTGAATTTAAAGCCTTGCAGTGATGCACACCCTTCCTCTCCTTGGCCATAAAATATGGATTGATGTCCTTTTTTTAATGTCTTTATTAGAACGCTGACAGGAAAAGAGAGAAGTGACAGAGATGAGAACATCATAAAACAAAGTTTCCTGGCTGTGGTTCAAGGTCGAGGCCTGAAACCCTCAGGCCATAAACACTGGCTTTAAAACACTGTGTTATCAACTGCCTTCAGAGATAAGTAAATGATAATAAAATAATGTTGTGTTTGTGTGTGTGTTGACAGTGTCTCTTACTTCACCTGCCTGACAGTCCAAAGGAGGGAAAGAGCTGGAAAGACGCGCAGTCCATCTGCTCCTCGTTCCAAGGCTCGCTGGTCGCTATTGAAGATGAGATTGAACAAGGTAGAGACTCTAAGTTAACAGCCAACCTGACATAAAAAACATCATCACACCCAAATCTAATTATTGTCCAACTGTCATCTCTGCAGCCTACATCACCATGCTGATGCAGGGCAGCGCTGTCGGCGTGTGGATTGGTCTCGGTGATGGAGACATCATGAGGTGGACCAATGGGAAATCAGTCAGCTACACTAACTGGTCTCCAGTTGAGCCAAAAAGCTTTCTCACCGTAAGTGCCCGTGACCTGAATGTCCTTATGTGTTGTGTACAATGGACGATGAGTTTCCACACGTGATCTGTTGTGTGTTCGCTCCCAGGAGGGGGAGTGGCTCAGTGGATTCACTAAAGAGCCGCTGTGCATTGTTCTGTCCAACAACCACAACTTCCACCTGACGGGAAAGTGGTACGATGAGAAGTGCAGTGTGACCGGGTATGGCTTTGTCTGTCAGAAACCTCAAGGTAAGACCCTGTTTGTTATTCTCTCTGTGGTTTTGCCACGTCATTGCCTCTCTGGGGGTTTTTCTCCTCCGCTCTCTGGTGCTGAATGGGGTCGATACACTGCTTCTATGGCTTCTCCTTCTCTCTCTGCAAGTCCCAAAAAGAGCCTCCTCGAAGGGGAGTCTTGAGTGCTGACTGGTGTTTGACATGCAGTTAAAGCAACACTATGAGACGTTTACGGAGCAGCAGCGCCCCCTGCAGTCACACAGTCCCGAGGATGAAGTGGGATTTTTACACAGGACAAAAACAGAGCTGTGACTCTGTATATTACCCATGATCCCCAGCTTCATGAACCAGAGGAGCTGCTGCTGTAATAAATCCAAGAGAATTCTTCAGATTTTAAAGGTTTTGCTTATTAAATGTTGGAGATAAAATCTCATTTTAACGACTTCTTAGTGTTTTCAACTGATCCACAGTCCAGTCTTTAACTTGCTGGGCCTGAGTCAGCACCAGTGTGTCACAATGGCTGTGGCAAATACCATAGTCGTGTGTGGACGATGGAGAATTAGCCACAGCGCCATCGTGCCAAATATTGCTTCGTCATTTTTCTTTTCTTTTTGGACAATTTCATTGTAAAAAGCAGACTATCTGCATTCTGACTGGACAGTTGTGTTTGTGTGTTGTGATCACCTCTCCCCTTTCTTGTTCCTTACAGATCCATCCAAACCCCCCACCCACTCCTATCACCACCCCCTCCCTGATAATATTGCATACAGGAGCCGCAACTACAAGGTTGTGTCCGGCAACATGAGCTGGTACGACGCCATGCACTTGTGCATAGAGAATGATTCTGACCTAGTGAGCATTACAGATGCCTACCACCAGGCTTTCCTTACTGTCCTTGTCAATAGATTGGCAGTCCCCCACTGGATTGGGCTGTATAGCCAAGATGTATGTACCCTCTCATGCAATATGTTCCGTATGACTCTGCACTGTGTGTTTGGTTGCACCAGAGACGTCATGTTGTGTGTGTGTGTGTGTGTGTTTGCTTTGCTACAGTGTAAGTTTTTAAAGAAATTGTTTGGGAAATACACTTATTACATTTTTAATACTCCCACTCTCGCATCTGGTCAGTAAACACAGAGCCACAGCAGGTTGCTGGTTAACTTAGCTTGAATGTGGACACTAGCATGGCTCTATCCAGAGGTTATAAATGGTTTAATTAAGCCGTGCCCCTGGCTGTCGAAGAACGTGAGCGTGGTATTGTTGCATAACTTTCAGCTAGAAATCAAGAAGGTGTATTTGCCAAAAATCTATTTCTTTAATTCTGTTCATTGAGCATGAATGGCAGAAAAACTCATCTGCATGCATGAGTTTGATTTTAAACCTGTAGCCTGATATCTTGTGTTTTAGTGAAAGCATTGTTTGTGCATGACATCCACATCTCAAACCTGAAAAAATGGCCGTCAGTTTCGTGACCCAAGAAAAATTACAATTATGATGAATATGAATACTTTAGAACTAGATCTCACTAATATATTTACCCACAGGTCTTATGTAAAAAGACAGTTTTAACTAAATGTCCTGATGGCTTGTTTGGTTTATTTTTGATCGTTGCGTGTCGATGGCCAGCCGCTTTTCTCATGGGCCTCGAGGATTTTCTTTCTCCTGGCTCTGTGTCCACAGGCATGCGGTTTGTGAAATTTGGATTCATGATCATGAGCCCTCATGGAAACTGTTCGTCAGGGGGAGAAACAAACAGGAAATGAGAGAACTGATGTTTTACAACTTATAAACAAAAACTGGGAAACCTGTTTCTCCTTCTCTGAAATTCACGTGATTCCTTAATTATTACACACACTGGTCCAGATCAGTGCTGCAAACTACTGGTATTAGTAGCTCTAGCACTAATCCAACTAATAAGCAAACAGCTGTGCATGTGTGGACTGACTTCCTCTCCTGCATTAGCCTGCATTATTAATGAACGTGAAGTGTTACAGTGAGAGTGCTGCCCCGACTCTTGACTGAAGAGCTTGTGACTGTGCTTGGTTGCAGAGTGGCATCAATTACCAGTGGTCAGATGGCAGGGACACTGTGTACACCCACTGGGACGCAGCCGACGACGATGACGACTTTGTGAAGGGAGAGTGCGTGTACATGGATGTGAGCGGAGGCTGGCGGAGAGCGGACTGTGAGACTCCGCTCCAAGGAGCCCTGTGTCACGTCTCCACACCGAGTCAGTCCCCTTCAGCGGAGCAGGAACATCTACTCTGTTACGTTTCTGTTAAAGTGAAAGACAAAATCTCCCTCCTCTCCTCCTCCCACAGGCAATAAACCATTCACCTCCTATGAAGGAGCGTGTCCGTCCACATGGGTGAAATTTGGACACGGCTGTTACAGCTTTGAACCCGTGGTGGACAAACTCACATTTGAAGAGTCGAGAGAGCACTGCAGGCAGAAAGGTGATGGCTGGTTACGTGCATTATTTTTAATTTGATTGAACTAGCTGCCTCCGTCACTGCTGCGTGCCTCATGGAATGGTTCCTCCCCCCACAGGTCCAATGGGGGAACTGCACAAGAGTAGGAGTTTTAGAACGTTTAGAGTTTTGAGGGAAATTGATAAAAAAAAACAGTCAATTCCTTTCCTCCCTCTATGCAAAGCTGGTTTTACATTGACTGTCCAAACATGAGAGTGGAATCAAAAAGAGATCATTTGTGATCTGTGGCTTTAGGGTGCACAGTCGCAGTGAGTTTGTTCTGCTTCTGTCACTCTCCAGTCAACACGTCGGATGTCCTGACCATTGAGAGCGAGACAGAGAACCGATTTGTGCTGGAGCAGCTGTGGTCATCGGGGCTGCGTCACCAGACCGTGTGGTTGGGAATGTACTTCAACATCGACAGTAAGAGTCTGCCAATCTCCCTCTACCAATCAGTTGAGCCCATTTCCCTGCAAACCCACGTTTCCATCAGTCTGTTCGCTCTGTGCTTTTAGCTGATTCTATGACCTGGGTGGATGCTTCGCCTATGGAATACACCAACTGGCCTAATAGGGCCCCAGACTCCAAGCTGCTGACGGCAGATACCTGCGTGACGACCAGCGTGGGCGACGGCGTGTGGCACCTGTCACGGTGCAATGAGCGGCTCGGCTTCGTCTGCAAATCCATCTCAGGTGAGTTGAATGGGAAACTATGGGACCTCCTAAAAATAACACTGGTTTCCCTTGCTGATCTCACCACAACAAATTCCTCTCAACTTGATGTGACAACAAAGTGTTCCATTTGAAATATACATTCTTTAACATTACACATGGTGTGGCAGAAGATATGGAAATGCCATTTAACACAATTCAGTAAATTAAGGTTTTCATATGGATTGTTTTTTTTATAATCATTAAGGAAATGTATAATATGCTTTATTAAACTTCTCTGTGTGTTTTCTTTCTTAGATGTCACTTCTGAGGTGGAGGTGGAGCCACTGAATGGTAAAGTGCACTTTCATTTGAATAGTCAATGCATTGAAGACATAGTGTGTCCTGCAGTTGCCATGAGCGTGAGTGCAGTGCTAACTCTGCCACAGAGCTGATGCTGTCTGTTGACAGGATTATGCAAAGAGTATAGCACACTCAATAGCCACGAAGTCATTGGGACCAACTGAATGTTAGACTATATACTAGTGTGTAACAGATCCCCCAGATCTACAAACGTCATGAACCGCCCCTTGGAAATCAGTTCACCACCCGAGCCACTACAGAAAACATAAATACTCTGTAGAACATTAAATAAAAATACTAAAGAGCATGAAAGAGAAACGGAAAAAATACCTCTCCCACAAAGTTCGAGAAAAGAGGGAGCGGTCAGGACTAATACCTGGCCTTTTTATATCAAAAATATGGGGTCCCCCAGAAGGAATGCAGGGGATACACACACACAAAGTTTCTACTGTCAGGTAGAACAAATAAAATAATTTTGTGTGATTATATAACAACTGATAACCCCTGTATCATTGGTATCTTCATATATGTGATCATACCATGCATGACTACAGTATGTTGTGTATCATGTTGTGTATTTCAGGTTCCCATCATGGCGTCATTGCTGCAGCAGTGCTGGTGGCTGTTCTCATCTTTGCCCTGCTGGCAGGAGCAATGTGGTTTTTGTACAAGAGGAACTCACGCTTCCGTGGGATCCCGATTCTGGGAAGTGCTTATTACAGACAGACGGGCTCCCAGTCTTTAGAGTCGGATGGAAATGTGCTGATGACGGACCTGGAGGCTCACTCAGGGGAATAGCACTCAGTGGCTCCCCTTTCCGATTGCAGGGTGTTCTCCATCTCTCACCCGCTTCACCATCAGGTGCAAATGCCACGAGACACTGTAAAGCTATGACGCTGACTCCTCAGGACAGTGGGTGAGGCGATGACAAAATATTTTTCGTTGGTTAATCCGAGTGGAGGCGTCTGTCTGCAGTTTTCATTTACCCAAACCGTTTCTATGGTTGTGAAGATCTTTCCTGTATTGACACTGAATATAACACACAATATAATTCTGTTGGTTGATGTAGATGAAGAAAATTCACACAAACGAAAATGTTGAAGAAGGGATGCGCTCGATATTTGTAAAGGAGGTACTAAACACTTATACAGAAATGTTAATAATATTCAGCCAGGTGGGGGTGGTCTACTTGTCAGGGTAAAACAAAACAACAACTTTGCTGTCATAACTGACACACTGATGACAAAAAAGAAAAAGACACAAATAATATTTGTGATGTCATTTTGTACATTTATTTGAAAATCCAGGAGCTGTAGGACTTGTACATATGGTACAGCAGTATTGTCAGTATTACTTATTAGTGTTACTTATCAGTATTTTTCTTTATTTTTAAATATACTAGCTGTGTATGGATAACAGATGTTTTTTTTATATATATATATCCATTTGACTGACAGAACATGTGTGGGTGTAACTGACAATTCAATGTATTTTTTTACTGTTGTCTGTGGAGGTGGAGCAACTTATGAGATGTATATTGCACTCTGTGTTCTTATTAAATTGAGAGTAGGCCTATTGGAGTGTGACTGTGTTTGTGGAGATTTGTATGTGTGGTTTAATTATGAAAAATATTTTTGATAATTTATTTTTTCCTCCTCTCTGCATTCATACAATATTTTAAATGATAGAAAATGGCAAGTACGTGGTAAGAAAACACAGCGGGAGACGACTAATAACTAATAGACAAACAAAGGCGTTATTCATTCTCCAGGCGGAAGTAGTTTCTCTCTGCCTTTATTTTCTCGAGTCAAGCCGGAAGTGTCGTGTAGCCTGCTAGCCTTTAGCTTGACGGCGAGGCAGGACCGGGACAGTGCGCGACACTGTGCTGACAGCGGGGCAGGACTCACCGTCACCGGCTCTGTTACCTGAACGCTCTCGGTCGGCTGCCCGGTCCTCGGCGGTTCGTCGAGTCGCCTGATTTCTCTGCCGGAGGACTTCTTCTGTACGCGCCCGAGGGACAGAGCGAGCCCGGGACCATGCTGACAGGATCCGGCGGAGCCACTCTTCGCCTTTGTTTGTTGATTGTTTTGTGGGCCACTTGTTCGCCGGCGAACGTCCTCGGTCCGGGTGAGTAGCTGCAGCTCCGCCGCGCGACGTTTTGCTTTCGATTTAGTCCGCGCTCCATGTTTTTGTCTCAGCGTGACGAAGCCGTTTGTGTCCCCGCTCACACTCAGCCTCAGCCGGGCGATTAATAACAACCCGGGTCGGTAAACACAAACCCAGCACTGGTTAACTAGTTGTTGGGTTAACTTGTTCCCATCCCCCCAGTGATCAGAGTGATTGCCAAGCGTTATTGTGACAGTTTAAACTCGGGTTCCTTCTCCTCCTCCTCAGCTGAGTGCGTCTGTGTCACATCCAAATAAACAGGTTCACATCAGCCAGTATCGGTAATTATCGCGATATATATATATCACTTTATTATTCCTCTTTAAATAAGTCTCGAGGTCGGATCAAGTCTGAGGTGAATCACTCATAACAACAACTTAGTTCTGTGGCACTGTGAAGGAAAACGTGGATAGAGTAACACCATACATGACAAAACAAAAACAAACGACAGTGTGGGCTATACCATCCTCACTTGTCTAATCCAGCTGCTTTAATTTTCCCTCTGCCAGTCTCAAATTGTACAAGACGAATCCAGGAAAGATGAAAATGATCAGGATTGGTAGAAGTGGTCATTCACTGAAAGGTTTCGATTTTTATCCAGCACCCGTCAAATGTGTGGGGCTTTATGCTTTTGTCTGATTGTGGTTTCAGCATCTTGTAACCTCAATGATCGTTTTAAACCGACAGATCTTTCAAGATTGAAGTCTTTATTTTCATTATACAGGATACAAGATAACAACTTTTGATAAAATTGCGAGGCAGAGTATGTAAAATAATGAACTGCAAAAGATTATTAAAATAGACAAGTGTTTTACGGGCAGTATGGGTAGAGGGGTGAAATTTGCCTTTGATGTGAAGTTGTGTGTGTGTGTGTGTGTGTGTTTTCTGCTTTTCCCTTCTTCACAGACGAGGATGCTTTCAGCATCCAACACTCCGGCACGGGGAAGTGCCTGGGCACAGGGGCCTCGGGGAGGCTCGACCTCGCCACCTGCGATGCGAACAGCAGGTCCCAGATGTGGAAGTGGGGCTCGGGTCACCGGCTCTTCCACGTGGCCTCGTCCACCTGCTTGGCGTTGGAAGTGCAATCCAAAGCGTTGTCCCTGGTTGACTGTGACGCCAGCATCATGCTGTGGTGGCACTGTCAAGGCGGAGTTGTGTACACTGTCTATCAGATGGGCCTGGCGGTCAGCGAAGGCAAAGTTGCAACCAAACGGGACACGAATGATTCTTGGGTGAGAGGAGGGTCGCAGGGCAATATCTGCGAGAAGCCGTACCGTGGTGAGTGTCTTCCATTGTCCTCTCTCCGAGAGACAAAAAGCTTACACACTGATCCAGGCACAGCACTAAGTCCATGCCCCAGGACACTATTATGATGCTGAGGGCTGACTCAGGCTTGATCAAAGCAGGATCGAAAGTTAAACTAGAACACGTGTCGGAGGATCCACCTCCTGAAATGCACGGGCCTCAACTCTGCCTTTTTAGATAAAGTCTTGTAATTGCTGTTGGTATTTTTGTCTCGTGGCCAAACAGGTCCAGGCACATTTTAAACAGCCTAACTGTCACAACAGCCGTGAAGTGCGCAGCAGCAGGTGTCAGGTTGTACCAGATCAATCACAAAAAGAAAACAAAACAAATTAAACAATTTTTTTTAACGGCTATTCACCCTGTAGTGATGTCATGTGTGCTGTAGAAGTTTGGGGGATTTCCTCAGAGCTCACATGTGCAGGGCAGAGATATGCAGTTGGTCTCCGTGCAATGAAATTCGAAAGACTTTCAGTTTTGTTTCATGGGTACTCCAGCTCTAAGAAAGCATTAAGTAATGTATCTTTCACATCTGAACTGTCATTTGGAATGTGACGAAAATATTCAAAGGTAGAAATTACATTAAACTGGTCAATAGATACAGTTAAAATTTAGAATCTCCAATTTGAAAACAAAACTAGTTTAATAAGATATTTCTCTTGTGTCTCTTTGTTTTTTTTTTTTAAGCAACTAACCCAACATTGACTATATTCTGCTCAAAAATGCGTTTTATTTAAGAAGTAACATGCGAGAGAAATGTGGCTCTTCTTCGTGAGAAAATGCTGTTTTCCCTTTTTCAGGGCGAGGTCTCTGTTGAGTCATCTGTCCTCACTTAATTTTGCCGAAATGAAAAAACTGAAGTAGAGAGGAAAACCACATTCAGATCCATCACATTTTTTTCTTGTAGTTGATGAGTTATAACTGTTGTTATTAAAAAAATGTGCGTTTTCTTGAAATGTGTTTGGGGTTTGTGGCGAGAGCTTGTTAAACAGTTTTCGCAGGAAAAGGCCCGTACCGGAACGCTGACATTTCTCTTTGCTCACTTCTCTCTTCGCAGTCGTACACACCACCAACGGAAACGCTGCTGGGGATCCATGTGACTTTCCCTTCAAATTCAATGGCAGTTGGCATCATGGCTGCCTCCCCGACGCAGACGCCCCTGGACTGTCCTGGTGTGCCACCTCCCCCGACTACGACCAGGACGGAAAGAAGGGAAACTGTCTTGTACCAGGCATGTTACACATCATCTTTGAAAACATTCCTTTTTAAACTCTTCTTGTTTTAATAAAGGCAGCACACTCAGATTCGCTGTGTCTCTCTGACTGAACAGAGGAGGGCTGCCAGAGTCTGTTTGTCGGGCCAGAGGGGGGTTTCTGTTACGAATTTGTATCCAGTGCCGCTGTGACCTGGCAGGTAGCTTTGGATTCATGCCGCAGTCAGGGGGCCGACCTGTTCAGCCTGACGGGGCCCGATGACCTCCACTCCAAATCCCGTAAGACCTCCTTCCTCTCATCTGTCTTCCTCTCAACCCTGTCAAAAGTTATTTCCTTTGTTTGTTTTGAATTATGCATCGACTCAATCACATGCTATGATATGACAGAACTTCCCCATTGAGACTATTCAGCTGCAATATTACGTGACAGAAATTCTGTTGTTGCAATGTGGATGATTTTGAGGGAAAATGGGGACAGGAAATAACCCCATTGTAAAATAACTGCGGGGCTGTTTTGTCAGAGACTATATTTGTAATGTGAAATTGTAAAAAGATTATTAAAGTAGACAAGTGTTTTACGGGCAGTCTTTAATAATAATAATAATAAGTCTTTAAGTTTTATACCGCAGAAATTATGATTTTTCTACAGTGACATTTAATTTGTGTATGGTGCTTTCATGTCACCGTGAAATAGTTGTCTTTAAGCTTTCACACCCATAGCTCTGCGTGGCTGTGAGTGCTTTGTTTTTTATTTCATTTGATCATTATCTGTGTTTTTTTTTTTTTTTTTAAGTAAAAGAAAAGGAAAGAAAATATCAAAGAGCCCTCTGTGTGAGCAAGTAAAGGGGTTTACCTCACATGTTGCTCTGCAAGCCATCTGCAGACGTTCAGTCTAAATCAGGTCTGGAATTTTGGTGCTGCAGATCTGTTACACAGGGTTGCATTTGAGTGCTGAGAAATTCTGGATGTGCACTGTTTCTCTTTTCTTTTTGTTCTTCTGTCTCTTGTTTCTCTTTTGTTTGTCATGCTGTGTCACTTCCGCTGTCCATCATAAATGTTCATGTAGCGATCAACTGAAAACAAGTCGGGCACGTTTGAGCACTCGATATATTTAAAAATAATTATTAAAGGCAAAGCAACAGCACTGTTGTTTTTTTAAGTTTGTTTTTAGAATGAACAATTAAAACTGATATAATTACATTGTCCATCCTTTTATATTTAGGATAGCAAATATTTAAAGCTTTAAAACAACATGACTACCATTTTCTCTGTGTTCTATGTTCAAGGAGTTATGACCACTCAAAGTCACTTAATTAGAAAACACTTGACATTTTGGTGTCGTACGGAGTCTGAGGGATTTGATCTGAGGATGCACTGGGCTGCATTCAGACCTCTGGGCCGTGGGGGGGGGGCATCATTATTCTACCTTTAATTCTTCAGTGGAGATCCAGAGCCAGATTAATGTCTGCATCAAGGGGCTGGCTGGACGGGCCAGACACTAGTGTTGTCAGACATCTTGATGATTCCTATTCCAATAGAGTTATCATGTTATTAAACGTGCTTTCCCTCCGTGTGGTGATGTTGTGCAGTGCTGGACGGCCTTGCTGGCATGCCGGAGAGGATGTGGATCGGCCTTCACCAGTTAGACATCTCTCAAGGCTGGCAGTGGTCAGATGGCTCCCCCCTCTCCTTTGTGCGCTGGGCAGAAGGTAATGATGCTCATTTTATTCTGCGCTTTTAACACAGTGTGTGTTCAAATGCTGCAAGGTTCATGGCAGCTAATAAAAGTCAAATTGTGAGAATGTGCTTTTCACACTGATCACACAATATGTTTCTATTCTTGAAAACTCTCCCGAACTCTTACCTGCATGTTTTTGTATGTCTTGCGTTCTGTTTTCTGCCCCCCTTAAAAAACAAAAAAACAAAAAGCCAACCACAGAGAAGAAAACCGGCGCTGCTCCAAAGCTGCATCATGCTGTGATCTGCTGCTGTCGTTCTGTAAACTGTGTCCTGGTGTCAGTCAGAGAAACAATGAGGCCAGTGTTAAAGCCACAGAAACTCATTGTGCCCGCTTATTGGACGAAGTGTAGCATCGGGGGTTGTTAGCATGGCTGAATAACCCACTAACAGCACTGAATGACAGGCCTTTAAAATCCTCCTAGCTGGTGTTACATGTTTGCTGTTTTCACTGCAGCTTCAAGGTTGGAGCAGCCATCTGTCTTTCCACTGATCGCAGCTCTTTGCGGTCGCTGTAATTTACTGCACGTCAGCGTGCAGCTTGCAGCACTGTGCCTAACCACCGCTGCAGCATGAAACGTGCCACTGTGACGAGCCACAGGGATGTCGGCCGCTAAATGCAGCTCCTGTTATGCCGTCACGCTCACCGTGCGTGTGAATGTGTTCTACAGGAATGCCGCCCACCGCCTCGCTCACGGTGTCGGACTGTGGAGTCCTGAACTCGGGGCAGAACTTTGAATCTGAGGCTTGCAGCCAGCACCTGCCGTACATTTGCAAGAAGAGCATCAACGCCTCTCGCACGGCAGCGCCAGGTAGGCTGGCGGCCGCCTCGCCTTAAACAGCGGTCATAGACACATAGCCCTGATTCTGATTGTGTTCACTGTTTGACCCAATTTAACTGCCAGTCTCCTGCTTAGAGGAAAACCTCAGGACAGCAGTAGCACCTTCAGTTAATATTACATCGTCTACAGGCCTTGATGTTAAACTTCTGGTAAAATGAAAAGACCAGGGATCGGTCTCATCTAAATCCATCTACGTCATCCACTGGGGAGGCTGAATATGGAATGTCATGGCCATCCATCCTATGGAGATATTCTAGTCCTGAGCAAAGTAATATTTAATTCTGTCGTCCTCAGAGTCAACGCATTAGGTGGCTAAAAACAAACGTGCTAGCAGCCCATAGGTTCTTACATGACATCCAATATGACCAGTGGTTTAATCCAGCTGACAGATGAAGTTTCTCATCTTCAGAAAAGAACAAAGCAATGAATTAAAAAAGGGTGTCATGCTTATGGACTCTAGAGGGTCCAGGATATATTTTCTCATACAAACAATGTCAAACTTTGGTAAAAACGTGTGATTTAGGGCTGTTTAGCGTAACTCTGCCCTTCTCCCCCTCTACAGACTCGAATGTGTATAAAGAAACAGTGTGTGCTGCCGGCTGGGTCCCGTGGAACGGCTGGTGCTACAAGTTGATGAAGGATGAACCGAGAAACTTTATGGACGCCCGGCAGCACTGTGAAAAAACAGAGGGAGGCGGAGGAGGGGGCTCCCTGGCCAGCTTCCACTCCATTGACACCAAAGAGATGATCAGCACTAATTTCCATGCAGGTAGATCTCATGTTTCCTATAAAGTGTCGTCTGGACATGCCTCACATTAGAGACGCTGCTCCTTCCTATCGATGAGGAACTGTTGAAACCCAGGGGTATTTTTGCTGGTCTACAAACGCCTCAGGATCCTCAAGGAGAAGCTGACAAACAGTTGTGGTTGACGTGATTTGCCCTCATCCACGATATTTTGATGTTTTTCTCTCAGTTTCAGAAATAGTTTGATTTTTGCTTTTGTCACCACTTCTGGATTTCATAAAACATGACTGTCCTGTTTTTTTAACTTGGACCTTTTCAAATGTTGGATTACAGAAAGTGGCCCTGTCTTGACGGCTTTAGTTTGTTCATAAAAATAATAATAACAGTGGATAGTTTGATGTTTGATGTCATGTTTGTGGTTTGGTCCATCAGATGGCAATTTCTCTGACGTATGGATTGGGCTTTTCGGTAACACAATGAAAGCAACTGTGGTCTTCAAGTGGATCGACCAGTCACCTGTCACCTTCACCTTTTGGGGTCAGGCTGAACCAGTCCAGCCCACTCAGGACACCAGCTGCGTGTTCTACTCTGGAGAGGTGTGTGTTTGTTGACGTGGGTGTGAGGCCATGCACGTTCCTCTCACCGTACCTGTTGTACCTATTGTATTCAGCCTTTTTGTATTGTGTGCGTTTGCTTAAGTACAAAGCTGAAAAAATATCAAGTCCATGTCTCTGTTCTCCGCAGTCTCACGGGTGGCGGGTGGGGAACTGCACAGAGACGCGACCTTTTATGTGTCAGACAAAAGGAGAGGTCAGGAAGTCACAGCCTGGATGTCGCTTTGAAGATGTAAGCATTGTCTACACGGCCCACCTTTCTGTCTCGTGTTATCTTTTGGTCTATTCATATATATATTTAGATGTGACCTACATGCGTACGTTAAGAATGAAGCAGTCGTATCAGTGTGTGCTTGAAGGATGACCTGCTGTCAAAGTCTGAGGAACATTATCATGCAGACTCCAGCCAGGAATAGAAATAACTTCAGATCAACAACATGACAGTAAACAGAAATACAAAATACAGGCAAGGGTATAAAATAAAAACACAGTATACATAAACTGAGAGGCCATATTACCTGTAGCCAACACTGCTGGTGAGACAATTCTCAATTCAAATGCATGGCAGAGGGCTGAATGTGTGTCAGGACTAGGAAGAAGTATTTTCTGTACTTGTGAATGTGTCTCAAATCTTTCAGGGTTGGAGGCGACACGGCAACTCCTGTTATCAAGTGAACACCAAACAAGTCTCCTTCAAAGACCGCTGTAACGTCACCATAACAAACAGGTAGGACTCAGAATAACTGAACTCAAAAACTCCACGGCCGAGTCGTTACTTCTTCTTCATCAACACTGACGTTAGATTTCTTTCCGTCCAGATTTGAGCAGGCCTTCATCAACAGCCTTCTCAGAGAGCACATCAGTAAGGAGCGTGCTTATTTTTGGCTAGGCCTGCAGGACATTAAGAACACTGGAGAGTACCAGTGGGTGAGCGAGGACGGCTCTCCACGTTTGTTAACCTACACCAACTGGAACTGGTTGGAACCAGGTTTGTAGAAACCACACAGTGTTCTAATGTAGCGAGTCATTCTGAGGTTCACATTTTACTGATATAACACATGAGCAAATCCAGCCAGTGTCCCTTACACGAATGTTAATATGTAATATGAATGCATAATTAAAAACAACTCTATTGTCCATTCCCAGTGGTTCACATACGCGTGTGTTTCAGATCCAGATGGAGGATGTGCTGTGATTTCCACTGCTCAACCACTGGGCAAGTGGGAAGTGAAGAACTGCACCATGTTCACGGCCGGCACCATTTGTAAAACTGACCTCAGTCCACCCCCGTCCCCCAAGCCGGAGCTGAACTCCAACGCCAGCTGTCCAAATGGATGGGTGTCCAGAGACAACCTGAAGTACTGCTACAAGGTGCGTGGCAGCGTTTCCACCCTCGGGTGCTTTTTACCTGCTGACCTGTGGAGTTCAGGCCACGCCCCTGATGGAGCCAATATAATACACACCCATATCTCAGACCTTGAACCTTTAGAAGTTGCATTGTTGTAACTGTTGGCAGCAGAATTGCCAAGGAAGAATGCACGGTATGAAAAGGGCAACTATCAGTTTGGATGATTTTTACCCAGCAGGGTAGATTGTGAATCACTATTCACCCAAAACAAACCCCCTGCATGCTCTGTCACCTGTGTAATCCCCTTTGTTTCCTCACCGTAACAACTCTTGCACACATGAAATGAACCTGGCATCTGTACGGTGGCTTCACTGGTGCTGTGTTAGTAGCCGCGGTTGTTTTCTCGTCAGGTGTTCCACGAGGAGCGGCTGAGCAGGAAACGCTCCTGGGAGGAGGCCGAGAGGTTCTGTCAGGCTCTGGGAGCCAACCTTCCCAGTTTCTCAAGTATTGCCGACATGAGAGCCCTGCACAGCATCATGAGGGAAACCATCAGGTGTGCAAACCCGTGTGTTGTATTACTTACTGTATTCCTCTCTTGTGTGAGTAAATCCGGGGCTTCACTAATTCCTGGATCTTGAGCTGGGACCTTGATTGCGTGCAGCGTTGGGAAGGGTGTGCCACCCTCCTTTCAGTTGCATTACCTTTTCCTTATGGCGGTTTGCTCGGGCGTTCTCGTTGCAGTGATAATCGGTTCTTCTGGGTCGGCCTGAACAGGAGAAACCCAGCCGATCGCTCCTGGGTCTGGAGCGATGGCAATCCTGTGAGTAAAGCTATGGCATATTTTATTATAAAGCCTAAACCCCAGCCTCACACATCGAGAGAAGAACAAATCAAATTGTGTTTTTACAATTGGATCTGTGCAGGTTTAAAAACGTACCATCGCCATACTACCTTGTGTGCACCTGCAGCTGAAGGAGGGTCTTTACTTGACTTGAGGGCATCGTATCTGCTCTCTGTTTACTCAGCGTGTCTTCAACAGGTGTCTCTGAAGGTCATATACGACGGTGTCCACGAGGATGATTCATTCAGCAGGGACTGCACTGCATTCAAGGTAAGACCAAGCAGACTTCAGACGTTCGACAGCAACAGTAAAGAGTTATCCACCCACGCTTGGCTTCCACAGTTATTTCAATAGTTAGTTTTCCACGCTCTACAGCTCGATCAAGACCGTCGAGTTTCTCCACAGAAAGTGATGCCAATGTAACGATTGCAGTGTAGGTTATTAACCCAGAGTCCTCTACCAACTTAAAAAGTCAAATGAATCTTCCATATTTAAGGTAGGTGTTATCACACTGACATGTATGTTGAAGTGTCAAAGTTTCAGATGAGATTAGTTTTAATTCCTTGTGTTGTGTTCGAAGTCAAAGGCTTGACTTGTGATTCGGTGTCCTGTGGCTCCACCCCCACAATCCCCACGGTGCACACTCATGCTCCAAATGTCATCAGCACAAGACGGCATTGTTCCTCTCCAGCGTATTGGCTGTATTGCTCCATAGTGGGCGGAAGAGCAGACATGTTGTCCATCTTTACATGCAGTTGATGATCATGGCCATTAGCAACTCCTCACGTCCTTCATTCTACCTTAAGCCAACTGTGATCTGTGTCCTCATTAGACAACAAGGAGCACCTTGAAACACATTCTTGTGTTCCTGCCCCCTCCTCTGCCTTTCACTGCCATACCATTCCACTGTGAGGCCAGGCTGGAGTGGGTCTGCCAGATACCCCGAGGTAAGATGGCATTACTGTATTATTTGTATAGTTTAATACCGAACAGTCATGAAGTTATTAAAGTGATTCCACGTTTAAAACCCTTACAGGCCTGAATTCAGACTGCTGAAACCAACGGTCTGCTTCTTACTCTGTCTTTATTCGCTTCAACAGGAAAGACGCCGAAGAACCCGGACTGGTACAACCCTGGTAATGCTCGACTCTTTCCAGAACCTCTACTCAAAGTCGCACTATCTTTTGAATCTGAGCTTTTGAAGTAGTTTTCGTCTGTCGCCAGAATTTATTTGATCCACGATTTTTCTTGGGCAGTTTTCAGTGAAAGGGTCTTTGCACGTTGTGAAAAGTGTTGGAAGCATTCAATTCAGCGAACATATCTGCTCTTTGTGCCTTTCAGGCAGCCACCATGACTCCTCCATCTTCGTGGATGGAGCAGAGTTTTGGTTCGTTCAGGAGCCCAAGCTAACCTTTGAGCAGGCGAAGCTCTTCTGCGGGACCAATGGCAGCAAACTGGCTGCGCCAACTAGTTCCACAGCCATCATAAAGATCCACCAGTACCTGAAAAATGTAAGGACAGCACATGTGCAGTTGACAGAAATAATAAGGTGGTGTTTTAACAAGAAAGAAAGGGAATTTTATTTTGAATAAGCAATGACCAAATGTGGTTTCGAATTTCACTGCCTTGCTTTTCTCTCTTGAAGGTCTTCACCCTGATTTTGTTTTTGTTTCTTCTAAACGGATATGTTGTGTCTTATGACTGAAGAAATTCCTCCCAAAACCTTGTGCTCAGTCAGTGTTTTCATGCACATGAACAAGGGGGCACAGCCCAACAGCAGAGTAGAGATTACGTAATACACACTGTAAATATAACTCTGCCTCCAAGCTAACCACTAAATATACAGCCATCCCTGTCAAGGTTTAGCAACACGGAGCTCACAGGTCATTATCACTTGTTATCAATTAACTATGCTAAAAAGCATACAGTGAACAAAGCTTCAGCTGCACTGACCCTGAGTTCTCATTTTATCAGTGTGCAGTGTGTCAAACAATGCGTGTTCCATAAGTTCCCATAGATTTTGACTGGATTTGACTTTGATTACTATTGGATCGGATATGATTCTTTTGAATGTGGGGCCTCTGCTTGCAGATATCAAGTTCTCCTCAGCAGAGCTGGTGGGTTGATTTGACCGAGCCTGGGCGGATCTTCCCCATGACGTAAGCTGACACAGTCACAGGCCTTCTGTTCATGTTGCACAAACACAAGTTAACCTGCAATTACTCATCTCTCCCAGTCTCTCTCTCTCTCTACACATATGTGCGACTAAAATGACGTATGTTGTGTGTGTGTGTGTGTGTTATAGGTACACCCAGATATTCTTTTACCATTCAGCCTTCCTGGGCAGATGCATGGGCATCAGTCCTGAGAGCATCTTTCCCAGTGAGTGACCGTCATTGTTTAAAATGTTTTGCTGAAGCAGCATGAATCCCAAAAAAAAAAACATGATGCACATTTAGAATAAATTCACTTACATTCTTGTCTTCTTTCAGACCACGAGTTGAGATGCCAACAGCAGTTGTCCTTTGTTTGCGAGAGACACAACATCACCTCAGTGGAGATCAAGCCTCTGGAGCCTCGGCCTGCAGGGCTGCCCTGTGGAAGTGACTCGCTACCCTTCAGGAATAAGGTGGAGCTCATTCACCATCCTAACATTGCACGATATTACCATTGCTGTGATCTTTTTCTGGAAACTGAGAGGCATCATTGCTAATGTGATGCTGATCTCTTTGTTATGTCAGTGCTACACGCTGATGAGCAGAAAGCCTATGACATTCAGAAATGCCAATGACGAATGTCAGACTGTGAGAGGAACCCTGGTGACGATATCGGATCAGGTGGAGCAAGGTGAGAGGGCTGCCCTGGTCGTGGTTCTGTCTTCCTGTCCTTGGATCATTTTATCGACTCAAATAAGGCATAATAGTTTCTCAGGCACCCTCAAAATAACCGTACTATATTCGATGTGTTTGTCTCAGATTTCATCACCACGCTGTTGCCGGACATGAGAAATATGGACAGGATTTGGATTGGTCTGAAAATCAGACATAACGACCCTGAGTGGGTGGACGAGTCGCCAGTCGACTACCTGAATTTTAACCCCCTGCTCCTGGGCATGCACAAGGCGATACAGATCAGTGTAAGTTCACTATAACTGCATGTCTGTGACGTGATATTTAAAAAAAAAATCAAGATAGGACGCTTGTTGTTACAACATGATGACCATCCCTCGGGGATAAAAGAGCAGATGACATTGCTTGACCACGTTCCTCTTTGTGCTTCCTCCCTCTTTGTGATTAGAAATGGGATCCAGAGAGTATTGAATTGTGTGTGTATTTGATCAACAACCCCAACTCTGCCATGCTGGGTACCTGGGATTATTCTTCCTGTTCACAGTTCCAGAATGTGGCTGTTTGCCAACACTATGCAGGTGAATCTCCCGTCAACGCTTCAAAGTGGATGATCAGGCTCTTGCTCAATAACTGAAATCCAGCCGCTCAGTAAGCTGGGCTACCGTTAGCCATAAGATGTATTGAGGTTATTAAGCAGAGACTTTGATGCAGTGTCTTTGGAAGGGCTGTAAAAAAGCAACGGTGCTGGTGGCCTCCACCATAATGTGCCCAGCCGTACATGACAATTTTAACACCTGGCCTCTGGATTCCAGATAAAGTCGAGGAGCCCCACGTCAAAACAGAGCCCTTCAACGTCACTAACCACACCATCCAGCTGCTTGCCAGCAATCTCACCTGGTTTGAGGCCTTAGAGCAGTGCAGAAGAAATAACATGGACCTGGCCAGTGTGTCCAACACCTTCTTCCAGTCCACTCTCACTGTGCACGTGAGCCGAGCACGCACCCCCATGTGGATCGGCCTTTTCAGCGAAGATGTGAGTGGAAAGCTGCGCTTCGCTTTAAATCCACCGTTCCACTGCATTATCAAACCTTTCTGCGTTGTGTCCCAGGGTGGGATCCACTACCGCTGGACCGACCACAGCCACACGGTGTTCAATCGCTGGTCGTCTGAGGTCACCAGCGGCTCGTGCGTCTACCTGGACACCGATGGCTTCTGGAAAGCCACAGAGTGTGAGCAGGAGCTGGGAGGCGCCATCTGCCACAAACCACACAGTGAGTGGATGTTGAACATCTGCTGTACTTCAGTCTCATAGAAGCTCCTTTACATCGTTTTAACTTCAGAAAAGAGCATTTGGTGAATCTGTATATAGGGCACCTCGTGTGTCCTGTCTCTTACACTAGGTTAGTTTATCAGAGCTCAACCAGTCCCTTTGTTTTGTTCTGTCACCCACTCATCTTGACTAACAGAACCGAATGTTCACCACTGTTGTCTCTGGCCTGCTGAATAGGCGTGTGTGTTGAAAAACAAATCTTACTGAAAAGGCCGCAGACGTCCAAAGCTTTTCAGCGATCCTCTCCCCGCCTCTCTGTATTTCACATTTTCCCATCATCTGAATGAACATGTACAGTTATTTTTGAACTGATTACAGAGGAGACCATCACCACTCCAGAGGATGTGGCGGTGAAGTGCCCCCATAAGATTTATGGTCCAAACTGGGTCCCCTTCAAGAACAACTGCTACTCCTTCCAGCTGGTCGCCTCCCGATGGGAACAGTCCGACCACGGACAGATTCAGAACACCTGCAAAAAGCTTTGTAACGAACTTTACCACATGGAGTTTTGCTCATGAAGGCAGCCGATGTTGCTCAAGTTGCTCATGACGTTGTGTTTATGGTTCAGACCCAAATGCAGAGATCCTCACTATACGGAACGCAGAGGAGAACGAGTTTGTGCGGCAGCAGCTCCTTCCATTTCAAAGCCTGGCCCAGTTCGTCTGGCTGGGCATGTTTAAAGACAAAGGTTGGTAAAGTAGTTTATTGGCCCAGCATCAGAGATGTACGTCCTTAGACCAGGATGAATATGGATTTTGTTGTGCTGCAGATGACCAGATGAAGTGGTATGACGGCACAAATGTCCAGTACTCCAACTGGGCCAGTGGCAGACCGGACGTAGAAGGACCGTTCCTGGCCGGAATCACCACTGCAGGAAAATGGCTTTTCATCTCAAGTGAAAAACTTTTCTCAGAGTTCAAACAAAGGACCGTAGTGACCTGCAAACTGGACAACGGTTGGTGCCTCACATGTGCCGTCACAGTTCACGTGATACCACTGGAAATATTTCATGCCTGAACTTGATCTCGCGTGTTTTCCCTGTTCTTCCTAGAACAAAAGCACAAGTACAACACGACGGCGATGAATCTTCGGCATTACGGTGACCTGGTTTACAGTGTCGTGGCCCGGAGGCTAAACTGGCACCAGGCCCTGGAAGAGTGTGGTGAGCGGGGCGGCCACCTGGCCAGTGTCCATGACATCCAGCACAATGATCATGTGACGCTCATCGCCAAGACAGACGGCTTCCAGCTCTGGATTGGGCTGTCCAGACAGGAAGTAAGAATTCCGCTGACCCGTAATCTGTGCCAAGCCGTTCTTTGCTCGTGGTTATTTAGACTGACTTGACAGGCAGAGTTGCTAACGGCAGCGCCTCTGTCCCTGCAGGTGGACGGCTCGGCCTATGAGTGGTCTGATGGAACCAGGTTTGACTACAAAGCCAACCTCTCTGACTCAGAGGGTTTCAACAACCAAGAGGCCGCCTGTGTTGTTGTAACGCCTGACGGAGCCTGGCTCAAGACGAGCTGCGATACGATGGCAGATGGAGCCATCTGCTACACCGCCACCGTCACCACGCCCTCCCAGAGTGAGACACGATTACTATGCTGAGCCAGTATTGTCCAGTTCGGTGTTCTAGTTTTAATCAATTTTGTTATAAAACAGGAGCCAGGCTAAGCACGGGCCCGGAGGCCAATCACTGCCCTCAGAGCAACGACACATCCAACGGCATGTCCATGTGGGTGCAGCATCAGGATCACTGCTACGCCTTCGACATGAGCTTCTACAACTACACCGTGTACCCCATGGATCAGGCCACCAACATCTGTCAGAAGATGGGTGAGGGACAGCAGTGAGCGGTCCTCAAAGTAGTTTTCACCTGAAGCCTGAAGGTTTGTCACAGTTGGCATTTCTCCTCTCGTGACAGATGCTCAGCTGCTGACCATAAAAACCAAAGAGGAGAACGACTTTGTGTCAAAGTACATCACCAACGACCCTCTCATCACTGGCCGCGTGTGGCTCGGCATGGACATGGACACTCAGGGTAAACCTTGACAAATGAAAATGAACTAGAAATGTGTGTCCTCTGCGTCCTCTGCGGTTTATTGGACATTGACTCCCATTCATTTTATTTCGACACATTTTTTGTGATTTCTGAGCAAAATATTGGTTGAAATTCTTCAAAAAGTCATAGCACAGCATTCAACATAATTCCACCTGTTTATTTTTTTGTGTCTCTATGACAAAATCTCTGGGAGGAGTAGCGGGACGAAAATTTCCAAGCAGTATCAGTAGTGATGCCATTAATGACACTACAACCTGGAGTTAGCTTAGCTTTCTGGGAGTTTACGTCGAGCTGCTTTGATTGCAGCCTTGAATTTGAATATTACTGTCTAATGTACTATCTGTCTGATTGTGTGTTTAGTTTGAATCCGATATTAACAGTGTCCTTCCTTCCTCCTTCCCATGCAGGTAAGCCTGCTGCCTGGCAGGACGGCTCCACTCTGGCTTATTCTAACTGGAAGCCTGAGGTCCTGGACCCTGAGAAGAACTCGGCCCCCCGCTGTGCCGTCATGATGGCAGGGGATGAAGGAATCTGGAGTTTCGTCAGCTGCCACTCGAGCTACAGTCGCGTTGTCTGCAAAACCAAAGCCAGTGAGTGTCACCCCTGCATGGCATTTAGGGAAAGCACCAGCTTCCTTGGTCCCCATGACAACAGGGAAGCCTTTTTAGTGGGTCAGAGTCCCACTCTGTGAAAGGAATAATTAGAAATGCTGACCCATGAACTGGCCGCACTCTGTTGCTCCTCAGGTTCCGGAGGCGCTCCCGTGGCCCTGGGTCTCTTCATCATCCTCCTCCTCACCCTCCTCGGAGTCATCGGCTTCATCGTCTACAAGAAGAGGAGAAGCCACTTGTCCTCCACGGTGCGCTACGAGCGGGCGCTTGACGAGTTCGACACCACCAGTATTATAACAGACGCAGACTGAGCGGACGTGTGCAGCCTCAAGGAGTATGGGTGAGCCTGTTGTGTATTTTAGTTATTTTAAGGAACATCAAAATCAGTCTTCCCTCTCTTTTTTAAAAAAATTATTTATTTTTTTCCCACTCAAGATGTTGCGCTTCCTAGATCTCTCTCAGAAACTGTAAATATTGTTTGTGAATATTGGTTTTCTTCATTTGGGATGTTTTAGATGCTGAATGTAAATACTCCAGCTGACTCTCTGTGGTGAGGGAGGCTCCATGGCGTTAACGAGAAGTTTTTAGTTTTAGAAAGATGGAAAGATTTTGAGTTGATTTTCTCTTTTATGCAACAGACTAAACATGTCTTAGCCCCACCCCCAGCCTTAAAAGGGTTAAATTGCACTGAAGTATGAGACCCCAAACTGAGCAGTTATTTATTTACAACCATTTATTTTTCAATGATGTATTGAAGTCAAAACTTGTGTAGACTTTAAAATGAACTGTTCACCTCAAAGTACGTTTTTTGGACTGCTCTAATATTTTATACATGTGCAGATATTTTCACCTTTAAATAATCGCCCTGTGCTGCCCACACCTCGCCTCGCTGTCAGTGATGTGAGGAGTCCTTTTCTTCCAAAGTAGCGCCCCCAAAAGAATCTCAGGTTTGAGAATTTAATTTTGACGTTTCATCATATTCAGTCCGAAAGAATCTTGATTTCATGAGTATTAAAGCCGTATGCGAAAGAAAAATGGAGATTTCGAGAATAATCTTGTAATTTAATGTGAAAACAAAATAGATTCAAGAGTAAAAGCATCTTTTTTAGAAATAAGGAAAGAGGAGAACCTGTGCTCACCTGTGGTCCATTCCCTTAATCCAATGAAATCGGAACCGGAGATCCTGCGGTGTGGTCCACCTCAGAGGAACTGTCTGTGCCTTTACACATGAGCAGGGGCTCTCACTGATTGTGCCTTTTATTGTCACAGCTGCAGAAGATATTTGTGTTTCTTAACCATTGGATTACTGGAATTCCCCTGATATATTAACAACTAAAATGATGTTGCTCTAATCCTAGTTCTACTGATTTTGTGACAGAATCTCAGCCTGAAATTGAAGCAGAGGGTTTGTGTGATTTGTTTTGTATTTTCTCTCAGATCTAACTTTTACTATGCACTTGACTACTGAGCAAGATCGCACTTTAATTTGTGGTGGAGCTGCAGTTCCCACTATGTTTAAGCACAATGAGGTTTAGAGTTGTTTTCTATTGGAATTGCACTGGTTGTTTTTCTGTAAAAGCTTTGTAATGATGTGATGCTTGTTTTGTAACAAAGACAAACCAAAGATGCTCTGACTGGTTTGAATGTCAGGAGCCTGAGCTTTCCTCCGTTTGTGGGGAAAGCCTCAAGGCATGAACCACATATTAGAGGTGGGTGCGTTGTTCACATCAGGTACATCCTTCTAATAAAATGACCTGTCCTCAACTCGTCTTTTTCAGTCTTGACATATTACTTTTTATCAATAACAACATGAAGTAGAAATTATTAAACAGCTGAAAACTAACTGACCAAGTTTTTAATCTTGATTCTGTTAAATCAAAACAATCAGTCAGCATTCAATCTTTATTTCCAAAATTAAAAGCATGAGACAAGATTTGTACATTAGGCATTTCCGACACTGAAACAAACATGATTTTTTTCAACAGTCTCAGTGGAAATAATAAGAGGAAAACAGACAACACACGTAAAGTATCACCACTTTTCTATTCTCTCTGAAAATCGTCACAACTCTACACTACGTCAACCTTATATCAACATTAAAGCACTTGTGGTATAACAGTTAAAAAGACTTGCATTTTCATGTAATCATAACAGAATAAAGTGCACTCTCATAGACAAGTACAGTGGTGTCGAGACAAGAATGTTTTACACACTGGTTCCGTTCAAGTCGGCATATTTGCAAAAGCCACCTGCAACGAAAGGCAAGACGTGCGTCTGTGCACTCGGTGTTTCAGCCGAACGTGACGACGTCGAAGCGCGTGTGGGGAGTAGCCCTGCCACTTCAGATCCTCTGACACCCCCTCTCTAGTTAATAATCCTCTTCAAGATCGTCATCCAAGTCAGAGAACTCGATTGACGGCCTGTTGTCGGGCACCTCCCCGTCACTCTCTCCGTGAGGACCTGTGACCCACACACACATCAAGTCAAAGTCTGTAGCAGCGCGTTCCAGACAAGCTAAAATCACGAGTGAGGGGTACACAGTAAACTGCAATACACTGAATAATCACCCTGGCAGCAAATACAAAAACCACATGAGAGAAGGACACATACTTTCAAGATTGTCCATGTGTTCGTGAAGGATTCTCACCAGGTTGAATAACTGGGTGAGAAAGGGAAGAGTTCGCTTTTGAAGATGAGCAGTCAACATTGATACAACTTTAATACTGATTTGAACACGCCGACACGAGTGTCAGCTGAGACAAACAGGAAGCTCTGTACACAGTAATGCAACCAGACAACAATACAACTCAAGTGGCTCTTTCAGCCAGAGGCTGAGAAACAGTATCTGTCATTGTGCTGAATCATCACAGTGGCTAAATGTGGTGCGTGTGTATGTGAATGTGTGTGTTTGTGTGTGTGTGCGCGCACGCTCACCCCTGCTGCGTCAACAGCTCCCAGGACATCGGAGAACCTCTGCTCACAGAAATGCAGCAGCACCACCAGATAGAGCCCACTACTGATGAACTCGTCATATTCTGACTGCAGAGCGAGAAGAGAACACACCTGAGCACTGACACAGATTTTTTTTTTTTTTAGGTCGACAGAAATACAGCGTCCCAGTTTCCATGCCTCCATGTGTGGGCAGCAGTAAGCTGATCGGTTGCCTCACCTGCACATGGGTCCTGTATAACTCCTGAATGTTGAAGTTGTCTATGTTCAAGCGCAGCTTCTGCTTGCAGAGCTCACAGGTGGTGATGGCCTCCAGGTTTGTGCCTGAGACAGACAAATGATCAGTGACTGGTTCTGGTGAGCGCCGCGGCCGCCATCACAGGTCGCCCGTTTCTCACCGGAGCCAATTTTGGAGTGGAGCCACCTCTTGATGCATTCCTGGTGGACGTACTGCAGGCTGCCCGTGCAGCGGCACGGCTGTATCAAAGGGTTGGAAGCCGACTGCTCGCCCATCTGGCAGATCCGGCATAGGTCGCCCTCCTCCTCGTCAGACTCCTCCAGGAGCAGTCTACAGCAGGTAAAAGAAATCACACTTCTGATGAAGAGCCCCCAGCCAGTCTCCTCATGTATGTGAGAGTACAGCTTGAAAAAAGGACATTAAGGGAAAAAAAAAAAAGAAATACCTCTCCTTGATCTTCTGCAGCTTCTCCTGATTCAGACTGGAGGCGGGTTTGTCCTTCTGCTCCTCCAGCTGGTTTTCAACACCCCTCAACTGGCTCAGAGACGCAGAAATGTTTTCGTACAGTGCGACTCGGCGACGTGACGGAAAAACAACCGAGCCATCTTCGAGGTCAGGCAGCGGTTCATCGCCCAGTCGACAGGGAAGACCTGCTCCAAAGGCTTCTAAACCAACTGCCCCCTCCTCTTCTTCACTCTCCTCCTCCTCATCATCTTCATCTTCATCATCGTCATCTGTCGTTTTATGTTCCACGTTGTCCCACCTCCTCAATAAATGCTGCGGGCGGCTGAAGCCTTCTTCTGCAGCCGAGTGTGCACTATCGTCCCTCACGTGTCGTCTGAGACGAGAGAGCAGTGGGGGGCAGCGGCCGCTGAAAGAGGAGGGCAGCCAGGAGGAGCTGCTGCTGCTGCTGCTATTACTGCTACTGCCATCACCCGGCTCTCTCCACAGCGGCATTCTGGACCCGGCCAGGCCACTACGATAGCCGTTATTGTTGCTTTCCTGGATAGGAGTGAGGTCTGCTCTGCGGGTTCTGGCACCCCCCATAGTCGTCTCCGAGCCTCCAATGTCAGGGTCCACGCTGGACATCCTGGGTCCCTCGTCACCATCCACGGACTCTCCTCCAGTTGACGGACTGTCATCATCAAGGGAACGAACACTGGACGATCCACTGGAGGACTCTTGGCTGGAGCGGCGTGAAAACAGACGGGACAGGAGGCGCCGTGTGGAGCTGCGGCTCTCCGGCTCTACGCCTTCGGGGGCCGGCCTTGGAGGAATCGTGGCTTCTGGTCTGACCGGGGGCGTGGTGGTGTACCATGGAGTTCGGGTGGAGTAAGACGAGGAGAGATCCGAGGGGGATTCAGGGCTCCTTGTTTGTTCCTGAGATGAACGGAGGGCGGATGAGCCGCTCGAGAAGCGGGTTGTGGTTCTGCTGGTCAGGTCACGCGCTGGAGGGGAGGAGTGGTGGGAGGCGGAGGACGGGAGGTGGTAATTTAGGGAGCTTTGTCTGGCAGCAGAAGAGGAAGAGGAGGAGGAGGAATAGGCAGTATCTTTAGGCCGAGCTCCCTGCGCATACGTGGAGGTCACCCTGTCAGTCGTATCTGAAATGAAGAATGACAAGAGACTGATGACGTGCGCTCTTGAGTGTGTGTTTACATCAAGAGATGAGCAGTGCGTACACAGTGAGGACGCCACTCCAGGAGTCCGCATTCTTCTTTCCCCGAAACTGGAGAGACTTGGTTCATACTTGGTCTCCTGCTCTCTCCTGGACAGCGGTGGCTTCGAGGAGGAAGACGACGACAGCGAGAGCAAACGGCACGAGCTCCACGACGAATCTGACGGGTCACTGTGTTTGTCACTTACACCTGGACGAGAAACAAGCACAAAACAAACCGTGAAGAGGTTTGCAAATGAATGCAATTGTTTTATTTCTTATTACTGATACCTCTGCCACTGCTAAGCCCGCTGCTGGAATAGGTGGATCCAGAGGTGCCGGACGTTCTGGAATACAGTCCTCTGTTGCTGTACGACAGTTTGGCCCTTTTAGTGTCGCCATCATCACTGCTGGCATTCAACAGGCCTGAGCGCAACCCCAGCCGCCCATCACAATCAGTCTAGGAAAAATATGAATAAACAAATAATATTTATTCAAGTACTTTAATGACATGTATCCGGACAATCCATGTTTCAGATTTTTCCTACTTCTGTACCAGTTTGCTCCTGCTGCTCAGGGAGGACTCGGTCCACGGCCGATCGTAGGACCTGCTGGAGGAGGTCAGAGAGGTGGGTAACTTCCAGCTGGTGGAGCGACTGTCAGAACTGCTGTAGTCTCGGGACGAGCTCAGGAGACGAGAATTCTTCAAAAGGAGAGGAGGTCAAACACAAAGCAGTAGTCAGTGATTTTGCCTGAATAAGTATTAACATTATTATAAAATGTCTGTAAAGTCATGTCCCCGCTGTGATTTTAGTTATTGGGCGATGGTGTGGTTTAGTTAGACATATCTATAAATATGGAACAGGCTAAGAATACTCTTTGATTGTAAGTGTTCATGTGACTCATGTTAGACAAACTACTCATACAGGTTTGAAGTACTTGAGGATAATAACATTAACCTATATTTTTACAGCATTCAGTGTTTTTTACATAATAAAAGAACGACGATTCTGAAGGGGGCGGGGGGTTGGACTGCTCTTTGCACCTCACCCGGACAGTTCTGGAAAGAACAGGAAGAGCCACGCAGACCTAAGGCCAACAGTAACACTATCTTTTGAGACAGGCCTTTACGAGCTGCAGGACAGAAATACACAGAACGTGTGCCAAGGAATCTAGGCTGCCCTAAAAAAAGACCTTCAAAGTGTCTGCTGCTGCTGCTGCAGCTACTGTACCCGGGTCCTGAGGGACTCTGTCGGAAAAAAAGGACTTGAATGTCCTCTGTAGAATACGGTAGCAAAGCAGATGAAGCTCGAACAGAAACACAGATACAGTGGGATGACATAGGTTCATCGTCTGTTACTGCTTCATTCTCACCCTGCATGGCCTTTGGATATTTGCGCTCATTCATATGAAGCAGGAGTTCAGCTGCGCTCAGGACAACACCCCCAGTTCTGGACAGTAAACCATGGAGGGGTGTCGTCACTTTGAATCATACTGTGGCTGATTTCACTGAACAGGGGGTCTATGATTCCTGTGTGGGAGGTTGGGCCATCACCCTACCTGTTGATCCAGATCGGTTTTATATGCTGATGAAGCCCTTGGGAAGCGGTCACTGTTCAGCGTCGGTTCCCGGCTGTACAGTCTACTGGAGCTCAGAGATGAGGAGGACACCGCTGGACTGGACGTGTAGGACGACCTGGAGCTGGACAGGCAAAACGGAAGCCGGTGCGACCTGGAGTCCATGGTGGATCGTCTTGAACCTTCCGATGAAGAAATCCCAAAGTCACATTGCAGCCTGGCGGCTTGGTTGAGGTGCAGTGGCAGGAAGTTTACTCAATTCTAAAAGCAGTTATTCCACACCCTGTGACAAGAACGGGCAAGTCCTGCAGCAAAGACGTTAAAAAAAGGAACTCTCATGCATGGCTGTGCTCGCACATCTGATTTCTAGATAGAGTACACGTGACAGTGCATCTGTAAACACTAGACCTGCCACCATGCGGCTTCCTGGATTTGGTATCAGAGTTGCAATGACTATCTTTGGGACCATGAACTCCGTCACATGAACTTGACACGACCAAGGAGCAAACAGCAGCAACGAACTCTGAGTCTGAGCAGGCTTGGTGCTCTTAAAGAGTTACAGTACTTAGATCTTTAATTATTTAGCTGATATACTAAATCTGACACAGAAATCCAAGTTAGTTTTTGTTCTAGCCGCTGAAAGACAAATGTAGCCGGGGACCTGGAAGGGAGAGCAAAAGAGTTTCTGAAACTCTCTGGTAGTGATATGGTTCCATGAACATTAGCGACAGCATTTGCGGTCAAAGATAGCTCCGCAGCCTGTCAGACTGAAATGAACCGCAGTAAATAAGGCCTGATAACAAGACATTTTTAATCCACAACGCAGCACTTAAACCTTCTAAATCTCCCACTAATGCTGACAACTTGTGTGAGGAAACACAGATGATTTACTATCAGAACTATTTCAAGGACCGAAAGTATTTTAAAGGACGACAAGAATCTAAGAAGTGCAAACTGAGAAATAAACTGAACATAGTTCATGTTGTAGTTAAAGAGGTGCTGGTGGGGTTAACTACCAGCTGAGGAAATAAGTCTGGATTGCTGATGTTACGATCTAGGAAACTGCAGATGTGTCACCACAGATTTATTCTCCATTACCATCAATAAATAAAAACAAAGACACAGAATGACCATACACCAAATCAACATGCACAGAAGTGGCTGCGGTAGTTTTAACTCAGTTTACCTGGCAACACACGTTCTGACCACTTGACCTGTAAATAACCATGGCACTGGCCCCCGGCTCCCACTTAGCATGTTCCAACACTCAGCGAGCCAAACTTGATGCACTGTGTGGCTAAAAGCATGATAAACATCATGGTTTAAATCTGATCACTGTTGTAATCCTATATTTAAATATGCAGTGGATTCATTTGATGGGAGAGTGAATTATGTTTAAGATTAATTTGTCCCTGCTTCTCCTCCACACAAACAACATCCTATCAACATCAAATCTGGATTTAGTTGACAACAAATATTAAGCAACTATTATAATAATTATTATAATTTTCAGATTTGTGAAAACATAAAAATGTAGCACAGTGTGTATTTGCACAGTTTTGAGTTCCTCCACGTTCAGTTTGTGTTTCTTGGTTTTTTTGGGGGGAAGTGAGCAAAGAAACGAACTAAATTTGACGTGGATCTCTTGTTTACTTCTGCTCGGGAGCAGTTCAATTTACGTTTAGGAAGTAAACCCCTGCGTCTTTGACTAACCCGAGCTAATGAGCTAATCATTAAACTAACCATCAGTACCCATAAAAGCAGGTAAGCACCTTAATTAAATTAAATCATCAGCAGATGTAGGATTCAGGTGAAAGTTGTGGCCCCCAACGTGAGTTATCTTATCTAAACTGTTAGCACGTTAATTTAAATGATTCAATTACAGCTTTTCCTCTCTAGAAGTGTCTTTCCTGAATATATCGATGTCTTTAAACGTCTCATTACATGTCCGCCGCAAAACACTGACGTCGCTAGCTAACCGTGGAGAAGCGCGTGGCTTAGCTAGTTTAGCGTCAGCAAAGTTAGCTTTATTTACACTGTCACGCCGCCTGCCTGGCTCGGTAACCGGTCACACGCGCTACCGGAGCCGCTCAGCTGTTGGTTTTATTTTTTCCTCCCCCGACAGGAGCTGTCAACTCGGTTACTGGGTCGCAGGCTAGCTGGCCAGCTCGCCCGTAAGCTAGCCTGTTAGCCTAGCATCGGTGCGCTGACATTAGCAGCTTCCTGTGTTCGCCAGTCGCTTTTTTGCTTATAGCCAGTTTCAGCGTTATCGCGCCGTTAGCTGTTAGCCTCACCTTGGATGAGCCGTTCTTTGCTGTGGCAGGAGGAGGTGGCGGAGGAGGAGCAGCGATGGCGTCTGTGTTGATGCTGTTGACACCAGGGGTCGATGCGGAAGATCAGCTGAGTCGTCACGACCCCATGGGCGTGGCTTCGGGAGGAGCTCGACTTCCAGGTACTTCTGTATCCACGTGCACGTGCTCCGTCCACGTTCTGTTTGCGGAGCGCACAGGTCCACAACAGGGAGGCAGCAGCCAATCAGCTGAGAGCCTCCGGCTGATAAACACGCTCACGTTTAGCAGGTGAGGAGCGCAGGGCGAGTACATGAGGCAGTAGATAAAAGGCTGTGGGAATCAAAGGTAAATATACTCTTTGATCTTAGTCTGGCCGGGACGATAAATTGTATAAGGTTTATGTGAATTCATCTATAATAGTAGTAGTCTGATACAGTATAATATTAACTACAGAAGAAAATAAATTAAGTAGGTAGCTGCAATGCAACTATAAACAGGATGCGAGCCGCCAATCAAACCAACAACAACAACCGTACTGTAGAATAAAATAGAATAGAATGCTTTTATTGTCCTCATACCCAATGTATGACAAAATTAAAGAGACAACTCTGGTGGTGCTAAAAAAAATATTAAATTAAATACAGGAATTAAAAAGTACCAGCAATAAGATATAAAAATAAAAATATATAAATATATCTACCACAGGAGCCAATAAGAACTTAATATACAATACACAGTAGAGAGAGAGCATGACAGCAAACAAATGGAAATAAATATATTGCAGAATAGTTATAGAGCCATTGCTTTACTCTCTGTATTGTATGAAAACCATTTATAATGAAACCAAGCATTCTGTATTCATATTCATTTTGCTTATACTGCCATTTTTAAAGGTTCCGTGTGTAGCATTTAGTGACATCTCGTGGTGTAGATGCACACTTTCTAACCTTACCTTCCAAACATGAGGGGGGAACCTGTGGGAACCTTCAGTTGTAATCAAAACTCGACATAAACTTGACAATTTATCCTCCTCTATAAAGACAGAGGTGCAGAAAAGCAGGAATCGGGGTCTTTGCGAGTACTACACACAGAGGAGGACCGATGATTCATGGTCATCATCAATTTATTTATCATTTATTTAAATCCAAACAACAACTGATCAAATGTTGAAGAAATCCCCTCAGGGTGGATGTGAGGTATTAAACAGAGGGGTTAAAAAACATGCAGGCAGAAACATGACAAGATGGCATGCTCCCTATGTGTGTGTATGTATGCATATGCATGTGTGTGCATGTGTGTGTGTGTGTGAGGAGGCAATAAATTTCTCATTTTATGTGATGACTAATGCATTTGTCATCAACATACATGAAGACAGACAAACATGTTTGAAATTGGAATTTAAAACATTTAATAAATCCTTTGCAACCTTTGTTGTAAATCAAATGTATTTTTGCTGTTGATTTAATTGTTTTTTTTCCTCCTCAGTTACATGTGACACTCCCCAGTCATTGGAGTAGGGCATGTGATGCATCTTTATGTGCATCCATGACATTTTAAAAGCAATGCCCCAAGGAAGACATTGTACATACAAGTCAAAATTAATAAGTGAAAACTTTGCTTTAAGCGATTTTCTCGGCAGTGCTGAACAAATGGCAAATACAGAACAAGATTCATGAACACAGGGAACGGAAACTGCTTAAAATCCAGAGAAAACAGTGAAGTGCCTTTTAATGATAACTGTTTTTTTTAATAGTCTGTGGATTATCTGTGAAGCTTTTGTTGTTTTTTTCACCAGCTCACCTTAAATTTCATATCATATCATTAATTTATTATCATTATTAATGTATTGAATTATTTATTTATAATTTATTATTTCAAATTCTGCATGGGTGAAAACAGAAAGATCATAGGTGATATGATGACGTGTACAAAAATGCAGAGATTAACAATTCTGGTTAAACTTGTTCTTTAACAATGAGAAAAATAAAACACCACATATTACACTTGTGAGTATGCATGTAAATAGATGAGTATTTGGTGAGAGACTGAGATTTTTCTATTATTCACAGCATCAGATTTTCACAGATGACACACACACGGTGTTGTCCAGGGGTGACGTCATTGTAAAAGACAGAGGAGGCTAATAGCCACTGAGAGGCACTGTAGTTCACTCTTTTCCTCCCCACAGCCCTTTGAAGAGGCAGTGGAGCCTCACTATTATTTGCATGCCAGAACTTGGTGTTTGTTTAGTCAGGGAGGCAATTAAAGCCAATTCCAACAGGTTTAATTAGATTTATTTGAATAATTGTTTGAAAGGCACTGTAGATCCCATCATCTCGCTAAATCCAGGATTAGGGGCACTCAATTGATTTGCATACTCTAACATCTAATTCAGCAGAACTCAGGAAGCAATGGTCAGAGATAAGTATAGCAATTTTTGTTTCCCTTCTGCAGATATGGGCTTTATGATGTGTGTTTTTTTTTTTTTTTGTCCTACAGAGTAAAAATCAATGTATCATTTAAAGCTGCTGCGACATGCTGAATTCATGTTAAGTGTGTGAGGGCCCAGGAAGGTCAGTTCGGAGCTGGGGGGGCGGGGGGGGGGGGGGGGGGGGGGGGGGGCGGGGGGGGGGGGGGGGGGGGGGGGGGGGGGGGGGGGTAGCTGTTATACCGCAGATGCAAAATAACGTGAAGGTCAACAAGATACTCATCATGCTCGGTGAAATGCAGCACTTAAAAGGGCCAGCGGTCCATTATTAGTTGCACGTATGCGCCGGCGAAGCGGTGATCAAACCGAGTGTAAATCTACCCAAGGCTAACACAACAAGAGGTGAAGGAGAAACAGAGAGCGAAAGGGGATAAATATAGGAGGGCCACGCTGCAGATTAATTGCTGACAAAAAGGACACATGACCGAGACAAATGAGGAAGTGCAAGGTCTGGTGAGTCGGGGAGGAGGCTGCCCGATCCACTTGTGGGTCTGTAGGCCAATGCCACCCCTCCCTCTTCCTTCAGACATGATTCTGCACCCTGCAACATGAAGAGAGACTACGAGCTCTCCTCCTCCCCCCAGTGCTGCTGATAGGACGATAATGGAGCATTCCTTGGAGTTGTTTCTCATTCATGCTAGCTGTGACAAGGGAGGAACATGCCCCCCCTCCTCCCCGTGTGCAGCCAACTCTCTGAGCTAAGATCTGCAGCATGTAACCTGAGAGCTGTCTCCCTCTCGTTTGTCTGCTGTGGGTATGAGATGGATTCTTACCTGTCTCCCAGAGCATGTTGTTCATTTATTCCATCTGCACACGGCTGCACGGGGCGACATCAGAGTTGCCAACAGTGTTTGACGACAGATACGCCATTATGGCCAATCAGTGGGGGAGTTTTCCCCCCTTTTTAAACCCAATTGTTTGGGAAACTTGAAGAAAACAAGTTTTATGAGATGGCAGAGGTGTTGATGTTTACACACGACTCGTGAAATTGACTCTTACTTGAGCTTTGAGACAGAAGAGAGAAGAAAAAAAAAACCTGCAAGAATGTCTGGATTTGTCCAGCACTGTGTAATCACAAAGGAATGTCCTGAGACATTTCTGCTTTTCCTCTACAAGACCCCTCTTTTCCCACGGCTTGTCCAGGTCTTGAGAATCTGTTTCCTCTCGCTCTCCCTCCCTCCGTTTCCCTTCCTCCCTCTCTCTCTCTCTTTCTCTCTCTCTGTTTGTGGAGACGCATGAATACCACAAAGGCTAGTTTATGGGAGAACTACAATACAAGCCCAGTGTCTTCACCAGCACAAAGAGCAGCAGTCTGTGCCTCGGAGAGACCTCGAGGAGGCAGCGTCTGAGCTGAGGTTGGGAGTTATTTCCAGTTTGAATCAAACACTCATGGAAACAAAAACACAACACAGCAGAGCAAGTTGTTGTCCCTGAGGGAATTTCCTGTGCTGTGTGTTCAGGAACCTCTAGAGAAGTGTGTTGAAGGTTAACAAACCAGGGGCTAAATGTGGCCAAAGATTCTTTCAATATCTCCCGTTAACCTGACAACAGACACATTATCATTTGCACTTGTGTAATTCAGGAGCTCTTTGCTCGCTCTGTGGTGAACTGGTTCTTTAGAGTGGGAGCCTGCTTCGAACACGGGACTGGAAACATACATCTGAAGGGATCAAATGCGAGGCCACATATGTTAGCACTTTGCGTTATATGTTTGAGGGGGCACCGTCTAAAAAGTGAACTGCTCGTGGTTGACTTCTCTCGCTGCAGCTTTGCTCCGAACATAAATCTTTACCGGCGGCTGCAGCGATCAGCCATCGACCACGTTTGTTTGCAGCTTTTATGATAATCAATGAATCAGTTTCAGTGTTTGTTGTTGCTTAGCTTCTCAAGCGTGAATGTTTCCTGGTTTCTTTGCCCCAGATGTTGTCCAAACATCGAATGAATGAATCAAAGAGAATAATCAACACAATCATCGGCCATGGAAAAAAAATCTTAAGTGAAGCCCTCATCCTCTCAGAGTCGAAATTCAAATGTGCTGCAGACAAAATGGAAAACCATACACCTGATTCAGGATGTGAGGGAGCACATGACATTCAGCCCGAGCCACTAAAGGCTAAAACACATTTCCAGGAATTCAAAGAACATTTGTTGGTCTTAATGTTCCCCAGACACAAAGTGACATCTGCCTCCCTCCCCTGCATGCCTGCTGCTCTTTGTTCGCAGGAGGGGAGAGCTCACTGAAGGCGAAGATGATGTCACCATTGTGATCATTACTGTGCGGTGTGGTGCCCTATTTTTGACCAGGCGTCACTGAGGGCAGGCCAGAGTGTCTGCCTGCACGCTGCCAGGAGGAACAGTGGCCTGCCAGTATTAATTAACACAGGGCGGGTTTTCATTAGTCCTAAAACCGTCTTAAGACCACCCCCACGGGCCCACCGAGCGCCGTGTTCACATGCTTGTCAACAAACAGATCATCTGAGCAGTCTGGGGAACGTCTGCGGACGAGTTCCCAACCTCGTGATCCTTTGTGTTAGCCTGGTTCATTTTAATTTGAACAACTGATAGATTCAGTATTTTTTTCTCTTAATCTGGACCTGTATCTGAGCATTTTATTCCCGTCTGAAAAGCTGTTTCCGCTCCGCAGGCCCTGGTGTCACCACAATGCTCGGTTACCTTCACAAACACCAGAGTTATTCAGTAACTAATCACTGCCCAGCAGAATAAATAGCCCCGCTCAGTGTTCACATGTCTGTTAAATAATGTATTTTTCCAATCAAAGAAATTCATTTAACCTGTTAATTATTAAATTAACACAAACACACACTGTCACTTTGACACGACACACACACACACACATTCGCTGTTTGTAAAAGTAATTGCAATTGGCTTCCGGGGACAACTGAGAGTGGATTGGTTTAAATGGTAGCTCCATGGGCTAAACAGGCATGTGAAGACTTGCATGTCTATAAATGAGATCGTTACTGGGCACAACACACATAGATGTTTAATTCTCAGGAGAGGCTCGTGTGCTTTCAGGCCTCATTCAGCAGCAATGATTCATAATGAAACTTTAGGATGTTCAGGTGAGGCAGGCCGACAGTTCTGTCACCCCGAGCACAAACATAATATTCTACGTTGTGTTTTTATATGATGAGTTTTATTGTTGAACTTCCTCTTGAGTGATCCCTGAGGATCTGAGTCAAATCCATAATTTGGTATTTATTAACACCCTGATTTTATATTAACACATTGTTGAATTCTCAAACTCTGAAATGGCTCACTCCGTTCCTATTTGGAGTTTAAAAACACTCAGAGGCAAACATCAGCTCATGATGCATCTGAAACGAGATTATTTTGCTGAGACATTTCCAAAAATCTGTGTGTATTTGAGCACTCCAGCTTAAAATCAATTTAAAATGTGGGAAGAACTGTTCATAATATTAAAAACACAAAGAAGACAAATGTGCAGGTTTTTATAGCAGAATCAATTCAGTATCAATTCAGAATCAATGCAGAATCAAAATGAAAGCTATTTCCGATTATATATTATTCTAAACATCAATGTTATTTTACTTTTATCTGTCGCTTCTTTGAATTAAACACCATGGATGAGAAGTCTTTTAAGTTAAACAAAATATAAAATGTGTTCATATCTCATGGGAAAAGATTTAGCATCCGCATCACTCTGGAATTGTTTACACTTCCTGATTGAATCTAAAATATATTTATATATATATATATACACACACACACACACACACATATACGCACTTACCTGTAAGTATGTTTCAGGTTTGACTTGTTTTGATGCTGAAGCCACAGTTTGTGTGTCTGCTTCAGCCATTTCCAGATCATAGCTGCTTGACGTGTGCTCAGAACATAGCTGAATAGAGGAATTCAAAGGGAATTAAATACGTTCATGTGGTTTTTGTCCAACTCCCCTTAAACTACAATGACCCCCCCTTCACCATGCAGTTTGATGTAATTATGTTTTATTAGGTTTACAAGCCCCCCCCCCCCCACACACACACACATACACACACACACACACACACACACACACACACACACACACACACTCTAAATACGACAATGGTTCTGTACGTTGTGTTTCGCCTGTCTTGAAATGAGCAATCACATTTTCTGGGATGTTTATTTTATTATTTATATTGGGGACTGTGTCTTAAATTATTAGTTATTAGGGCCCTTGGGTGTAGTGTGTGCTAAATGCTGGAGTGGCTAATTGGTGATCAGGAATGTGTATAACTCTATTCCTGTTCTATGCTGTGAACCAAATGTTCAGGGAACTCTCAGCCAAAGTTGTAAAATAAATCATAAAAACATTGTGTCGGCACAGACTGAACACTGTGAAATCTCTGATGGTGTCTGTTGATATGAGCCCACAGCCTCCAGATTAGCATTTGAGTGGAGTCTCATAGCTTAGCTTTGCATTACAAATCACTAGTGGTGACTTAATAGAAGCAGCTCTGTCTCCATGGAATCCCAATAACGTCTTTCTCTCTCTCCAGGTAATGACCATGCATTATTCAAACTAACGTCTGTGTGTTTACATATAACAGACCATGTAACCTGGGTTGTAAGAACATTTAAAGCAAAACAAGCCGACACGGTGTCACAACTGCACAACGGGGATAACTCCTGCTTTCTCTGTGAGACCAACTTATGATAACAGGGGGAAAAGTGCATTTGCTTATCGGCCAAAATATCCCCTCATGTCACAGATGTGCGTCCGCCAGCTGCAGTGGACACAAATCAAAGCTCGCTGTATGTAAACCTCGATAAAGTGAAGCACTGAAGCTTGAAATTCCTTCAACTGTGAAAGTAATTTTCAAACTCCTTTCAGTCTGTCACATAACACACAATAAGACAAACCAGCACCTAACCAACATTTTCCATTTCTTAATGTTTGTTTTTCTTTCTCCTCTTCTTTTCGTCAGGCCCATGAGTTGAAGGGGGGAAATTACATGCCACTTTAATTTTAACTTGAAGAAATGATAAAACCAAGTGCTCGGTTAACTGTAGTTAGCAGTATTTAACAGCAGGGTTCCTCCAGGGTGATGTTCACGTTGGCTGGGAGGAAAATACCAGGTTGATTATCGAAGCTAAAGCCCTGCACTTAAGCGCGCATTCAGCAAATGGAAAAAGCTGCTGACATTTTGTGCGGAGGTGCGTGTGCATGTGCACATACTGATGTGGATAAAGATGTGTTTCTGTTTGATTCAAGGTCGTTTGGCTGCGCGCAGGTTGGGGTGACATTTGCTTGTGATCTCATTCTTCGTGGAGAGATGCATCACTCCAGGGCTGGGACTTGTTTCTGCACTTTCCTGGCACAAATGACTCCTCATTCCCAGAAAAGGAACATACTAATTCTCTCCCTCGCTGTCCCTCTCTCTCTTTCTCTCCCGCCATCAGTCACACGCTGACAACATGTGCACGCAGACTGCATCTCCTCGCTGAACGACAGTGTGAATGTACCTCATCAGCGAATGACTCACTCTACTACTCTGCTATTATGATGATTTCTCCCTTCTGTGTATTACATCATGCAACAGAGGGTTCTGCTCAGTTACATTCACTACAGTAAACACTCTGAGTGCACTCGCCTGCACTCGGCAGCCTTGTGCGGAAAACGTTACTTAGCTGAGTTGTGAAATCGTTTTCTTATCCGCGGTTCGTTTTTTAACGCGTATTTATTCAAAAGTGCTTCGCTTTTTCAAAACGCCGAAAAGGGCTGACGACGGGAATCGCTTAAAACACTCGTGCCACAAAACCAATTCTGAGCGTCCATTAACCTGCTTCCGGTACATGTCCCTGGGGTCAAAGGTCAAGGATTAATGCATATTTCACTGTCACACGGAGTCCCTCATGCCAGAGGTGTGGTTTGGCTTCCAGAATATTTATAATTAGCAGAAGGCAAGCCCTTTTACTTTCAGTAAGGGGGGGGTAGTGCCGTAGCAATCAATAACAGCGCTCATCTGACATAATTGCTGAATTTTATGTCAGCGGGAGAATATGAGTGTTCCTTCAGGCTCACCGATATTGTGCATATAGCAACCGCAAATTGGTCCCCGGTGCTTTAATCACACAGGCAGTTCAAATCATTGACTTTGCAAATCATTACATCTCACAAGGCATTGTGTTCAAGACTACTGATGTATTGAAAGAATGCGGCAACGAGAAGACACTACATGGGTGGGAATAATTAGAGTTCTTATATTAATCTGAAACAAAAGATTAAATTAAAGTCGCAGGCAGCTAGGAACAATTGCGCCTGATTCATCGTACACAGAAGAACATTGTCTTAATTTAATTTATTGTGTGTTTATTTAATACTTATTATGTGGGTCACAACAATGAGTGAGACCTAATTCAATTGCATGAAAAGACTTCCTTAGGCCACTTTTCTTGTGCGCCAACACTATTTTAGGCTCCATTTATGGTGTTCAAATTAAACATCTCAGAGTTGCTGGAAGCTTCTCGTGTTAATGGAATCCCACATAGTGGATTGTGTGGGGAGGAGAGCAGATGAATCTGTATTCCCTGAATGTGTCTGGGCAAAAATCAATAAATGCAAGCACAGCTCCTCGCCTCTGACGGCTGTCCCTGTCTTTGCATGGTGAACTAATAGAAAAATAATAATTAAATCCAAATCACCAGATTAATTTGTTTTCCATCAGTCTCAGGAGAGATCTTTTTTTTCTCCCTGTTTCTTTAGTGGCTCATTATACTTTCTAATCAAGACAAAAAAAAACAAAAAAAAACAGGAGTCCTTCTTTTAGACAGACGTGCTGTCTCCCTTCCCCCTTCTCTTCCCTGTGGTGTGCTTTCTCGCATTGCAGTCATTGTGCTGGCACTTATTATGTTACAAATGACTGAGGTTCGGCAGGCATTCTCAGTGTGCATGCAAAGAAGGCCCACCCTTCCACGCTGCTCGTGCCTTCTCCTAATGACGACGACTCAGAGTGCCCCGCCACGCCGCCCCACGCAGCCCTCTCCCCGCGCTCCCGCCCCCCCATGTGCTCTCCTTAATGAAGATTCTCCAATGCAATTAAAAAATCCGCTGCTCGGCGCTGCTACTGTACGACAAACAGAGCCACTGTCATTCCTCACGGCCTGTCATCCCCGCAACCAGAGGCGGAGGAGATGGAGGAATACACCAGGGTGCCAGTGGCTAGAGAGACACATAGAGAGGAGTGTGTGTGTGTGTGTGTATGTGTGTGTGTGTGTGTCAGTGAAGAAGAGCAACCCCCCCTCATCTCAACAGGTAATGGAAAGGGGCAGAGAGAAAAATCAATGACCAAAGAACATGGAGAGCGAGCTTATAAAATGGCTTTAACTGCACAGCACAAGCTGAATAAGGGCTCCTGTGTCCATCCGCCAAACTCTGGTGATCACGCATGTTTTATCAGACCTCCCCACCTTTTTCTTCTTATCCTTTTATTTTTTAGAAATGTGTAAAGATAAATTCCACGCACATATCCGCAAAGAAAGTTGGGCTGATGCTTTTGGACGTCGTGACATAACAGCCGAGAGAGAGAGAGAGAGAGGGGGGGGGAATAATTTGCCTTTATGGTCATTTATAATGTTTATGAAGCATTAATATGAATGTGCCCGTAAACCAACTCTCCATCACGCCGCTAACAATGGCTGCATTGTTTGCGCGTGATTTACGAGGTATCTATAAACTAACAGCCGACAGTTTGTTAATCCTGTATAATACCTGTTAAAGAAGTGTGCACAGCCAGTGGTGATGGGACACACACCAGTTGGCTCCGGCTCCGGGTGACCCAGCCTCATCAGGGTGGGGCATCATAAGAACAGTTGCCCACTCCATCTGCAAAAAAAAAAAAAAAAAAAAATCACCACCACCACAGCCGCCGCCGCCCCTCCAGCCCACCCCCTTGTTGTTTTCCAGTTGAATGAAATAATCTTCCCCCGTCTGGAAACCCAGTCTGGGTCAGAGGGCCTGCGTTCAGCCTGTTGCTTATTGTGTGTTCAGCAGAGGAGGTAAAGCATACAATTAGGCACAGATGGCTGTCTTTGCCAGGCAATGTATTGATCCCATCCCGAGGAAGATCTGTCCCATTCCTCTGTTGTTGTTTTTTTTGTTTGGCAAACGCCTTCATTTTGGAGCCGGTGTTATCTGTCTGATTTGTTTGATCGTGTATTTCTGAGCCATCATCATTTGGTCAGCTAATAGTGATACACATGGGGGGTGGGGGGGGTTCTGTGGCTCAGTGCTGGGAAACGACTGTAAGTTAATTCATGAAACCAGGGATTTTACTGATGTCGGATAAATAGAGGGATGGAGATCCTGAAGGGAAATGGAAAAATCACTGTTTGTCTTGTACTCGCAGCAATCAGACGCAGCATGAGCCGGGTACCTGCTTTGATACTGCGGTCGGTTGTCGTTTAGTACCTCATGTGTACACGATAATATCACATTGTGGATTTTAAAACGCCTCAGAGTTCTGGCAGAGTTGATCAGTGACAATGGCGTGTCTATTCGGCGTCTAAAATATAAGAGTTTGAAGCATTAGTCCACAAATCAATGGCTTTTCTGAACATTGAGTCAATATTTGATAGGTAAAATGCCAAATACTGTCCTTCATGTGTACATGGTGATATCACATTCTGGATTTCAGAGTTGTTCACCTGTGTCCAACATCAGCTGTCTCTGATATAAGGTTTTAATCCGTGAGTCGAATCATCAATGACATAGGAAATCAGTGACGATTGCGTTAAACATTTCATCTGCACAACACTAACCATCGTCCTTCCCCAGGTTATTGTGATACTGAACTTTACTCTCACAGCACATTTTGAAATAAATACTTAATAGGTTAAGTGTCAGCGACTCATCTGTAGGTTACTAGTTTATATCACCAGGTGGATCTTTAGTGAAAAGTCAGTTTATGCAGAAAGCATAAAATAGGTTATAAGTCAGGTATGAGAAAAGAAAAGTGTGTGAGGGAATTGAAATGATTTAAAAAAAAAAAAATCAGCTGAAGAATTTACTTCAAGTGACAAACCAAGACATGATGGCAGCTCCAGTAATAAAGTGATATCCTTAAAACACACAAACAAATGTGCTTGTGCATTATTATTATTTTATTTTTTGTATTCGTGCGTGTTGGGTTGTTGCGTCAGGTGCTTGCCATGAGCTCCGCGCACGAGCCAAACAAACAAACAAACAAACAAACAAACGGATGAATAAATAAAGTTGCGCGGCTGTGCCTCGGTCCGCTGAGGAGGATCCGCTGTTTCCGCGGCCGCTGCACAAATGATAAGTTTTCTTTGTGTGGCGGTAGTGAGCTGACGTCAGGTCGGTTCCTTGAAGTGGAGCTGAATAAACCTTGAGAAGAGTCTCCTTCAATCTGCTGTTAGTAACTAACACACACACACACGCACACGCGCCGAGACTCAATTACTGCCCAATTCCCTTCTTTATCATTCGTCCCCGACCTCTTCCACAAGCTAAAGGAGGACAAAAAGAGGCGAGAGGACGGAAGAAGACCGAGCCCAAGTGTTTAGCGGAGCCGAACAGAAGACGAACGTTGGACATTAAGTAAAGTGTCGAAACTAAAAAAAAAAAAACAAGGTAAGTGTTTTATTTCCTCTCTTTTTTTCTCCTTGGAGCCCGGTAGAGGAGGAGGAGGAAGAAGAAGAAGCTGCCCTCGCTCCTCTTCTCCAGCTCTTCTCCTCTCCGAGTTTTCGTGTTATTCCTCCAGCATTTAGACGGCGACGCGACCGATGCGAAACGGCAAAGTTTCGCCGCCCGCTCCCCGCTCCTCTCCCCCGGCTCGGTCTGCGTGTTTTCCCCAGCGCTCTGCCTCCGCTGACCCGGCAGTGGGAACCACCGCCGTCTTTGTGTGTCCCCGCTCTCAGCCTCTCCTTCGGGCTGTTGTTGTGTCTCTGGACTTGTGTGTGTTTTTGTTTTAAAACGCTGGAGGAATGGAACTTTTCCGCCGCGGGGGCTTCGCTCGCAGTGGCCGTGTGAAAGCGCAGTTGTTGCGGGGTGTTTTTTTCGCGTATTTTCGCGGAGAGAGGCGACATGTGGAGGAGGTGGAGGAGGAGGTGCTCACTCGTCGGTCCGTTTTAAACCCATCCGCTCTAATGGCCCCGGCGAACACGCACACGCGGCCATCACACGCGTTGTGTACATCTCTCTCTCTCTCTCTGTGTGTTTTTTGTTTCCGGAGAAGGCTTCGGGAGTTTTTTCTGCGCGGTTAGCCGCACTGCTCGCCTGCCGGCCGGGGAAGAAGCTCCAGCCGCCGCCGCTGCTGCGGTCGCTTCCTCAAACCGAGGCGGCGACGCAGGCGGCGGCGGCCGGGTAGTTGAAATGTATCCCTTTGTGTATATTATAATATCCTCCATTTCCCCCTCCCGGTGGCCCCCTTCGAAACAACAAGCCTCTCGCCATCTTGGTTATTTTAAATTCGTCCCCTCAGAAGCACCCCTGTCCCCTCCACCCCCCTCCACCGCACACTCATACAAACACTTTTAAAGGAAATGGACACACGCGTTTCTCTCTCTCTCTCTCTCTCTCTCTCTTTCTCTTCACAAGTTTTACGAAAACTTTTTAAAGAGTTTAAAATTAAGAAAACAAACACAACATCGCGTGCTGTGGGTTTGTTTCAAAGGGGAGCCGGGGATGGTTGATGATTTAGAGTCGTGTGGTGTGCAAGAAGATGGACGTGTGTGTGTGTGTGTGTGCGCGCGTGCGTGCAGGTCAGAGCTGGGGGGAGGGGGGGGGGGGGGGGGGGGGGGGGGGGGGGGGGGGGGGTTGCAGAGATGCTGGTGTTTTCAGTCGTAATTGAATAAAACATCACGGTGTCTTTTTTTTAAAGGACAATGTGGAGATGTTTTTTTAGTTACTGCTGTTTTTTGTTGATCTCTGCAATTGAACATGAATGAATGGAGGGAGGAGGAGGGAGGAGAGAGAGAGAAGACAAGAGAAGGGAGGAAGAATGAAAGGAAGGATTTTAATTACCAAGAATCCTATTAAGGGAACAGCGGTAGGAAAAAAAATATTCAAATACATTAGTGGATGCCACTGCCAGATCACAAAGTTTTAATTGTGTGATGGCAACAACAGTATTTATTGTTCTGTAAAGAAAACTGTGTTGGCAAATGGTGCAGTGTTTGTTTCCTCAATGTTGAATTGATGTGTGATTGATTGACAGGTCTCACACACTAGTCACCCCTGGCTGAGCTGTACTGCAACAGTTTAGACTCCTTCTCCACTGACTGGAAAACTGTGACCTTATTCAATTTCTGGCGTCCATCTTAACAAGAGATAATATTTTAGCTCATCGCGATCGCCCTCCTTGTCAGACAAACTTGATCTCACTTCTCCCTCTTCCCCACGTCCCTAAAGCAGTTTGAGGAAGAGGAGGAGGGGAAAAGGAAAACAAACTGGATAAATGCTTTGAAATGGAAAATGTGATCATTTCACCTCCCACCTCTTTTGTTTGCCCGTTTATTGCTGCAAAGCTGGAGTGCAGAGGAGCAGATGTTGAGCCAAACACGAAGGCGCGGTGCCTCTGTCCTTATGGGGATGGCTCTCCCTCCTTTCACTGCTGATGCATCTATATGACAGCTGCTTGATTTCATGGAGCTGCTAAGAAGCCATTAGTGGTATCAGTGAATTCAAACGGAACAGTGTCTCACAGTCTTCTACCACTATTACAGCTGTCTATTGTTAGCGTCATTTTGTGCAGATTTGTTTGACTGTGTGTGTTTGTGCTTGCGGTGCTGGCGCATGCACGGCGCGCGCGTGTTTGTGCTACAGCTGAACATACAAACCCGACAAGAAGTACTAATATATTTGTGCAGTGTGTTTTCTCATAATTTAAGAGCGAGTGAGCAAGAGCAAAAGTGGAAGAAAGGGGGGAAATGAATGTGCCAGATTCTGTGTGCCGTGTTGGTTTGAAATGAAAGCACACTGTGCCACCTCAAGCACACTCAAATCAGAGATGTCTCTCCTTGCCAGGCCAAGAAAAAAAACACAACTCTCAGCTGGAGTTTTATATTCTGTCTGTCTCTCTCTCTCTCTCTCTTTCTCTCCCCCTCAAATTGGAGCTGTTGTTTTTGAAGAGATAAAGGAGGACTTCCGCTTGACTTGAACATTCAGGAATTAAGGATAGACATAGTTAAGCCATATTTGCATGTCTACCAAAGTCACAGCAAACGGTTGCTATTGACTAAGCTGATTAGGTGAAATTAGGTTCACGAGCTCTGTGTCTGGGGGTGCTGAATCTGACAGAACTTGGACAGCTTTTGAGAAGACAATCCCATGAGCACACAATGCTGTATTTTCTATAATCCTCTACTATTGAATATGGGGCTATCATTTTTTTTCGCAGAGGAAACTCATAGTTCATGTTTTTTTTTAGGGAAATGTGGTGAATTGAGATTTATGTGTGGAATATATATCGGTCAAGTCCTGTGCATGAGGTAATGCTCACTTCAAACCATGACTCTGTATTACTTGAGATTAAAATCATGTCCAGTGGATCAGGCAGGTAAATGATTGAGCTGTTGTTTTGTTTTTTTTAATGTTTAAAATGCTTCACTGTTGTGTTCAAGAGCAAAGGTGATATTTTTGTGTTTCTCAAAACTTTTCTGATGATTCGGTAGAACTCAGTTCCACATTTTGACAACAAGCAAAGCTTGTTCTCACATGTGGCCACCGTGTCACGGTCTGCGTCCAAAGGTTCATCTGCCTCAGAAAAAAACGAAGTGCTCAGGCACTGTAAAACTATACTATCGAGCAGTGTTCTGATGTGTCAGTAACGAGGCTCATGCTGTGAATTTGTTGTACTCACATTGGTGGAAATGTGTTTTTCGATGTTTTACTATATGAGTTTGCTGCTCATTAACTCATTGACTTTAACCCCTGGGCCTCAATATTTCCTGAATAGCCTGTGACAAGTGATGATTAGAGACTGAATAGATAATGACAGAAAAAATAGAAACCGCTTTACTGGCGCAAATGCATCTAATTTTGATTCTTTTGAAATGGTCTATATATAAAATAGGCAACAGTCAGTTTGTGGGAGGCTCCTAACCTAAATATTTCTTGGCACTGATGTCAGTTTTTTATATATTTAGACTGAGATTAATCAGAAACAGTCTATTGATAATAATGGCCATCTGGGAGCCCTGTCAAATCTCTGCATGTTAGCGCTGACACAGAGCTGTAAAATTTAGAGAGGAAGTCGAGGTCTGCTCTGTGTTAACTGTGATTCACAAACTAATATTAAACACAGCAGTCCCGGACATATTTCCTCAATGCCCCCCATCAGTCAGACATTTTCACATGAATGTCCATGCACATACATACAGAAAACAATAATGACCAAAATGAAATAATGCCCCAGGACACAGAGGACTCAAACAGATGTCAGTGAAGTGGACATTAATCCCATGAGGCCTAATGATCCTTTGAGAAAAAGCAGCATTTGGGCCCTAAAAGCTTCTAGGCATCAGATTGATAACGCCTCTTACGGCTACAGATCTGCTGTACGTCTGTCTTGGCCTCGACCATCCTCTGCTGTGCCACAGGCCCGTGCGCACAGCGCACTTATTGATACGTGGTCACGTGGCCTGGCGGGTTAATGTCCTCTCATGGGAGTTGGTTAGCACTCAGTTGATCTACCTAACCTCATGCTACCTTGCTATTTTGGTAGAAGTGCATGTGCACTGGATGTCCCTGTAACTATCAGTGTTCACAAATGATTGTCTAAAGTGCACGCTCACTGGCACACTTTTTTATCAGCCTTTTGAACATCTCTTGCGTCTGTGTTTTGTAAACGAGGATTGTGCACACAGCTGTTGATTGAGACTCAACACCCATCTTAGTTTTCTGTACATTTCTTTGTGGATTATTGGTGGTGGATTAATTACCGAACAATAGGCGGGTTAAAGTGCAAAGGGGTCACCCTGTGTTGACATTCAGGAGACAGAAGACGGAGCAGGCAAATTTGGGAGGGAAAGGCGATAAGCTGCTTCTTTGCTGCTCATCCCCTGGGCCTCTATTTATCATTCAATGTGAGAATTTCCTTGATGAAAGTCAAGGTTGTTTGTGCATGCTCTGTCTCGTTGGGATGCCTGTTTTTTCCACCAGCAAGGTGAAAAGGTTGAATTTCTCTTTCCCCCTCCAAAGAGATGCTTTGTTCGGAAAGTCTAGGCTACTTTCTTTTAATGAAGTCTCAAAAGGTCTGATGGTTTTTCCACTTCAGGGCTGTTTTTGTTTTGTGCATTAGCGAGGAGGTAAAAATACAGACATACTCCCTGTTTTGTTGAGCCCATAGAAGAAGATGCATGTATGCAGGTACTCATAATTCACTTTGGCCATCGCAACCTGGCACGGCAGAGAGGGACGTAAGCTGAAAGCATCCATTCACACGGCCTTTATAGAAACTGCAAAGTGACAAGAAACAAACAAAAACACGGCAACATTATGAACACTGTTCATGAAAAGGAGGTGCCCTTCGAATTAGCTGCACTGGAGCAGATTTTGTTTGCCCTAAGACAAACAAACAGTGTCAATCTGCCCGTCTTGTCTGAGTGCCCATCTTTTTATTTCAGTAGGAACTTGACTGTGGCTCTGGCTCAAATGGGAAAACGATATTGAAAAGAAATAAGAAGAAGGTTTCAGATGTGGGAATGGGAAGGATAGAGGATTTCTGTTGGTGTGCCTCCTGGGTCAGTGGGGCTCTTGATGGTTCTATAGAATAGCTCATAGCAGGCTGTGGAGCTGCATCCTCGGGTGTTAGGACGCACACACACGCCTGCTGTCAGAGCACAAGAATTTATGCATAGGGACAGAACACACACACACACACACACATACACACAAATGCATGAAATTGTGCCTCGACAGCCCCCATTTATTGATCTTCTTCAGCATTTAAAATCTGGTCACTGCTGCCACAAAGGCTTTTTATTTTAGCTGCGCTGGCAAAGCGCTGCTCCAAGCTGAGCCAGAATTTTAAATATTTAACTCCTACGTGCGCCATGAGGAATGACAGGGACGGAGGAAAACAAACAGGGAAGCAGTTTTGAGCTGCGCAATGTTGTGCTATACGTGTATTTGTTCAGAAGCATGTTTTATGGAAACCACACTCGTACCATGAGCTCTCGCTGTGGAAGCGCCACAGTGTGTGTGTAAAAATATAACCTCCACATGCAGCACTCCTCTCTGCTTCATGAAGTTTTTATCTCAAATTTGTGTTTTCTTTCTTCCTCACTCTGACTTCAGCTTTGCTCTGCGCTGACCTACATGGCCTCACCTTGTTAGCAGCAGAGGCTGAAGTGCAAGCAGCCACTGGATTAGTCACTGTTGGACCTGGGACAAGTGGCTGTTTTTAGCACTTTAAGGTTTAAAAAAAAAAACATGCGTGTGTGCGCTCATGGGCAACTGTGCGATGCATTTCATCTTCCAATCACTGTCATCTAATCTCTCTTACTATGGTGTGTTTCTCTTCCTCTGTTCTAACTGCACGCAAGACAATGTGTTTAAAAAAAAAGAGCGTTTATTTCCCTTTTTTCCGTTCTTACGAAATTTGACAGTGTACAGTTATTCCTGTGCAGGTGGTGTGGAGGAAATGATCCAACTGCTCTCTCTCTCTCTCTCTCTCTGGTGTCACTACATTTCAAAATAATTAGCCCTGAAAAGGTCAAAGCACATTCCTGTGGTTCTGGAAAGCTCCGCCATTAAAGTATGAAGTTGTGTTACATTAATGCCACTTGTTAAAAAGAGTTTCCTCATTCAGCTGAACCTGCTGCTGTTGTGTTTCCTCTAGTCTGTCTATGAAAGCCTGGCCCAGCTCAGTCTGTGGCATTGTCCCGCTTTCCCCCTATCTGTCTGTCCGTCCCTCTGTCCCTCTCTCTCTCTTCCCCTCTCTGAACGATGACACTGAGAGACAGCTGTAACGTGAGACGCCTCTCGATCCTGGCAGGGGCTTCGAAAGCTGAGGCAGAAGGGAGGGAGAGGGCCTTTATCTGAGACTGGGGGCGCTGACCTCCCTCATTCCCCTTCTCTGTTCTCTCCTCTTTTCTCTCCTCGTCTCTGCGTCTGCTAACGTATCCTATCCTCCCCCCACCGACCGCGACCAGCAGCAGACCGCACTCTTTGAAAGAAGTGTCATGTGAAAGCACCGTCTCCTCACGACAGAAACCTGATGAATGGAATGGTGAACACTGTTGCTGTTTGTTTGCCTTTACATCCGCAGCATCGCTCCTTGTTGTTTATTGTCCGGGGTGAGATGGTTGCAACTTGTTATTGTCAAGGGTTTATGAATACTGTATGTTAAGTGATATTTGTCTGAAATATGTTTGTGATCTTTAAAAGAATTTTTTTTTTTGTGTGTGTGTGTGTGTGTGTGTGTAGATGGAAACACCCACACATCCCTGGACTCTAGGCTATGGCTGCTAAATCCTCTGTGAGAGCTCCCATGTGTAATCCAAACATTTAGAGCTAATTTAAGCATGCAGGCAGGAGCAGCATCCTTTAGGAAACAACAGCTCGCACTTCACTTCTCTCTCTCTCTCGCTCTCTCTTGGCCTGCATGTGTGTACTTCCTATGTGTTTGTGCGCACATGTCTTGTCGCTGGAGGGAAATGAAAGCACTCAATCACTCACCTGTCAGAGTACTTCAAATTCTGTCCATAACACACGCACACACACAGACACGGACACGGACACACGTGCATACACACTCACCCCTGAGGGTTTGACAGGACTGGCCCTTTATTGACTCCCTTGATCAAGAAGACAGCAGATCCATTTAATAGACGCTCCACACACACACACAGAGGCATTGGAATCAAAGTGGACTCACATCTGCTCTCCACACGCAGCAGAGCTGGCAGTCATTTAAAACTGTGTTGGTTGTTGAATTGAATTTCCAAAAGCCAATACTGATAGACATCACAATTTTGATATTCAAACAGTCTGCCTCTCTTTCGCATATGCGACGGCGTCATTACGCCAAATAGCCGCGATTCGCCTTTTCACCCACTTTCTGTTACTGTACTGAGGGTGATTATGTCATGCTGCGAGCCCAGCCTGGGCTACAGGGAATGCTCGGCCGGCCTTGGCCCCCGTGCTCTCCATTTGGCCATGTTTTGTGCTGAGTGTTTTGGAAGGCCAGTTAGCCAAAGAGGGTCCTGGGAGGAGATGTGACAGCTGTGTTGGTCACGGCTTATTCTGACCTTCACACGTCATCTTGATGGATCGTCCAGGCTGGAACGATACACTGAACCTGTTGTGTCGGGGCCTGCGCCTGCCTGATTATCTGCTGGTGATGATCTGCTCACATACTATGCTGATAGCATTATTCCTAACACGGCTGTGGACGGCATAGCTGAATCCAAAAAGAAGGAAGTGGATAACCCAACGGACACCGATGCATTCATTTTCAACCACATCTCCATTACTGGGTCCTGGGGGCTGGAGCCAATCCCAGCTGCCATTACATGAGAGGCGGGGTCCACCCTGGACAAGTTATGAGCTTTATTTTGGATCGACCAATTAACCTGACATGCATGTCTTTGGACTACTATTGTGAGGCAGCACTGGACCACCGTGCTGCTGAAGACACATAACCGAGCCTGGTATTCCGTTTATATACATACACAGTGTATAAATACATATATATGTATTCCTCACAAATGGATTGTGCTAATGTTCTGAGATTTTTGCCAGTCTCTGGATGTGTGTGGTCTAACCTGTTCCCTTGAGAAGGCACTTGTTCCATCAAGTTGAGGAAGAAACCATTTAGTGGAATGACAAACACACGTTTTTTTCACATGTGTGCGCACACACACAGCACCGGGAGGCTGGGAGGATTTGAATTGCACTTAAACACACGTTACCCATACGAAGTTCTTTATTCCTCCGCCCGCTCCCTTGCTCTGCCCGGAACATATAGAAGTACTCGCACACAGATTCCATTTTGTCAGCTTTCAGCCCCAGATCATGTAACGATAAAAGATGCTGCCCTGCAGTTTAACACTGCCAGTAAATCACAGGGCAAAGAAAGCTATGAGAAGCACTTATTTTTAAGCAGCATGAGAGACCACACCGAAGAAGAAGGGAGGGAGGGGAGGGTGAGACAGATAGGACAGGGTAAGACAGAGAGAGAGAGCGGAAGAGAGAGCTTCTTTGTGTGCTGTGTACTGGCATTGTGTGTGATGATGAGATGAATCACTGCTATTTAGGGATTGGTTTCCTGCAACTGATTGTGTGACGACTCTGTGGCGGACCGACTGTCAAGACTTGCCTGTTTTGTTCTGGGGGCTTCAGGAAAATGTCTGCGGCCAAGTTTCGCTCGCTCGCTCCCACAGGGACCTGGTGTGCTAGAGATCAACAGAGACGACGGAGACAAACACCTCACTAGTGTCGCTCTTCTAACAAGACATCAAATATTAAAAAGCAAGGGATTATGGGGCAATCTCAATGTGTGTATCCTCAGAGTACACTTGTTTTCCAACAGTTTTATCGAGGTTTTTTTTTTCTAGTTTCTCTCTCTCTCTCTCTCTCTCTTTGTCTTTCTCTTTTCATTTATCTCTCTGTCTATGGCGTGTACAAAAGTCCGACCCTTGTGTTTAACCTCATGCAGATGCCAAACTGCTGCTGTGTGACTACCAAAGTAAAGTCAACACCGGTGTGGGTGAGGGAGGTTGGGGTGGATGGGTAGATTAGGCAAACCAAACAAGACAATTTAGAGAGAGACGTCACAACACTCTGGTTGTACACTAACCATGTGTAAGCATGCCCGGAGTGTAAATGCAGGTAATTATACGTTTGCAGATAGTTCCTGTTTTTGCATTGGCTTGTTTTTTTCACCTTTTCAAGCTAATTACATGGAAATTAGTAAGTAATGACGCCGATTATAAAATGACATTTGGATTGTTGCTCAAAAAAATGTATTGGACCTCATAACTTATGTCAGTAATTTGTTTAATCGCTTTGGTAAGGGCCAGAATAAATGGCTCTGTGTCACTTTTCCCCTAAAGTAATGTTTTTTTCTTGTGATATAAAATGATCAAATCTTCATCAATCGTAAATATTCAGTCGGTTGTTGGATGGGAAATGTCCTTCTGATGTTTTATCAGGAAGTTCATGATTTAACTCAGTTGTGAGTCTGTAATTCCCTTTTGATATATTCTAGTAAAGCATGTTATCTTTGTTTTGAAAAGTACACAATAAATACAATTTTTAGATTTTATATAGATGAATTTAGTTTTTTAAAATTACTTTTTGAATAATCTGCAGATGAATTGATAATGAAAATATCAGTTAGCTGCAGCTTTAATATCAGAAGTTGGCATGATTTATGAAGACACTGAGTGCTATGGGTGCTAAGTCTGAGTGAAACCGCGCGCACGCGCCCGTGCCCCAGTGTGTTTTGATATTTTATCCATCTGCTGTTGATGTAAAACTGTTAAGATCTTTCGAATAAAATAAGGTTAATAGACTGACAGCTGGAGCCTCAGTCAGGAAAATGACGGTAGGCAGCGCTGGCTTTCTTATCCACTGTAATTCACCTGTGTCGTGGCTTGCAAATCATTTTCCGTGCCGGAGACCCATGAGCAGAGATCCTTTAATCATTCACTAATAGGCCTTTATGAAAAAAGCTGAAGATGAATTCAGCCTACCTGGCTCTCTCTCTCTTATCATTATCACTGCTATGAGTTATCAAAGTATTTGTGTGTGTCTGTAGTCCGTGCGTGTCAGTACATGTGCATGTGAGCCTGTGTGTTGCCTGAGTGTAGATAATGAAGGGATCCGTTATAGTTGAGTCGCTGTTGTGATTATCAGCATAGTCAGTCTAGGTGATTTCTGTTCACTGATAAATGGAGCTGTAATGGCAGATGTTAGCTGCATTACGTGCCACAGACCTTGACATGACTGGAGGCCGTCTGAACAGATTCAATCACTGAGGCTGATGAACTGCAAAATACCTCATTTTTTTACTAGTGATATATATAAATAAATGAATAATTAACTCTCTTTTTAACTGCAAGATTGATTCCCTAAACAAAAAAAACAAGATCTATGTTGTCGATCTGTGACGATAACGCGCCTACGAGACCTGTTTCTGTCCCAGTTGACCAGATGGATGTGTTTACTGTCAACAAAACCTTGTTAGATAGCTGCCCACGAGTGCTTTAACACTGTGTGTGTCTATAAGAAACTGAAGCTTGTACTTACTGTGTGTGGATACTGCATAACCACATAGGTAAAGACACAATCACCTTAAGTTTGAGACAGTTATTCATATCCTTGATTACAAACGGTACATAAGCTTTAATAGGAGTTGTAACAGTGTGTGTGTGTGTGCACCATAACAGGGTGGCATCTGTTATGGTGAGCTACTTAGATTAGGCTCAGGCTGCAGTGCAGGAGGGCCTTAGAGACAATGCATGAGAGATGGGCGTGAGAACGTTGGTGAGGCTTGGTTCTCTGCAAGAACTGTCTTGTGTTTAGGGAAAATATCCTCACACTCAAAACTCCGGTGTCTGGATCCATTTCTAACAAACAGGTTTTACAAGAAAGGGCTTGGGGAGAAAGAGACTTTTAGTGTGTGTGTGTGTGTGTAGCTACACAGTGGTTCAGATGTCACTGTATTTTCTGTTTGATGCGCCTAGAAATCACAAATACTGAGCTGTGTAACGGTAACTTTGATATTCAGGGAGTTTCAGGGGTTTCCCTCCCTCCAGGCTGTAGAAAAGCAAAACTTCCAGCACCATCACGACCATGTATAATAATCTAACCATTCAGATGTTTAAGCCTAACCCCAGCGTTTCACTTCTGCTTTTTTCTGCAGGTGTTACAGCAGTTATGTCAAAGAGCTGAAGACATCTCTAACAGTGAGTACTAATATCCTGGTATTTGTTTGTGTGTTTCAGCGGCTTCTTAAAACGTCGATTGTCACACTTTGCTTTCACTCATCTTTTTTATGGCCCACCAGAACAAACTTGCAGACTCCTCCAGTTTCAGGCTTAATTTGATTTTCATTCAGGGGAAGAGGAGTTTTTTTTATTCTTCTTCTCTATCCCCCCAATTAAATTTAACAAGAGCCCCCTTGAAAAGCAGTTGCTATGATTACATTACGAGTTCGGGGTTCATTCGGTGAATCAAGCAATTAATTAGATTTCTCCCATTCTAATCAGAATATTTGTATGAAACGTACGCGCCTAATAAACATCCTTTGAGTTTGCTATCTGCTCAGAGCCAACAGCAGATGTAAATGGTTGTTAACAGTTCCTTACAGCACTTCTGGGTCAGGATCCTGGATTGTGTTTAGTTGTTTACGTGTGTGCTGCTTTGCTTTTCTCGTTCTCTTGATGTTCCTAACTGTCTTTATGCGAGTGTGAGACCCATAGCCGTACTCAGGGGCGCGGCTCAAGGCTTCACTTCACTTCACACAAACACACACACACACACACACCGAGGTGACAGTTTGTTGTTCCACACACAGACAATGACTTGCACTTTTCTCTCTTGCCTGACTCAACGGCCTTGTGCCTGTGAGTGTGTCACCAGATCAAATGGGATCTTTTATGAGTATCAATGTCGAGCTCAGGGAAATACTCTATTTAGCCTTGTGCGTTACCAGACCGGATTCTATCTGGTTTAACCCTCGATGCGAATGACACATCGCTCCGCGCAGGCTCGGACACGATGGTTGTATCGGTGGTGATAAGTATTGATGAGCCCTTTCTTGGGGAATCAATTTAGCCTTGTAGCCGAACCGCCACCACCACAACCACCACTGGCTGCTCGTGGCTGGTGCCTTGGCTCCCTGACTGGAGCACAGCAGAGTGGAGGGAAAGATGGAGCTCATCCAAACAGCGATGGTGTAATTAGCTGACATTTGTTGCTTGGAAGACAAGAGGAGGGAAAAAGGAAAGAGCTGCTCAACTCAAACACCCAGAGGAATATGCAGATGTTGAGGGCGAGGGAATGAAAGTCTAATGTCTAATGGCACAGAGATATAATTATATTACATTCACGTATGCGTTCTTGTGACTGACAGTGAACCCACTGAACTCCTTATGAATATTCCTGTCAGTGTTTTGCCACAAGAAGGCATAAGCCACTGGTGTCCAGTAAGGACTGATAAATATGTTAGAATCAGAATGGAAGGGATGACGCCTCATTTCTTCTGCTGTTCTTGTTTTGTACAACACGTCTTGTGGTTTTTTTCTAACGACACAGCAGAGCTTCACGCTACCCACATGAAGATTGTGCATTCGTATTCTCGTGTCTGTTGATTCCGCGTGTGTGTGCATTTAAGGGAAAGTGCTGTAATGCATGTGGACTGTCTGAACTTAAGCCAAGGTGCTGCGTGAAGGAGCAGCAGCGCTTACGCAGCCCCATCTGCTTGATCCAAGCTTGAAATGCAATGCCTTTTAATGACAAAATACTGAGTGGCTGGGAGGTGTGCAGAGAAGGGAGGCGTGCGTGCGTGCGTGCGTGCGTGCGTGCGTGCGTGTGTGTGTGTGTGTGTGTGTGTGTGTGTGTGTGTGTGAAATAGAGAGGAATAAAGGGAGAGAGGGAAGGAGAGAGAAAAACATCTCGAAGGTCAGGAGCAGCGGGCGGCCGTAGGGGAGAGACACGTGAGACAGAGATAGTCTTGCGTCAGCCCCACAGCAGTCCGCTCTTTATGTGTGTGTGTGTGTGTTCTGTGAGGCCAGCATTTTCATCTGCATCCCACTGTGTGTTAAAATGAGGCAGTGTTTCTATTCCAAGTGTCTTGATCTAAAAGATGGATAGATGAATGTATGTATGTATGTATGTATGGATGGATGGATAGATAGATAGATAGGTTGCACATTACAAATCGCCATGAATCATTTAGTCGCTGAGCTCCTGATAATTTTTTACATGGCTCTTGTGGCAGTGGAAGGGGAAATTACACCTTCTTGCCTGAAGGGAAAGAATCTGTGTGTCTCGCTGCCTGTCACAAAACCTGATATGGTTTCATCAATCCCAGCGACTGCGATCATTTTTCAGCTCTTATTCATGAGCCCTCTTTGTTTCTCACAGTGTCTTTTTCCCAGTGCCCTTTCAATTGGTGCTCTGTTAGACCGGGGAAGTGTTAGAGATAACCCCTAAACATTTAGTACTTTGTACTTGCCTTGGAGCAAAAGATTGTTAAAAAGCTGCCGTGAGATTGTCCTCGGGATAGGCAGCAGTGCAAATTCAACAGACGCTCTCCAGCATTAGTTTGGGCTTACCCATTCATGTCTCTGTCTCTTCCACTCTCACTCCTACTCTCAGCTCATGCACGTTTGGTTGCGTGCGTGCGCACACACACACTCTCTCTCTCTCAGCTATCCTTGTTAGTTTCCCTGACTTCTGTTCCTCATAGATAGCCTAGTTAGTTCGCCTGGTAAACATCATCATTAACAACCCTGTTAAACTGCAATGTTTAAAAAAAGTTGTCACAAATTGAATCCCTCTTGTTTGGCATGATGTATTAATCTATTACCAGAGCCTGACTGATAGGGATATTTGGGGGCCAATGCCAATGTTGACCAATTTTGATCAAGAAATGTAATCAAGGCTTCATATTTTATTGTTTATCCATTTTTCTCAATTGTTTGTTCTATAAAATCGCCATCAAACACATTTTTACGTCCTCTGCTCTGTGTTGGTTTCAGACAACTCTTACAGACGAGCCGTGCCGAGGCTGAGGGTTCGCTCTCGCTGCGGCAACGCCACAGTTTGCCTCCGGTGTCTTCTCTGTCGTCGGGCCGTGGACGGTCCGCGGCCCATTGTTTTGTCACCATGAAAGTTAAAAGCTGTTAGCACACCCACTGTGCCTGCAGGCAGGGAAGGCAGAGTGTGGCACAGACACACTGCCCTCCGGTTGCACATACGTATGACTCATAGGAAACAAAGCGCCTCAAAGGCACTGTCATTTCTTTAAGCACCGAAAATGATAAAATACAAAGAAACACCAGGGTATTAGCACACACGCACACACACACACACACACACCCTCACCCTCCCTTAGACCATGTGGTTTCAACAAGGTTCAGCTCTCTTGCCAGACTTCTGAATCACCCCCACTGCCAGACAGCCTCCACCATCCTTGTCCCCATGAAGGCCTGCAGCGTGGGGTGAGGCTGCTCTTTTACAGACCCTTGTGCCATGAATCACTGCTCGCACCCAGGGAGCCTCAGTCCACTCGGGGCCCGCCTGCCTGGACGATAATGTGCGTGGTCATTTGGGGGGCCATTTTGAATGGAGAGCCAGACAAAACAGGAGCTAAAGAACCCAAGCTGTGAGAATTCCCAGAGAGGGCAACAACGGCTGTGTGTGTGCGCGTGTGTGCGTGCGTGCGTGCGTGCGTGCTAATGTGTTTGTTGCAGCGCAGGAAGATTGTTGGGCACACAATGCAGAATTGTGGGTGTCATGATGCAACGTAACAGCATGCCAGTAATTTATGAAGCATCAGGAGAAGACCTCTCGACCTAATACATCACAAACCTTTTAGCCTTCCACACAAACAGGATTGCAACTTGAGCCCCCTGGACTCAGCCCTAATGCCTGCGCCGCTGCTGGGGTGGAAAACAAGAGATATTTAAGCCTGCAGTCTGCCCATCTCACCACGCTCACGTTAAATCAAACGAATAAGCTAAGATATGTGTTTTCTATCGGAGTGATTATTAAAAAAAGGCATTTCTGGTGATTTGAGGGAATTTGCTGCTGAAACATTAAAGGTGACAACCTGCTTATTTGTATCTGTAGTCCTTGCTGGATTTTACTGCAGAACATTTTGCATTCAAAGCCAAACCAAAAGTATTAAATCTATCAATAATTATCATTAATTCAATCAGCAAGCTGCTATTATAGGGCTCAACTTTATGGAGATGATTACCCAGACCACACACACTTTCTCTGACTCTCTCTCTCTCTCTCTCTCTCTCTCTCTAACACACCAGCTGTTGCTCTGTTTGAGCCTCCAGGTTTATTGGGTCTATCTGTTCTGTTTATGGCCAAACCACAACTCTTCAACTGTCTTTTATTCCTTCGCCTTTCTCTTTAACATGGCCCCCTCGTCTTTTGACATCCCTCACAGCTTCCTGTCTCGAACTGCCTGCTCCAGATCTTCTTTCTTCCTCTCTCTTCACTCGAGACACAGCGACACAGCAAACGCACAGTGCGCTGTGTGGATCTGGTTTTCTGACTGTACAATTTGAGCCTGTCACAGGCAATAATCTGTCTCTGCTGGGCCCGTGCATGTCCCAGGGCCTGTGGGCCAGGCCAGGTTGTAACCTGGATACAGCTGCAGTCCAGAAGAGCCATTAGTAGTGCCAGGAGGCCCCCGGCTCCCAGTGAGAGCTCATTACTGTATTTGTGCAGTCACACTTCTCCTATGAAACACAGCAGCGCGCCTGGTGAAACTAGCCAGGACACTGAGCCTCAGGGAAACCATTTCATCTCCATTTGGAGTTCTGAGAGAGTGAGGAGGAGGAGGAGGCAGAGAGACAGAGCGAGAGGTTTCATCGAGAGAGCACAAAGAATACTAAAAATGATATTAATCATTTAAGACGTCCAGATTTTCATGTTACTCAAATGTGTTTGTTGGATTTGATTTGCTCACTGTTCTGTGTGTGTGTGTGTGTGTGTGTGTGTGTGTGTGTGTGTGTGTGTGTGTGTGTGTGTGTGTGTGTGTGTGTGTGTGTGTGTGTGTGTGTGTGTGTGTTCTCTGAGGCCCAGTTCAGCTGTCTGGTCTGGTGTGCAGATGGCCGAGTTGGGGCCCTCTGAATTAGATACCTTTTTTCTTTCCCCTGTCTCTTTATCGTCCTTTTCTTTTTCCTTCCCTCCTCTCTCCTCTCCTCTGCTCCAGCCTTCCTTTTCTGCTGGGTTTCATTTACCAGTAACATCCCTAGCTGCCTCCTCTCTTTCATCACTGCATCTGCTGAGGGCCATCTTGGGCAGAGGAGAGTTTTCCACTGCTCTATTTTCTCTCTCGCTCCTTCTTTACGCGCCTCTCAGGGCTCAGTGCGGCTGTTATATGCGGTGGCTTTGGAATGAAATGTCTCTTAACCGAGCCATGTGCCCCGGAGCTACGGTAATTGCAGGTGAAATTCAGCTTCCTCTTTAAAATGCCATCTCTCATTTCCAGTTACCGGCCCCCTCCGTATCTCTCCCTCTTTCTGTGCCTCCCTCCCTCCCTCCCTCCCCTGCTCCCCCCTCCCCTCCCTCTGGCTGTCTTTCAGAGGCGTGTGAATCCCTCAGCCCCTGTCGCGTCTCTCTGCCCCTACAGACACTCCCACAATGCACAGCGCTGATGGTTGCACAGTGATATCAGCCATGCAGAGACACACACATATGTGTGTGTGTGTGTGTGTGTCTGAGAAAAGACAGAGCGAGAAAGCGAGAGAAAGAGAGCAGAGACAATTTGTGTGACAGAAACTGGAAGTGTGTGTTTGTTTGTGAGTGGGAGACAATCAGTTTATTAGAGGAAAAGGTGTGTGTGTGTGTGTGTGTGTGTGTGTGTGTGTGTGACTGAGTGAGTGAGAGAGAGTGTGTGTACAGCGTCAGCAAGGCATGAGCTGTGTAGAGGTGACATCAAGGTGAACGTGGCGTGCAGAATGCTCTGCCGACTCGGGAGGCAGCAAATGGCTCTGTGGCAGATGGAGTCTTTGTCAGTGAAGAAAAATGGCAGCTCAAGAGCGTCAGTGAGACACCCCCCCAACACACACACACACACACACACACACACACACACACACTGTTTGTGTGCTCTACCTCTGTCTCTTTTTTTACACTGTTGGTCAAAGACATAATACACACACTCATAGATGCAATAAATGCATGAACAGACACACACACACACACACACTATACACATGTTGACACCCCCCCCCCCCCCCCCCCCCCCCCCCCCCCCCCCCCCCGCCCCCACCCATAGTGGGCTGGGCTCGCGGGCGGTGACCTTCCCCTGCTCGGAGGGTTCCCTGGCTGTTTGATCAATTATCCCTCTCTCATTGTTTACCAGGAAGCAGGAGTAGGAGAGGAGAGGAGAGAAGGCTCAAAATGGCCACTGTCAGGTGGAGGGATCCATTTCCCTGCCAGTGTGGGGGTGGGGGTTAGGGAAAGAGGGAGAGTGAGAGAGACAGAGAGAGGCCAGAGCTGTGAAGCATGCTCAGAGGGAAGGGAGGGGCATCGTTCTCTGGCAGCTGTGATGATATGACATTATACTGGAGGTGCAGCTCTGACAGTGGTTACCATTTGTGATGTGAAACGTTATCTGTTCAAAGGTGACGGTGAGATCCTTAAACTTTGGCATTAGTTACTCGTCCATATTTAAATTTTGACTTCACATTTTTCTCTCAATGAATCGCGGTCATGGCATCGTAACGCAGTGTGTACATGTACGTGTTTGCATAATGCCACAGTTGTGTACTGCAGGTACTCTTCCTATTTTTAGCGTGGAAAAGTGAGGGAGCGGGGGGGTGGGGGTAGCGGGGCACATACTCTAAAGGTCAGGTGGGGGAGAGAAAAAAATGAGTGGGAACAAATGATGCACTAAGCGAATGACACTCTGAGGTCCTGCTTTAATATGTATGTATCGCAGGTTGATGGCTGATTTCATTAGCGCCTCTCATTGTTATGCATAGATTGTCCTCCTGCAGCAAAATGAATATTGTATTCACAAGCGCGCACACACACTCACCCTCACACTCACCCTCACACACTCACACACACAAAACAACTGTGTTTTCCTGGGAATACTCTGTTTGCATCTTGCAGAGGACTTGAAGAAAAAGGGTTGATGTTTCCACAGGCTGTTATCTGTGTCGTCTATAATTAAAACAATTTACAGCTCTGTCATTTTAACACAGGTCTCTGGCACTGCTGCGGACAACGCCTGTCAGGTTGCTGCTGGGATTATTTAGGGGGACCTTGTTGGTATTAAAATGAAAACAGAAAAGAAACACCATCTTTTGTTTAAATGACTTGAGCAGAATGATTTGTGTCTCAGGGTCTGGCTTACGTCACTTCACTTCACCCACGGCAACTGTGTGTGTGTGTGTGTGTGTGTGTGTTTCAGAGAAAGGCAGAGGGAAGAATTTGTTGAGTGCATAATGCTCATTAGTCTGTGTTTATGTGTCGACATGCCCAACATTGCACACAGAGAGTAAGAGAATACATATGTTGAGTGGTTGAAAATGCCTGACTGCGTCTTTCTAATCCTCCAAGATGACTGTGTTTCTGCAGGAATTCCAGTCCTTAGTGGGACATGAGCAAATGTTCTGTGTGAGATATTAATAGCTATTGTGGGCGGGAAAGGGGGAAAAAGCTTCTGCATTTTTCCATATGTTTTGTGAGGAAACAGTCCAGATGGATTATCTCTTGGTCTGGAGCTTTCTCTTGCTTCAACCAGCTCAAGTCCAAGTGACGTTGGACTTGCCAGAGACACACACACGCACGCTCATGCTCACACTCCCGTCTGAGGTGCAACAGGCTATTACTGATTAACATGTATATACTGAGCCAGTTCAAAAAGCCACTCTAATACCTTTTCCATCTTGCTCTCGTATGAATCGTGGATGACGCCACAGTCTTTCTTGCCAAACATACCTCACGTTCCTTGCATTCACAGAGATATGTTTGTCGCCTTTCCATTTGTTGCCTGAGAAACCATGTTGGCTTGTCTTCTCACATTTCACACTTGGTTTCATCCCCTTAACCCCAAACGCTCAGCCTGGATGGGCTGCCTGACCTCTTGAGTCATGGATGTTAGACTCATCGGCATCACAAGGGCCAGAGTTGGGCTTTATTTTGCTCAGTGATTGTAAGCACGGATGAGAGCAAACATTTCTTGGATGGAAGATTAATATATATATATATATATATATATCCGCTGACACTCTTAGTCAACACTTCATGTTTCTGTCACAGATTTTAAAGCGTTATAGCTGCTTTGTTATAGCTGCTTTGTTGATCTTCTTTTATGGTATTTTATGGTGTATAAAGTAGTTATTGGTGTTTTGTATTTGAAGTATTTCACTTGGCCTTGTGGCTTTAATGTGGAAAGACAAAGCAAAACACCCTGTGTCTAAAAGCGTCTTTCCTGTATTGGCACACACACTCTGTGTGTGACAGGACGTCGCATATTTAGAATTTCACTGCAGGCTGGCGTTCCAGGACAGCACAGAAGAGATAATGTCAGTGCGCTGCTGGTTAAGTCACTTTTTTATCCTGTTTCTAGGCCACAAAGCGTGAAGGGTGTCTGTTTATGACACACACACATGCCAGACGCACACATGCACAGACTGTTTTCTCCCAGCCAGTTAGATGGCAAGGGCTAAAAAAAACTGAAGTGACAAAAGCTGCCCATTGTCAGCACGGACAAAAGCTCCGCTCTTGTTTTAGATGCATTTTAAGTGCATTAAAATGAACATTAAGTGTATTACTGAGCAGCACGTCTTCTTCAAGGCCAGGCTTCACAAGAGTGTTGATTCCTCCTTAAGCTGGCAGTGCTATATTTAAAAATGAAGAAATCATGAATTTCACCTAGTCAGCAGCGGGGGGAAAAAAAGAGCTTCCTCTCCAAACCGCCCACACTGCTTTCAGCCTTGTTGTGACTTGTTTATATGTCGTTGGAGGATTTCAGTCTCTTCCAGAACAATTACACTTATAAACCCTCAGCTCCAGAGGATGAGAGCAGGTTACACAGCAACAGCACAGAGTTGGAAACACAAAAGTGGGAGTGGAGCCCATGAGACTCTCTCTGTCTCTCTCTTTCTTTCTTTCTCTCTCTCTCTCTCACAAGATCAAGATCCAGCCACTCTCTGTATGCATGTCAGGTGCACGCATGCTATTGTTGCTTTCATCAGCGGTGTGTGTTGTCATGTGCAGCTGTTTGCTCTCCAGTTAGCGAACTGCGCCGTGAGTTAGTGGAGTTATGGCAGTGTTGGAGCTTCTCTTCACTCAGAGCTTCTCTCTGATTTATTCTTAACATCTGTTTTTGGCAGGTGTGTGGAACCACAAGGTCCTCTCTCTCTCTCCGAGCCTGTGATGTAGCTATCACTGCACACCCGGCTGTGTGTGTGTGTGTGTGTGTGTGTGCATTTGTGCAAAAACAACAGAGAGGGCCTTCCTCCACCCCCTCCTTGGGATGAGTCATATTCGAGACCTGTGTAATCCAAGCCCATGTTTCATGTGTGTGAACAGACAGACCCTGAGCAGTGGTCTTGGTCCTGACTCCCTCTGGGCCAGTGAGTGGGTGAGACATGGCTATCAACAACAGGCCCAGGCAGCTTCGGTTTCAGCCTCACCACACAAGGAATCTGCCCGTCGTGACAGGCACAGATACACACACACAAACACACACCAAACACAAGCATACATTCACGAAGAGCCAACGCTATTATTCTTTTTTGCCTCCTTAGCTCCTCCTTAAATAATATCAGGTAACAAAAAGGTGGGGGGTGACGGGAAGCTGTCTGATTGGTCCAACCACAAGGAAGTGTAAGGATCCAGAGGATGGGCCCGTGGGTAGAGTTTCACATTAAAGATCGTGTGACACAATGGTGACGCTCAGTCTGACACAGGTAGCTACTCTCTGTGTGTGTTCATGTGCACGTGCGTGCCCACCTGTGAGGGTGTGATTGGGACGCAGTCATTTCAGGGCTGGGTTTGACCCGATCTGTAATGGAGGCTAAAATATTTTGACTTTGTATAGGAAATCACTCCGGGGGAAGTGTGGTGACAGGAAATGGAGAGAGAAAAATAAGTCTGTTTTGTGGATATTCTGCACAGCATTTCCGAGCTCCCCGTGGCTGATGTGACAAAACTCTTTTAAAGGCACAGCTGGACTTTTAAAAGGGTCTTCTACATTTTCCCCTGGGGAGGGGGGGAGTGTCCTGGGCAGAGCAGCAGAAAGGTGATACTGAGGAAATGGTTGCACAAAGCTATTTCCCAACATGGCCTGGTTTACTATTATCCCTTTATTCTATATGAGAGAGCATACATGCTGTATTCTGTCAGCCATCGAGCGGCACTGAAAGGAACCATTTTCTCATCTGTGTAAAATGTGTAGTTGTAATATGTCTTTTTTCTTATACAGCTCTGGGGCTGAAACAAAGCTGGAAAGGAGCAAAAGTTTAAAAAAATAAAGCAAAGAGAGAAACCCTTTGGACACAGGAAATTGGCGATTAGGAATGAATTTCAGGCAGCAATGGTAGAAATTAAATTTCACGCCATGTTGCTTATAGACATTCAAAGAGGCCGTGTTCTCCCATAAACACCTCTCTAACAATTCTAACAACAAAGATTCAAATTCAGACATTCAAATTTAATATTTCATCAGTGCCGTCTCGCCATCACGCTCCCCAGAGGACGCTGTCAGGCTCTGTGCCTCTGACACTGGTCAGTTGTGGAGCGCGCTGCAGCTGCTGAAATACCAGGACGATGCCAGGATGTGGCAGGTGGCAGGATTCAGGACAGGCTGGCTGGTCACCCCCCCCTCGATATTAAGCTTGAATACATTACGTCCCTTTCACAGCAAAAATCATTAAGTAGGTTAACTGATTAAACCATCAAGATGATAGTTGTCGAAATCCATGATAACGTGAAACAGCATAAAGGGATATCAGATCAGAGGGATAGTCGTTTTAATAATATCTTTCAATAATGTCCATATCTCCAAGTACATTTTCATACTATTTATGTGTGTGTTTTAATGCTGTGCTAAAGCGTTTGCGCACACACACACACACTGCCCTCCTTTATGTTGTTTCCCATGATTCAAATTGTAGGACTACTTTCTTCACATATAGATCTGATGATGTCGTATGGATCCTACGCACTGTTTTATAAATTAAGGATGTGTCATGTGTCTTTATTTTTACCCACAAGTTTCCTGTATTCCTGTAATAGAGTTAAAACTGACAAAGAGGAGTCACATCAGTGTGAGTGATGCATTTTGATCTGGTTCTCTCTGCCTAGTTTTCCGACTCTTCTGTGTGTGTGTGTTTCTGGCTCTGTTGTTCTTCAAAAAGCTGCTTGAACAGTGCTTAGATCAGTGGAGCTCAAATTTGAAGTGATTAATAGTCGGTCTATTTATTATTCTTGATACATGCTGAATTGGTATTTAGCTCTAATTTATTACCTGAATTTGGAAACAAGTAAAAGTCACTTCACTCCATCTCTCTGCTCACCAGCTGGGAGCATTTTGCCAACTTTTGTACCAACCACATCCTCGACTGTCATAAAAGCAGAAAACACTTGTCTTCCGCAGCAGCAGAGTTTATTAGGGAGGAGTACGCTGTGTTCGGAATGTCCATGATACATATGATAGTCCGCATATTGTTCGTTAAGGACCATAAATCCAGACGAAGCTGCTTCTGTCCTGTATAGCCACAGTAAACATCATTACAGCTTCGTGTTACCCATCCTGTCTCAATTCTTACCTGTATTGTTTATTAATCAGTTGATCATAAACCAATATGGGAACTCATGGCTGTTCATCCTTGTTTGATTGGCTCTTCAGTTATTAGACTTAGATCTGGCAGTGTTGTGACTTTATTTTCTATAATGTTATGGTTTTATTCCTGGAATATTGTGACTTTGTTGAGTTGAATCTGACACATTTTATCATGAAAGTGCTCACAAAATAGGTACAGAAAACACCTTACATGGTACAATGTACTGATATATAAACTTAAAGAGGCACAGTCTTGTCACAATGGGTCAGAATCCGAGCTCGCAGCTTTATCTTCAGGCCAACAGGTCCTAACTTCACCGAGGTGTGCAAAGAGCAGTTAAACTAATCACAGGGGACGATTGGTCAGGTCCTGGAAATGCACCTCAGCGCAGACTTGTGCGTTTTCAAATAAAAAGATGGTTGAAGAGGAGGATTTACCAACTGTCATATTTGGTTTACATGAAACGGAGCTTTGATACTTCATTATCAAACCTACGCAAACACAACTCTTTCTCTTTGGCTGCACTTTGTCACTCTTGTGTAATGTGGATGTAAATTAGTTCCCAATTTTGCGGCTTATGTGTTTGTGTGTGTTTATGTTTACGTGCGTGTGTGGGCGTGTATACCCATGTTTGTGTATGTGCAGGTTTTTGTGCACCGGTACAAAGATGTCCCAAGGGGTTTTTTTCTCCTCTTCTCATTACAAATGCTAATGTCACATTAATGAAATCGGCTTAATTTAAGGTTTATAGCGTAGCTTACTTTGAGAGATTTGGCCTTGACACTTCCCACATATTTCAAGTTGAATCATATTCTTTCCTGTGGGCATGCTATTTTGAGTTCCCGTGAAATGTGTTGGCCCTGAGTGCAACTTTGGGAGAAAAGTTTGGAGCCCGGTGACGAAGGTTTGCTGCCGCCAGAAACCGTCAGAGCCTCGGGCCGCCGCCCGTCCATCGTCTGAAGACGACTTCTTGCTCAGCTGCAGCAGGAATGGCCTCAATGAGTGGCTGGCTAATGTAAACATTGTGTTAATGTGCTAACAGTGGTTTGTAGAGTCACTGGCTGTTAATCATTGCTCAACAGAAAGCTTGTCAGGCACGACAACATGCCAGAGAGTTAATCACCATTATAGATCCATGGTCTGTGTTTTTATGCAGAGGACATATTTAACCGGCTCTGTGTTTCCACTCATTTGTCCTCCCCAGTAACTGTACAGTAATATCAGCATGCCACGATTTGAAGAGTCAAAGGTGTGAGAAATATAAACCATGTCCAATATAAACACAGGGGGAGTTTCGAGATATAATAATGTTAAAATGACTACTACCATTTTTTTTGTTGGCGTTTAAAAGTGAACTCCAGCTCTTTAGATGTTTTTCTCTGACTCCATTAAACTGATTGTATCCATCAACATTTTCCCTGTTGAGGAACATTCACCAACCGCTCACTCGCTGCTTCACGTCTCGCCTCAGTTTGCCTTTAACCAGAAATACTTAAACCATTTAAAACTTGCACACAGAGCGAGAGGCAGAGATTGCCCTTTGTAATTAAAAGCCAATTTTGTAAAATTGATTAGATTATGTTAATCAAGGGAGATAAAAATCTTAAAAGCAGTGTGGGGAAGGGAGATAGAGGGAGCGCGTGAAGAATGGAAAGGAGTGACAGTCCAGCCGCCATTACAAGCTGCTGATTTCTGCAGAGTGCTTCATAAAATGTCAGAGCGCTTCTCCCCGAGCAAGACACTGAAAAATGGCAGCGCTGTGATGTGCTGGCACCTCACCTGCTGCACTGTGTGTGTCTCTGTGTGTGATTGCATGTGTGTGTGAGAGAGAGAGGGAGGAAGGGAGAGGAAGAGGGATTACAGTGTGTGTGCATTTGTGAAAGTGTGTGCTTGCCTGTGTGTACATGTGTATATGAGCTGTGTGTTTTACATCTGTGTGCGTGCCTGTCCGTCCGTCTGTGTGTGTGTGTGTGCGCGTGTGCGTGCGTCTCCACGCTGGCCTCCCTCCCATGTTGCAGTGAAGCAGAACAGAGTGGCTGACTGCCCGCTGCTTTGCCTCCCTCTCTGTCAATACAACACCATTCTCTTCCAGCCAGTCATTTTCACATGTTTAACATTAAGTACAGCAGCCGTTTGAACAGAGGAATACAAGTGATGGGCATATTGAGTTTAATGCTGGTGGATTTCCTCTCATCAAGGCTTATGTTGCCAGATTGTTCCTCTGAAACCACCCAGTATAGCTTTCATGGCCTGTGTCTGATGTCAGCGTTCGATCAGCGGCGTGACGTGTAAACGCCGAGCGCGCCTTTTGTTTACTACCTGTTGTGAAGTACACAATTGCAGTGAAATGAGGAAGTCGTTGTATGGGCAAAGATTTGTCTTAATGGTATTTGTGTGAACAGAGCAACAATCTGTGTATAATAAAAGTGTGACCTCATTCACGCAGTTCACATCTTTACTTTTTGAATAATCAACAATAAGTAAATTGTACGAGACAAAGGTCAGGCCTTTCAAGGAATGTTCTGTTTTCTATATATAGTGTTATTGCTGTTATCTACCTCATACTCAAGTAAAAATTCCTATTCATAATTTGGTAAGAATTACTAAGCATTTCACATTTTACTTAATGTTATTTAAACAGTGCGGAATTTATTGAGTCTCAGTCAGGGCCGGGCAATAAAATAATATCAATAATTACCACAATGATGTTTCTCATTAATAAGGACATCATTTAAATATATTTGGATATATCGCTCAGGGAGGGGGTTTACCACATAATTGATCTACCTCACAATTTGTTTTTCTTTCATTCTCTGCTCATCAAGAAGATGAAAACCACATCCTCTGGAGCAGAAATCAGAAAGAACTACTACTAATAATAATGAAAGAATGTGATGATTATCAATTCTGACAGGGTGCAGCAGTAATGTGGTTAATGTCTGGCTGTTAGTACTGATGGTTGTAATTCCTGAGAAATGTTGTATTGTAATTTCACTCTTTATTGTTCACATGTTGCCAGATTAACCTAAACTATCGCTAACGACTCGACTGACATCTGTTGCCACAGTGACAATAAACATGGGGGGATGTTGCGGTAATGTTGGACACAGGGCCAGGAATTAATACTTGGTAAATATGATTAAGAATTATTGTAAATACACGAGAGATGAAGAGATAAATGTGTTTGCCTGGACATTGTGTTTATTGGGATCATATGATTTTTTAGAAAAAACTGACAGGGGCGTGGGGATTGTGTAATAGCAGATTTGTTTGCGAGATAATTTTTTATGACTTTACAGATCTTTTTTTTCTACTTGTGGAATGTGTTAGATTTTTAATAGATTACACACACACTCACCCATACCATATCATTATACATACAGGTGTTATCAACGTATAAGGTTTATTCAGCACAATTAAATAGAGAGTGTAACACAATGAGAGAGCGTAGAAAGGTGCAAAGGCATCAAATTAGAAATCTGTCTTTTTATTCAACAGTGTCGACTTAATGAGCCAACAGCTGAGTTTAGTCACACATCACAGTGCTAGCACAACTGTGTTAGGGCTCTGTTTTATTTATTTATGTTTTTACAATCTTTTATTGGTAATTGATCAAAGAGGCTTAAAGTCGTATTAATACATGTAATAAATTAAAAATGTACATAAAACAGGAAACTAATTAAAAATAATTTCAACCTCAACACCACAAATTGCTGGGTAAATTTTATGACTCAAAGATCTGTTGCTTTTGAGTTTCAGGCTGTCTTTTCAGTACACTGAATTCAACTGAATTTTTTACAATCTATGTTACGCTGCATTGTTAAAATGCGTGACCTTTGTTCTGGGCAGTTTGGCCAGCGAGGACGGAATATGGGTAGTGAAGTTTTGTGTGGCTGAGGGGAGCAGTAAAGATTAAAGACTGTGACTGTACATGTATTACCTCTTCTGTTCTGTTGAACAACACATTATATGCTCCAGGAACATTATCAAAACAGGCTCCTGCAGGCAGTGGTCGTGAATAAGCTATTTTCTGCCATCGCACCACTTATCACTGCGTAAATGTGACAGAATCCAGATATCAGTTATCTGCTGCACGTAAAGTTTCAGACTCTCGATGGTTTCTTCCCATGGAAAACGGACAGAGGGGCTCCAACGACTGCTCATGCGAGGTTCGCCGCTCTCTGGCTATTCCATTGTTCTGTCACTGTCAGTTTGTTTTGCTATTTGACATGCATGTCATTTGCATTATGCATATCTGGAGTACTGCACTCATTCTCCCTCGCTCCCTCTCTCTCCCTCTCCTTCCCTCCTTGATATTCTTTGATAGCCGATGCTGTTCTCTGTCAGGACTTGTCTGTTTCCTGCATTTATCAATTCCTATTTATTGAAAATCAAGACCAACAAATCAAACCACATTGCTAAATTACAATTTTCCCCCTGTTCACTTGTAGGAGTTTCAGGAATTTTACAACAAAATGCATGTTGAGCAGCTAAAGGCAAAGGGAGTGATCTAGTTTTTAATCATAGAAATAGTACTCAGCAAAAACTGTCAATATTTAATGTGTTGAAGCTTTTTCTTTTGCAAGATTAGATGAGATATTTTAGATTTCTGGTTACTTCAACAGACACAATATTGGGATAATAAAAGATGGGGCAAACATATCCGAAGCAAAATGTAAATTTACTTTTTAAAGCGCCGGTTTATTGTAGCTTGTCTATTCTGCATCAATTTTGCCGTTAATGTTTTATGTCCCCTGTAAACTCCAAACAGAAAAAGTACAAGTGCAGCATTTCCCGTATTGGAGTGGACAATGCTCAGATGTAACAGTGCAGAACTGTGCAAACATCTGCAAATGTCTCGTCCAATATGTGAGAGTTTGGTTACACTGTTACACATGGGGTGTATTTTTGTGAAGTGGGTTGCGCTCTCTCCGGTATCTAAGCTCAACATTTAAGGCCTCAGGGTTCTTTACAAAGTTACATACAGTTAAGCTGTTCCAAAAAATATTTTAGAGCAGACGTAAAATACTACAGCCTGTAATCAAAATGGAAATGAACCTTAATAGATATTGAGGTGCGTGTGTGTGTGCGTGTGTGTGTGCGTGTGCGCGCCTGTGTGTTTGCAGCATGTCCTTTATGTTATTCTGAAGCAAAGATGGCTGTATTTTGTTCTCCTAAACATCTCCAGAGTCATTATGGACTCTTGTAGTGACGTGCAGTCAGTAGTGAGCGGATCTGGTTCAATCTGCAGAGAGACCCGTAATGAGCAGTGAGACTGGCAAATGAGTGGCTAGCAGAGGGAGAAGGGCAGATTCATCAGGGATGATTGCCTGATGCACACTTCTGTTTTTTTTTTTTTGATGTGAAGACCCCGCAAGGTTACCATGGGGAGAATAATTAGCTTTGGCTGGATGCAGACGCGAATGAGCGTTAGAGACGGGAATTTTCTTATTGAGCTTACTTTATGATACTTAGGATGGAGCATGTGTGCACATGTACAAACACACTCCTCTTTTTTTTTAACATATGCACACACTCACTCACTCACTCACTCCCGTCTCATTCTTTTCTATTTATGGCCAGGAAACGGGAGTAGTGCTGTGTCTGGTTGAGCTGAGTAACACTATTCTGTCACACATAGGTTTGACATCAAACACAAGTGACAAGCCTATCCTATTCCTCTCCACCGAGTCATCACCATGTCCCAAAATCACATTATTGTCACTGGGAACCCAGCAGAGACGGATGGTGAGCAGGGGTGTTGATTCCAGCCTTTGGCATCTACAGTACGCTTGAAAAGGCAAATAAAGCCATTTGGCAAGAGCTGATTTCTTGTCAGTTCTAAAATATACAGAATGCGTGTGGCGTGCCATTCGGTTTTATATTTTATCTAAAGCCTCTTACAGCGACATGGATACGCATATGTGTGCGCGTGTTGCGACAGGGACCGGTGAATGCCGGAGCTGGAAACCCTACAATGCTATCGCCACGCTCGGCTATTTGCGACACATAGGACCATATCATTACCTTTCTGCCCTGGCAGGCGGTGAGCAGCTCGAGCGTGGTAAGCTCCGGTGTTACAGACAGGCAGTGGTGTGGCTGTAACAAGACCTGTGGCCAGCGCCCTCTGCCAAGCCTCGCTGAGGCAGGGTGAGAGATGGTGCCCATCCCCAACATGCCCTGCGCTGCCATCTGTCACTGGGCAGGAAGAGCAGAGCCGAGGGAGGGGTCTGAGGCAGTCGGGCTGTTGTCACCTAGACAGACCACACTGGGGCATGCCGTCTCTTTGTGCTCCTCTCAGGCCTCGGCTCAGGCCAGGCGTAGTTTGTGAATCACCCAGTGCAGCTCTGCAAACGTCCCTGTTCATATCCTGACTCAGTTGTGTTTCTGTTTTAATGAAATTTGCTCCATGAAGTGATCTAGTCATGTTTTGACCCGGATCAAGAGAGAGGGAGCAGTTCACTGCTTTGATTAAGTTATTTTAATTAAACCCCAAACATTTGCTGATTCCAGGTCTGCAGTCGCTCGGTTTTGCCATCACCTTTGACGGACATTTTTCCAATTTTTTTTTTTTTAACCACCAGCCCTGGAATTAATTATCTGGGTTAGGGCCTTTCACAACCAGTGGTGTCACACAGCGAGTGCATTCTGTCTCTTTAAATGTTTCTGAGTCAACGTCTGACTCTGGACAAAGGTTGTCACTAAATGTTTTGCCAAGACGCCTGGTTATGTCATTTCCTGGCTAACGGTGTGCGTGCAGGGATGGGGGGGGCGGTGGCGGCGGTGGTGCGGAAAAAAAAAAAGAGGTCAAGCAAGCCCGTGCGTGCACTCCTCTATAAGCAAGATGATCCTGCTCAGTTAGCATTCATTGCCAACACGCATGCAAAGTACAAACCATCCATATGCACATGTCATGTCTACACGCCCACACGAACATATACAAACACAGGAGGGGAGGAACCCCACAAGGTCAGGAGGAAAATCTTTTTTTTTTTAAATAAATTCATAAATTAGAGTCAAGTTATCTCACTTTCATAAACACACATGGTACAGACAGTACTTCGGTGTGACTGATCCATCGCAGTCACACTTTGTTTTACCAGAAGAGACACGTTTAACTCAGTTCCCAGGAAAAACTGTTTACTGGAAAAAACATCAAAACAAGTGGAGGAAAGGAAAAACACAAGAAGGGCTAATTGTGGATTACTCATTCTCATCATCTTCTTTAGAAACCTTTATGGCGCCACTTTCTTTGTTGACATGGCCTCTTGTTTTGTGTCGCTCGGAGTCGGACGCGGCTGTATGGAGCACAGAACTGATTGCAATAAAAGTCAAGGGAGTAAGAGATCCAGACGAGAGTGAATGTTGCGGAAGCGGTCTTTGTCGGTTTGCGGCGAGGAGAAGAAAGAGAGAGAGAAGAGAGAGCTGGGAGCCACCGTGTGTCTTTGAATGGGGTCAGGGCATCATGGGGAATAATGCATTTCCCTTCCCTTGCGCCAGGCGCTCCTTCCATTACGGCTGGAGAAGAGACATTGTGTCCACACTCTGATTACCACTGATCCATGCTGATGACTCTGTTGGCGGATTATCTCAGTTAGTATCAGCCATCTGTTACTGTGTCCGTGTGTGTGTGTGTGCCTGTGCCTATATGTGTGTGCGTGCACGTGTATTGAGGAGCTGAAGAGAATAGGGGCAGGACTGAGATGCATGCGCTTGCACACACACACACACACACTTGTATTTTGCTCATGTCCTCTGCAAAATTACCGCACATGTAATTGAGCACCACTACAAGCGCTCGCCGCAGCAGACACACAAAACAAACGCATGATGAAAGGCCACATAGCACACAGCGTAGGCCATTACGCCACCACAACCGCCAAACGCACGCACTCCATCTCTCCTCTCTACAGTTCTGCCCTCCTTTCAGATGCTGACATGTGAAGGCTTCTATATGAAGGGCACATGCAATCGTAAATCCGCAGAGCTGTTTATAGCCACACTATCTCCTGAAGGGCCACTGCATCCAGCCACTATTAGCTGCTACGCGCTGACAGCTGGGTGCTGCGTTGTATTTGCAGATGCGTCTGCGAATCCAGCGCCGGAACACATCTTATAAATCATAGTTCAGCTATTAGCATAAACTCTCCCTCTCTCCTTGCATTGGCGGGACCTGCTGTTTGTGGTTGCGCCGCTCCGTGTTGATTGGTCGGTGTTGTTCAAGTCAAATTGATTTAGCCGTTCACTGAGATTATAACGCTCGCCTTATACCGCCACTGTGGTGTGCCGTTAATTACCTATAAAATCAAGCTAATTCTGATGCTAAATCCATTTTAATTTCTCGTAATTAAGTCAGGATTGGATCCTTAAATACCTTGACGCTCCATTATTGTAGCAATCATTGTTGTGGCTGTGCATTTGGTGGTGCATTGCTGAGCTCAATCTTATTATAGTTATTAGATTTAATTGCTCTAAGTGATCAGTTTGTAGTTGTTGGAGGAGGATGGACTTGCCTCGCAGTCATTTTTTCCCCCCTCCTTCACTGTCCTTTCTCTCTCCGTCTCTCATCCCTGAGAGAGGCCCTGTGAGAGATGGTGAGAGATGAGAGGAGATGAGGGGGAGGGTAGCTCTGCTTTACACCTCTGCAAAGAAGGGATTGCTTTTTTGTTGTTTGTTAGGGGGGAAATCAATTCTGTTCACATCATCACGTTTTGACAAGGCAAGGCATTAAGTGCAGATATTGAGAAACGACAGCAGCGGTTTACAGCCTGTCCTTCATCTCCACTCTTTTCCTCTCTTCTGTCTTCTTTCTTTTTTTTTCCACGACAACATCAGAGTGTATTGTCTTGCTTATCCTTTTCCCCTTCAATCTTTTTATCCCCTATTTTTCTCTTTTTCCTTCCCTCTGCTGCGCCGCTCTCCCCATTTTTCTCCCCCTCTGAAAAGGTAGAGAATGATCTGCTTCACTTAGCAGCTGACACCACATAAGCTTGCTCGTCCTCTGAGACACGCGCCTTTTGTTTTCATGTGCATTATGATAATTATGAAGGGCCACAGCTCCTCTCCATTTTCATCACACCTCTAATGATACTTACATTTTTTGTCAGGAGCAACCATGGAAAAAAAAATCACTCTCTTTTTTTTTTTTTTTATCTTGTGAAAGAATCTTTTTTTTTTTCTCCTCCCACCCAAACCTGACATTTAAAGGGTGACACCTGATGTGCAGTAGCCATTCATGTAACAGAAAGTGACAGAGTAGTCCGTTTTTGCTTAATATTACAATAATCCTCACTCGGCCACAAATGTATTCTAGTTGTTGATATGCAACATTCGTTTATTGATCATAATTTAGGTCTTAAACCGACATTCTGACACCTCGCATGAGGGGCCGCTCCGGAGGACCTTTGACCTTGCTCGTAATTACACAACCGGCATCTTTTCCACTGCAGCAGTGGCAGTCATGGCTGCCCAAGTCCGATGGCACACCAGCCTCCTCCCCGTGGACTGCAGCAGGTTTTCTTGTCATCTGCGCCTCTCGCTCTCCCTCTCTCCCTCTCCCACTCTCCCTCTCTCTTGTCAGTGTTGCTCCTGGCGAAAGGCTGATACTTGATATTCAGAGGATAGCAGCTTTTGTCTCAGAGATTTAATCAGTGGCTCTGCTCCCACTGCAGAGGAGAGAGGGAGGGGGTGGTGGTGGTGGTGGTGGCAGGAGAGAGGGAAGGAAAGAGAGATGGAGGCAGAGACTGTTTATGTGTAATGACACAATAACAAAGCCTGCCTGTAAAACACAATCTGCAAACTGTGCTTTTGAAGGGGATTTTCGGTCCTGGATTAGTGTCAGGCAGAGGGATACGGGAAAGGAGATGAGAGAAACGGAGTCAGGTTGATGTGATAGACAGGGGAGGTGATTTTGTGTATGTGTGTGTGCGTGTGGGTCCGTCTGCAGCTGGGGTTTAGACGTGCGATTGTGCGTCCATGTGTGTTTGTGCAAATTCATGAGTCCTGACACTGTTTTGTATTTATATTTGCCGGCACAAGTTAGCAACCGTGTGGGCTCAGCCACATTGTGTTCACAGTTGTAAGCAAAAGAGGATTAAAGTTGAATAATGTAAGTTAAATATTTGGCTGCAGGACGGCCAAGTGTTCCTCGCGAGGGTTTGCGTTGTCGGCTGGTTGTTAATGGCTGGCACGGTGACTCTGTGAGACCGATAATGGACGGCTACCATGCTGGTTAATGCACCCGTCATCTAAAAGCCTCTCCATTTACTTCTAGTTCCAACTGAAAGGACTCGGGGAGCAATGTTGTCTTTTTAGAGGCCTCAAAGAGCTCTTAAATTTAAATGACATTCCTTTTCATCAAACAGTTGTAAAGGGATCCTGGTTGTCGAACACAGGTGTGTGTGTGTGTGTGTGTGTGTGTGTGTGTGTGTGTGAGATGTTTTCAAATGTGTGTCACAGGGAGGGAGAAAGAATTGGCAAAGAAAGTGTGTTTTTTTTGTGCTAATTTAGTTTTGGAGCCTTTCCCTGCCTATCCATCCTGAGCAGAGCGATGTCTTGAAGCTGTTTTTGCAGCTCTGGTATTCTGTGGCATGAAAATATAAAACTTGCTTTGTTTTGGGGGGATTTTTTTTTCTTGTATCTCAGTTCTTAAAGATGTCGTCCTCCTTTCTACTTCATAAAGCCTGAGTCAATAGGGGCTGCATGAGAGCCAGTGAGCATGGCTAAATAGAAATATTGTTCCGGGGAAGTGAGATGTGAAAGGAAAAGTGTCAGGAGTTGTGTGCGTGTGCGTGCGTGCACTGGAACATGATGTGTAGGTGTGACAGTATGCGTTCATGTGTACGTGTTTAAGCATGTGTGTACGAGTGGGTGTGCTTTGCTATTGTAACCCCGCTGATTGGATTGTGTTTGACAGATATGGAGTCTGGAGAGCGGCTGGCCTCCCCTGCGCCCACCCTGTCTGCTGCTCGCACCTCCTCCCCTGCGGCCTCTTCCTCCTCCTCCTCTTCTTCCTCTTCGTCATCCCCGGCTCCCCACTCTAAGAGCAGCCTGGCCCCGAGCCCCTCAGCACTGGGATCCACCCTCAGCACCTCTGGTAAGAAAACAGTTTCTCCCTCTGTTGATCTTCTGTCTCTCAAATACCATGTGTACTGAGGGGGGGGGGATACCAACACACACACAGTCCCTGTAACCGTAAAAACAGGACAAATATGCAAATATGGTCACCCTTCTGTCTCTGTGTCATTCAGAATCCTTTATTTCCTTACCATGAGAAATGAGTTTCCTCCAGTATTAATTATATAGTTATTTTACAGCCTGTGTGAATACACCTCTCTCCCAGCTACCAGGATTTTTTCTCCCTGACAGCTTGGGTTGCAATTGAAAAGCTGCTGCATTAATGAATCCCAAACAATTAGGGGGCTCTTTTGTGTGAGAAACACACACATGCTTTGCCATGTCTCCTGACAACCTTCAGCTCTCTGGCTCCAGCTGCCTCAGAGTCAGGCTCAGCACGACACTGTGCATGTATGTTTGTGTGCGTGCATGCGTGTGAGGGAGAGAGAGGGACAGAGAAGGAGAGAGAGAGAGAGAGAGAGAGAGCGCCTCTGCCTGCATGATTTAACATTTGTCAGCCACTCAGTGTCTAGTCAGCCCTGTCCAGCATCCAGCCTCTTTTCTATGTATTGGTCAAAGCCATTAGGCAAAGAGGAGTGTCTCTGTGTGTGTGTGTGTGTGTGTGTGTGTGTGTGTGTGTGTGTGTGTGTGTGTGTGTGTGTGTGTGTGTGTGTGTGTGTGTGTGTGTCTTTGTGTTTTTCAGATATCCCTTGTGAGAGCAAGTGAATCATTTGCTCATACTCTCCTTCTCCTCATCTCTTAATGTCTTGCTGTTTTTTGCTCACATACACATACACGCACACATCATTGTACTGAGTAGGGAATAGTATATCCGGCTTCCTCTGTGATTGTTGTGTTTTTTTTACTCTGTTACGAGAAGAGGAAAAGTAGAAGAGAGCAAAATAAAGCCCCTTGTTTTGTCCTCCATCTCCTCAGTGTTGCCCCAAAGAAGATGCCATTAGGAGCATCTCCTCCTTATGCATTATACATCCCTCTTATCCCTCTGTGCCATTACGTGCGCTCAGATTTTCTAGATAAGCGATTTTTGGATTGAGCGTCAAATGAAATGCGAGGCAGGCTGTTAGCTCTGTGGGAATCAAGCAAACCATTCTTTCCCCGTTTCATACAATGCCCCGTTTAGTGTGCGGACTAACAACTCAAACATATTTACAAAAGTAAGATCTGCTTTCAATGATTCCAGTATCATGATTAAAAGGCAAAAACACTGTCAATAGGATAAATAAGATTGTGTCAAGGAGGTAACATCGGCAATTACATATTGTGCAGATGCTGTCATCTCTGACTGCGCAGACATTGATTCAAGGTCCTTTGCAAGTGTGCCAGCAACACTTTAGAAAAAAATCTGAAGAACACGAAAAAAAGAGCATAGACTCTCACGCTATGTGTGTGTGTTTGTGTGCGCCTGTGTGCATGCGCGTGCACGCGCATGTCATTGATGAGGATATCACTTGGAGAATAAAAGCTGATCGGAGCTTGTAGCACTCTCTCCTTCTGGGATCAACTCACGGATGCAATTAACTTAAATCTGTCTGTGGAAATTTGATTGACTGCAACAAACAACAAATTAATCCCCCTTCGGCAGCATCCAAACATGAAAAAAGCAGGCGGTGCAGTTTGTCAGAGAGGCGAGAAGGATTGAAACAGAATGAGAAAGAGGGCGAGGGAGCGAGAGAGAGAGAGAGAGAGAGAGAGAGATGGAGGCGCAGAGTGAGGAAGAGAGAGTAGGTAATCCTAGGTATGTCTCAACTGTGCCTCTTTTCTCGCCTCAAATTTTTAGATTTAATTATTCCCCTTCTGGAAGCCCGCATTAATATTGAAAAGGCATTTGCAGATGTCACTTTGTGTTGCCTGGAAAAGCAAGGGGTGCGAAGGGGAGAGGTGGGCACCCCAGGCGTGAGTGAATGCTGTGGCTGGCCTTTCTGGGGGTTGCATTGCAGTCGTTTATCTTCGTATCCACTGGCTGACTCTGGCGAGGCGGGCTCTACATATTCAGCATATTCTAATGACATTCAAAAGGCAGATTTCGCTGTCTTGTGGTGGCGAGGGGCCTTGAAACCAACTCAAAGAGCTGCCGGCACGACGTTAAGGTTTTGTTTATGCCGCATAACCACAAACCAATTCTCTCAGAGAACGATTGCATGAGATGCAGCTGCAGAATCATGTACATTTAGAGCCTCTATTGTTTTGGTGTCGGACAGACATAAACCGGCCCCACTGCGTGAAGCCACTCTCTGGATAATTAGATCCTGCACTGCATCAGTTCAGAGAACCCTGCTCCGGTGTCAGTCTGCTTTACATTTCTTAGGTGTGTGTGCAAGTGTATAGTAGGTTGACATTTTCATCTGCATTGTGCACAACACTTTCCTTTTCTTCAGTCATCACTTTTTTGCATGTGTAATACCTGGCTTATGCGGAGGTATCAAGCAGGCTTGCTCTCCTCCGGAATAGAAATTGAATTTGCATGAAATATGCTCACACCAAATTGCATCTGACTCTGGGAGGAGGTAATACGTGGCAGTCGCCCCTGCCAGAAATGATTGTGCTCAGAAAAACGCTAGACGATGATGATGTTGATGAAGTATTCTTCTGTGCTGAAATTGAATGCCGAAAGGGAAGGGAAGGAGGTTAGCTTTTTACACCCTATACACACACACACACACACACACACACACACACTACCTTTTCCCTCACTGAGAATATCCCGACTTTGTTTTCTGCCACTGAAGAAATATCAATACACAAATACCTCCATGCTGAAATTGGTGTGTGAAAAAATGCTCTGTAATTTAAATGGGATTTTTACTGTATAGACACAAGCATCACTCTCCAGTAACAGCGAGTGTGTCAGACGCTGCACAGCTGCCTCTTAAAATGAGGTGCAGCTTGCACTCGGTGAAAGTTAAATCTGAAGTTAATTCTTAAACAAACAGATGACAGTCGTTCTCCATTTAATTCGAATGTCAGGTGGATAAGAAGCGACACTTTCAAAAGCTGTTCAAATCTACTTTTTTACACCCTGTCGATTCTTACATCAAGAGCTCAGGGAGGTAATTTGAGAACAATGATCTCAGTCTGCACAAATAAACATACACAACACAAACAGGAGGGCAGTGAATTGTGCTAAAGGTTCAATAAACAACTGTCATAGCAGCTGAGCACCGATGTCAACACCGCTCTCCATGGAAGAAAAGATTTTTTTTTTTTAAACATATGCGAATAATAACATAAAATCAGAAGTGAGTATTTTTAGACAGTTGGAGTTCAAAGAAAAATTCAGCTCTCGTATGGAATTCATCCTTTAATCCTGCGAGACGGAAACAGTGGTTTGAAACGACACAGCTCCGTTAAATAGACCAACAGCCGTCAGCAGGGGATCGTGCATTTGGTGGAAACTTCAAGGCTGAAATTGTACAAGCATCCTAATTTTTGCTCATACAGGACAATATCTTGCAGGATTTGGAAGGTTTTCTTGCCGTACGCCGTTTGTCATCCACTCTTTTCTTCTTGGGTGCGTCTCAGGCCGTCTGTTTGGAGCAGCAGGAGAGCAGCCCTTTATCGGCTCCACATTGTCAAGTGCCTTCCCTCTGGTCAACCACCCAGCCTTCGGAGCCCTCTACACTGCCGGAGCAGGCAGGCCTGAATTCGGAGGCCTGGGCTCCCTGGGCATGTCAGCTGCTCTGGCTACCCACCCCCAGCTAGGAGCTCTCTCTGGTAAGACAGTGGAGTGATGGAAAACCAAACTGGTTTTTGGGAAGAATGTGCTTAGAACCAACTAAGCTCTAGCACTAGCACCGAACTAGCACCTGGTTCTTTTAGTGGAAAAGCCCTATAAATGAGATCTGGTCATCTCCTCTCCTCTCCTCTCCTCTCCCCCACAGAGTGGTGGCGAGCTGCCGAAGCCCATGGGAGGGGAGCTGCTGCCTTTCTCCCCTCTTTCATCGGCTTCCCTCCATTCTTCAGCCCTCACATTCAGCCCAACCACAGCGTCAGTCCTGCTCCGATCAGGATGCCGGGCAAGAATAGCCACACCCCACCTAAAGGTAGAGGACCATCCAGACCACCTTTCCCTTTATTGCACTAAAATCACATCAACATCATATTTGTCGTATGTGACAATTTGAAGTACTTAAAAATAAACAACCTAATTTATATTTCTACCACCACCTCCATCTGTGTCTAAGTCTTCCAAACACCAAATCCACTTTGTGCTGTGATGAGATTTCTCCCTTTCAAGACAGATTTAATGACTTTCAGTCCTCACTTAGGGATTCCGTCAACCTCTCCCTCCCTCCCTCTTTTTTGCACTCTTTTAATTTCACAGTATCTTTTAATTTATCTTTTATTATGTAAACCACTCATGTTGAGCTTGTGCCTGGCGCAGCTGGCATGTTTGATGAGATACACGTATAAATCAATATTTTTTTTATTCGCCTTATTCCATTCTGCTCTTAGTTTCAGAAATTTCATTTCTCAGAAAAGATGGATCCGATCAATCTTACAGCAGATCTCTTTTATGTTTCTAGGGGTGAACGGGGCCGTGAATGGCAGCGGAGTCTGTCCTCCCACCACACAATCGGGGAGCTTTTCCGCAAGTCCGGCTCCAGTTCAGGCATCGACCAAGTCGACCAAGACCTCAAACCCCTCTCACAGTCACCGTAGCAGCCCCCACAGCAACACAGCAGAGTTGGCGGTGAAGCCGATCCAGAAACCGAAAGAGAAGGTCAGCTCTGAGGTTTGCTTTAGTCCACAGTTTTAAAAAAATCAAATCGAATGTGTTATACAGTGAAGCTACTTTGTGGTTTTTGCTAAACTCAGAAGCCACGGAAGAAGCCGACGGACGCCTCTGTGGCAAGCAACAGCGAATCCGGCACATCGTCAGACAGCTCGAGCGATGGGTCCCTCAGCAGTGACCTGGAGGACCTGGCCGAGGAGGATGACGAAGACGATGATGATGATGACGAGGATGATGACGAGGAGGATAAACAGAGTGAACTATCGGACTCTGAGAAGCGGACAAAGAAGAAAGCAAAGGTAAAAAAAAAAAATCTACTGAAGTAATAAAGCAGCCTGCCTTCGACTTCACGTCAACTCTCTGTGTCAAAGTATCATAGCATGAGGCAGATCTTTGTTCTATCTGTATTCCCTCCCCAGGTTCTGACACCCAGCACTGGAACTGCAAAGAAGAAGGTCCCCTCCAACCCCCCGACCCTCGTGCCGCTACCCTCCTCTGTCTCCCCGCCTGCCTTGTCCCAATCCTCGCCACTGGCTCTGCACAGCTCCAGGTCTTGGGCCGACAGTCCGCAGCAGCACTTCAGCGTGATTCAGTCCACCGGCCTGGCTGCCAACTCCAAGCCACTGGCGCTCCTCACCCAGCCGCACAGGGAGTCTTCACCCTCTTCCTCACCCATACCTCTCACTACGTCACCGAAGGCGGTGTCCAGCACCTCTCCCAAACCTCCCAAACTGCTGCCCTCCTCCTCCCCCCAGCACCTGCCCCTCTCCCTTTGCTCCTCCCCCAAGCCTCTGTCTGTTCCGTCTCCACCCCACTCGACGCTCCCGCTCTCTACCTCCCCGAAACGTTTTGGCCTGACCTCATCCGCAAGAAGCTCCAAGAAGTCTTCGCTGAAGCCACCTCAGCACGCTTCACCTGGCACCACCAAATCCAACAAAAGGAAACAGCTTGAAGCTTCGCTGGCACAGATCAATGAGTTCAGGCTCAAACAGGTAAGACAACGTGATAATGCCTTTTCTTTTACCAGGGTCACGTGTTGCTCTGCATCTGTGTAAAGTGAGAGGTAAGCAAGAGAAATTTAGCTGCAGTCAGCATTCAGGGACCAAGTTAATCCCAATAAACTGACAGTCATGAATAAATCCACTGGGGCTGATAGTGGAGTCTTCAACTCTGGTGGCCATTTAATTATATTTACCATATTTAACACAAGATCCAACACTTCAGGGGCGCTGCTGCTCTGCTTACTTAGAAATCAATATAACCTTTGCTCTTGCTGTTTCTCATTCACAAGGATTCTGTATCCCGTTTCAAAAGGCCTCTTGGAACTTGTAACATGGCTTTAAGCAAACTCCGACGACCACAGTCGGACATCAGAGAGTGTCTTTGTCTGTTGATATACGAGGCAGCACTCATTTGAGTAAACTTGCAGGACATGGGTATTTAACACAGAGACAACAACCAGCCTTCTGAGACATTCCTGAGCTAATCCTGGGGGGAAGAAAGCATTTTGAATTAGTTAGTCATTGTCAACTGTAGTTAATGGCTACAATTGTGCAAATGGGTAATTACTTGAGCGTGCGGAACATTAGAAGTGTTGAAAAGGAGGCAGTGTGCAGCCGCTGGTTTCGAACGACCTCCTGCAGCTTTGAAGCAAGTGGTTAAACCCCTTTTACAACACAGTGTGGTGTGTTCACGGTTAAGTTTGCTGGGGTTTTATATCACATTTCACTCCTGTGGATTTAAGTGTCCGTGAACCTTCTCCACCGGTAACTTTAAAGCTGCAGCTGGCCAAATATGTGGTGTCTGAAAATGGCTTCTGAGTGTGCAACATTAACCAGAAGGCTCAGTGGACATTGTGATAAGATGCAGAGCTGCATAGGATGTTTTCCGCTGAAAGTAGAAGCTTAAGTGGTTTAGTTACTCTTCAGGCGTTAGGATCTTTATGTTATCATAGTTTTCTATGTGTTTCAGGTGATTTACAGTCGTTCTACTGCTGCAAACTCTCGCCACTTGATAAAAATGTTAAAATGTTAGTTTCATTGCCATTCTGAAACCGACGCTGGCTCCGCATACATGCCACAGTATTATTTATGAGGAAATTTAGGAAATTCCGATGAAATGCAATAATAACAAGTGGCATTTTTATTTGTTCTGACTGCACAAATTCCATTTCTTCAGATGAAATGTGAACGATAGCAGAGTAATCAATAAGCTAAACCTATTGAGATCAGCTTATTCTCAGAAAATCACTTCCCCTTTTCTTGTTTTACCAGTGTAGAGAAGTTTCCAACAGGCCAAATTCCCCTTGTGGTTTCTGCACTGTTACGGTATTTCATGGTCTGTGAAATTGATTTGTTTCACTTCATATCACATCCAGTTGAAAGTGCAACATTAAAGTTAAACCTGCTTTTGGTTAAACACAGACTGTACCAAACTTGTCATCAGAGTAAAAAATAAAAACGTATCCGGCCGCAGGACGATGATGGAGCGTTTCAGATGTGCTCACAAGTAATTACAATTTTTTGGGACACACCCGGTATTTCTTTTAGTAAACCTGGTGGAGCACAATGCCTTTGGTTATTGCATTTGTGTTCTTTTTGTTTCTCAGAAAGGGGCTTAGACACAGTTAACTGTACCAGTGTTTAGCATTGTAGCTTTGTCACCTGCTCAAACAATCAACGGTGATGTGAACTGACAGCGAGAGCAACTCCACTTTGTCCCATTTCTTTTCTCATTTTTTTCCCCCTAACCTTTCTTTGTTCCAACCATTCTGGCTTTCCCTCTCCCTCCCTCCCCCTGACTCCCGGCCCGTCCTTGTTCTCGCCCTCTCTCCTTCTTGTCCTATTCCCAGACTCTCATGTCCCAAGGGCAGACATTCCCAGCTGAGCTAAAGAAGCAGCAGCAGGGGCCAAACAAGTCTCCCAAGAGGACGTCTCTGTCTTCGCCGCCATTGCCACCTGCTCTGCCTCCTCCACCCCAGAACAATCACTCCAACCTCTTCCTCTCCAGTGCCCTGCTGGGGCTCCCTGAACCCCACCACCCCAATGGAGTCATCCAAAGCACCACTCAGGACGCACCTTTGGCCCTCATCAGCAAACCTCGCAAAGACTCTGCCTCACAAGGCAAGTCCCCTCAGTGCGACTCCGAAGCTGGATCAATGCCTGTGAATCTGAGCACAGGGGCGAGCAGGACCCAAGGAACCACCAAGGCTGGGGTCCTGCCACAGCCCCCCACTACCTCACCCCATGCCACAGGCCATGGATCTAGGAAGAACAAGTCCCCCAAGGGTAAGGGACAGACAACGGGGCTGGGACAGGGACAGGGACAAGCAGACCCTTTAGCTGCCTGGAAGGGCTTCTCTCAGAACCACCTGGTACAATCGCTAGTCGACCTGTTTCGTGGAGGAGAGGCAGGGATCGGGATTCCTGGAGTCAGTATCCCCGGAGTTGGAATTCCAGGAGTGGGGATCCCTGGAACATGTAACCCCACAGCTGGTCTCCCAGCTAACAAGGAATCAGATGACTCGGATGATGACGACGAGGACGATGACCTTGAGGAGGAAGAGGATGAAGAGGACTCGGACGACAGTCTGTCAGGTTTGTACCTTTGATGTATAAAAGTAAAAGCAACTTTCTCAATGTAATAATGAGGTCACAGTAAAACATGAACATTTCTCAATTTGAAAAATTCAAAATTTGTTCAATCTATAAAATCAGTTTGTCCAACAACTAGAAGGAAACCTGAAATATTCAGTTAAATTTCACACAAGTTAAAGAAGGGCAGCAAATCATTTGAAACATCTCATCAGTCCACTGACTGGATGTTTCATCCAGAATTAACAACCATTCAAAACGCAGTCGCACAATGAAATCATTCATTTAATCGCACGAAACATTTATTCCGATGATTTGACACCTTGTTAACTTGTGAACTCTCCTGGTTTCAATGTTTCAGAGTCTGACAGCAACTCAGACAGCGACGTGTCCGGGAAGAAAGTGAAGGAGTTAAAGCTGCTGCCATCTGGATCATCTAAAAAGGAGACAACGCCCCGCCGGCTCACCAAAGGCCCAGAACTACTGAACACCTCAACCAATCACACCGCCACCAGCTGCTCCCCTCTCAACCTGCAGGTCATCAAGACTCCCACCATTGTCACCAGCTCCAGTGCCTTGGCCTATCACAGCTCTCCAGGCTCGTCCTCCTATAGCCTAGCCTCTCCATTAGGTAATGTGTTCAAAATGTGGTAATGTAGCAAGTATAAAAGCGGAGGATGTGAAAGGTGGTTTTCAGATCTCCTACCGGAAAAGCCAAAGAGGTGTGGTGCGGCCTAGAAGTTGATAAAATCTGATAATTACCGAGGGAGCGTCTTCACAGCTTCTCCTCAAGCGGCTTCCATGGAATTTTGTGGTGGGCCAAGCCATGACTAGCGAGTTCAAATGTGATTTCCTAAGGACACTGTTATATCTTAGCAGAGGCATGTGCTCCACTGAGTGCCATTCTGGTGTTGAGGAATGTTTGTTATTTTTAGGGAGGCAGGAAGAAGGCAGTGTGTTGTCATGGACCAACTGGAGCTCTGAGGTCCTGTAGAGGCACGCCTCAGAGGCCTGACGACTTGTCTGGCATAGTCACAAGCTTAATTCCTGCCTTCTGCTTAAAAGATAGCCCGATCAAAAACTTGCATGGAATGTTCAGAATAGACGCTCCACTCCTTCCTGATTCTCTTATTAATTTCTAAAGGGACACCTTTATTTCGCCAAAGCCATGTGATTTCTTTTTTCACACCTGTGTTTCTATAGCTCTGCTTCTGCATTTATGCTTTTCAAAATCAGGATGAGAAACAGCTTTATTGACCAGCTATGTTGTTAATGTACAAGGACTTTGTTTCCAGCAGATCTTGACTCGCAGAGAAGCAAAATGCAAATCGAAATAAACTGCAAATTGAATATTCTGTAGTTACAGTAATCCAGTGGAAAATAATTGAAATGTTCCAGTAATAGGGAAGGTCCAGTGAAAGCGGACTCAGCTGTTCAGAGGCAGAGGGAAACAATCTGTTTTTGGGTCCGGAGGTTCTGGTGCGCAGGGCTCTGTAGCGCCTGCCAGAGGGGAGAGGGGAGAGCAGACAAATGGCAGCCTAGGGAACTGCGCATATTGGACGTTTGTGGTCACAAGATGCAGGTCTATGCAGTTGTTTTTAAAAGTGCATGTGTACGTATAAGTCTAAAACCTGGCGGGTATGATTGCGGGTGTAAGGGGCTTCAACAGGTGCTGCTGTATGTGTGAGGTTTCTATTGGAAGTCTGTGCTGTCAAACTGATGGTTGAACTCTGTCTCTCCACAGGCTTAGGGAAGAGGAAGAGGGTGATGGATGAGAAGGAGTTGATGATACCTCTGGAGCTGGGGTATGTACAAGGAGCAGAGAGAGACAGACGGCGGTTCATTTCAGAGTGTGTTGAAATGTTTGTCACACACATGATCACATCCTCAGTGAAATGCATGATGGGTACTGTATGTCTGAAGAGCTGTGTTGTTGTTTTTTTTAATTCTATAAAAAAAAACAAAATCCAGGTGGCGAAGAGAAGCAAGAATCAAAACAGTGGCTGGGCGGCCTCAGGGCGAGGTGGCCTACTACGCCCCATGTGGGAAGAAACTAAGGCAATACCCAGATGTAATGAAGGTACCTCGGCCACAGCGCCACAGTCTAGTCTGCGTCCGCGATACAGAAGCAAATGTTTAGTGGCTAAGAGATGAGCAGTGGAGTTTGACGGTCTGCTTGTCGCTGCTCGTCCATGTTGCTCAAACACATGCTTGTGTATCAGGACCTGTTGTGTGCTAATCAATGCTATGGCTCCAGCTGCACTCCACCCCTACCCCACCGTGCTTCCTCCCTAGTCGTCGTCTTGTGCTGCTTCGTTTCAACCCCCCCCCCCATAAAGTGTTGGGATGCACAGCTTTGGCCTTTATTCACCCAGTGTGTCGTAGTGTATAATCTTCCTTATTCAGCCACCCTGACTGTCAAAGTGTACGAGTGTGAACAAAAAAAAAAAGAGTATTCTCAGTAACACTCGCTCCCCGCTAGTCAGTCAGCAGACAGTAAAAAGCCTTGCAATGCCACTGATAAATAAGAAAGGGCCTGAATTGTGCACCCCAAGGTCAGAACCGTTTTTCTCTCCTGAGAGCTCTTGCTCTCTTTTTGTCCCCCCAGCTTTTATAATGATGAGTAGCACTGCACAGATGCACATTGTAACCTTAGACTCCCTCCAGTCGAGTGCCTCCCACTTGCTTTTCAATGTCGCTAATTTCACAAAAAATTTTCTGCCTAAACCAACGCCATTATTATTTTCTCTTCTGTAGTATCTATCCAGAAATGGAATAAGTGGCATCACGCGTGATAATTTTAGCTTCAGTGCAAAGATAAGGGTTGGTGACTTCTATGAAGCCAGAGAAGGACCCCAGGTGACTGCTTTTCATCTCCTCTTTCTTTCTCTCTCTCTCCCTCTTTCTCGTTCCCTGATCCCTGTTCATCTTTTCATCTAGCGGCAGGCAAAGGCTTAATGCAGCAGTCACTTTCAGGGCATGGATAGGAATCAACGACAGCCCTCAGTAGTCCTAGTTCATAGATCTCTCACTGTGCATGGAGGAATTTAATAATCGGCTGACGTTACTTCCACAGGTGGCCAGTGATATTTGCAGTTGTACGTTCCTGTGATAGCTATAGACAAAGTGTAGAAAATGTATTTGTGTGTATTTCAGTCAGTAGAAAGAAGATAACAGTTAAAGATTCTGTAGATGCATGTGAATCTGAGGGAGCCGAGAAACACCTCATATGAGATATATAGGATATAGGATTAGAAAAAGAGTCAGTGAGGAATTGTTATTTAAAATAGTATGGTGTCGATATTTTACTGCAAATGATAACATCAGATGAGGAATTTGAATTCATCCTGTCAGAGTGCTGTTTGCTGATAACTGAATAGTTTTTAGTCACTTATAATTCTGTTAAATGATGAAAATGAAATGACGACATAACCTCCTCCTCCCTGGTCCCACCCCCAATCCTTCTCCATCTCTACTCTTCTCTCCCTCTCGACTCTCCAGGGTTTACAGTGGAGCCTGTTGAAGGAAGAGGAGGTCATTCCTCGTATTTTGGCGATGGAAGGTCGAAGGGGCCGCCCCCCCAATTCAGATCGCCAGTCCCCGGGCGAAGGCACCAAAGGTTCCCGCCGGAGGAAGGGGCGACCCCCTAACGTGGGTGATCCGCTGGTGCCCGAGGGCCCCAGTCCCAGTGAGGTCAAACTTCTGCGCAAACTAGAGGCTCAAGGTTAGTGAACGAAAAGAGCCTTGAAATATGTTTGTCATAAGTGTGTGCGTCTTCAGATTTTCTTCAGATGAAACAGAGCTGTTCTCACTTCTGTTTCAGGACTTTTGTGTAGCGTTGATATTTAGATATTTGGATAGACTCATAAGAGCACACCTTCGCTAAAACAGATGAATTATATCAGACCCCGAATGCCTGACATATTTAATCCATGTATTATTCCATTAAATAAACGTGGAGGTAGGAAAATTACCACAAAATGAAGTAAACATTTCTGGATCCATCTCCTGATCCAAACCAAAATGAAATGTGTTGTATCCTGACCTACCCCACATCCTTCCAGTAAATTCTGTGGTAATCCACATATTACAAGTAAATATTCAGCTCTACCCTTGTAGAAATATTTCCACCACATATGTTTTATCAATGGAAAATTACATATACTGTGTGTGTTAATCACCAAAGGGAACAATGGTTTCAATTTGTCCTGATTTCAGTCATATTTATTTATCTACTGTCTCACTGCCCTTTTCTTCCCTTTTCTGTGCAGAAATAGCTCGACAGGCTGCCCAGATGAAACTGATGAGGAAACTGGAAAAACAAGCACTGGCACGTGCAGCCAAAGAAGCTCGGAAGCAGCAAGGTAAACTCTGGTGTAAGGATGGATTTTATTGCTTGGTCACTGTGCTCCTTTAAACCACTTTGATCTAAATGCTGCATGAGGACTGCAGGGACTTTGTTTGCATATACATATTTATATTCATCACATTCGAGCTCCAGCTTCAATCCCTCTTCTGCCCTAATCTTTATTTCTGCTACGCTGCTGCTTTCAGACATTATGCTTTTACATTTCTTAAATTCCTACAAGCGACGACAAAAAAAAAATCCAATCATAAACTCAATTGCGTTGTTTAATATAGATTCTTGAAATGTATAACATAGAAACACATTCTTACCAGAGCAGACACAAATGAGCTGTGCTTTCAACATTTTGGTTTTTTAAATTTAAACTTTCACTCCTGCTAAATTATGGGAATGAACTCAGCTCCACGTGTCTCAGATCATGGGATCATTGATCAACTCCCATGTCTTCCTGAAGGTTAAGACCTGCTCTCAGTGATAATGCCTGCGCTGCTACACACTACACTGCACAATTGGTTGACCTGTCTAAAGCACATCGATGTCAAGGATGATGGCTTTGTTCTTATGTTCCTTTTCTTTTTTTCTTTGTGTTTCTATTATTGCTGGGCACTTTTTGAATTCCTGGTCTGGTTTCTGCCATTTGAAGTTTCTGACTAAAGGCGCTGTGCTCTCAGATAGGTTAGATTTGTAACACAACACTGATTTGACTCTCGCAGCGATCATCGCAGCCGAGGAGCGGAGGAAGCAGAAAGAGCAGATCAAGATTCTCAAGCAGCAGGTGGGTCTTCTTTACGTGTGTGCTGACGAATGTTTTTCTTCCCTTCCTCCTTATCTCTGTGTCCTGACTCCACGCAGGAAACGCTGAATGCCTATTTTGTGATGCTTTAAAGCTTCCTCTTCAATCATCGCCGTCATTAATTCTAGAGCTCAATTTATTGTTGTGTTTTTTGTTTTTTTTTTCTTTGTCCACCCCAATTGGAAGAGAGTGGTTATAAAGTGATTCCTATCTTTCAATGTTTTCCAGTGTCTAAAATATTAAGAGATTTTGTTTTGTTTTTTTTAAACAGGAAAAGATCAAGCGTATTCAGCAGATTCGGATGGAGAAGGAACTCAGGGCGCAGCAACTTTTGGAGGTACGGAATCTGATCCAACGGCACCTCCGATTAAGCAGAACATTCCTGGAGAGCTACAGCCCCTCAGTCTATAGTGTTTTAATCTTCCTAAAGCTCATTACTGAACAGCAGCATGCATTGGAGGGAGTTGCGTCTTCTTAGGCATAATTCCACATGGAACTAATGCTAAATTGGTCTTGGTTTGACGGCTGTTGAATATTAAAATGGCTGTTGCTGCCTCCTCAGACCTTATTTAAATTGGACAGAAAAGTCTCCTTTTTTTCATCAGACAACAGTAACAGTTTAGCATAAGTGGGTCGAGCAAAAAAAAAAAAAAAAAAAGGTGCTGTTTTCCACACACACACACTTTATGCACGCATGCCAAACACACACACACGCACACACAATTATACTGTAAGAGCTTCAATGTGTTTTAGCAGGCAGGACTAAATCAATTTTGAGTTGACACGGTTGGCAAGCCACTCTTAACGGGAGGCTTCAACATTTTTACAATTATGCGTTAAAGAGATACATTATTCATTTGCTGTGTTTTACAAATTTGACTGGCGTGCAGGAGCATGAAATCCATGCTCAAACTGCACAATCAGTTAAAGTGCGGCAGAGTCCTCACCCAGGACTGATTGACGCACGTTTGTGATTTCTTGACCTTAATCTTTATTCATAGGCCAAACGGAGAAAGAAGGAGGAGGCGGCCAATGCCAAAATAATGGAGGCTGAAAAACGGATAAAGGTATGTTTTTGTTTGACGGATCTCTTGAAACACTAGTGATTAAATAGATCTCTGTTAGTATAATCAGTGGATGCCCAGGTTGTGATTTATGCGATGGAAAGGCTACATCAGGAATGTCTATGGAGGTGATCGTCATTTATTCTGAGAGACATGAAGCCCCTCAACCACGAGACAGGCACATGATGCTAGAGACCAGAGAAGCTACAGAATACATACATGTGTGATTTGATGGTTGCCTTATGCGTGTTTTGGGGCCACCAGAATCCTAGGGCCGTGGTTCTATCCAGTAACGTTAAAGCACAACTCAATTTCCACTCAAGAAGCAGCTGGCGATAAAACTTGAGCGACCCTTACTTTCTTTCTATCAGTGTGTAGTGATTTTCATGATATTGGCAAGCCTATGGAAGCCTATCGATTTTTATTTTCCCTTCATCTTCTCTTTTTTTTGCCTCGAAGGAGAAAGAGATGAGGAGACAGCAGGCAGAGATTCTCAAGCACCAGGTAGGTTTTAAATACACCTTGAACGTAATAGTTACTGCTGAATAAAACCATTTAAGACCTCAGTAAGAATTTACAGGTGTGAATGTGTGTGACTGAGTGATTATATATGTGCATCTGCATATATTTAAATATAGGTGTGCGTGTGTGTTTATGTAAATGTGATTAGAATTTCTCTTTATTTAACGCCATGCTTTTTTGGTTTTGGATATTACTTCTGTTCCTTAATATTTTGCCAACTCTCTCTGCCAGGAGTTGGAGAGGCATAGACTAGATATGGTATGGGTATGTTTATTTTTGTACATCTAACACCTGCATCGTGTAACTGGTTGTGTTATGGTTGTCATAGCAATGCATTAAGTGTAGCACTGGCTGCTGTCATACTACATTCTTCTGCATGGCTTTCCAGCAAAACCAACAAAAGAGAAAAAGAGTCAGTATGCTGCCTCCATCTGCTCGTCCTGAGGGACAACTGACCCTGTCACGGTGGCCAGGCAGCTTCTGTCCCTCCCTCCCCCATCCTATCTCCCCCTCCCTCCCCTTAAAAAAGAAAAAAAAAAAAAACAACCCTCAAAAAGCATTGCAAAGACCGTTAGCCAGTCCTCACTCACTGTCTGTAAGTGCACTGGAGGAGTTTCCATCCATCACACACCGTGCATTGTCTTAACTGTTCAATTGGAGTCGCCTGTGTTACCCATGAGTGCTTGACGATTCTTCGGCCCCGGACATCGAGCTTGTGTCTGTTCGTCCGTGCATCTGTTCTGCAGTCCGCCGAGCGCCGGACTCTAACCAACCACATCCCAGCCTCTCTGTCATTCACTGTTCCTGTACTCTGCACAACGAATGAAAAACCGCTACTGAGAATCATTTTGTCTTTATGGTGGAGACACTTCCAGACACACCACCCCACTCCCCCCTCACTCCAAGTTTGGTGAGGGCACGGACACAACCTCTTCATGAGAACACACCTGATAGACTTGTTGAAACTAAAATGTATATATATATTCAGTTCCACCATGAGGACAAATATGGTTCCGTGTAGCATTTTATTTTTGGCCTGGCTGTTCTGCTTGTCGCCCTTCTCACTCATACACAGTCACAGCTGAATCAAAGGGTCTGCCTATCTGTTTCACCGTGGACTCTGAGCCCATTGTTGCATCATCAGCCCCTTGCACCTTCACTCGGGGCCATTAAGATCAGGGGCAAACTGAGACGCAGGAAACACTGCTGCTGGTATCTGAGGTTGTCACACGCAATTGTGTTGCCTGTGGTGTGTTGTAGTTTGTTATCACAACAACCTTTGAACATATGCATTGGCTTTTGATGAAGCTAGAATGAGCTGAATGCTGAAACTGGCCTTTGTGTCCTTTCTGGATTCGTCCTGTTTGAAGTTTGTAGATGAATCCAACCCGTAAGACCGCAGGAGCGATGCAGCGGCTTCCTGCCTCTTTATTACAATGACGAAACGATCCTCACAAACAGCTGTAAATGTCCTCGGCAAGGCCTTAACAGTGGCGAGTGTGTGTTTGTGGTGGATCAGAGGGGGAATGACAGCCTGATATAGAGGAGCGTGAAACCTAAAGAGATCAAATGAAATGATAGTCAGTCGCTGCTGATTCCTGTGGCCTTTCCTGTGAACAACATAGACGCCTCATCCTCAACAGTTACTCACTGTGCTAATACTTAAGCTGCCATAACCACTGAAGCAGAACCGCTCTGTCTGTGGCGTCCGTTCCTCTCTGCGCTGCCCCTCGCCACATATCATCCCAATGACGTGTCAAATAAACTTCAGCGTTGACTCGTGTAATTGAATTTATTATTTTGATCGTTACGCCGTCGTGGCACGTCAGAGGATCTCCGGGCAAACGAGCGTTTTGTTGCTTTTGTTGTGTCAGCTTTAGTTTAGAGGCGCCGTCACAGATTCCAGCTGCTTCTCTTTTTGAGCCTGTCATCACATCTACTTTGTATCGCATCTATGTGTCGCTTTTTTTGGTTGTCATCGTATTACTGTACTCTCCACTTATGCTTCCACCATACATGTGAAAGTGTATACATGTGAAGCATTGTTTTGTGTCAGTACGGTGCCATTATTGGATCTAGTGCATCACAGTTTTACATTAATACATACTCAGTTTAGCCGACCTTGAGTGCTGCTTGTACAATGTGTGCTTGTTAATGTGCCTCTGTTTCCTGACTCTGTAGGAGAGGGAGAGGAGGAGGCAACATGTAATGCTGATGAAGGCTGTCGAGGCTCGCAAGAAGGCAGAGGTAGTCCATATGGACACAAATAAATTCAGAAATACACATACAGTCCACTCCATAAAAAGAGCCCCAGTCCTGGTTCCCTGGATGGATTCCTACTCTCTCTTCTTTTTCTGCATTCTTTCCCTCCATTCATTTTTTTCCTACACACTTACCAAGTCAAAAGATTCTGGCCCTCAAGCACTTTTCCTTTGAATTCACAGCAGCATTAGGCTGAATTCTAATACTGCTCAGCAAAGTCAAGTAAACCTTCTCTCTCTCACACACACACGCACACACACGCACACACACACTTTGCTTCCCTAAATGAATTAATTCTGGACTCTCCAGGAGCGTGAGCGCTTGCGGCAGGAGAAAAGGGATGAGAAGCGTCTGAACAAAGAGCGTAAACTGGAGCAGCGGAGGCTGGAGCTGGAGATAGCGAGGGAGCTGAAGAAGCCAAATGAAGACATGTGTCTGTCTGACCACAAGGTAGATGAGACAGGAGGTCCATCACAAACACAAAAATCACAAGTTTCTAAATTCATAGAAATGTCTCATGTGAGGGCTGTGACATGCGTGTCAGTTCCTAAATCCACAGTCATCATTGTTACTGTTATTATCTGTGTAATATTGTGTATTTGCGAAGAAGCCACATGCTCAGAAGCTTGTTTTATATGTGGAGGTGTGTGCCCCCAAGTGGCTAAAGAATAGTAGTGCATGAGTGTCGAAAACATGCAGTCGATAACATAAATTGGACAACACCATCTTGATAACAGCAGACAACAGATGTTTGATATAATCGAAGCTTTTCTCCAATTTACCACAGTTGGTTAAATCATAACCGTCTGCTGTACAAATTGGATTTAATGCATTTCTGTTATCCCACTTTCCTTTCCAGCCGCTCCCTGAGTTCTCCCGGATTCCTGGACTCATCCTGCCGGGACGCGCCGTGTCCGACTGCCTTATGTTGATGCAGTTCCTGAGAGGCTTCGGGAAGGTTCTGGGCCTGGATTTGAACATGGACGTGCCCACCCTGGGAATGCTGCAGGAGGGCTTGCTCAATGTCGGGGACAGCATGGGCCAGGTCCAAGATCTGCTGGTCAAGCTGCTCTCTCTAGCCGTTTGTGATCCCGGGTTACCACCTGGACAGAAGGTGAGCTTGGTCAAGTGCTGGTTTCAGCCGGTATTTCTGTTTGTCTTAAAGTGAATGTCATTCATCTCATTGGAAGTATGTTTACATATAATTATTTTAGTTTGAATGCTTCTATTTTAGCAAAGTGGAAACAAACTTTTTTTTTTTGCAAAATATCGAATCCAGCATTTTGAACATAATATGCAAAAGATTATTTTGTTGAAGTTGATAAGATTCAATTATTTATTTATCCTCTTCGATTTTCAGACCAAAACCATGCTGGGCGACCACCTGACCAATGTTGGCATCAACAGGGATAATGTGTCTGAGGTGCTGCAGATGTACATGGGGGCCCATTGTGCCAACACAGATCTGGCCCTTCTGGCCCTCAGCCTGAAGACCAAGGCCTTCCAGGCCCACACACCTGTGCAGAAGTCATCGATTCTGGGCTTCCTGGCTAATGAGCTAGCCTGCAGCAGAGCTGTTATCAGGTCGGCCCAACTACTGTTGTTCTGTTGATGCACTGGAAAATAGTTGATAAATCCTCAGTAGGGAGCAGTAACTGACTCCTTTTAACAAAGTTAATTAGTGCACTGGGAGCTTTGTGTTTCTTTCTTGGACCTGCAGGTTGCTCCCAGCAGCCTCAAACTTTTTTTTTCTCCTGAGTTCATTCTCATTCTCACCTGGAACACAACTAACAGGACTGTGTTTGTTCTTGCAGTGAGATTGACAAGAGTCTGGATCAGATGGCAAACATGAGGAAGGACAAGCTCATCATGGAGGGAAAACTGAAGAAGTGAGCTTTGTTTTTTTGCTATAAAAAAAAAAAAAAAAAAAAAAGATAACACTAAAACAATCTGTGAGCTGTCACACTGTTCCTGAACCTGTGTGTGTGTATGTGTGTTTGTGTTGACGCAGGCTCAGGGCCATTCATGCCAAACGCACCGGGAAGAGGGAGGCCAGCATGGGTGTGGAAGAGAATCAGTCTGTTGGCACTCCATCCTCCGCCACCAAACGCAAGAGGAAACTGGGCGGAGACAGCGACGATGACGACGACGACGATGAAGACAGTGATGACCCGGTTGAGGACGACGAGGATGAGGAGGAAGAGGAGGTGAAGAAAGTTAAAAAAGTGGAGGTCTATGATGAGGTAAGACAGATACATTCCAACTAAAGGTGTTTAAGGAAGAACTTGCAGACATGATGATGATGTTGTGTCTCGCAGGATGACGTCGACCAAGCCACCAGCATCGAGGACCTGGAGAAGCAGATAGAGAAGTTAGCCAAGGTATGCTCTTTAAAAAGTGCAAGTACTGTCAAACAAAAATTAGAAGTATTATAGTGATTACTAGTTCTGCTGCTCTAAATGTTTATACTTCTAAATATTTCATTATACAGTTTATTTAAAACAACCACATAAATTCTTACATTCTTACATCAGTCAGATCAATGACCTCATTAGCGTAGCTTGTAGTTCTTCATATCATTATGTAAGTACAAACAATAGGTAGAATATGTCTTTTATTACCATAGAAATCACTGTATGTGTGTTGTGGGCTGTTGCAGCAACATCATCAGACCCGAAGGAAGCTGTTTGAGATCTCTCACTCTCTGCGCTCCATGATGTACGGCCAGGACCGGTACCGCCGCCGGTACTGGGTGCTTCCTCACTGTGGTGGAGTCTTCATTGAAGCCATGGAGAGTGGAGAAGGTAAATACAGTAATGTGCTCCTCAAACACGTAATGTTGGGAGACGAAGAAATAACTCTCGTAAATATTGTTGTTCAACTGTAAGTCCAGTTTAATTTTTCCTTTATCTGAATTCTCCAAAACTATTATATTGCATCTGTGAACAAAATTGGACTTATACTCCAAAAGCCAGTGAAGAAAAACCTGTTCTGTTGTAAAACCAATCACACTTGTAAGTGTTTTCACGGTCTCTCAATCTTCTCCAGCACCAGAGGAACTGGAGGAGGAGCGGCAGAGGAGGAGTAGGGCGGCGGAGGAGGTCAAGGTCAAAGAGGAACCTCAGGAGATCGAGCTGGAGAAGGAGAAACATGGCGACCTCAACGGGCCAAGCGTTCGAACGCAAGGTTTGGAAGAGAAAGAGGAGGAGAAGCAGCACGAGGGGAAGAAGAGCTCAGCGAGTCTCTTCTACCCTCAGCAAAGCTGCGTGTCCAAACTGTGCACAACCCGGGACGTCGACAAGGACGTCGGCAAAGAAACTGTGAAGGCAGAGAACAAGCAGAGTCCCCCTGGGAGGCAGAGCGGCAGCCCCGTGGGCACTCATAGCACCGCAGCCTCGCTAACAGCAGCCTCCCCCGCCCACAATACCTCTGAGTCCACGGTAGCATCCACCCCCTCCCTGATGACCGCTAACGACGTGACAAACATCCCTCCCCCGGCCTCTGCCTCGTTACCCGTGCCGTGCCTGCCAGGCCCACGTGAGAGCCCGGGGACCACTCCCCTGTCCTCGTCCCCCGCACCGTCTCCGTACCTCTCACTTCAAGCCAACGACCAGCTGCTCAGAGTCCTGACGGAGAGGAGCGGGCACTGGTTCAGTCTGCTCCCTCGCAGCCCCTGCGACCTCTCCTCCCTCACCACGACTCCTCCAGGAGTGCAACGTGCGTCTCCCCAGGCGGCCTCCACCCCAGCCAGGCCGAGATCCCCACCTCCATCCCCGGCCCTGCCTCTCACCCCCTCTGCTGCCTCTGCATCGGCCAGCCCGCACCATCCGGCCGGCCTCCTCAACTACCCAATGTCAGCCCTGCAGGTGAGATAACCTGTAGTGTGACACCCCCTCCCTCCATTATGTCATCCACCTCCACCTCCCTCACCCCTTTGTTTACTCTCTTTCTCCCCAGGTGAAGTCAGGTGGCTCATTGCTAGGTGTGTCTTTTGGAAGCTGGCCCAGCGGCATCATAAGCCCCAGCCTGCCTCTGTGCAGCAGCCCCAGCCCTGTGCCGGGTCACTCACTGGAGGGCAACACAGCCAGCGTCTCCAGCAAGAGTGAATCTCCTTTACCTCGCATTGAGAAAACCTCCTCCATGCCCTCTCCTGCCTTGGAAATGCCAAAATCCCTCGACCACTCCATGCCACGGCCCATCCCAGAGGGTGAGAGGCAGAATTCAGGCAGAGATGGTGACAGTTGGATTTGGGAGGGGTCTGCTCTGCTGTAGTTTCATTGTGGTATAACATAGCTGAATGATGTTTCAGTGGTGTGTTCAGGGTCTTTCAGGGAGTTTAACGCCAGTTTGTGCTCCTTGTCTCAGAGATGCTGACAGGGTGGTGGCGGGTGTCTGACATTGAGCAGCTGAGGAATTTAGTCAATGCTCTCCACAGCCGAGGCATCAGAGAGAAGGGCCTCCAGAGGCAGATGCAGAAGTACATAGAGATCATCCCCCAGGTGTGCACCAAACACAAAGACGGTAAGCATCTCCACACTTCTCCTGAGCATTGTTTTTATAGTAATAAATATAGATTAGGTATTCTGCCATTCAAACTCCAAAGCATGTCCTTGATGATCCATGAATACACTGCGAACACTGCATTATTAATGACTGAACTACATCTGCATGTGTTCGGCTCCGTGGCTCATGGGTTCTCCATCATGTGGTCAATATAGTGGCCATGATCGAGCTGCGGGATCTGGAGGAAAGCCAGGTCAGTGTGGAGTCGGTGCGGGGCTGGTGTGTCGAGGAACAGGCAATGGAGATGGACATTGCCGTCCTGCAGCAGGTGGAGGAGCTGGAGAGGAAGGTCACCGCAGCCAGCCTGCAGGTGAAGGTAAAATACTACAACGCACATTCTCTCGGTGTAAAAAAAGAAAAACGTGCTATGTGAAGTGGTGTGATCCGAGGCCAGGGGCTTACACAGCTCATTTCCTCTCCCAGGGCTGGACGTATCCGGACCCTCAGTCTGAGCGGGAGGACCTGGTGTATTACGAGCACAAGCCGCTCACAAAACCGGCGTCGGCAAGCAGCGTGGACTCCAAGGACTCGAAGGAGCATCCGGACGAGCGCGGGGAGAAGGGTGGGGTGACACGTCACCCGGATAACCCGCTGGACATAGCGGTGACACGTCTGGCCGATCTGGAGCGCAACATCGAGAGAAGGTACCTGAGGAGCCCCTTAGGTACCACCATTCAGATCAGGCTGGATAATGTGGGTACGGTCACTGTCCCTGCCCCCGCCCCATCCACTAGTGCTGACAGGGAAGGGTAGGTCATTTCTCCAACCAAAGCTCCCCCACTCTCCCACTGAGACCCTTTCCTCTCTTCTGTGTGTGCTTTGTGTTTCCCATGATCTCAACAGAAGCGAGGGTCTTTGCTGCTTTCACAGCAGGTTTTTGTGGTGGCTTGTGGCATCCGTACTTTGTTTCTTTGGTCTTGTGCAATGTGTAGGGCGGGTTGTGCAGGGGGTGGTGGGGGTGGGGGCTCCCCTTTCCTGTACACAGTCATTGTTTACTGGCATCTTTTGCTTTTCTGCAGTCATCTGCATGGTGTTTTGCATCAGTAACCTTGGTTGTGGGCACACTCATGGCTCCCACTCTAAAGTGTACCCTGGTTCTACTCCTTCACTCTTTATGCATGAACGTTCGCCTAACATGACAGAACCGGTGTGTGCCCTACATCCCCCCACCCCCACCCTCCCCAAAAAATCCTCATGCCTGTCTCTGCACAGCTGGAGTTCTTTATGGTCCGCTGTCTTATCGGCAGCTGGTGCAGCGGATCAGTTCACTGCTTCGTGTGTGTTTGACTTTGCCCACATGTTGACGAATGTGTGTGTATTTCTTTTCCTCTCATCGCCATTCCATCCTCTCCCTCATTCTCTTCTCTCAGTGGCGAGGAGGAGGTGGCCCACGGGATGAAGGTCTGGAGGAAGGCGCTGAGCGAAGTGCGCAGCGCCGCCCAGTTGGCCATGTGCATCCAGCAACTGCAGAAGTCCATCGCCTGGGAGAGGTCCATCATGAAAGTGGTGAGTCACAGATCAGGGCAAAATGAATCGCAACACAAATATTTATTTGCCTTTATTTGAAGTAACAATTGCCCTCGTTCTGTAGTACTGCCAGCTGTGCAGGAAGGGCGATAACGAGGACCTGCTCCTGCTGTGCGATGGCTGTGACAAAGGCTGCCACACTTACTGTCACAAGCCCAAGATCACCAGTATCCCAGAGGGAGACTGGTACTGCCCGTCCTGCATATCCAAGGTATCAGAGCCTTAAATAATGAATCGTCCTCTGCCCTCAGCCTTCACTCAGAAATCCAACCATTTTATGCTCAAGAAGTTCTTTCTTTGAATTATATTTTTAGGCTGTGAGGCATTTGGATGTAGATGAGATTAAATAAGAACCATATCACTAGGAGCTCAAAGAATTTCGCTTTTATTTTCCTCTCGACTCAAATGATCTGCTGAGTGGAAGTGGCATCCCGCCCATGAAGTGACAATAAAAGTTTCCATTCATATTCATGTTCCAATAATCTGGACAACAACATTTTATTAGAAGCTTTACAAGAATGGTTTTATGTGGATGTGGTCCGGGAAGAACTAAACGATGAGTGATGTCAGACATGACAAATCCATTTGCTATTTTAAGGAAAAGCAAACATCAGTATCCTAAGATGCTGCTCTCTCTCTTCGAGTTGCACCAGACCATAATGCATCATTTCCTCCGTGCAGGCGAGTGGTCCTTCCCCCAAAAACAAAAAGCCTCCGAGCAAACCGCCCGCTTCCAGCGGAGGAGCTGGCAAAAAAGGCGTGGAGGTCAAGAAGAATGGGAAGCAGACCGGCAACGGGGAAATATCGGAGGAGGAATCTGCGAGCGCCAGCAGCACGCCTAAGAAAGTGGCGAAAGACACCAACAGGAAGAGGAAGACAGAGGAGACCTCGCCTGCTCTGCCAGCAGCCAATCAGGAGAGCCCTGTGTGTGTAAAGAGAGCCAAGACAGCTAGAGACAACAACAGGGACCTGGGATTATGCAGGTATGTATCCCCACCCCACCCCCGACCTTCTCACACTTGTCTCTCTGTTGAATTCTTCATTTATTCAACACCTCGTTGGAAACCGTCCGACAGCAGCTTCAGGCAACTGCAACTGCAGGGAGATAATGAGTCTTCCCCTCATCAGTAAATAAGATGCTAGTGCAGGTTTTCTCTGACAGTTTTTCACAGTGTTATAATTAAAGGGGTTTTTCTCTCACACATACAATACTTGTCTGTGTGCGTCATCAGGGTCCTCCTTGCTGAGCTGGAGCGGCATCCGGATGCATGGCCTTTCCTCACGCCCGTCAACCTCAAATCGGTCCCTGGCTACAAGAAGGTCATCAAGAAGCCTATGGACTTCTCCACTATCCGTGAGAAGCTCGTGAGCAGCCAGTGAGTTTCTGTTTCTGTTCTTACAGCTCAAGTCCTTTAAAAAGGCTACTTAAAAGTAGCTTTACAAACGTCAGAGAATGAAATGTTATTCAGGAAATAATGTGCGCTCTTTCATTTTTATTTTATTTCAGGTATCAAAATCTGGAGACTTTCATCATCGATGTCAACTTGGTCTTTGACAACTGCGAAAAATTCAATGAAGACAATTCAGACATTGGCCGAGCCGGTCACAACATGAGGAAGTTCTTCGAGAAGCGCTGGACTGAGCTTCTGAAACAAACAAGCTAAACAAACTGTTCATAAACCCCATAACGTTTCACACCGGAGCACCAGGTTTTACTTTTGTTTTTATTCCCTGATGGAGAAATGCGGCTTTGCAGGACAGAAGAAGAAATCCAATCCTTAATAAGGAACCCACGGTGTTCTTCTTAGGAGAGATGTCACCTTGAAAAAAGAAAAAAGTAATTACATGAGGTGCGCTGGATTTATTACAACAGGGATAAAAGCCCCAAAGAGTCCCAGAGAAATGGGGTGTTGTAGTGCAATACCATTCCCTGTCTCAGAACACTGCACTGAATGAATCCTCAACTGTCACTGATGTGTCTGCGCTAGAATACTTTCCACTACTTGTAAATATTCTTTTGTTATTTAATCGTATTATAGTGAATGTATTTAATTTTGTAATAATTATTTATGAATCAAGGTCCACTTCATTTTCTATGAAAAGGAAGAGTCAGCTGAACTGCTTTGAATTTAAAAAAGAAAAAAAAACAAAACAAAAAAAAAAAAAGGAATGTGTCTTTGTGTTGTAATTTTTCTCCCAAATATCAAACAAAGCCAAGAAAAAAAAACTGTTTACACTGTTCAGTGCTTTGGGGCATCAGAATACTGTATTCATTTGTTCAAACTGTAAAACTGCATTTATTTACAGGAGCAGCAGAGGAACAGTTGGTGACTGTATATACTGTTTATTAATGTCAATATTATGTCTTGTTTGGAACGATGTGTAAAAATTGTTTAAGAATATTAAGATATTGTTTATGCCTTAGAATGATTGTAGCATTCTATTTTAGTGAACGTGATGAAAACCTTATCATAAATATTGTTTGTACAGTATATACATATCCTCTGCAAACACTGTGGTATCCTTAATCTTGGTAGTGCCTACCCTTCCAACAGGGGCATGTAGGGGATGTTATTGTTTTTAGTTTTCATTCTTATGACGACATTATGTTTTTCTTTTCTTATATGATTTCAATCCAACAAGGCCTCCAACGTTGGACAGTGACACAGAAATCATTCCTCACCATAGCAGAAAAAAAGGAGCAGCAAGCATTCAGTTATGCTTCCATGACGCATTTCCTCGTAATCTGCCACAATACAGAGGACCTAAGGCCATTTGTAACCACTGTGTTGAACCTTGCTGTGTGTTGTGGCCTGATGGAGGCAGCTAGATTTTTTTGTACCCAAGTCAAGAGTACTTGAAGTTACTTTATTTAAGATATTGTGGAATAAAAGTATCATTCTTTTGTAGGAGCTTTATTTTTCACTAGTGTGTGGCACGGACCTATTAAAAGGATGTTTTTCAACGTAAACGACTCACACTTGTTTTATTTCAATCACTCTAAGAACACAAGCTGACTGAATGCACTTTCAGTGGATTTCAAAGTCCATAACGAGGCACAAACAACAGATAAAATGAGGAAGTAAAATAATCCAGATTAAATGAACTTCACAAGACTCTTAGTTTCTACAGCTGTCAGTGTTTCAGGAAACAATCTGAATAGAACAGGAATTTTATGAATGAGGAAATCAGGCGATGATGATTTCCCCTGAAGTTGTTTTCATAAACACAATTATAAAAAATCATTTCACAATTCAGTTAAGATTTCAAATAGACACAATTTAATATAATAAAATAATTCCCCTCTTTTAGGAGAACCTGGAGACAGTAATAAATAAGGAATTAATATTTTTTGGGGAATGTCATGAATAAAGAAAGCCATCTTTTTCTTTACGGATGTATAAGGTACATATGGAAGAGGATTAGGGACACTGTGGGCAAAAAGTGATTTTGAAGTTTCTCAGTTTAAAGTCAGAAATCTGACTTTCATCTCAGAATTCTGACTTTCATCTCAGAAATCTGCGAAAAAAGTCAGATTTCCCTTTATACCCACAGTGTCCCTATCCTCTTCCGTAGATTCACGTGGGTTTAAAATACAATTTAAAAAAAATAGTTAAAAGCCATCAAATTAAATTGAAATACAAATAAAGACAGAACTGAAAACGTCCGGATGACGTCAAAGGCGTTACGTCACGATCAGCTGCTCAATCGGGAAGTAAACAAACCTGGAGCGAGCGGACGACTCGTCGGGAGGAAGAAAAGCTGCTGCGGTGAGATGTCCCCGGAGCTGAAGCCTCTGTTCTCTCTTTTCGCGTCCTTGGTCTGTCGCTCAGCTGGTTTTTAACACGGTTCGTTTCCGCCCAGGAGAAAACGTTCCGTCGTGACATCTCTGAAGCTGCGTTAGCTTAGCATGTAGCCGCAGGACCCGCTGCCAGGCCGGACCACAGGGCGAGCATCGAACATGCCCCGACCATTAGGACAACTCTGCGTATTTCCTATAAATCTTTTGCGTTTTCAAATGTCAGATGTGTCTCTCTTTAATATCAGATATCTGCGATTCTTATTCCACAGTGTCTGTCATGTGTAACACTCAAATGTATTCATGTTTTCTGTCACTTGATCCAGATATATGAGAAGCTGCCTTCAAGAAATTTCTATATTACGAATCTCTAGATTGTTTCTATATCTATTCCCTAGCGGGAGTCACCCCTATGTTCCCACATTTCTTACATCGAGTGTCAGTGCTGTCATGGAGCGAAGTCAGGAGTACAATCCAAAATCAGGTCTTGTGTTCATTATATTTACCTTCCATTTATGCCCTGGGGTTGGAAATGTGGGAACATACGCATTCATTATACATGTATTTCCCTTTAATGAGTCCAGGAAATGAGTAGCTAATGAATTTCCTGTCGATCGCTGCTCTAATTGTTGTTGTCATTGTATTTCTTCAGACCGACATTAGTGCTGAGGGTGAAGCTGATGATCGCCTCTTGACTCCCTGAAGATACGACAAATTAAAGCAAAATATATTGATTTAATTTTTGGAAAAATCAATCAAAAAACAAAACAACAACAACAACAACAGTGACAGACAAGAATCAGTTTCGTAAATGACTGTCCAGCTCCGTCTGCTGTGTTGGGTTAACCATCCACATTAATGGCCCCAGTGGGACAGATGTAGGTCGTTAGGAAACCACACGGTGACGTGTCATTGTGGAAAAGTAGGACGTTTCCAAAGGTCCCAGCAGGAAGGCTGACTGTTTGATTTCTGTTTTTCCCCGAGAGGTAAAACCTGTAATCCTCTCTCAGTCGCAAGCCTTCAGATCTAGAGCCTAGGAACAGAGTGTCGAGCCCTCAGGGATAAATCCAGTATGAATGATCTGGAGAGTGAAGAGTGATGGGGTGTTTGTGAATCGGCTGCTGTGATCTATTGTGATTGCTATAATGGTTTTAACACGCTCGTTCACTTCGGACTCTTCAGCTCCGCCTCTCCAAATGACGTCTCTGATCTGCACCTTACGCGACCATCGGGACGATGTCAACTGGTGTGTCTTCTCGGCCAAACTTCTGGCCACGTGTTCTGGGGACAAAACTCTGCGGGTATACAGCACCAATGACTTCTCCGAGCTGCCCTTCTCCCCGCTGTCCGGACACGGCTACAGCGTCCACTGCTGCTGCTTCAGCCCCTGCGGGCAGTTCCTCGCCTCCTGCTCCACTGACTCCACGGCCTTGGTGTGGTCCATGGTCACCGGGGAGGTCGAGGCCATCATGGAGCACCCGGGTCGCAGCCCGGTGAGGATCTGTGCGCTCTCTCCTGACTCCACCCACCTGGTCACTGGGGCATCCGATGGCTCTTTGGCGCTGTGGGACTTCCCGTCCAAACAACTGTGCGGGTAAAAGATTCACATGCTCTTTGCTCTTTTATTTAACATCGCATTAATATCCATCTATAGCGTCATATGAATATGATGGGAGTGTTCTCTACTTTCTTACAGTAATAGTCAATAATTCAACTGATATTATTATTTATTATTTTATAAACATCAACTCAGCTGAAGAATAAAATAAGAGTTTAGGCTCTTACACATTTTTTTTAAAGGATAAGTCAGATATAGAGCGGACTCCACGTGTTACTGTTCTTGAACCACGATGATGAACTGAACTGAAAACTGAGCTGCCGTTGGTCGTGTCTGTGAAGGACCGGAGAGGTGAGCGACACAACAATGGTGGCCTGCTCCTTCAGCCCCTGCAGCCAGGTGTTCCTGACCGGCTCCACCTACGGAGACCTGCGTCTGTGGGACCTGAGCATGAACCAACTCCACGCCGAGAAGAACGCCCACGACCTGGGGGTCAGCTGCTGCACGTTCTCTCCGGACATCCTCAGCGGTGAGAAAAACGGTCATGATTATTAAATGAAATTAAATCCCGTCATATCTGTGCCGCCAGCGGAACAGTCTGTGATTTGTTTGTCTTTGCAGGAGGTGAAGTTGTGCAGTTCCGTGTGGCGTCCTGTGGCCAAGACAGTCACCTGAAGATCTGGGCCATTAACAAGTTCAGCTCTGGAGGTACAGCGACGTTCCTATGTCTAGGATTCTTTGAATTATTTCTGTTAAGTCCCTTTTCTGACTGTGACCGTCTCCTGTTCTCTGGCCTTGTCTCCATGTTGTTAGTTATGACTGTGTTCTATCTTTCCTCACATTCAGCAGATTCAATCTTCTCCTTTGTCTGTATTCACTCGTTTTCTGACCTTTTAATTTTCTGAGGATGTAACTGCAGCTGTTTGTCCCGCAGCCTGTAAGATGCAGCTCCTGCACACATTAACGGGCCAGTCGGCTCCGGTCCTCTCCTGCGCGTACTCCTCCGATGGGCAGCTGCTCGCGTCTGGGTAAGACTGTACAGTATATTACACAGGTCGTCTTCACCCTGAGGCGGTACTACGGTCAAGCCACTGGGGGGAGACATAGAACGTTGTATTCCTCAGATCGCGCGTGAACAGCCTGTTCCATGTTTATAGTTGCGTTTATTAAAGCATTTCTTGTAGCTGGAGCTTAATCTCTGTATTTCTTCCAGCTCTGTGGACAAAACTGTGACAGTGTACGATGCAGTAAGTGAATTTCCCTTTCTCCGTTTGACTCCATTATTTGCTACCTTTTTCACTATGGGCACGTTTGCTTGTGTGTTTGCAGGTGAACGCGGTTTTGCTTCACACTCTGCACCAACACGAGAGGTGAATATTCATCATCATTATTATTATATATTTAGAAAGATTTTTCAGTCTACATTGTGAATTCATTTTTCTGGTTGAAAAGGAAATCAAACCTATGACTTATTATATATAAACATATTCCTGATGGAATCGTTCTATGAGTGTCATATAATATATAGCTTAAGTTGATTGTGTCATGATGAACTGCATCAGATCGATTTTACAGGAAGTTTCATGTAATGTAAAAGTGTGATAAATGTAAATGAGCTGAACAAGATGCCCCCCCCCCACCACCACCACACACACACACACACAACCGTGTACGGCTGAGCAATCACACGTACGAGCTATTAATACGTCCATCCAGCCACCTGTGACTGAAAGGCAGCGAGGTGGCTTCCTTTCATGGAAATCCGTTCGGAAGGAAACTGAAATGGAAACAGACGAGACGGCAGAAAGCGGTTAAATGGCGTAAAAGTGAATCACAGCATTTGACAAAAACGCCTCCAGGGAACTCGACATGACTTCAGTCAGGCTGAACCCAGAGGTCAGGGCAGTTTAGATTTCACAGACCGAGCGTTTCCTCGTTTAGCTTTTAGGGTTTTAATGTGTTTACCATCAGTGAGCGCACCCTCTGATGGAGAGCAGCATCAGCTGAACGGCAGCCTCACAGCCTGAGGATCAGGACTAACATTTCATACTGGGAGGTTCAGTCCCAGTGTTCAGTTCTCCTACGTAGTCGTCTCATGCTCAGGTGACAGCCAGAGGCCAGAGGCACGGTGTCTTGGGGTTATCAGCTCATCCATATGTCTGTTATATTCTTTATGAACGTGATATCTCTTCGCATTTAAAACCAATGTTAATTTGGAATCCAATAGAAATGTAGAGGTCAAAGCTCAGGGTCACAGCATTCTCACAAAACCCAAAGCTTTACCTCAGAACCCCTTTACAATGTTATACATTTAGACCCAGATCAGGGTTGGGTGGTGCCCCCCCCCCCCGGAACATCTCTAGTGGGCCTTACTGTTTGTCCACCAGTCGTCAGCTGGACTCAGAGGAACTGATTTAATCTAGGGCTCAAAGGTCGCAGTGACAAAATGTCTGACATTGCTATCTCTGTGGCGGCACAGGCAGCCATTAACGGCCATTAACATGCAGGTGGCGACTGTCGTCTGCCGCAGGTACGTGACGGCGTGTTGCTTCTCTCCAACATCACCACTAATGGCCACGGGATCCATGGATAAGACTGTAAACATCTGGAGGCTGGGGGACGGCTGCAGCGGCCACGGTGGGAGAAACACACACACACAGAAATAGACTGGAATCAATACTTGGGTGATGAAGCTCATCTTGTTTGTCCTGTTTGTCCTGTCCTCTGAACATTCTGTCCAACGGAAAGGAGGGAAGACACTGCCCGGTTAGTTTAAATTCTGTTTTAACACTTCAGTTAAGGGGGGGGGGGGGGGGGGGGGGGGGGGGGGGGGGGGGGGGGGGGGGGGGGGGTAGATGGAGATATAGGTCCAGTATGTAGAGGGTAACAAGATGGAGGGATAGATAGGCACAGATCGATGGAGAGATGATAAACGAGAGCTGATGGATGAATGATGGACAGATGAGGAACGATGCCTGGTCACATGTTGTGCTGCACGTTTGCATTGCGTTGATTAGGTTCCAGTCACTTCCTGTTTCTGTGTTTCAGAGGAACCTGCTCTCGCATCACATGGAGGTAGGAACAGATGAGGCCGTGTGGAATGTGTGAAGGACACACACACACACACACACACACGATGTCCTGGCTCCCTGTCACCTTTCCAGTTTCATCTCGTGTCAGTAGCAGCGTCGATGACGCCTCAGACAGACGTGTATTCATAATCAATCATTAGTCAGCAGCGTTCCACGGCGCTCGTGCACACGCGCGCACGATGTTTGGACGTTTTTTTTTAATTTTTGCGAACGCTCTGCCGCTGTCAACGCACTGACCTTCTCGCTTCGACTCCATCTCAGGGAAAACCTCAGCCGGCCGATCGAAGCTGCTGGTCACCGATTGGTCGGAGGGGGATGTGTCACAGTGGCTGGTGGAGGAAGGCCTCTCGGGATTGGTGGACAAATTCAGGGCCAACAACATCGATGGGACGGAGCTGCTCGGCCTCACCAAGGAAACACTGGCGTCAGAGCTGCTCGTAGGTGAGGAGGAGGAACGCCGCACGCACGCAGCTCTGTGAATGAGAGGACACCGGTTCTCTCCCAGCCCCGATGCTCCCTTTCTGTTTGAAGAATAAGAATATAAAACCAGCAGCAGGGGAATTACGCGGCTGCCGTCCTGCCACAATGAACAGGGGCGTGTGTGGACTTAGGATTTTCTAACCTATTTGCGCGGATGAAACGAGACACGTTAAACTCAAGTGAGGGTGAAGGAATGACTGAAGGTTGATGGAGGTTTTATCCACTGAGGCTGCTGGAGGAAGCACTCAGCTCTGAGGCTTCAGCAGCTCTGACTATAATCTGGAGCACTTCATCAGTTACATAACTCAATCCCCGAAACAGTATTTCCCTTTAAAGTGGATTTACACCTCATGTCAATAGGGCTTCTTGGATATTTCCAAGTCTTGCTTGAAATGAGGTTTTTCCCGAATTGGTTGAATTACAAACCTCTGATGCGGTTCAGTGTCTTTTTTTGCGCCTCAGTTCAGTTAACGGCCGCTGCAGATTTTATGTTTTCAGGTTGTCTCTGCATCTGTCCCAGAGCACCTTGAGGGAATGTCTTTAGGTTCAAGTATTCAGTTGGAAAGATAAACCGATTTTGATTTTATGGCTAAACGTCACCGTCACTGTGACCTTGTGAACGTGATATTCTCATGAGCTCCTCGAGGGAATTTCTTGAGTGAGAGGTTTATTTGGACCCAGACATGAATTGATCAGATTTCGGTGGTTACAGGTCAAAGGCTGTGTTCACTGTGATGTGAATGTCTTCACATTTTGATGGGTTTCTGATTGGACTCGAGGGCGACTGGTCACAGTGACTTCATCTGCATCTGGAAACAAAGCCTATGTGTCTGACAGGATGGTGGTAATTCAAGCTCCTGTACCAAGTGCAACCACAAGTCTGACGCGAGAGTGCTGTGTTGTGTGTCAGTCGACCAGCCAGGCCAGTATTCGTCAGGCAGTTGTCAGCGCGTGTTTGTTGTTTAGCCGTGCCGTCATTTCCATCCCACAGTTTCTGTCAATCACTCTCGGGTTTACACGGCTTCAGCGCCGGCGCAGCTCGTGCTCGCATTGTTCTGCAGCACTCGGTAAATGTACTCTGCCTCTTAAAGGAGCAGCAGAATAACATGAGACAGAATGTGCCAGTGAGACCAGCAGGGAGTCCACAAACCCTCTGATGTTCAGCTGTAGCTCTTTATTTTTAAATAAATAGTATTCTAACTCGGCTGCACTCCGCCAGTCTCCTGCCGTCGCTCCGCCCATTCCAGAGTGAAACGAACGAGTGTCAGTGAGTGTCCCTTTAAACACAGACTCATGGATATCAGTTCTCTTAACATGCCTGAAGAAGTGACAGGGTTCTTCCTTTGGCACCAACTTAAAAAAAAGACGTTTTTTCATGATGTCATTTTGGGGTATTATGTGTAGAATTTTGAGGTGGTAACGTGACAAAATGTGGAAGCGCTGTGAATACTTTCCGGACGCGCTGTACCTCTATTTTATACTGAAACGAAAAGACAAAGCAGTGGAAACATAGTCTCTTAACTGGAGGTGACAGAAGCTCAAAGCCTTGATATTTGATGCTATATGTGACTGTTTGATTTCATAGTCTTTTGTCTCCTGCGGCTCTTCTGTTCACCCTCCCTCTCGTGGGCATGTGTGTAGAGTCTGTGGGCCTGTGCAATAAAGTCCTGAGGAAGGTGGAGGAGCTGAAGAGTCATTCGGTCTGTTCGGGCGTTCCTGACGAGTTCCTGTGTCCGATCACCAGAGAGCTGATGAAGGAGCCCGTCATCGCTGCCGGTACGTGAGCGTCAGACATCGTGACATGTGAGAACAGACAACAGCGTTTCTCCTGAATGTAGTAATGCGTGTGCATCCCTCGACAGATGGTTACTCGTATGAAAGGGAAGCCATCGAGAGCTGGATCAACACCAAGAACCGCTCCAGCCCCATGACCAACCTCCCCCTGCTGACCACTCTGCTCACCCCTAACCACACCCTGAAGATGGCCATCGGCCGCTGGAAGACCAGCCAGTGACGTCTTGACGGGGCTGTGGCCCCAAACCCATTCGCTGAGAGCAGACTGTTATAAAGATGGACGACGTGACGGCTCCCAAAGTGAAGCCAGAGTTGCGAAGTCCAAATTAAGCTTTCTCAAATATGGCTGCTGTCGTTTTAGCTCATTGAGTTATTGGCTGTTTTAAAACAGGGTGAACAGCCTTGATTGACAGCTGAGCCTGACTGACAGGTGGAGCACGTGCATCGTGAGCTCCCAACCAGGGCTCCCCCCCCCCCGCCCCGATGGCTCCAAGTGACGGCATCAGCACAAGATGGCAGTGTTTGTTATCGGGATCATTGGGCTTCCTTCTCGGATGGTGGGAGTGGATGAGTCGTCCATCTTTATTCACAGTCGATGGAGCGGACGGACAGACAGGAGGAGCAGGTGTGTTGATCCAGTTGAGATGTCGGACACTGCGGTGGCGTTCACTCATAAAGCTGCACTTGGCAAATCTGTTTTGAAGACAGGTTTGCTCAGCACTGGCTTTAGCAAACACCACAATTACTTAATATTTATCATACATGTTTTTCTTTTAAGGGAAGTTCTTGGAAGGAAGGAAAATTTCAGGGAGGGAATATATAAAGAGAGGGATTCGGCTGCTTTTTATAAAAAATTGTCTTCGCATTAGAAATCAACAAAATGGCAATTTGGCTTTTTCAGCTGAAAATATCAATGTGAGGAATGATTAAGAAAATATATATATTATTCATGATTCTTCTTATTGACTGAATAACCAAATGACTGAGTCGCTGCATGAAGTTAGATCGCGTGACGGTTTTGCTTAATGCAGCTTTTTCTTTTAAATTCTGAAATCACAATCTGCAGCGATGCAAGTAAAAATATTTCACAAAATGGGAATATCAACTTCTTCAGACCAGTTTCTTCCCCGTGCAAATAAAAGCACCCCTGCTACTCTTACAGAAAGTGCAATGTTCTCTTTTCCGTACAAGTAGTTTATTGTGGCGGTTTCAGATAAGTAAAGCTGTACCATCGAAGAACAAGCACTTGCGACCATCCACGCACTCTCTGAAGCTTGGCGCTGTCATGCTTTACACTGTGAAAGAAGCAGCTGTGGAACTGTTAGAATACTTTTATTCCACCACAGTAACGTTGTGGTAACATTCTGTCATCCATAGTACGTCTGAAAAGGTTATATGACAACTATGGACATACAGCAATGTAAAAAGTCTCCTCAGGTTTTTTTTTTTCCTTTTAACCATTGATTCGTAAACACTCTCTGTCTCCAAATAATCTGATAAACAGTCCACATGGTTATGGTCTGCTATGCAAAAATAAATAACATATACTGGGAATATTGAAGCAGTCAAGTCAATATTAGAATATGATACGTTTCCATCTATGTCATGTACAATGCAGTCTTTTTTTTTATCAAATGTACCAAGAAAAAGAATCTCGAGTACACAAAGCTTGTAATGCTGACAGATAACCACTTAAAAGGAAATATATCATCTGCAAATATAATATACACCGTACAAATATAAATGTTTTTTAAAAGACACTTGACAATAGAAATGGTCATATTCTGCAACTAACAGCATGAGGTTTTGTATATTCGTGCACAAAAAGCTTTCTTTGATTCCTATATTTGACATAATAACTTAAAAGCTGAGACAATATACGACACATTTTTTTTTTTTTTTTTTTAGATCCCTACTTAAGGTATGTCTGGTTTTCGTGAATACACAAGTGGAGATGTAGACGTGTAAGCAAAAGCGCAGTAGCCTGAGTTGAACACCGGTTCTAGATTGTAAATGCAGTTCAGCAGCATAACTCTACAAAACAGGCTCAGGGAAGGGAGCTGTTCTCAAAGCAAGTCTCCCTCGCTGCCTAACGTGGAAAGCAGCCTGTGTCTGTGCTTTGATCGACTACGCTCAGACGTTAGACTCTATAAAGGAGCGTTTGGGTTTGATGGGAGCCATGTGCAGAGCTGGGTTGTCTCTGGTGAGGCTCGCCTGTCTGTGCCTCCCGTCAGGAAAGCGGAGCTGGGAGGATGCGGAACCTCTCGCCTCTCGCTGGTGCAGCCGCTCCCCGAAGTCGCGCCCCTGCTGCTGGCCGCTCCCCTGACTCCCGGGCAGTTGCTCCTGGAAGGAGGAGCGCGTGAAGTCATTGCTCAACCCTTGGAACTCCATGACTGACATGCTGAAGCTCTCCACCCCTCCTCCCTGCCCCTGGCGGCCGGACGTCTGCTGGCCCTGAACTCGCACCGCTTTGTCCATTACTCCCATGAAAGGCCGGGGCTTTAGCTCAGGCTTTGATTTGAAGCTGCCGCTGCTCTTGATGGGGCACGGGGCATCCGGCACCGGCTGCCTGCCGCCGTCTGACAGGTTCCCGCTGGAGGCCTGACTGGAGCTCGAGCCCCTTGAACCCGCTGTGCCTCCCCCTCCTCCACTCTCCCTCCTGACCTCCATGCCGGATCCCAGAGCCAGGGCCAGGCCATCCAGAGCCACGGAGTGGGTGGAAAGTCTCTCGGAACCCCTGGAGAAGCTGGATGAGCGGGGCTGGTACATGTGCAGAGGTCCCGGTGGGGAGGAGCTGTTGGGAGACATGGGGTGATAGAGCTCAGTGGGGCTGTGTCCGCAGTGTTCGTTGACCGATCCTGGGCCGATGTCGATGCCCAGCACTGGCGCGGGCCTCAGGGAGGTGGACATGTGTCTGCCCGGCAGCGGACTGGAGGGGCCGCACAGAGAGAGAGGCCTGCCCCCAACTCTGCCCCCCGACTGGAGGGAGTGGCAGTGGTGATGAGTCCTGCTGCCGTGGTTCTGGGCCTGCCTGTTGATGGCGGCGACGGGCTCAGGCAAGTCCACAAACAGCTGGTTCTGTGCGTACTCCTCCTGAGGGAAATGTGGCACCTGATCCGGTAGACCGAAGGCCACACCTCCAGGGAGAGTCCTGTTTGGAGCGTATGGATTCAGGGGCCAAAAATCGGGGCTTTTCCCACACAGCAGGCTCACCTCGTCACCTTCCTCCTTCTCGTCCTCCTTCTCCTCCTCCTCGGGGACTTGCCTCTCGAGACTTCCCTGTGAATAGGCGTCAGTCTCCTCCTCTGCGCCTTGATGGTGGTGGGTGTACAGGTCCCTGTTGTAGCCCTGCGCCGCGTTGGTGCCCGGCGCCTTCTGATGATGTTTGCATTCCTCCTCTACCCGAGACAGCAGGCGGCGGATCTCCCGGTTGGACGGACACAGTCGTGCTGCCTCATGGAGGTCTGCCAGCGCTGCAGCAAACTGCCTGGGGACAACAGAGGCAAGTTTCAAAGTACTTCATTTACAGCACCACAGAGTTCAAGGCTGCCTCCTGCAATACCTAATGCTGAGGAAAAATGAAGAGTGACAAAGTGTGATTTTGTGGTACCTGCTGCTCCTTTTGGCGCGTGCTCTGGCATAATGTGCTTCATAAGACCTGGGTTTCAGTTCCAAGGCTTTTGTTGCAAACTCCTCTGCTAAACCAAAATCCTGTGGTTTCAGATGAGAAGAAAAATTTGAGCAATTTAAAGGTTCGGTGTGTAACATTTAGTGACATCTAGTGGTGAAGTTGCATGTTGCAGCTGAGGGTGCGATGGGGAAACCCGGGGCAAAAACAAGCTGAAGCTCAAAAGCTGCTTTGATGAAACAAACGTCACACAGCGTTCGCTCCTATCGACCAGGAGAAGGAAGAGGAGGGGGACAGAGCCGGGATTTTACTGCTCATCATCATCATCATCATCATCATGAGGTGAATATTTAATGCCTCTGTCCTTGAGAGCGAGGGCGAAATGGCAGCCTGCGTTGTGAGATTGTGAGTGTGGCTGCTGAATGTTTAATGATGGTATCATGTAGTCTCTGTGCTGGGTTGCTGCCTGCTTTATGATATGATACGTGGATTTGTCCACTGTAAATTACCCCCCCTCTATAAAGACAGTATGTGGAGCGAGTGGCCTTATCACATCGCATTATCTGCTCCATTATTCATCAGCCACAGTGACCCCAAGGATGGCATTTTTATACAGTCTGTTAGGACGTCTGCCATCGCCGGGGTGGGTTCCAAACCTGGCCGCAGGCCTCACACATCTATCTCTGCACTAACGGCACCGTTATTCATTATGTCACCACCTGCTTCCAGGTCTCACGCCACCGTCTCTCTGTTAACCGGGCGGACGTGCAACAAGAGCTGGAACGCAAGAGGTATTTCGGCTGCTGATTTCATCTTTATTTCATGCTGATTCCGATAAATTATAAATCTTAAGCAACCCTCTACCTTGCCTTGCCAGCCCTCGGTGTCTAATAAACCGGCTCCTGTTAAATAGTGCATGAACTGTTTGATGCCGCTGTGGGAACTCACGTTGGTTTTCCTGCGGCAGCGGGAGAGGTTGAGATAAAGGGAGACCCGCAGCTCCTTCAGCCCTTTCAGCTCCTCTCCTTGCCCCTCACGCGGCAGCTTCCTCAGGGCGTACTGGTACCGCTGGCCTGCCTCCTTCATGCGTCCCTTCTGGGAAACACAAGAAGACGAAAGAGGAGAAATATAATGGGCAGTTTCTCATCAAACGCAGGATCGGCGAATGGTTTATTCGGATGGAAGGCTGCGAGCTGTGCCACGCCCTCACTGCACCAGCCCAGAGTCCTGAACATCCATCCTCACTTTACCTTGTAGAGCATGTTCCCTTCCTCCATCAGCTTCTGCAGCAGGATGAGGAGAATGTCTGGTTTGGAAGAAGCCATAGCCCACGTAGCATGACCTGATGGAGTGGCACAAATATTTATCTCAATGTCATCTGGCTTGGCTTGTCTCTTTTACTCTGCGTCTCACATAAATCATGTACCTGATCGATCATGCAGAGACGTTCTGTAGCCTTTTGGTTAATGAAGGAGAGCGACCAAAGAGGGGGATGCGGAGAGAGAGAGAGAGAGAGAGAGAGAGAGAGGTGAAGAGAGGGGGGTTAGAGCGATGGATGGAAAACTGCAGGTGCTGCAGAATAAACAGTAACAATATACTACATGGAAGTGGACAAATATACACATGCAGAGTGTGCAGATGCAAAAGTGTAGCGCGATACAAATCAATCCATGGGAGCTGAGTCTTCATTAATTCAGATGCTGTGTGAATACTCTCCAGCCGTACTGCAGTTTGTGCCGTTTAATGTTTGGTTTTCTACCTGTTTTGGATCCTTTCTTAAGCAGCGAGGCCACCAGGGCCGGGTTCTGGCAGCCGGGGGCCCGTTCTGATCCCCTGGTGCTGTTGTCTCTCTCCAGCACCGCTCCGTGTTCCACCAGGCAATGCACCTGCACACACACACGCAGCAATGAAATGGGTTGTAACTGTTTTAATCATCGGTCGATAAGACAAATTAATTCTGTTTTACTTTGCTTATCATCTTTCAGTAGCAGTATGCTGGAGACTCTAAAGTGACTCCAAAGGAGAGTGGAGACTCTAAAGCCTCTAAATGACCCTCACTTCCTCCCTCTGCTGATGAATATGAAGAATAGATCAATATCGCTTGATCAAGTGTCTGAACGAAACCCACCGTGTCTGCGTCCCCGTTCAGAGCAGCCAGATCCAGAGGTGTCCGCCCCTGCTTGTCCGGCTGGTTCAGGTCTGCACCAGCCTCCACCAGAATCTGCACCGCACCTTTGTGTCCCTTCAGACAGGCCCAGCTCAGGGCAGTCAGCCCCTCCTGATCGGCGGCGAACAAAGACGCCCCTGGGACCACAAAGCAACGTGACTATTCCTCTGAAATTCAGGTGCATTCTTTAAATCTCTGGTGCCTGGCGGGGGGGGCACTCACCCTTTGACAGCAGGAGTTCAACAGTGCCCGTGTGGCCCTCGGAGGCAGCCAGCATCAGTGCACTGCGCCCCTGCTTGTCGCTGACGTTGATGTCGACATTTTGCTTCAGCAGCAACTCTGCAACCTTTGAAGAAGAGGAAGATTATTCCAAAAAGACACAGAAAACCAAAAAGCCAGAAGAAAACGCTCCTGCCGACCTGTGTGTGCCCGTGTTTGGAGGCACTGAGCAGCGGGACCATTCCTCTGCGGTTGGGTATCTCCAGCCCTGCCCCCCGCTCCACGAGGAGCGTGCATACCTCCAACCTCCCTCTCCCGGCCGCCGCGCTGAGCACTGACAGGGGGCCGGCATCGAGACGAGACGACGAGGTGGAGGAGAATATGTTATTGACACATTTAGGGGAGAAGCAGAAGAAGAAGAAGAAGCAGGAGTGAGGAGCAGAGAGAAAATCAGTTTCCACAATCTACTGTTGTTGTGGAATTTGGAATTTGGAATAGTGGAATTTGTTTCTATACAAATCTGACCAGTCCCTCACTCAACAAAAAACCCTGCTAGAAGGATGCTCAGAGGCCTCTTCAGGTCCCAGTTAATCTGAACAAAAAATCCTGGATCCTTCACTTATCCAGCTCCCCCTCTGGCCTGTAACGATCAGTTCTCTAGTTTCAGCTTTTTGAGTTTATTCTGTGACAAAAATACGTCATCTACCTCTGCACATGATGGATGACTGGCAGCCTCCTAACCAGCCTGTGTTACTTTGACAAATGACGGGCATTAGTCTCTCTGTTCACATGTGAGTCGTTCAGCTCATTGAGCAGCTGGAGGTTGAGGTCGTTTTGGTTTAAGGTGACTTTACCCGACAAGGTTAGCGAAACCGCTGCTGTTTGAAATACGTGCGTGGAAAATAATGTTCGTATTTAAAGTGAACCAGCGTGCACGCTGTGCTCTGCTGCCCTCAGGGATTCTGGTCCCTGCGGAAGAAGAAGGATCCTTTGTGCTGTAAACAGGCTGTCCCATGTTTCCTTGACTGATCATTGTATCTGTGCAAATGGACTCTAATCCAATGACACACACACATAAAACAAAGCCCCTTGCAAACATGAATGTTTTATGCTCTCACCACTGACAGCGTCGGTGTAATAGGACTGCTCTCTAATGGAGCAGGAGGCAGATACCGGCCTCGTCCGACGTGCTTTCAGGAAATGGACCTAACAGAATCCCGGGAGCGACGCTATCACGTCTGTGATGGCGGTTAAGAGTATCACAATTGAATAACGGATGCTTTTTAGATGCTGCGACTGTGGCTGGACAAGATATCCTGTGTGATACGTGTGAGGCTTCGCTTTGGGTATCAAAAAAAAAAAGGTATTTACGGTTGCATCAATGATTTGTTGTCAAACCGGAGCCTCCTGACCATCTATTGTATTCACAGAGCTCGGGATGTGTCTGCAATTCAACCCCAACGCCCTTGAGTGTGACTGGAGAACCCCGCTGATGGACAGAAAGAGGTGAGAAAGCTAAATTTATAGAAGAATCGCACCCGTTTCTCCCCAGAGAGAGTCGTGCGCGTCCATCTGCGCTGCCAGCTGTTCGTCTTTCAAGTCCAGCAAGCTCCTCACCACCTGCAGGTAAACACAGTTTCACAGTCCCCTGTGCTGCTGGCTTCCAAAAGACCTTGACCACAGAATTTATTACATCTTTTCCTCTCGGATCTGACGCGTACCTGTGTGTGTCCCACGCTCGCTGCCGCCGTGGCCGCCTGCTGGGCAGCCTGCGTCCTCCCGGTCTCCGTCTCGCTGCCGCTGGGCTGCTGTGGGTCAGCGCTGCTGTCCGCGCCCCAGTCTTGGCCCAGCAGGAAGCTGATGATCTCTGCGTGGCCCTTCAGCCCAGCGTGGACCAGCGCACACTGGCCGTTCTTATCAGCATGGCCCACCTGGCACAGAGGGGTAGCACAGAAGCACTGAGCGAACGCCGAACCAGGCCAGTGCCTTTATTACTCTGACCTAGATCAGTCCCGTTTGTGTCGTCCCCTCTCCCAGAATAGATCCCCCAAACTGAGGCGGGCGCAGAACGCGGGGGTTTTCGGGGATGTCATTGTTGTGAAGGTGCAGACAAACAGAGGGGGGCGTTACGCCACCTCGACGACGCACTGACCTGGGCTCCTTTCTTGCAGAGCAGGCTGACGATGTCGACGTGGCCCGCGGCGGCCGCCAGGCAGAGTGGCGTCATGCTGCTGTCGGTGGTCCCGTCCACGGGAGCGCACATCTCCAGCAGCAGAGCGACCATCTCCACGTGGCCCAGGTGGGCGTGGACGGCCAGGATGGGGGCACGGCCCACCACCTCTGTGCTCCAGGTCACGCTGGCACCGCCCAGCATCAGCAGGCGACTGACCTGCAGCAGGGACAGAACGAGCTGGATGCCTCAGTGTATACTTTATTATTTCAGGTAGAACAACCTGTGGCCACTTCTTCAAATGTAAAAAGAAGTTAAGCGTGAAATTCAAATTCAGTGATTTGGATTTAGCTTTGAGCGGACGGCTGGTCCTTGGAGGAGCTGCGTCCTCCACTGATTGTCACTCCAGTGCATTTGGATTTCCTCAGCATGTGTGTGTGTGTGTGTGTCACCTTGATGTTGGGTGTGTACAGGTTCCTCAGGGAGGCCAGCGCGGCGGACAGACTGTCTGTGCTGCAGTTCACCCACATGGCCTGAAGAACGCTTGAGGACACGCCCGTCTTCTTACTCAGCCCCTGCGAGTGTTTGACAGGGACACAGAGACGAGCTCTGAGGAGCAGAATGTGAATGGCGTCCCTGGAGAGGAGCAGTTTGTACAGAATGCGAGGCGAACAGTATAATAGTCACTGTAGCGTGGGCGTGTTATGTATATGAGTAGTGCTAATGTGTGGAACGGAGGTGCACTACTGTGTGTGTGTGTTTCTCTGCTGTTGACATGAAGCCTCCTGTCAATCAGGCACAGACTGAAACCTTCATTACCAGTTAGAAACAGAGTATAATTGACAGGTACCTTGAATATGTGGGCCTTGAGGATGTGGTGTCCCAGTTCCATGGTCTGCTGCCGGTTCAGTTTGCCCTCCTGTCTGGAGAACATGAAGGCCAGGAGGGCGTGGCCACTCCTGCGAACACGTACGCACAGAAACGCCCTTCATTTCTGCATTTTTACTTGATGTGGCTACAATTTCTGCATTTTTGCACAGGCCTATCACCCCCTGGGGAAGGAATAAAGCGTTCTGTTCTATTCTGTTAACCAGCTCCAGGTGAATGGGGTGCGTTCTCTGGGCTCACCTGGGCTCACACAGGAAGTCGGTGCTCTCTCCGTCTGCTCTCCACACCAGCCACTCTCTGAAGGAGGGATGACACAGCATCCGCGTGCCGTCCCTGCGGCGGACCTGCAGATGCAGAAGAGCTCTTCAAGTTTAAAGTCTCCTTTACTTGGCAAGACACAGAGAGACAGTAAGTCTTTTAAATAAAAAAAAAAACTACACATTCGTCCATTTCACAGCCCAAACGAAAGCCTGAATCGGTGTGTTCTCTTCCATGCACTCGCCCCAGGAGTCCTACCATGAATCCGGCCAGGCTGTCTAATCTCTGCTGGAAGTCCTTCCACTCCAGCTCCCCCCTCACGCAGCCTGCGTTCAGCGCCCTGAACATTTGCTCGTCAGTCAGCGGGTGCAGCGAAGCCAGCGCCACGTTTAGCACCGGGAGAATCCGTTCAAAGAGCTCTTTATCCGGGAAGCTCACGCGACACATCAGCAGGTACACCTGTCAGAGATGCAGAGGTTGGCGGGCGTTGGTGGGGAGGATGCCGTCACGCTGCGACGGCTTCATATCTGCCTCCAACCACTTGTTACTTCTGTGCAGTTCATCTGCACATTTAGCTGCACACACACACACTCTCTTTTTCTGTGGATGCGACCGGCATGGACAGTCTTTGTTTGTTCCTAGACATGACCATAGTATTGCCACTTTAACATAAATATTAAATGGATCTTGATGCTGAAAAAAACTGCAGTCTGCATCCCCATTGGACTGAATACGGTGGGGCTGTCGATGTGTTGATCTTTAAAGTGCAAATCATGTGTCCTGGTGTCATCTCTTGGAAAACGTTCTATTTTGCAACTTTAACAAAAAAAAAAAAAAAAATCATCCTTTCAGTCTTTTAAATCTTGCATTAATTTGAATCACATGCTAAGTGCACCTTCTCTCCTCTGTCGAGGAGCTACACGGCCCAACAATGGCGGCTTCCTGTAGACGCTGATCGCTCCGTCCTTGGGCGCAACCATCTCGCTCAGGATGATTGACAAGTGTTAGACCGGGAGCCTGATCAGAGACAGAAGACGACGGGGGCGGGTCCAAAAATACACTCAAGGTAAGATGTGTCTATTATTGCTGTGTGAATGTGATCACTCCACAGATGGTGGTTTGCAAATATGCTTTTTGTGAGCTGAAGCATAACATGCTCCAACTTTAAGTGCAATCACGGAGGTTTTAAATATTAATAGACAACATTCAGCTTTTTCAACCTCATTTAAATTCACCAGATCTGTGTTTTTATCTGGTTCAGCATTAAAAAACCTGCGCACACGCATATCTGCCTGATTTTTCTCATCAAGATCCGTGAATGTTTCTCTGGGAAATCAACAAAATGTAGAAGAAGTTAAAAAAAAAAAAGACTAGTAAAAGAATAGCCCTCCACAAAACGTCATGAATGCAGAGGAATACAATTTGCTCGCTGGAAATCAGTGCTACATTTCCTGACCTCTGACAGGGAGACGGGCACCACCAGGTAGTTTCCTCCTTTCAGAGCCAGGTGGCCTTTGTGAAACAGGTCCAGGGTCAGCTGAAGGTAGAGGATGGAGCCGTGGCTGCGTGTTGACAGGTGGCTGCTGAACTTGCTGAGGATCAGTGGGTCGGGGGCGGAGCCCGTTGGCGTGGTGACGTTGGAGGCGACCTGGGTGCTGCTGCTGACCCGGTGATGGATGTAGTCGCTGAGGTCGGCGCCCAGGTCGCTGCTGTCGGGCAGGATGTCCAGAGAGATGCCAGAGAAGGGAAGCAGGGTGGTGATTTCCTGCAGAAGAAGCACAGATCAGAGGAGCGGACAGCTCTCGGAAGGCTATGCACAGATCAGGGCCTCTTTATGCCCTTATCCAAAATAGTGAAAGGCGGATTTTAAATCTAGAGCCACACCAAAAGGAAGGGTCCATGTCAAGTTACACAAGTTGTTTTTGTGTAATCCTGCAGACAAACATGCAAGGGGGGGGGTATGAAACTGACTCACAGGCATGACCAGCGTCCACAGAATTATAGGTGGCGTGTCTTTGGTGCATTTGCAAAGCAGCCGAATCAGGAGCGGCTCCTCAGATGCTGCTCCCTCTGACTCACAGAGCCATGGGACACAGTACAGTAACTGGTGTGACAGTGACTCAAGCTCCAGCATTGCTCACAGGCATCTCTCAGATTCGCATTTCAGCTGCTGCTCTCATGCTCATCCTCTGCTGCTCGACACCGGCCAGCACCGGCCATGACGGTGACATGACATGACGTGTCGGTTTAACGACACGTGCGTCCACGGCGCTCCTCTGCGACCTTTCACGAGTTAGGACTTCCTGTGGAAAAGGCTGGGACAGGAAATAACAGCTGGACTCTTCCCGTCTTTACATATTCAACGTTTGCTTCAAAATGCATCATGGGAAAAAATGACCCCAAATGTGTTTCGTGTGTTCTCAAACTCTAATCCAATTATATAACTGGCTGGCTGGCTGGCTGGCTGGCTGCCTGGCTCCCCGTCAAGCTCCAGACTCCCCAGCAGACTCTCTGTAGTATTACCATCCATTCAGGGAGTAATCCACGCAGCATTTGGAGACTTGGCTTGGGCGCTGGACAGATGCGTCTGCTGGTTGGCGGGATTACGACCGGATTGAGAAAATACATCAGACCGGAGAGCTCAGCGGCGCCGACTGCCACATTGTCTATATACAGTACCACCACGGTGAGAACCAGACAGAGGGGGAGCGGAGCTGAGAGGGAAGAAGGTGCAGGCGCTGGAATAAATCTGGGATTTAGATGACGAGCGGGAGGCTGCGATAAGAAAGGCCAGTCAGTCAAAATTGAATTTCCTCACTTTCCTCACCTGTATCTCATCGATGACACGGCTCTAATGTAATTAACTTGTACACCGGTCACCTGGTATAGCTTTAGCTGGCAGCTCCGAGGGCAATGATAATAAGAGCTGTGCAGAGAGGAATAAACCAGTCCTGCAGTAATTCACTCCTCTGATATCTAACCACCATCACTGAACCAGGTATTGATCCAGATTCCAGAGCACAAATTCAGTCATTTGTAGGTAATCAAATGAAGTTCCACAAAAATAAACAGACCCCCCCCCCACACACACACACACTCTTATTATTGTGCATACAAATCAATTTACCAGAAGTGTAATGCATTGCTGAGCACTGGAGATTCAAACATTAAAGCAGTTGCCATAGCAATCTGCTCTCCGTCACTAGTGTGTGGATGAGAATATAAATTGCTTTGGAATACATTTAAATTGAATGCGGTTTTTATATTCATTACTCTTATTGTGGAATATGTGGTTTGCTGCAGTCTCATGTAACCCTTAACACAACAACAATACTACTACTAGTAGTACCAGTATTACTCCTACTGTTAATATTACATTTTTTAATAATGATTATGTGTTGTACTACGCCCCAAAAAAGAATTAGGTCAATTATGACTCTTCTTATTGATTTATAAACCAGAAAGGATTCACATCTCGAACATTTTTGCCAGACACAGACACTCTATATTCACGTCTCACGCACCACGAGGCCTGTCCGGACTGTGACCACCAGTTTGAGCCAGTGTGGAAACTTGGAGATGATTTTGGTAATGAACGTGGCGATGGTGTCCCCGTAGTCTGGTTTGTGGAATTCTGCCTCATTAAGGCTGTCGACCAATATGATGTAGTCGTCCTCGGGCAGCCTCCGCTCTGGGTGAATTTAAGAGAACACAGGGCTTGAAACATGTTAAAACATGTTAAAACTGCTTTGTCACATTAAAGAACAGAACATAGAAAGTGGAAAATACTGCAGTAACTCAGTCACTGGTGTGTGGTTTCCAGCATAGGATACATCCAGAAAGACATCAGCTGTTGATATTGATCATGTTCTGCTGAAAGCAGCCAGAGGCCAGGGCTGTTTATTGGCTGGAAGCAGAGCATATCCATCATGGTTCACATTATCAGAGCTGTGAGGACTCATACACTTAGGCACAAGGGCTCTCCATTTTTTACTGACCTGCTAAATAGAGATGGAGCAGACGAGACACTCCTCCACCCAGAGTGGAGGGCCCGGCCCTAATAACTCATCAATCTAACTGACTGACTAACTTATGAGGAACTGAGCTGGTGAATGTGTCCGGAACACCCCAGAGTGTTTTGTGACCTTGGAATCCTGAGGGATGCTGATGACTCACCTTTGCAAAAACAAATAAAAAAATCACCCCACTCATCATTGCCTATGTAAATGACTCAACATCTGTTTCACACACCACACTGCTTCAAATCATTGACCTTAACGAGGGGGGCATTAACAGGCTCAGATCACAGGGTGAGGTGAGGACACAGGTTCCACCTTAAAACTGAGGCTATTTTAAACTTTAAAATCGCTTTAACTTTAAAGAGATCCCATTTATATAAAGTGTGTGTGTGCATGTTCATTACCCTTGCGCAGGCTGGCTATAGGCTCCAGGACGCCCTTTCGGAAGGCAGCGATGGGGTCTTGGACGCAGGAGCGCAGGCTGAGTGTGTTTTGCAGATGCGGCTCTTGGACCAGCAGCTCCCTGTATGGGCTGAGCTGCGGCGCTCTGGACAGCAGGGCGGCCACGCTGTGCACAAATTCTGGCACCAGGCAGGTGTAGGTGTTGTCCGCCTGACAGAAGTGGTATGCGACCACCTGGTGGGAGGAAGGCGCAGGTTAGAAACCGATAAGATGGGATCGCAGAGCTACGTTAGCATATTCAGGTCTAAATAAATGGAACTGTTAATGGTCCAGATAGAAATGCAGGCTTCAAATCAGATCATGAGGTAAAAACACCCCATGCAGTAAATCTGCTGCGACTTGAGAATAAAGAATTTGGGGTTCACTCTCAATTTTTATTTCGGCCCATGTCACATCCACTAACATAGAGGAGGTGGGATCTGTGAGCGAGAAGAACAATTCAGATGCTGCTGGTGTCGCTTTCAGAGCCCATTTATGTGTTTGTGTCTCAAGAAGAGAATGAGAAAAACAATCTCTTCGCTAAAATCAATAAATCTAAAAAACAGGGAGGGTTAGAATAAAGCGACGCTAAGATGTGCTGTGAACACTCAGAAGTGACTGAGTCATAACTCAGTCTTCAGTCGTTCTGCATATTACTGCAGAGCACCTCCTAAACAGTGCGCTTTATTCAGGCGACCATCTGAATGATAAACAAACAGGGCTGAGAAATCCCACAGTCCACAAATGGTGGCACGACATTTGCAATAAAGGAGCCAAGCTGAACAAAGGCACCAAATACGAAACCACTGAGATGAATGGGGACGGTCTGGGGGATTAATAGCAGTAATCTGCCCTTTGTTAATGCATTTCTGTAGCAAAATACACATATTTAATCGTATTCACTCTTGGGTTAACAGATCATCAGAGGTCCATACACACTGTACAATGGCATTATCAGTGATTTTACTTTTGAGCAAACACCCTCACCATCACAAGCAGTCCGACCAGTTCCCATGGAAACTCTTATTGAGGCCAAGTTAGTAAATTTAGAAGCTTCCATGTCATCTGTGTGATGCAATCAGCAGCATGTACTACATGTGCCGAAACCAGAGGAAGAACCACCTGCCATCAATATCAATCTACACCCCCCCCCCCCCCCCCCCCCCCCCCCCCCCCCTTTCATGATGCTCGATACCCCCCCCGCCCCCCCCCCGCCCCCCCGCTGCGCCTTTCATGATGCTCGAGTGCTCTCTCAGATATGATGAGGGAAGGAGAAGAATAAAGAGAAATGCAGGACAATAAAAACAGCCATGAGGAGAAGCTGAGTCTGGATCCTCCTCTAATGTCATTATACCGTCCTCACGTCGGTTCGGTGGGTCGCTCTGCTCAGCAACAGGGACAGAGAATTATGTGTTTAAAGGGACAGTGGGGCCCATTCACAGAACGTTATTACCAACAACTTTGCACTTATGTCCCACTTATGAAGATTTTTTATAAAGATTGTGGCTTTTATGATTTTTTTCTTATCTAGGATTTGTTCTTCGCTCAGAAGAAAATCTACGAACACTCAGGAGCACTGTCACGCACGTTTCAGTGCTGGCATGTGTTGTCTCCTTTTATGCAGTTTACAGTGATATTTCTGTCACATTTATTTATTTATTCATTTCATTTTTTGGTAATTTACAGAGAATTTTTAATTTGTACATTTTGCAATGTTTTTTTTCATGCATCCCTTTTCAGATGGAACCTTTTCTTTTTTCACCTCCTCAGTTGTGCATCCCTCTCTATCCATTGCATTTGTCACAGCCTCCCATGCTTGTTTTTTGCTTGTAGTCTGCACTAATACGACTGAATACAATTTATTTCTTGCAGCCGTATCTCGACCTCTGAACTAGTAACTTTTTTTTCCCCCTCTTTTTTTCCTATTGACATTGGTGTCTGCACATGACCCTGCAGTCTCTTTTAAGGACCCTTTTATGTGCATTAATGGGCGGTTACCGATGGTAATCCTATGTTAATTGGACTAGCTGTCAACTTCCGAGGAGATGGCATTCATCAATTTAAGAACACACTGTGAATGAGGCCCAGTGATCTTTTAAAGGTGACAACATCTGTCCACCAGCACCTCAGTAATAGCTTCCTAACATCTGGTCGTAAAAACATGTTTCTCTTGGTGTTTCTAGGCAGATGTTCTTCAATATTACCTGAATGTCCTCTGCCTGTGTACCTGTTCAGAACCAAGAATCAGATCCAAACTGATACATTTTGAACTGGGTGGATCCAGGAGTCCTTTTCTCTTCTACTCCCACCACTTTTCATCCAGTTTAAAGGGAGGCAGACTTAATGGGATGACGACTGAGCTCTGGAGGCTATGTGTTTGTTTCCAGTCATTAAGCTAAGACAAGTGAACCGTCTCCTGGCTTCTGCTTCCTGTTTAGTGTACAGCCATGAACGTGGTACTCATGGCCTCATGTCATCTCACCAGAGGAGGTGCAGCAGGGGGTATTGTGTGATTATGACTCCTCTCAAGTAGAGAAATACAAACGTGTGTGTATTGAGGTACCTTGGCAGCGATGCTTCTGACAGCCTCCTTTCTGTGCGCCGCGCTGTCGCTCGCTGCTGCAGCAGCGCTCACATTGGGCTGGGATTCCGCTGGCTGTTTGGAGCCCGCTTTGCCCGACTTATCCCCGCCTGCACGGAGCACAAAGCAACAACAACAAACCCTGAGCTGCCATTTACACTCGTTAGACGAGGCCTCGGGTGTAAAGCGGGCCACGAAGAAACACAATTAAACTGCTGCAATTAATTAGAACATCTGTAAGCAAGACTGGAAATGATGGCACTAAGCAAAATCCACAGTGGGAAGTAGCAGGAGTGTTTGTTTCATGGGGCGTGAAGTGATCATTCTGGATTCCACACGTCCTCTATAGCCTCTGGTAAATTTAAAACATCCATAAATAACACACAGGGGAAACTATCTGTTTCAAAGTTCTGCACTGTTTAATCTCCTAAAGTATGTTTGTTTGCAATGTAGAGAAAATATTAATTATATGGTTATTGTTATTTTTACAGCTGCAGGTGAGCCATGTCTGTTTGAGGAACAGGAATCCTCAGCACACGTAAAGAGCTTCATCTGCTTGTGTGATAAGTTGTTTTCCTCTATTTTCTCCCGACAAAAGAACGACTCCAGGGCCATTCATGGGAAGTAAAGAACCACTGCAACTCAGCCCCCTTACACAACTGCAATCAGCAGAGAAACCTCAGGGGAGACGTTGAAAGAAGAGAGCGTGACCCAGTTACTCACTCCTTCCCAAAAAGTGGAATGTACTCCAATATCCTACGAGAATCTGACGCTAATGGTACAAAACGCAGAATCTCTGACCACACCACACGGCTGTAAACAAGCCTTACATTTAGGGGACGAGCCGGGGCTGTGGGGGATGCTGGGCCCCCCTTGCGGCGTGCGCATCCCGTGACAGCTGAGCGTCACCAGCCGCCAGATGATGGCGGTCTTGCCGGATCCTGCGTTGCCCACGATGACGGCCCCGCGTCCCTCGCAGCTGCTCGTCTTCCTCAGGACCTCCTCCAGGCGCGTGAACAGCCAATCCCGTCCAACGAACGGCGTTTCCGGGGTGATGCCGGGAACTTCAAACAGCAGCGGCTTCAGCATGATGTCAGCCTGTCTGAACGCCACCAACCTCCCTGGATGGACGGATGGATGGAGAGGAAACAGTCAAAGCAACGTAAGAATGGATAGGTATGTTTGATTGAGTATTTACGTGCCGGTTCAAGGGAGGGAAATGAAGTGTTTGAGTCCATTACACACTTTTGGAACCCCCAACATTCAGATTCAAAGTGTTTATGGTCAAAGTACAAAGAACGTGTTCCCTGTGCAATGAAATTCAAAAAACAGCAGAATATGCCAGCTATATTCTGAATATGAAAAGACAAATGTGCCAAATATGAAAATGGCAAGGAAGGGGGTAGAAACAAACTCCCCTCAAAACGAGCTGAGTCTGATTTAAATAGCGGGGCTTCTGGATGCTAGCATGGCACCACAGATCACCGCCTAAAACTGCACTTCACTAGGCGAGAAGGTAACGTGGACATTTTTATTTTTGGGTGAGTTTCTCCCTTTAAGCCACAGAATACCTTTGGAGTCGTCAGTGGCGCGTCCAGCTGTGCAGTGTTTGCGAACGGAGCCCCTGTGTCCAGCGGCCCTCGGATGGTCCCCAAAACTCAGGTCCTCCAGTCGAGTGGAGCTGGTGGCTGTGAACGCAGCATTAAAATGTGTGAGCTGGAGATGTGCTAAGACACACATGCATGCCACACAAGTGCCAAATTCAATTGCTCGAGTCAACGCTTGTAACCATGGCGACGGGAGACAAACAGCTGTTGCTCTCAGTGATGAATGCCCGGTGACCTTGAGAGGAGAAGAAAGGAGAAGAAAACAACTCATCTGGTTTTCTGTAAATGTCCGGTCTGAAATGATGGCGTGTTTCATTTGATCGCGTCTCATTTGTGGCGGGGACGAGTCGTGGCGCTGCAGCTGTCAGCGACCCGACTGCACACGCTGTGCACGCGGACCAGGTGGAGCTCACGGAGGCCGATGACTAACACGAAGAACATGTTGCACAGAAGAGCCAGAAACACAAAGCGGTCAGAAGAGTTGTTTACTCCCACATTGGCCTATTTACCCACCCACTCATGTTACAGAGTTGACATGTCAGCCAGGCTTACTTTCTGCAGTCTTCAAGACATTTAGGAGAGAATTTAGATCAGACTTTAAGCTCTGAGTAGTTTCTGTGGTATCATCCGTTACACAACAGCATGTCTTTATATATAAAAAACGAAAGGCTCTTTGCACTGAAACCGCCTGTCATCAGCACTATGCAATCTTTGTATTCATAACACACTGCACATTTGTAATGTTGTTTACTCCGTGTCAGAGAGGTCCTCATTTATTTCTGAGCCTCCAGACTCAGGGGGTTTAGTAATTTACTGCATTAATCGTTATGTAGATGCAATACATTATGAATTGATAATTGGGCATAATACATGGGAGTCAAACTATCCAACCATCCATCATCCATGCTGCTTCTCCTCCTCCTCCCCCTTCCTCACGGAGGGAGGGGGAGGGGTTGGTGGAGCCAATTACAGATGTAATTGGCTGAGAAGTGGAATGCACTCTTGACACGTCAACAACACAGGAAAACAACACACCCTCACGCTCATGGTCAATCTGGAGTCTCCTGTGAATCTCAAACTAAACTGCACTTCTTGTCTTGTACCAGGAGAAAAACACCCCGGGCCGTGGATCGAACCATTATTCAAACTGAGAGGATGCTAATCACAGCAGCACCAGCCACCCACTGAAGAGAGAGAATAATACAAATGAGTTTCTGTCAGTCGGGAATACACCACATAGGAAGAGATGGAACTTTAGGTAAGTTCAATTAGTTTCAGGATTCTCTTCCTGCAGTGCTTTACATCTTACCTATATCATTTTTTTGTCATTGTTTTAGCATCACCTTCATCTAATTTAATCATCGCCAGGATTTACCAGAGAGACACTACAATTCTAAAATTAAAAAAAGTTAAAAACTAACATCAGACACTGATGCTGTTTCCCCGTACTGAATACATAATATTTCACAGGCATTTCCTCCGATCGAGGCTCCCGGCGTGAGATGTCACTACTGGTCAGCAGCTCATCTGTCTTTGGACCAGCTGGCGAGAATAAGGCGAGCAACCTTTGTTTTGTCATCTTCGCCCCATTGTTTTCTTTCTCCCAGTTAAAGAAGGGAAAACTCATCTAAGCTGTTTATAGAACCAGGCACGGAGGGAAATAACAACATTACAGTTGCTGTGGGTCTGCTGGTTGAGACTGGCTGGGGCTGTAATGAAATTGGTTTTCTGTTTCTATAGGTGTGCTTGAATGAATATTACTGGGCTGTAATACATCCGCATTCAAGTAGTAAAGCAGTAATAAGTATTGTATCAAAATATAAAAGTATTGCAGCAAAAAAAACGAAAAAAAAACTGACAGTCTGAGAGCTCTTGTTATTTCTGAAAGTTGTCACAGACAGGCACATTTCATTCATTCATTGCTTTAATATATAAAAAAAGCAATCCTGGGTAAAATCTGAAAATCTGGCATTACTGCTGCCTCTAATCCCTTCAGAGTGGGATGAAAAAAAAAAAGGCCGGAGCAAGGCACTCATCTATAAAACACCGTAGATGGGCCGGTCCATCGGAGAGAAGAAGAAAGTGCAGCCCCCGGACAGGCGACGACCTCGCGCCGCTATAATCACGTACACATACGTGATAGAGGCAGTGGGCGATAATCTCGGAGCATCTGAGGGAGCCGCGGCACAATCTCTGACCTGCTGGGGGCTTAAGGCTTTGAGGCAGCAATTATGGTCACAGTCTGGAGATGCTGGCCAGCAACATCTTTAAATTCCCTCCATCAAGACAAATCTCCAAACCATCTATGTGCCACTGTTTTCCATGCTCTGGACCTGAACTCCCTACTTCTGCTTTCTAGCACAGGGGGAGGAGCTAACTGAAAAGAATATAGCACTTAGAGGTTTTCATATTTGAAAATATCTAGGATCTGTGCATGTGAGAGTGTGGAGAACTGCTCTGGAGAACCGAAGGGGCAATGAGGGGCTCCCTGACGTAAGACACGCCAATTACACATGATGATATTAAAGGAGTAAAAAAATAAATAAATCAGGTAGCAAGCAAATTACGAAGCACCTCAAAACATAAAAAGCCTTTCAACACCTAGAGGACGGCTTTTAGGACCAGGGACATGGAGGACATTGCAGCAGCAGTCCTGGCTGAAGTGAAGGACTGAGGAATGAAAGAACCTTTGCAGTGAGAGGATGGAGAACAGTCTGCATCACAACAGTGTGAAGGAGGTGTGGAGTGGGATGAGAAAGACTGCCGGCTAAAGGCAGCCGGGCCAAATGGCTCGGAGGACCAGTGGAAACAGTTAAAACATGCTGGCACAGGGACCGCTCTGCTCTGCTCCCCCCACCGATGGCAGTCCAGCCTGATGCAACACTGTTCGCCACCACCTTCCCTTCACGCCCCCCCGCTGCCAGCCTTTCTGTTCCCTGCTGATTACTGCATCGTTGATCACCCTACAACCCCTGTTGATCCTCTGTCACTGTAAAGGTCAGCACTGCAGCCCCGGGCCAAGCCTCCCGCTTTCCTGACACGGCATGGGCCTCAGACGCTCATCTCTCAGCACCTTTGCAACCTTAAAGAACAGATCGGCGTTCAGGAAACAGCCTTGTTTGCTTCTTGGAGGAGCGAGATGAGAGGATCGGTAACAGGATAATGTTTGAAAGAAATGACGGAGGAAGCTGAATTTCAAACATTTGTTCCATCTTGTTTAGGGATAGCTATGCTAAGATAGATTTCTGCGGAACAGCCGTCAAACCTGCTATCACATGGGACCGGGATCAATAAAAAGTTGGCAACATTATAAATCCAGATGAACTGGAAGATGTCCGTTGTCCCATTGTTGAAAACAGTTCATGAACAAATCGGCCAGTCAGAGTGCTCCACCGCACAAGTCGCACCCATTTACACACACATTCGTACCGCACTGGCACGTTTGTGCTGTCACCATTCACACACCAACACACAGCATCACAAGCTGTTTGGGGTTCATTATTCTACCCCAGGTGATTTATCAGTGAGGACTGGGGGTGGCAGGGATGGAACCGCTGACCTTCTGGTTAACGCTCTCGACTCCCCGACAGGCTGCCAACAGGTTTTACAGTTTCAGCAGCATCTGGTGAAAGGCTCCATGTATTTGCTGATATATATTGACGGCATCGAACATCTTAAGCCGCTGATTTGTTCTCAGAAAACAGACAGGTTGCTCCACTGACTCCCACCATACTGTGCATTTAGCTTCTTGCCGTATTGGCTCCAGTCTCAGGCCACTAGGCGGCTGATGAAGCAGGTGACTCACACTAATGACTAATTCTTCAAACTGTCCTCGACTGCCATTTGTGGACCTGTACTTATTCGAGTGAGCTTTGAGACCATGACGCAGCCGCCATCGTTTAAATCGTGAATGAAATAACTGTTCCATTAAAACCCGAACGTGCAGTTTTCCATATGTCAACATATAAGGAATATGCTTTAGACTGCAATTAGCATATTTGGCGTTAATTATTTTTTCTCTTGATTTGCTGCTGCTGTGTCTCAGGGCCGTGTTTTCATTACATCATTCATTTTCTGAGACGGCACATTTTAAGCACTGGAGCAGATGTTTATGAGACCTCGATTCATTATGTCCTTAACCACAGTCAGTTCTTCGCCTGACATTATTGCTGCTTTAACAACTTTCAATCTGGGAATAATGAAAGTTTAATTTTGTCTCTTGTCATCTAATGCGTGCCATCGTCGTTACTCTTTTATGAATGTGGAGCAAAAAACTCCGGCGGTCGCAGCGTCGCATGGCCTCGCTTCATCTTTATTCTGAATTTCATCAAGAGTGCCTAAATGAAAGCTCCAGCTGACAGGGGGAACTGGCAGGCGTTACTGTGCAACCACTCCTTGGGGAATCTCTTCTTTTGCTCCCACCACAAATGAACTGACATCTGAGGGAAGAAAAAGAGCCTTGTGCACCAGCAAAGATCGTGACTGGAGAGGGAGGAGAGGCGGCGGCGGAGGGGGTATTTTTTTATGACAACTGGAGGCCTCTAAAGACATTTAGCTGGTACGGCTCACTGTCAGGGCTTTTTCCACCGAGCTGGTGCTAGTGCTAGTTCCAGGCTAGTGCCTATTTGGAACCGGTTCTTTCTTTTTCCACCAACAAAGAACTGGCTCCAGGTGCTAAACACCGGTGCTTAGCAGGCACCAACCACGTCAGGAGGTGGGGGGGCGGGGTTATCGTGACCATCGCGACGCGGTTGAAAACAGCTGCCGAGCGAGTCGTCTGTTATCGGAGTTTCTCATTCAACTGTAAACCTGAAATGAGTGGAAACTGAAGCAGCCGTGTCCGGCAACTCCTCTAAAAGTTAAAACGGGAGTTCAGGGACGCCCACTGATGCAATGACGTACTGACGTGGCTCCGGCTGGGCTCTGTGCTGATGGAAAACCAAACTGGTTCTGAGGAAGAACAGTATTAGAACCAACTAAGCTCTAGCACTGAACTAGCACCTGGTTGTTTTGGTGGAAAAGCCCTATGTGTGCATCCAGCTTCAGCACCGGCACATGGGCGCTGAAGCTGATGTTAGCATTCTTTCTCCGTGCAGACTGAATAACTGGGAAATGCCAAGTCAACAATCAATTCAATCAGTTTGTCATTCAGTCAATATTTATCGGTGTGTTAATTAATCACACGGGTCACAGCTGTCTCATTCATACGCTCATTAACCTACTTCATCGTCAGCGTAACGGAAGCGTATTTGACTCACTCACAAGCTCACTAATTAACACATTGTGTCTCGTTTGTATTGTATCCGAACAAAAGTGGAAGTGTGCTTTCACAGGGGGGTTTATGTGTGGGACTGTTTCTTGGCCGGGAGCGGCGGCTTCCTGGCATCTGCGCCGGTTTACTTCGTGTTAATTGATGAGCTTTGGTGGTGCAAGTGGGTGGACTTGTCAAACGATTACCCCGCTCGCACAGTAACAGGTGAAATCTCAACGCACCTGCCACAGAATTTGGCCGGGTTATCACGAGGGAGGAAGTGCTGTGCACGTGGTGCTGCGGGAGGGGCCTCTTTGGAGCCGGTGGCGTCCTGGGCTCCGTGATGTCAGTCCGAGGTAAGGCCTCATCTGGGTGGGCGCTCAGATTGTCCTTCGTCAGGCCGACGTGGCGGTCTTCACTGTTATGGCCCATTACACCGGCAGCGCCCGCCGGGCCTTCGTCCTTCGTCAGGGCCTCACTGGAGGTGCTGCGCTCCTCATTCTCAGAGGAACTTGTGATGGTTGCTGAGCGGTACAAAGAAAAAACACGGATCAGCTGATTTCCCTTTAGCAAATAATCCCACATCCTGGATAAACAATGAAACAGTGTTGTCTCCTGCCACACTCTGAAAACCCATCACTCACAGAGTTTCTGTTGTATTTGTACTTGACGCGTCCTTTGCCCCTTTTGTATTTAGCTATAAATACAACCTCTATTTACGGAAAAAAAAGTGTCCTATTTTAGGAGAATCAGAGCCATAAGCAACAAAGACAGCAGTGTCCCAGTTTTGACAGGAGGGAGCTGAAGGCTTGAGGCTGAAGTGGCACAGGCAACACAGACAAAGTAGCTGTGGGGCTGTGAGAGACAAGGACTCAAAACTAAGTTGTGCTGCATCTACCTTCCCATCAGCATGCAGCGGGGTGTGGCGCCTCACCAGTCACATCAAGGAGGTCTGATACGTGCCTCCACTTTGAGTTAATATGAACTGTTTTTCAGCTTTTAAACTTATTTCATCTAATGTTTATAGTGTTTGACCTGGACATTCACAACCGCCTCTCTCACCTATGATCCCGCTGTCCTTGCTCTCCAGGGTGGAGGTGGGGCTCTGAGTGGGGGGCCCAGGGCTGCTCTCAGGGAGGGGTCCTGAGGCAGAGCCGGGGGCGGGGCTGGGCACGGGGCTGGAGAGGGTTCCACTGGGGCTGGCGCTGGAGCCGCACTGGGGCGAGGGTAAGGGCAAAGGCTGGGGGAGATGTGGGCCTCCAGCGCTGGTGCTCAGGGTGGAGGAGGGGCTCTCTGAACAGGGGGAGGCGGTGCTGCAGGTCAGGGTGGAGCTGGGACTCCCCCCCTGAGCAGAGGTGTCACACTGGAGGTGTAGGGACAGAACCGAAGAGGATTCAACTGTTGTAGTCTTTTTTTTAAAGGCGTGGTAAACTGACAGTGTCAGTTGCCGTTAAAGTACTGTGCATGACAACGTTTGCCCGTATGCTCGCTATTTTCCCTGATTGTGACTATTTGAGTGTGATGGTAAACGAAATGATAATCCCAGTTATTTTCATCGCTGGCTGTCATTTTCCTACTTTTGCATAATGACGCCTGGTTCTGCTGAAATACGGGATCACTCGCCGCAGACTCTCGCAGTCTAGGATAAAAAATAACCTGCGCAAGCATTCTGCTGTTTGTTCCCCGCACTGGGCCAGATGTCCTCAAAGACCAGCGCGTTATGTGAAAGATTGTTCCACACAAGCCGGGGTGCATTTGAAGTATAGAAACAAACACGGCGGCGGAACAAGGCTGCTGGTTGAATTTCACATCTGATTCCAAATTATGTGCAAGGAAGTTCCAGGAAACTGTGAATCTGATGGTGGATGAAAAGCACCGTCACAGTTTGAGTTGCTCTGTAGGGAGCCATGCATTTCCTTTTTGGATTTGGCACTGTTTGTGTTCTGGAACTTTGGGTAACTGTGCGTTAAAAGTTTGACTGTAAAGTAAAACACAAAGAGAAAGCACAGATTATTTCCAAACCGTGATAATGAATCTCCACTGTGACACAACTCTTGACAAAGAGTAAAGAACCTTTAAACATTGTCTCTACAACGGAACGCAGCCTAAGATTGTGTTCACTCAGTACTGAAATCCTCAGAGGAGACTGTGCCACTTTTAATGAATGGACACATGAGGGGAGACAAAAGAAGATCTTCTTATTTATTTCTCTCCCATGTAGTTTGATCACGTACAATTCAGGTCTCCTCATTACTGATGCAATGTTTCTGCAACACAGAGACTGCAGGGAGACAAGGCAGCTCACTGTTATTCCCTTTATACCAGAGCCTCATCTATCTTAGCCAGGACAACCCACATTCCTCACATGAACCTCGCTATCTCTGTGAAGCTGACTGAATCTGGAGCTCAGGTGCTGGAATGAGGCTGAGAAAATGGGCCAAGGCTGAGCGGTGCAAAGGCTCCGAGATGGAGAGCCGTAAGCACATGCGATAACTCCAGTGCAGAAGGGTTCAGCTCGCAGGGCACTGAGTGGAGAAGTGGAGCCCCGAGGAAGCTGCAGCAACATAATTAAGAACGTTATAAAATAGATATCGATCCATTCCTCTAGGGGGGGTTCGAGCGGTCGAACCACACGCGGTATTTAACGTGGTGTTTCTAAGGATCTGAACTAAGAGATGCTTCAATGTTTAAAGGAGACATTAAGGCTGTGGTGGCTTAAAATAAAGAAGGTCATTTCATAAATCATTCATCGAACTTGTATTTGACATGACAGCTAAGGGCCGGTGAATCGATACGCTGCCTTACCTTCTGTTCCCTCCTGACCTCCATAGGAGAGCTAGCAGTGCCAGGCGTTGCTTCTCCCAATAGGAAGCATAGTCTGGTCATCAGTTCCTGGGTAGAAAGGGAGGAGCCCAGCTGGGGCTCCACGTGGAGGTCTGGGACACACACACATTCAGGACACTTGGATTAACAGGCAAATAGAAGCAGGGGGCTGGCCTCATCAAATCCAGCTCCCGCTCTCATGCATCCACAGGTCAGCGCCGCCCCAGCTGCCCCGACCATCAATGCACAGACTGTGAGTCTCCAGCCCCGGGTTGAGGCAGCAGCAGCAGCAGCAGCAAAGGGGTTGTGTGAGGTTGCGAGTTTGCCTTTGCACACGCCTGCCAGGTGCTCTCAGTGAAGGGAAGGGAAGGGAATTTCAATGAGCCTGGAGTGCCCTGCCCCGGCCTCGACGCGGCCCACGTGCCGGACTCTGTTTTGAGTCTGTGGCCTCCAACCCATGAGCAACATCCACAGCCACCCCCGCACAGTCTCACCCAGCAGAGCGATGTGTCCCCTGCGTCCTCACACCTCGTCTATGCACTGTAACATGCATATTGAGTAGGCATATAAACAGGATGACAGGACATCACAGATTACAAGAACAGCTCACTCCCCCTCACGAGGATCTTTGTGTTCAGGCATCACGTTCATTTCACTCTTGCAGGTTCTTTTTAAATTCTTTCTCCCCAACCCAACTGTGTGACCAACACAATCTGAGGGGATCGGCTATGAGAGACGCGCATGGTCACTTTTGTTTACAGTGGGTGCCCCAGCTGTAGCATTTGTCAACACCTCAAACGCTGCTGAAGACTCGGGCAGGGGGGATGGATGAGAGAGGAGGGAGAGAGGGGAGAAAACTTTGCATTTAGTCAACAGAGCGCGGAGACCCAACCTGGAGTAACATGAGGACACACTGACTGTCCAGTACTATTCATCAAACCGCCTAGCAGTTGCCATTGGAAACGGGAAGCTGAGAGATGCCTGGCAACCGCGATGGTGGATGCTTCATAAAATCTGTTTAGCCTAAGGGAAGCCTCCTGGTGAAAGACAGCAAAGAGTTGCCGGAGTTGTGGATGTTTCGTTATCATGACTTTAACCTTAACCGGAAGCTGAACGTGCAGAGAAGCAAATGCACTCTCACCGACAGGCCACAGATTGCACGGACGACCCTGTCATCACACAGCGTCACGCAGAGGAGAGGACAAACTTGAAGCCAATCATTTCAGGTGCAATTACAACAACACACGGACATTGACTCTCTGCTGGAGCTCACGATTCAGTCCCACCTCACCTCTGCCTCATTCATCCTCACTCATCCTCCCCTGGTCTGCACCTGGAATTTAAAAAAAAACAAACAAGACCTGATGCTGAACACACGCCCACACACGCTCCTGTTCTCACCTCTGTGGTCTGTCTTGCCACGGCACGAGGCAAAGACAAGAGGTTCCCTGGAAGAGCCCTCCTCATACTCAGGCTTCTTCACCCGTCCTTTGGCCACGGCGAAGAGGGAGCGGGGAGAAGGAGGGAGAGCAGGCAGGCAGGGTGGGTGGGAGGGAGGGAATGAGGGTGGAGATAGGGAGGGATGTGAGAGAGAGAGAGAGAGAGAGATTAAGCCTCCCCAGATGAGATCTGTGGTGCAGAATTTGAATTGTGTCCCAGGAGTATAAAGCAGAATGTACAGAGAGACACACACAGAAACAGTACACGCCCTGTACCGAGGGCGTTTATCTATAATACACTGACACTACAAATATGTGTGTGTGTGTGTGAGTGTGTGTGTGTGTTAGCGATGACAGGGACAGTGATGCACTTCCATTGATGTGTGTCTCAATTTATGCATCTGAGGGTTCTGGGAAGAGCGGACTCAGAAGATCGTTGGGGATGAGATGTTTGCTCTCACACTCAAGGTTATTCTGTCTGTGCGCGCGCACTGTGGATCCAAACTCTGTCTCTGTCCTGCAGCTTGATATTTAATCTGGAATGACCGTCAAAGGCAGGAATAACATGACACAGCATATTTTTACTGGCTGTAATTTTCCTCAGCGTGTTCGCTCCGTGCACCGGGAGGAAGGAGACAGAATCATACGGCACTGCTGCGTGCAGTGATGTGTAATTGCGCCTTCTGCTCAGAAAGGCTGGACTTGCTACAGGAGGCTGCCACCTAGTGCTGCGTTCAGGGGCAGGCACCGCAGGTAAGCCACAGAAACCTGTGGTTTACCATTGATTTTCAATAGTGAAGTGCACACGCAGGGGAGTCTTGGGCTGAGTTTAGTTTCGTTGAAATAATAAATCTCAAAGTGATTTAACCTTTGCCAATCAAAACATTTCTACACTCAGAGCTTTAGAGTGAGAACAATTGCATGATATTTTTTTGCAGGTCAATTTTTGTCTTGTAGATCTGTCAAAGAGGTCAGCTACATTTCTTGGTTGGTTTATATGTTTGTAAGCAGGATTATATAAAAACTACTCAGCTGATTTCCATGAACTTGTGAGAGAGTTTTTCTGTTGTGGTTGTTGTTGTTGTTGATGATATTTTATTATAATTATTCTTTCACCGCAGCCCGTGTGACGAGTGACGGCAGCAGGTTGTTAGAGACAGATGGTTTGCATCACGACTTTGTGGATTTATTTTTTCTTAATAGGACATCTAAAATCTGACCGAGCTAATTGGGGTTCCTTGCCTGAAGTTATCTCGTTCAATCATTAACTCTGACAATCTGTCACTGTTCTCGGGCCCTGAGGGTCCACGGGCCGCCAGTTCTTGTGTTTTCTGTCACATGTATGAAACAGCTGAGCGCTCAGAAGCTTCCCGTTAATCAAAGCACACCCATGAAATCATTCTACTCTTTTTTTTTTGCTGCTACTCCCCACGGTGCTCCTCTTCTTATCATTCTCTCTTATACTGAAACCTTTGTTTGCATCACTGTCTGCGTTTCACATCCACTCACCCTGGACCTTACTGCAGGATTGGGAGGGGGCCACGTCGCACTGGCGAGGGAGAAGAGGTGAGGACGGCAAAGAGATGGACGCACCCCTGGTCAGCCGCATTAGTTTTCCCGAGCTGTCGGCGTAGCTGCTGTCGTGCTCCTGGAGGCGTCGGGAACGTCCCGCGCCGCTGCCTCTCTGCAGGGTGCTGTGATTGTGCACCTCAACGCCTGCATGGAAAACCCAATGGGTGGAGAGGAGCTGGTGTTGAGGTCAAGGAGGCATTATTTAAAAGATGGTTCGACGGAACTGTGGCTGAACAGCAGCTTTAGCATGTGTCTCACAGAAGGCAGAGCAATCTTGTCTTGTCTTGAACAAAGTGATGGAAATTTGGCAATGGCAGAACATCAGATTCATTAACGGAGCTGCACCTGAACTTTCATTTGATATTTCTCCTTCTGTATTTTATCTCTCCTTTTATTCCAGAAATCTCCCATCCCAAGGTGATTAGAGAGACCTACAGCCACTTGTTTACCAGAACATGAATTCTATTCATATATCACCAGGTTTTATTTCATTCTAATATTTATCATATTTAGTGAGTAATTATATCCACAATATCACAGTAAAACATTTTTAGTACTAATCATGTATATCATACCTCTCAAATACCATGTGCAACATTCCTATTATTCCTATTACACTTCTGCACTTTTTTTCAGATTCACTTTTCTTTATAAATCTCATTTGTTATTCTGCTTGCACCATGAATCAGTCAGAAACAGGGACTCAGGTCACCTCACATTAATTCAGATCATATATTCACATCTCCGTGATAAACTGTTGCGTGGTTGCTATATGTGCAAAAAGACTTTTAATGATCATATCTGAAGAAGTGGCATCGCTCTGTGAATGATCAGAGCAATAGCAAAGGCAACGTAAACACATGATATCTTTTTAATGAGACTGACACAGTTCTCTTTCCCCCTCTACGTTCTAACCCAGAGCAGCGCCACATGAAATATTAATGGACAACATGGTTGCTCTAATACTGAGCTGTGCTGCTCGTGCTCGTCTGTCTCACAGTGCGAAATCAAACACACTGGAGATTCAAACTCACATTGGACAGGACGATGGTCCAGTTGATGGGGGTCACGCTTGCAGAACACTCAGCTTGTTGACAGCAGAGGCAAATCACTTCATGTCAGGGAGCACAGATTGGTCTCGTTCATTCACAAATTCCTAGTGAGATCGGGTTTCGTTTTTTTTTTTTAGTAGGTCAGGATGTTTGCATGACCCACTCTAACTTTGCCTGACACACTTAAGATGTAAGCAGCGGGACACTGTGTGAAGGACGGAACACGCTGATGAATTAGGCTAATTGAAATGGCTCTACTTGTCCCACCCAAGAGAAGAGAGCCCGAATATTTCCATGAAACAATGCAAGCACCTGAGTGGGACAACATCAGACACATGTGTGCATGTGACTGATCAGGGGACAGCACATTTCCCCCTGATGCTGGTTAAAGCCAAGTGACGTCACACAGACAAAAACACAGAGACAGGATGCGCAGGCAGATCTAGTTGTTCTGTTCTCACCTGAGTGTCTCTGGCTCTTCCTTTCTCCACGTTTTCCTCCTCCCTCTCTCCTGTTTCCAAACACGGCTCTGAACATCACTGGAGCTGCTGCGTTCCTGTCTGTGGAGGGACCACAATCAACAGCAACATTACAGCAGCTCTGAGTTTGATTGACCTGATTGACATTTCATCCACATGAGGCTGTTCACAGATAAAACATGAGGACACTTTGAGGAAACTCACCAGCTCTCAGGTTTTCTACGCCGGGTTCATGTGTCCACGTTAATCCACAGGATGCTGGAGGAAAAGCTTCTGTGCAGCTCCACAGTCACAGTGAGGCACGAGGAGGCGGTGACGTGCGTCGTGCACACGCGTGTGTCCACATCTGATGTAGGTCTCTCCTCTATTAGCCTCTATATTAATTATAACCAACAAATGTCTTTTATTTTTTTGTAATAAGCTGTCATATTTATACCATGTCACTGGGGATATTTGTATAAAGCCCTAAAATTATAATCATTTACTATTTAAATGTGTTTTAAAGCCACATTCAGGATCAGCATACTGTATATTTCAACGTGGACGGTGGAGTGATCATTTTCTAAATAGGCTATGGTTTTGTAACATTGATGCAAAAAAACAATAACAGCAGCATCCTGTGATAAATTGCAAGCTCTTAAAGCACATTCACATATAAATTATATATAAGCAGGGCAGAGAATAAGTAGAGTGAATATAAAGTAGAAAAGATATGCAGTGCAAGACCCAAGGCCAGAGTGTTTGAAGGTTTGAGTCTTCAGATATTGGTCATAAAACAGATTTCAAGCAATAACACAGTTTCCTTATATTGGAAAGTAATGTGGCAGTCAACACTGTCTTTATAATGCAATGCATATAGTAATGTGCAGCAGCCAAGTCAATTATAACAATAAAGATATAAACTCATCAATTACTGTAACATAATATAATATACTATAATAACAGTAACGAGGGAGACAGAAGAATGAAACAGTGATTCATCGAAAGAGAGAAAGAAGAAGTACGAATCTGTTTAATTTAACTATTCCATAATTAATTCATCAATAATTTACTTATAATATGAATAGATCTGTGGTGTCATTTATAGCAAAAACAGCGGGAGGAGGGAGCAGGAACAATAACTGATCAATTAAATACATAGTGTATGAAACACATATTAACATTATCATATAGTTGTCTCTAAAGATAAAAAACAAAGGCGTAGATTCAAAGTTTCATGTCCATCAGGAGGAGTCAGATGTAGTTCCCTCTCCCTCCTCTGGGGGGCGAGCACGGGTCGAAGCCTATTTAAAGCAGCAGCTGTCGGCTCCCCGTTCTTTGGCTCAGCGGACGCGTGTGAGTGCGGGTGAGCGAACTCATCCAGACGTCATGAAGTCAAACATCACCATGAAGGCCATCGTCTGTCCCGACAAGTTTAATCGTAAGTGCACCACGTCAACACATTAACGCTCCGCCGTGACAGAGCGGTGACGGGAGTTTGAGCCTGGACCCGCGGACACGTGGACGTTAGCCGGGCTCGTCTCAATGAGCGTCAGAATCCGTGTTTGGACTCTGAACTTTCAGGAATATCAGCGTCACTATGTTGGCGGTTAGGGTAGCAACACGTGGAGCCGGGTGAGATTTGCAGTGAAAATTACACCTGTTGTCAGGTTGAGACACGCGAGACATTAGCTGCTAACATTAGCCGAGTCTGGGTGTGCTACATTGCTAACATGTGCCGCTTCAGGTAGCCTCGATGCTAACTGTACCAGTGCTTTTATTTATTTACATGTAAACAACATTGAAAAAAGCCAAATATATTTTTTAAATGAATGACTAGTGTACAGTCAGGAGAAAGGTTTTTAGTCAGAATATAATGACTTGAGGAAATGAGGGTTGATCAAAGAATCATGATAAATTCTCTAAGAGATTGCACAGGCATTTAAAATTGTAGCAAAAAAATTGGAGATCAGATGAGTCACTATTGCACATGGATCTCTGGAGAATAAACATCTTCTGCACCCCCCAGTGGATCAAATGTCGTTCCTTGGAGGGCTCTCTGATCCTGATGGAGGATGACGACGGTGTCTGATCTTCAGAAGAAACTCCGGATGATGCTCCTAACATCCCAACCTTCAGCTGCAGCAGTGAGAAGATGGTGGGAAGCACCTGTCTACGTCAGCTGTCTCTGAAAAGGTATTTGAAGTTGCTGAATGTGTTTTTGTGGATATGCATGAGATGTTGTAACTGAGCCTTTTCTCAAGGTGCATCTTTGACAGCCTGGGCTCTCTGACGTGAGAACTCCTGGGTTTGAGTATTTCAGATGCAATATTAAACATCCCTGCGCTTTCTGCTCGCCTCTTTCCATGGCGCCTCGGATTGAAGAGGGGAGGATAAATCCTGAGCACGAGTCTGTGATATTGTTAGTCAGTCGGTGGAACTGAATGTAAAACTACCTCTCCATTTTCAACTGCTGATTCTCAGACTGAATGTTTTGTTTTTTAAGACTGGGGTGATGATTCACTTGGAAAGGCCAACACTGAACAGAGGAGGAGGACTGCGTCACCGTCTGTCTACTACATACCACCCTGCCTTGAGATCTCATCTACACCACAGCAACCAACATCCTCTGGACACTGTGAGCATGGGGATCCATTCACCCCCAGTCTTTCACACATTGGCTCAGATGAATGAGTCATGTGACAATTTGTCACATGATGAGAGGAGTGGTCTACACCTCACCACATGTGTTAATGGCCCACTCATGTGACTTATAGTCGCATAACGAGGGGAATGACCGATACTCACAGCTCCACCCACATCCAGAGATATATCTTCTGGTTTTCCCAGCCTAAACCAGAACTGAAGAAGTCCTTCGGATGAAGGACGAAACGTCTTCAACAAAGAAAGAAGTCCAGTTGCCTCGACTAAATGATCACCTGATTGATACTGGGGTGATGAACCAGATGAGCTGTTGCAGCCTGAAGCAGTGATAGTTTACAGGTGAGTCCCACTCTTTAATAATTTGAGTAGCTTTTGCATCTACTGATAGACCTGGAGCAAGTTTCATTGGCTTCTTGGTTTGCATAGAGATGCTAAACTGAATTCCTTGTGCTTCCTGACTGCTACACTCCATGGCAGCACAGATTGAATTGAGGAATACATTTGAGGTTATTGGACATTGTCCACTTTTTTTTTTTACAGCCATCACTCGTGTGTCATTGAAGCCGAGGCACATGCTTGCTGCAGAAGCACCTTGTGCTGTATCTGATCTGGTTTTAATTCTTTCAGGTGGAACGCTGGGCCTCTGGAAATTGGATCAGTAGAACATCCTCAAACTGAATGTTAATCTTTGTCATTGTCTTCATCTGACACTGTCTTACACATGATGCATTAGTGCAGTGTATGTGTTCAGTAATAAAAATGATTCCACTCAGTCTCTCTCTGCATTTGATATTTACTTTTTTCATATTGATCTTAGGGATTCTGAAAAGATATCTGTGGTTGCAGCACTAAATATTTCAGCTGCTCTCTCTGGTTTAATGGAGCTAAAAAAATTAACAAGCCATTTAAACATTCAAGTGGTAAAGAGTCAATAGTGGAAAATCTGACTCATGATTAAAGCAAATTTAAAAAACCTGGAACTCTCAGGGTTCACTGGTTCTGAGCTTGACACCACCCAGAGATATTTGTATTGAAACTTTATTACACATGTCAATTAGACGTAAAACACTTTAAAATTGTACAGACAACATGATATACCACCAGGAAATATACTGGCAGCAGTCTAAAATCTTGGAAAATTAGATTACAATGGGGAAGTTTGTAAAAGATCTAGCAAAATATTGTTAACATCTTAAAATTTAGTGCATCTGCTTCATGAAGAGCTGTCCTATTCCCCTGATGGACAGAAACTAAATCAAATACCAGATGGATTTAACCTTGAGGGTCTGCTGGAGAAGAAACTCCATTAGAAGCGCACACTACATTATAAGGCATAAATTGTTTACCATTGATCCTCTGTCCTCTTACAAAGTAATAAGAGGTTACAGGAACCTCTCCTGGGGAAAAACAACTTGCACTTGACTTAATCATCCAGTGTGTTTGGAAACCTGATGTCAGGGAACGAGGAGTGAGCCCAGCCAAGACCTGATCAGGGAGGGACTTTCGATTCAGAGGCAGCACGTTGACCTTGGGAGGAGCAGATACTATTCATCCGTCTTTTCCTCGCCCTGGTAATGTCTGTACTCAGGCTTGAGCTCCCACGTGTTCTTGTGTGTTCCCTTCATGTTGTAGATGCCGATATCTCTTAAGATCTCCTTCAAGTAACTCTGACAGATGAACATGACAAAGGGTTAATGTCAACTTCGTGAAAACCAAACAATGCATTTAAATTGTGTTCCTCCATCTCTTGTTGCCCTGTTGTCTTACCACAGGCTGTTTGGTGATATCCACCAGGTCCTTGATGTTGTAGTACTGGTGCTTCTCAAAAGCAGAAAACAACATGTCCAACACCTGCTGCTTGTCTGCTCTCGCTCTCTTGCCCTCTTCCTTCTTTTTCCGATCGTACTCAAGCTGAAGAAATGAAGTTATAAACAGACCCGTGGTCAGGTAACAGTTACTAGTCATTAATAAGAAAACTTAACAGCATTTAGTCCTTACATTGTAAGCATGGTTGGCCACAGGTTTGTAGTTGCTGGTGACAGCTTTCTCCAACTGTTGGGACAGCCTGGCTGGTTTAGAGGACTCTTCTATTTGTAACCTGTTGGACAACAAGAAATGCCCTTATATGACAAACTGTTTACACACACATGTACATGATACTTCAGTGTGATACCCAGTTGTATATTTCAGTGTCACCCTGGAATGAATGAGGCACGAGGTGTTACAGTTGAACTATAAACTTGTATTTGAAATAAATTCTCACCTCTTCAGCTTCATGTAGCTCTCACTCACAGCAGGTCGGCACTCTGCCCTCTGCACCACCACTCCCTCCAAGGCGATTTTATCTGGAAAAGACGAGAGTAGATAGTAGTAGAATAGAAAAATCCAAACTTGGATTTCCCAGTGAACTTCAGTTGTTTCACTTGTACCTTGAATGGACTGTTTGTATGTGTGAGTGAACAATCAGCAACAGTCCAGTACACCCCAGAAACGAGGGTTTCCAAGTTAACGAATCACGTTAAATCAGAGCTCTTTCAGCATGAAGAAATAATAACACCTCAATTAAACCATTATGTTTTCATTCAGCACATCCAGATGATTTCAGGAGTTCAGTGAATGTCTGACAGAAGCTAGTTTAACCCAAAATCATGTCACAAATGTTTTTAATACGCTGAACAGGTGGAAGAAAGGAAATCCCCACTTCTTTAACAACTGACTATAAGGACCACTCAATCACATCCCGAGTTTTAAAGGAAGCTTAGCTCCAATGAACATTCCCAGCAGATATCTCAACAAACGTTACTGACAGTCACATCTATTGTAGCACGTAGCACTGTAATCAAGCACATTCTCGTCTCTGACCATATTTCCACCTTCCAGTGTGTTTGATTCCCAGTGGTGCAATTTTTTTTTCCCACTCTCAGGCGCTGCGGAGGACTCACCTGGACCTGCCCCCGCCCCCGAACCTGAGCTGGTGCCATCAGATCTCTCTTCTGACTGGCCTACAGGAAGGGAGGGAGGGAGGGATGGTGAACATGGAAATATAGAGGATGGAAGACGGAGGAGGGGATCGGAACAGTAAGAGCCACAACTAGGGTTTAGTCGCACACGAAAACATTTAAATCACACAGTGCCACTGCGTATGTGCAAATATACACATGAGCGCATGAGCAAAGCGAGCATGCCCTTACAACAAGCCAGCGCAGACACCCTGTCCCACCACATCCACAGCAGGGCTGCACAATTACCAAGCGTATTGTTTGAATCAAGAGTAAAACACTGTATGTTTGCAATGCATTTCTTCAGTGTTAAGTTAAATAGTGAACAGTAATCTCCTCTCATCTCCATTAAAAATTCATTTCTAGTTGTATTGATGAAGATGAGTCATTTCAACTGTGCAGCCCTAAAGAGCTGAAAGCATACACACTCGCACTTGAACTGTATGTGATGGCGTCCCAATGTAAGCATGAAAGCACAAGCTCACCAGCACCCACAGCGACAACATGTCTTAATGACTTTCAGGAGGCAGACACGGCTGGTGGAACTCAAACCAAACCAAAGACACCCATGCACAAATTAAATCATCACCACACTGGGAATGATTTGTGTTGATATTGATCTAGTCTATGTTAAATCAGTTCTAAATCAAGCCAGTCGATCCAAAATAGATTCCGGATCGTCAAACCACAACAAAAGACTGACGAGTGATTAAAAACAAACTCAAATACACACAGACAGAGACATGAACACATTTCAACAGAACAGATACCCACTATGTTTTATTGAGCCTGTGTATTCTCCATTACGTAGACAACTTTTATACTTTGTTAGGATCACTTCACAACAGTGTTCCGGCAATAACAAAACTTAGACAAGCAGGGCAGACGGGGAAGGACTGTGCATAAAAAACAGCAAGCTTGCAAACAGCAGCGGGATAGACGCCTCCACTACCTGACAACACAGAACTTACCTCTGGGCTCTAGAACAAAGTGGTCATTAATATAACACAGATGTACGCCTGGCTTCCTCTTGTGTTGAGAGGAGGGACTCACCTGCCGGATTCTCAGAGTAGACTGCCAGCAGCTGACCTCCTACTGACTGCATGGTGAACGGGTGCTCACGGGGCACAGACGCTGTCTTGGCGTCTATTCCCTCTATCACTGTCAGCTCTTCGTTCAGAGTGAAACTCACCTGTGGAGAAGCAGCAACACTGTTTGGCTTTTCAGCTAATGTTCTTACTTCTGATCTTTCACCCTACAGCTGTACAACATGCCATGATATTAATGGTGTTTCTTAACACACTTCAACATGGGTGAATTGCACTTCTTTGAAATACCTCTGCTTTTCCTTGGTTTCCTTTCCTAGGAGAGAAAAATCGGAAGAACAGTAAGATTTAATCAATCAATAACACTACAACAGATGTGCCCTGCACTCAGGCGAATCATTTTTCTATTTTCTCACACTGACTGTTCCACAGATGCTCAAGTGTGCCACATACTTGCAGATACGTAGTTTCCCGACTTCGCCTCTGCCAGACGCTTTTGCCCATTGCTGAGAAAGGTATTTGGGCACCTGGGTAAATAAAGATGAGTTGATTTTATTAGAGGCACTTTCACAACTTGAGATTTAATCTGGGGATGCATCAATTAGTTATTTTCTTTAAAATATTTAAGCCTCATTGTTGGCCTCATATTAAACTAGTTGGAATACTTTGTTAAACCTTATAATTCATTATTTTAACCGTTATTTCAATTCACTTGTGGACCTCGGTGTAAACGTTTCTGCGTCCCACAGCAAAACCCTTAATCTTGAGGAAAACAAACACAGGAGCTGAGTTTGTCGCCATAATGAAAGCATGGCTAAGTTGTCTTTTCCTTCGGGGTTCTAAACAATCACTGGACCCCCGTTAGAACGAGGACGGAGGCATCGGTGCAACTTCACGAGTATTCATCACTAATCCCACTGAGCCACTCGTTAGTTAGCCACAGCGCTCGTAGCAGCATGCTAAGCTACATGCTAGCTTTAGCTTTACAACGGATCCTATATTTCGATGTGATAATTAATTATATGAAAATAAAGAAACACACACCTTCACAAGCCACACCCCCGTGTTCTGTTTGGCGCCCGTTAAATCCACTTCTCCCTTTTCTGACATGGTTTAAACGGACACGTTTGAGAGCTAATCAACACAGCAACTGAATAGTTGCATTACCGCCACCTACCGGACAGATGTTGATGTTGGTTTAATTGGCGGCTGCATTGCCGCCACCTATCGGACTTTGTTGCTTAGATGTTTAGTTAAAACATCTAAGCAACAAAGATGATTTAAACATATTAACACCGAACCGAGAAGGAACAAATTATGCCCTGCGAACAGCAAAGACAAACTAGAATGAAGTCGGTGGCGGCAATGCAACTACGGACAGGATGCCAGCCGCCAATCACCAACTTCCTGTTTTAATGTGACAGCCCCTCAAGACGCTCCGTGTTTACGTCCGGTGTGGAAGGTGAACTCTCTCCATACATCCATGGTTCCTCTGCTGCAGCTCCATTCTTGAGATTAGGAATTAACGGAGCTACGTAGAATACGTTGCATAAATACTTCGTCTGATAAATTAATCGGTCCAGCTCTGCCTCCGATGTTCGGGAGACACAGCGACGCAGACTGGGACAGTGAAATGCGTGCGACTATGAAGCCACCACCAGCTCGCCTCAGATGTTGTGTCGGTCACTTTACTTTCAGTCTGGGAGACTTTCCTGCGGTGTTCAGCTGTTTTGCTCCCCGAATTGTTCAGTCGCGTCCCACAGCAAAACCCTCAATCTTGAGGAAAACAAACACAGGAGCTGAGTTTGTCTCCATAATGAAAGCGTGGCTAAGTCTTTTCCTTCGGGGTTCTAAACAATCACTGGACTCCCGTTAGAACGAGGACGGAGGCATCGGTGCAACTTCACGAGTATTCATCACTAATCCCACTGAGCCACTCGTTATCCTGAGTTAGCCACAGCGCTCGTAGTAGCATGCTAAGCTACATGCTAGCTTTAGCTTTACAACGGATCCTATATTTCGATATGATAATTAATTATATGAAAATAAAGAAACACACACCTTCACAAGCCACACCCCCGTGTTCTGTTTGGCGCCCGTTAAATCCACTTCTCCCTTTTCTGACATGGTTTAAACGGACACGTTTGAGAGCTAATCAACACAGCAACACACGCATGTGTACAATGTACTACGGCAGCTCTGAAGGGACAAACGGCTTCACTCTTATAGCTCCCAACTCTATAAATAAAAACTCTCAACTCATCAACAGTCTTACTTTTACAACTACAACTGCTGCATAGGTGTGAAATAAATATTTAAGATTTAATTGATATAAATCATAGAGAACATGGGGTTAAAAGGTTTTACATGTAAACAAATAAATCACTTAGTTTTCTACCTTTCAAGCAGGACGCCTGAGAGAAATCAGGTTTGAAAAAGTAAGTTTTTTACAGCAGCAAACAATGTGTGATAGGGTAACATGAATTGTAATATAATGTTTTATATTATGAACAATGGTGCTGATTCAATTCAAATAAAGAAGCCCTTTCCCCCCTTAATTTTATTTTATTTTTTATTATTATTACCTAGAAGTCAAGAAAGTGTGATATGGTGTGGCTTGATTGAGATGAGGGGGAATGTTCAACTTTTTCATGAAAATCATTTAATTGAACAGATTACTGATTCCAAATCTTAAAAGATTACCTGATTTCACTGGATATCAATATAAAGAAAATGCACATCTTTAATATTCATATAATTTGACCTAAAACAGTGTCTCCAAAGCCATTTTCTAGTCCAGTCCAAGTCACATAGTCTGTTTAATAAAGTGACCTCACATACCAACAAGAGATGAAATCCTTTCAGACCTGCATCTGTAGAAACAGGTAAAAAAGGTCTGTGTGAAAATGTCCCCAGTTCGATTGTGGCTGCAGGTGTGCACATTTAAACGCAGCGCATTCTTGACTGTTACAGGAACATCCGGTCCTTGCTGTGGGAGAAACGCGTGTTAAGCTCCTGAGATTTCTTCAGCAGCCGCTGCTTTTGGGCCTCGTCGAAGCGATTCACCTGCAGGTCCTCGTCCCGATCGAACGGCCTCCTCTCTGCTGGCTTGTTGGCCTTCTCCTTGGCTTTTTCCTTCAGCTTCTTTGAGTGCAAAGTCATGAGAGACTCAGCTCGCTTAGACTCCTGAAAGTAGGAAGTGTAATGAATGACTCATTACATATAGAGAGGTTTAGGAAAAAGGAATAATAGGTAAAGGCACTTACATTATACTTTGACACTGTCTCTGCCATTTCTAAATCCTTCCGGGGGAGTTGTGGGACACTGCTTTTTTCCTCTTCCTCACCCTTCTGCTTTTTCTCGAGGCGTTCCTATCAGGCAAGAACAGTCCAATGAGAGTAAAGTAAGGCTCCAAGATGCTTCGTGACAATGACAGATAAGTTGTTTTACCCTGGCCTTGCGCTCCCTGTCTGCTGGTGTATCTGTCCACATGGAGCGATCTTTGTTCTCTGGACCTGATCTCTTCTTGAAAGTTCGAGCCCCTAAACCAATGTGCTGCAGCTCTGGCGGGAGCTCAGTCATCCACGATTCCCTGGAAAGTACCTCAGGAGTCTCCTGCCCACAAAAGAGGCACACAGGAATTCATTCAGACTACAGGGGAGGAAATTATAGCTCCAGACATTTTGCATAACTAATGTTTAAAATATTATATTTTATAAGGCTGAGAACAATAAACCATAGCAATTTGTACAGTATAGACATCACAAATATAATTACGGGAAGAAAATGAGGACTAACATCTTTAGTGAGCTTATCTTTCATCTTCTGGGCTCTGCGCTCAAAGTCCTGAGCCACAGAGTCCCTGATAGGCCCTTTGGACGGCATGGGTCCAATGACTTCCTCATCCTCTCCCTCGCTGCTGGAGGGCTGAGCCTGGTAGCCTGGGGGTAGGGCAGGCCCCTCACCATCTCCTCCATGTTCATCATCATCATCATCATCATCATCATCATCGTATGCTGCTCTACGGAAGCCAGGAGGCAAAGCTGGTCCCAGCACAGGCAGCCTGAGGGAACATAATGAAGTTACAGCTTCTAAAGTACTAAACTAAAGTACTTCATTTAAAATGTTTTCATTTACCTCTCTGGTGAACTCTGTTGTTTCTTGAATCCTGGTGGGAGAGCTGGTCCAAAGAAATCGTTGTCTTCTTGTGTCTTTGTTTTCCCCCTGTTCCAAAGACAAGTTTTCTTGTGTTTTTGTATTTAGTTACATTCTCTAATAAATTACAATTCTCTATAATGCATAACTGGCTGTTGTAAAATACTGTATGAATGGTGAAATCATTATTTTTGAACACTTTACAGATCGGTTTTACAATCATCTGAACATTTTTTGGGGTGGCCAGGTTGTGGAAAGAGTAGATTTATGATGACTGAATTGTACTGTCCAATATAAGCCCACTGATTGTGGTCGTGTGTGTAACATTGGACGGGTGAACTCACTGTGCGGGTCCATCTTCGGCTGAGTGTCTCGTCTTGACTCTCTTCACCGACACCTCCTTCTCGCTCTCATCCGACGAGCTGGACGGTTCCCCCCGCTTGTATCCCGGAGGCAGAGCGGGACCAGCGACTGAACAATTCGGGAAAGAAAACAGCTGAACACCGCGGGAAAGTCTCCCAGACTCAAAGTAAAGTGACCGACACAACGTGAAATCTGAGGCGAGCTGGTGGTGGCTTCATACTCACATCCATCTTCACTGTCCGAGTCTGCGTCGCTGTGTCTCCCGAACATCGGAGGCAGAGCTGGACCGATTAATTCATCAGACGACATATTTACACAACGTTGTATTTATGCAACTTATTCTAAACAATGGCGCTGCAGCAGAGGAACCATGGATGTGTGGAGAGAATTCGCCTTCCACACCGGAAGTAAACACGGAGCGAATTGAGGGGCTGTCACATTAAAACAGGAAGTTGGCGGCTGGCATCCTGTCCGTAGTTGCATTGCCGCCACCGACTTCATTCTAGTTTGTATTTGTTGTTCGCAGGGCGTCCTTTGTTCCTTACTCGGTTCGGTGTAACATCTTTGTTGCTTAGATGTTTTAACTAAACATCTAAACAACAAAGTCCGATAGGTAGTGGCAATTAAACCAACAATATCGACACCAGTCCGGTAGGTGGCGGTAGTGTGACTATACACTGGATGCCCACAGAAGAAGAAGAAGAAGTTGTCCGGAAGTGATCTGCTGTTTCGCATCATGTCGCAGTAACAGAAACATCCTGTTGTTCAGTGGATCTGAGCAGAGGAGCAGTTCTGACTGAATGTGAAGACCAACCGACATGTGTTGACAAAGACTGTTGATTTAAACATTTGAAAAAAATGGGTAAAAGGGACAAAGGGGACCGCGGTGAGTTGCTTAATGCTACTCTTTTAAAGCCTAGCTAGGCTAACTGTTAGCATATTAGCCAAGTTTTGTTTCCTTTCGCTAAAGTACACAATAATGTATTCCCATAACAAGATATATAATGATATGTGTATGATTTTTGCATTGTTATGAACTGAAAGAAGAAGTAGTACACTGATAGAAATGCATGTGCAATACATCATCTTTTTACACACACATACTAAGTGACTTAATATCAGCAAGTCTTATAATTCTGTAATTACTATACAGATGAAAAAAGTCACCAGAAATGTGTTTGTTTGTGTCTTAATATGAGAACAGTTCAAAAGGATATAGGTCTGTGTGTCACTGAGATGGCTCTAACTCTTGCAGAATCCAAAAAGTCCAAGAAGCGTTTCCACGATGAGGATGACGACGATGAAGAGGCCGGGGGCAGCGAGTCTCAGGAGGCCATACCCGCTGCCGCAGGGAAACAAGTGGACGAGTCAAGCACGAAGCTGGACGAGTATGGAGCCAAAGACTACCGAGCTCAGATGCTGCTGAAGAATGATCACTCTTCTCGGCCCCTCTGGGTGGTAAGAGGCGCTTGGATTGTTCATTTCATCATCGGATACAGTTTTTTTTATGACTTCCTGTTTTTACAATACCTTCTAAAGGACCTTTCTTGGTATTTCTCACAGATCATCTTTTCTTTTGTCCCTCCTCCAGGCCCCAGATGGCCACATCTTCCTGGAGGCTTTCTCACCGGTGTATAAGTACGCTCAGGATTTCTTGGTGGCCATCGCAGAACCAGTGTGCAGGCCGAACCACATCCACGAGTACAAGTTGACGGCCTACTCTCTGTACGCAGCTGTCAGTGTGGGGCTGCAGACCTCTGACATTGTGGAGTACCTGCAGAAACTCAGCAAGACGTCTGTACCTGATGGAATCGTGCAGTTTATCAAGGTCAGATTAAGAGAGAGCCTCAGCTGTTTTTAAAGGAAGGTTGCTGAAGAAATTGAACATTGTTTTTGATGTCATGGGCGTCATTTGTTTATCTAATTCTTGCGTTTACTCCCTCCTCGACAAAGCTCTGCACAGTGAGCTACGGCAAAGTTAAGCTGGTGCTCAAGCACAACAGGTAATGTTTCGTCAGTAACCTTCCCTTCTGTCTTTGCATCGTCCCTACTGTGGTCCTGTGACAGTGCTATCTGTGTGGCCCTCAGGTACTTTGTTGAGAGTGCCTTCCCTGATGTGATCCAGCGCCTCCTGCAGGACACTGTCATCCGCGAATGTCGTCTCCGAACTGCAGATGGCGCCGACACTGAGCTTATTACTGAAGTCATTCATAGCAAGTCAGCGGTATGCCACTCATGTCTGTTTTTATGCATTCAAACGTAAAATAAAGTCTGATTGTTTTAAAATGCAACAGAGCCATTGTCCTTGTCATACATTTAACCCTGTGCATGCATATATTTGTGTGTGTCTGACAGATCCCCAAGTTTGTTCAGGAAAAGGGAGGTACGTCCAATTCACAGCAGCCCAGTGAAGGACAAACCTCTACCCAGCAAGTCCCAGAGGACATCTTCAGCTACTATGAACAGATGGATAAAGAGGAAGAGGAGGAGGAGGAGACTCAGACAGTTTCCTTTGAGATTCGTCAGGTATATGACTGACATCACTGTGATGTCCGACTAGAAATGTGGAAGTTGTGAATCAATCAAAATTAATACATTGCCAAACAAAGATTTATGTATTCCTTGTTTGTATTTACTTATGATGGCTGAATCTGGTGTAGGAGATGATAGAAGAGCTGCAGAAGCGCTGCATTCAGCTGGAGTACCCCCTCCTGGCAGAGTACGACTTTCGCAACGATACTGTCAACCCAGACATCAACATAGACCTGAAACCCACCGCTGTGCTGCGTCCCTACCAGGAAAAGAGTCTGCGCAAGATGTTTGGAAATGGCCGCGCTCGCTCTGGGGTCATTGTGCTGCCCTGCGGTGAGACAGCTGCAGTAGTGGGAGGACAGAACATGACAAAACAGACAGGACAATATTAATCTACAGAAAGCATACTGTACTGTATTAGATGTTAAACAAAGGAATTCACTCTCCATCATTCCAACTGAAGTCCTTTTGTTTTAGCATAAATCTGTGTGTGAAATGTTTTGCCATCATTTTATTTTCCCCTTTTGCTTTGCAGGGGCTGGCAAATCTCTGGTGGGTGTGACAGCAGCGTGTACTGTGCGTAAACGCTGCCTGGTGCTGGGTAACTCGTCTGTGTCAGTGGAGCAGTGGAAAGCCCAGTTCAAGATGTGGTCCACAATTGATGACTCTCAGATCTGCCGCTTCACATCTGATGCCAAAGACAAACCCATCGGCTGCTCGGTGGCCATCAGCACTTACTCCATGCTGGGTCACACCACCAAACGCTCCTGGGAGGCCGAGAGGGTCATGGAGTGGATGCGGAGCCAGGAGTGGGGACTCATCATCTTGGATGAAGTGCACACTATCCCAGGTGAGCTGTCAGGGCAAGTGCTCTCCAGAAAAAAAGCCCCAGCAAAGTCAATCAATGCACTAACACAATCATTCCTCGCTTTTCTGTGTAGCCAAGATGTTTCGTCGTGTTCTGACCATTGTCCAGGCTCACTGCAAACTGGGGCTCACCGCCACACTGGTCAGGGAGGACGACAAGATTGTGGACCTCAACTTCCTAATCGGGCCAAAGCTGTTTGAGGCAAACTGGATGGAACTGCAGAACAATGGCTACATTGCTAAAGTCCAGTGTGCAGAAGTAAGTCATTCACCATTAAACCAAAAAAAATACACTGAGGAGACACAAACAGCAAAGTTTATGACACTGGACCATGTCTGTGCTTCAGGTTTGGTGCCCGATGTCTCCAGAGTTCTACAGGGAGTATGTGGCCATTAAGTCAAAGAAGCGCATCCTGCTTTATACCATGAACCCCAATAAGTTCCGTGCCTGTCAGTTTCTCATCCGCTTTCATGAGCGCCGCAATGACAAGATCATGGTCTTTGCCGACAATGTCTTCGCCCTGAAGGAGTACGCCATTCGCCTCAACAAGTAAGTCGTGCACAGTCGGTCATAACTTGTTTCTGTGTGTTTCCTCTTTACGCTTGTTTTCATCTCCTCTTGCCCTTGTCACCTTCAGACCATACATCTATGGCCCGACATCTCAGGGGGAGCGAATGCAGATTTTACAGAACTTCAAACACAACCCTAAGATCAACACCATTTTCATCTCCAAGGTAAAGTCATTCCCATTGATTTAACGCATGGTTAGAGAGACGACCGCGTGCCACAGTGGGCCCTCTTGTGGCCAGCAAGAGACACAGCACTATTTCCAAATGACTTTCCTCTTGACAGTGGGGTCACACAGTTGGAACATAATGATACCAGATTAAAAAAAAATATTTTGTGATTCACACATTTACCTCATTCTCTGAAATATCACATTGCTTGATATTTATGAGATGACAGGTGGTATCCTCTTTGCTCTTTGTGAGAGATCCAGACCTTGACATAAGAGACTGGACGTGGCCTTTCATTGAATCAGGAAGTGCATTCTGGCATGGTGATGACACAGATACAGTGGTGATATCGTGTTTCTTTATCTCTGCCAACAGGTCGGAGACACATCATTTGACTTGCCAGAAGCCAATGTCCTGATTCAGATCTCCTCCCATGGTGGGTCGCGCAGACAGGAGGCCCAAAGGCTTGGTAGAGTCTTACGAGCCAAGAAAGGTCAGTGTTTCTGCAACAACATAAAAAAAGCTGCTCTGACTGTTTGCCTACACACTTACATGACTGTCTTACTTGTAGGAATGGTGGCAGAGGAGTACAATGCCTACTTCTATTCGCTGGTGTCCCAGGACACGCAGGAGATGGCGTACTCCACCAAGAGGCAGAGATTCTTGGTGGACCAGGGCTACAGCTTTAAGGTGGTTCAAGTTCTTTGTGTCTCCTCTAACTTTGTGTATTAGATTGTCAGTTTTTTTTTTTTTTCATGCAACGACAATAATGTGACATCAAATTGATCTAAAATTTTTGAGAAGATCTTCACAATGGTCTGAGAGATGTTTAGAAATAGGAAACTGTTTGTGCTGTGTTCCTCTGTTTATGCGACACCCCATTGTGTACTCGTGTACAAATCCTGGTTCTAGTGCAGCGTGTTCCTCTTCTTTCACAGGTCATCACTAAGTTGGCAGGTATGGAGGAAGAAGACTTGATGTTTTCTGGCAGAGAGGAGCAACAGCAGCTGCTGCAGAAGGTCCTCGCTGCGTCAGACATGGATGCTGAGGAGGAAGTGGTGGCTGGGGAGATGGGTGGACGACCACAGGTACACTTACGTGCAATTTCTTACAGAGTTTTTTCATTTATCCTCCAAATGATATTTAATGTTTTCATCTCTCGCGGCTTCCTCACCAGTTCTCGAGGAGAACGGGCACCATGAGCTCCATGTCCGGGGCTGATGACACTGTCTACATGGAATATCAAAGCAGAGGCAGCAAAGGCCCCTCGACGCTCAAGAGCGTTCACCCGCTGTTCAAGCGCTTCAGAAAGTAGATGCACTGACTGAACCAACTGTGGGTTAACCGGATAAATCTGTGGCACAATGGCGGCTGAAGCTAATAGGCTGCGAACTGTGCTACTGTGGGAAGCTTCAGATAGTGCAGCTGGTGTAGAGAACGAGACAATGACTGAAGCAAACCAGAAACTGAACATTATCCTAAGGTGATGATGATAAACTGGATGCTGCTGCAGGGTTCAGTTGCTCTGTGGGTTTAATATGAAAGGTTCTGTTCCAGGATAAAATTGTGTATGTACCCTGTAAGGGTGTCTGCTCCTGTTGCCTCTGACTTGATATTGAAACGTGATTTTTGTTACTATTGTGTCGTGTTCCAGTGATGCAGCATCACGTATGACATTCAGCCAAGTCCCACAGCCTTGGACGTTCAGTCTACAGTACTCCAGTATCCGACCATTTTCATGCACACAACTTCTGCTCACTGGGTATTTTCTCTTTTTCCGACCATCCTCTGTAAACCCCAGAGGTTGTCTGTGAAAATCAAGTTAAATCAGCAGTATTTGAAATACTATGACTATGACATTGGGCACCAACAACCATTCTGATGCTACGTTTGTTCAACATGTGGTCTTTGCTATGTCTAGAAGCCTAAATCCACTGACCTACTGCCAAGATCCAATGGCACAGAGACTTGTCCAACTGGGGAAACGGAGGTGAAAGTTGGTTTAATTAGAAATTGTGTGAAATTACAATTAGCCACCTTTTATGCAAGGCAACAGGGACTAAATTCTCCCTGAATGTGTGTGTGTGTGGTTTGTCCAATGTGAGCATCATGGAAACTCAGGAGTTGATTCTCATTGGCTTGGTCGACATGAAAATGCTGAGGCTGATTCAAATTGACATGGTGGTGGAGATATGGGTGAGAGGTGCAGACTGGATGGGGACACAAGTAAATGTTTGATTGTGTAAGAAGTCAAATTTATACAAGAAGTCCATCAGGATTTTTTGGTAGGTTTTATAACTTTTGACTGTCTTTCATAACACGATTAATATGCAACTCTTTCCCATTTGCTTCAAGTGCCATCGACCACTGGTGCAACACTCACCTCTCGGGGTTTCAGAAATGCTCTTAAATCTCACCACTGTGTGCGTCCTCTGCCTCCTGGGGACTGCACACACTCCATCAGAACTCCATAGACATAAACCAAACAGCCGGTCATTTGCGCATGTGAAAGATGACACTGAGGGATTTTCCTTTTGTCCAACAATATGAATAATGGTAAAGATGACGTCTGAGTTTCAGGTTACAGGTAATCCCTTCTAATCACTGTCACAGACTGTGTGTGTGTGTGTGTGTGCGCGCGCGCGCGCGTGCAGGGGTGGGCTCTCCTTGATTGATTGGTGTGATATAACTGAGGCACTTGCACGTTGAGAAGAATGGACCCAGCAGCCCTCTCCCGGGGTGTGGAAACGCCCACAGCCCAATACAGAGTTATCCCTCCCTTCTCTTTGAGCCACCATCCAATCCTCGTGCAGTCCTGAGGTTGTACACGCCACTACTTTAAAGCGATGCCTCCTCAATAAAAGCCCAACTTAAATTACAGCAACACAGGGAGGAGGGAGGAGGGTCGCTTCTACACGTGCCGGGGAACATGCCTCTGCAGAACTAAACTACACGTCTTTGCGCTTTAAAAAAAAAAAAGAATCCGTAGAAGACAACGAAACGCATCGTTTTGTCCCGTTAAACCCACGAAGTGCTCCGAGAGGAACGGTCACAATGGCATTCCTGAAAAATCTTGCGAACTTCCAGGGCGAGCGTCTTAATAAGCAGCTGCTGTTCGCTTTGCGCGCTTTACACAAGTCCGCTGCCGGCGACGCGTTGGAGATCTCCGCGGCCGAGGGAGAGGCCATGGCCCGGAGCGTCGGCGCACCGGCGGGGGTCGGCAAGAGAGTGAAGACCCTGAAGGAGATGCCTGGACCCAGCACCATCTCCAACCTGGTCGAGTTCTTCTGGAGAGACGGGTTCAGCAGGATCCATGAGATCCAGGTAAGGACCGGTTTGGAGATTCATTACGTGTTTTGGGCTGTTTTCTCTCAGTGTGCCAAAACATGCCCGCCCATGCGTAAAATGGCACAGACCGTTGCGTAAAAGCGCACCAGAGGTTCAGGTTCTGTGGCTGAGTTTTCCACTCCAAGGCACGAGCTTTGGAATAATCCTCAAATAATTGTCTGTTTGTTACGAAATGTAAATGTATTGATTATTGATATCCAAATATAATCAGTGTTATTCGTTTTTAGTACCTAGTGCCGTTTTGCGTGAATATTTCTCACCACCAAATTGTAGAAAAGATTATTTCTATTCTATTTTTAATTATTATTCAATACTTTTTCTTACTCTTTCTAAATTTGAAGTGAAAACCACTCAATGTGTAAAAAAGTGTTTCTGAAAGAACATCATGGAGGTAGCAGATATATGAATGGTGGTGGATCCTGATTGAGATGATGCCATTGTTGCAGACCGGTTGGAGATCCAGTGACAGTGTTGAAATGTGCTTTGCTATCAGTCAGACTGCCTGAATCAGATTAAAGTGATTTAAAGTATTTAAGAAAGCACTTTGCAGAGTTATCACAATTTATAAAATCTGAATTTAATCTAATAACCAACATGTGTCCAGAATTACATTTTCATTTTAGAAAAATTGCATCAGACTCATAGAATGAAATGAAATCACTGCTGGATTTTCTCCCATTTCTAAAAATAATTTAGGTGATGACAATGAATAATTGTGTCCAGTAGCTAACTGGTGGTTCTGTTTCATAGATGGCCCACAAAAAGAAGTATGGAAAGATTTTCAAGTCCAGATTTGGACCTCAGCTGGTGGTCTCCATCGCAGACCGGGACCTATTGGCTCAAGTGCTCAGGGCCGAGGGCCCAGCCCCTCAAAGGGCGAACATGGAGTCATGGAAGGAGTACAGAGACATGAGGGGCAGATCCACTGGTCTTATCTCAGCGTGAGTCTCCTGCAACCTTTGACCTCTGGATGAAACAAATGACTTGGGGGTTGTCAGGGTGATCGCTTAAATTTCAAACATGTGTGGATGCATTCCTGTCAGAATATCACATATACACTTGGTAACCTGTTTTCCAGTGAGGGGGAAGAGTGGCTGAAGATGCGGGCTGTGCTCAGACAACTCATCATGCGTCCCCGGGACATAGCGGTCTTCTCTGATGACGTGAACCAAGTGGTGGACGACCTGATCAAGAGAGTGCGTTCTCTGCGCAGCTTGGAGTCCGACGGGGCAACCGTCCACAACGTGAACGACCTCTTCTTCAAATATGCCATGGAAGGTTGGTGAAGGAAGTGGAGACGGGGCAGAATGGAGTTGACTGGACAACAGTGACGCACACTGTCCTGCCCCTCTCCGTGCCTTTGTCTCGGCAGGTGTGGCAGCTATCCTGTACGAGTGTCGGCTTGGCTGTTTGGAAGAAAAGATTCCCGAGGAAACCCAAGATTACATCAGCGCACTGAACCTCATGTTCAGCTCCTTCAAGACAACCATGTATGCCGGCGCCATCCCGAAATGGCTGCGACCTCTCATCCCTAAACCATGGGTGGAATTCTGCCACTCCTGGGATGGCCTCTTCAAATTCAGTGGGTAGATCATAGCCTTTTAATATTGGACACAAGCAATATATATAAACTTGGTTAATGCAAAAATCTTTGATCCTGCTTAAAGTCATAATAAATAAATACTCTTCAGTGTGTAAAGATGTTAGATAATCATCCTGCTCAAACTTGAAAACTGGTCTGCTTCCCTTTTTTTTTTTTCCTAGAAATCGTCTGGCTTTAATAGAAAGGAATGTTGATTTGCATATAAATCTCGACTATTCTACCATGGGACTAAGGGAGTAAGGGGTCCCTCCGTTACATAATCCTTTTCCCTCTTCTCTTTCCCTTTCTTCGCTCCCCTCCCTCACATCCCCCTGCTGTCCTTCACCCTCTCTCCATTCATCCCTCCTCTATCTCCGTCCATCCGATCCCAGGCCGCATTCACATTGATAAGAGGCTCAGAGATATCGAGGCCCAGCTGGAGCGGGGAGAAGAGGTGAAGGGGGGAGTGCTCACTCACATGCTCGTCACCAGGGAGATGAATATCGAGGAGATCTACGCCAACGTAACGGAGATGCTGCTGGCCGGCGTGGACACGGTGCGTGCTGCTTTGTTTGCGCAGATGTGTTGGACGATATGCGTGTGGAAGAGTGAGGCTTCAGCAGAAGGTGGGGTGGCTGGTAGTCGCACGTGTGTGTGTGTGTGTGTGTGTGTAGCCTAGTGTTGAGTTTCAAGGGTTGGGTTTCTGGCGCCAAATCCGTGCCTGTGTAGCTGTGCCAGCGTCAGGTCAGAGCAGTGAATCGTGGGGTTGCACAGTATCCCACTGACAAACTTGTTCTCACTCATATTTAGTTTCTCATCATTTGTCTCTGTCGTTTCGATCCACACAAGGGGGCTTTGTTTTTTGTTTTTTTTTCCTTCCTTCCTAGAAGACCTCTTCGATGTGTGCGTGTGCTTATTCAAGTTTTACAAATTCTGTTTTCACCTTTTTTAATTGGGAGACGAGAAGGAGAGCACAGGAAACCATGGGGCGGGAGGGAGGGAGGGAAAGGAACCTCACACGGAGCTAACATCCTGGGTCAGATTTAGACCCACAATGTTACTTCTTCAGTGCTGGCGCCTCTGCCCGTTGGCTCATCAGTCACACCCACACGCTGTAATTTAGCAAGAGACATTGAAATTCAATTTTTTTTTTTTTCAACGTATAGGCCAAAAAACATCTGGTGACTACTAACACACCAAACCCATGAAGCATGGTGTTCACAGTGTGCCCTGCGAGCACATGTGCCTTGTTGCTGCCTAATTTGTTTTGGGTACTGTCAGGTTAATAAGAATTATGGGTGGAGAGTGTTTTGTGCTGAGCTAGGGGCCATGGGATAAAAGGGTGTGTGTGTTTTTGTTGAACTTGTTGCAACGGCCACGTCCCTATAGGGGGTCGACGTAGCTGGGCCATTACCTGACCTCTTGGTCCATTTGCCTGTACCGAGCGCACACAAGAGCTGTCAAGACACATTAGCTGGGGCCAGAGTTATAGCACAGGCTGGGCAGAGGTGAGATGAGTGCGGAGAATAATGATGCGCGTCTGACGTAGAGGGACGCTGTCATGAAAAAGCAAAAGACTGGGGAAGGGAGGGGGGGCAAAGAGAGACGGGCGTACAATGGATGTTTGGGGAGAAACAACGCGATACAGGGGGTGACGGGAACAGGCCCGATTCCCGGAGAGCCGTGTCCGGATGAGCTTTTGTCATATGATTCCTCTCAGGCTTTGTCTGAGGTGTTGCCAGCGTCTGTGCCAGCTGGAGTTGATTAGGAGCCAGTTGGGTAGATGGGGAGAGTGCGATGTCTGAGGAGGGGCAGAGGGAGGTGTAGGACGGTGGGGCATATACACGGAGAGAAGCGCTTTTTATCCTGAGTTGGTTGGCTGGGAGACACTGACCCGAGACTGACCTCTGTGGTCTATTCAGTGAAACAAGAAGGCTGCAGGTCTGATCGCCACAGATGTCATGGAACGCATGAAGGGACTAGAGGGCCACTCAGCGGAGCTCACACCTGCACCCAACTGTCCCCTTACCAGTTCAATTTCTCTAGGTCCTGATTTTTATTTCGGTTTGCATGCAATGGTATAGACTCATAAATAAATACCAGTTCCCTGAATGTGCCTAATTTTTTTTTCATCGAGATCCATTAATTTGTTTCTGCAGGAATTTATCAAATAAATTACTGGTTGTGAGACTAAATTCAATGGGTTCTACCTTCGGTGGTCCCGTTTAGAAACAGACAGACCAACTAACAGCGTGAAAGAGAGACGAGAGGAAAGATCAGTGCTGGGGTGACAAGGCATAAATTACAAGTTCATAAGGAGATTGTGTAAATGCAGGAGGGGTGTCACCCACTTTCACGTCATCATCATCATCCTCTAATGTGCCGACACCATGGAAATCTAAATGCCAGTGAAGGGTGAGTCAGGAGAAAAAAGGACGAGTTTGGACAACTGAGAGCAGTGAGATAACCGAAGTGAGTGGGCTGCGTGTTTGAAATGGAGGAAATGAAAACAGTGAGGGTGTGTCTGGTGACAGCAGAAGATGTGACTGATGCATTAAAAAGAATGACTGTTGACTCGAATGTGGCGAGAGTATTTGATTAGAGATCAACGCTCCATTGTTACGTGCGGGGCACGTGAGTGAATTTAATCAAGTCACAACTGAATGAGAGCGGATGAGCATGGGTGACGTCAGGCGCGGGATAAAGGGCTGCGATTGCAGACAGCGCAGTGGTTTTTAGTGTCTGCTCATCACGTGGAATCAGCCCCCTCTCCCTCAAAGCCCCTCGCTGTTTCAAAACACTTACGCAATGTCTCAGAAACTCTTATATCAGCTCGAAATGCAGTCAGGCTCAAATCTGTTGCAAAACGCTCTCCACAGTGATCCCACTGAAAAGCCAAGATGTCTGATTTCCTTTTTTTGCTGGCCTTGCAGACGTCCTTCACTCTTTCGTGGGCCAGCTACCTGTTGGCACGACACCCTCGTGTGCAGCAGCAAATCTTCACCGAAGTGACGTCGGCTCTGGGACCCGGAACCGTCGCAGCAGCTGAAGACATCCCCCGTCTGCCCCTCATCAGAGGCCTGGTCAAAGAGACTCTCAGGTGCTGACTGTGTTGACTGAGTTTTTAATTTAATCTATGCTGATTTAATCTATACGGGGCAATTGATGCACATTAATCTCATCTGTCTCTTTGTGTGGCTCATTCGCTTATAATTAACCTTTGCAAGAAGATCAATGTGCAATGCTGTTGAATAACCGTCTTTGTGCAACCCTCCCTGGGAGCAGGCTGTTTCCAGTTCTCCCAGGCAACGGAAGGATTACCCAGGATGACTTGGTGGTGGGTGGATACTTCATCCCCAAAGGGGTAAGACCGATAGAGGCAGAAGAGAAGGAAGACCTCTGCAGTGTGCATGTGCTGCAGAGAGTGAGCCAAAAACATTACAGTGGGACCAGCTGTAACACGATCTCACATTACTCATACATCTGTTTCTCTGTCCTGTACAGCTGCTCGTACAATAGCCCAGCTGTTTTCATTACACCACTGAAGTTTCCCCTGTTTTCTGTGCAGACTCAGTTGGCTCTGTGTCACTACTCCACATCCATGGATGAGCAGGCCTTTGCCGATGCTTTAAACTTCTGTCCGGAACGCTGGATACGGAAAGATTCCACAGATCGCGTCGACAACTTTGGCTCCATTCCTTTTGGCTACGGCATCAGGAGCTGCATCGGAAGGAGAATTGCAGAGTTAGAGATGCATCTTGCCCTCACGAGGGTATGCTATGAATCTTACACAAAGAATCCAGTATCCAACATCCAGAAATGAAGCTAAAGTTAGCTAGTTTCTAACATGGAGGAGCCATTTCTTTTAACTATATTGCAGATGGCCACCAGGGGGTGTGTCTCTTCATTTTTAAGAACCAGCAACTCATCTGCCAAAATTCCTAGTTGTGCTCCTCAAGATCTTTCTCATTCTAAATGTACACACACGATACGTCAAATTAAAGTTTTACAGCCTCACAGGGCATAACAATGTGCGACAATCTTCTGCCCTTAAACCACGATGAAACTACTAGAAAAGTTCCTTTTGATAGGGGAAACTTTTAAAAACCTGTCATATAGAGGTCGTACAGAATGACTAACATCTCTGTGTTTACGTGCAGCTCATTCAGAGGTTCCAGATCGTCGCCTCTCCTCTCTCTGCTGATGTGAAGGCGAAGACGCACGGCCTGCTCTGCCCGGCTGCTCCCATTCACCTGCAGTTCATCGACAGGGGGAACTAGACAGGTCGACTGCTTTTGAAGTGCTGATTATTGTGATTGTTGGGCCAGTGAACCTTCCACTGCTCTTACATCTTTAGAGCTCAGACTGAGGTTTTACTCAGGCAAGAAATGTGTCCCACCTCATGTTTGTTACTGAGGAGCACACAATCGTAGTACTGGACCAATAATGCAATGATGAAAAAAAAAAAAAAACTGTTTTAATATTTATAACATTTGCATTTTGTAAAAGTCACATGCAGTTTCTTTGGACTGTGACTCTTTCCATTCATTCTCTTCTAAATAGAGAATGGAAAGATGAACCGTAATCTACGGTCTTGTGTCCTTTTCTGTTGCAAAACGTGCATGTATATAATAATGTCCCCATACACCTTATGACATAAACACACTGTTTTACTATAAAGAATGAGAAAGCAAATCACTGGTTATGTTCAAGGGCAACCATGGATGTTCTGAAACTGTTTTATAAGTATGTATATAATGAGCTTTATTTTATGCTAGTGTTGTCATTGTGTTGTAAACCAAATTATTTTAGCAAGTTGTTGTTTTTTTTTTTTTTTTGTTGTTTTTTTTTAAATCTCTCCAGTGGCATTACATGATTTTAATCCAAATATACTGTAAACTTATATATTTGTAGAAAAAAGTAATGTAACTTTTTGAAATAATTTCCTCCTCTGAATGGACCACTATAAACTAAATATTATAGAGCGTGAAAATCTATATTGCTTCACACAATATATTGACATGAAATGTCTTTGGTCATGTAGGTTTTTAAATTCTGTTTGTGTGACTGAATTTTATCTGGTCAACTGTTACTGTCCATTATGGCTTTTATTGAGAGGGTTAGTGTATGTTTCAGGATAACAGACGAGTCGTTGTTGGGTTGCACCATTTTGAAGGATTATGCTGCACAGATGATAAGACTATTTATCTTTTGTTTATCTGCACCTTTTATTGTATTAAACATTGTGCTACAGACAGATGGATAGATGGATGGATATTAAATAAAATAAACTGTTTCCACAGACATACTTCATCTCATCAGGACAGTTACCTTTTGTATTTTCAAGTGTTTTTAATGTCAATGACTGGTTCTTGCTTTCTGTTTTAAACTGTGCTATGTATGCTCTTACTTGCACATATATTAATCTGAAAATGATCAAGCAGAAACAGAAACATAACGTCCATAATGGTGTAGCACTACCATTGAGAATGAATGGGAAAATGTTTAGGGCAGTTTCAAAAATAATAAAAATAAAATGTGAAATGTGATAAAATATTAAAACGATCTTCACTTTCACACACGTTTCTACCGATACAAGAGAAATATGGAGGGTCAGCATGAAACGTGTATCTGCTCCAGTAGAGTGACAAGATGTGGCTCCAGATGACAGGCCTACACGGATAGTTTTCAGTTCCAGTTGCTTGCTAACCAGTTTCCGTAGTGTAGTGGTTATCACGTTCGCCTAACACGCGAAAGGTCCCCGGTTCGAGACCGGGCGGAAACAGTGCTTTTTCCACCGGAGCCATAGCGATTGTGGACAGAAGCCTACCCTACCTGGTAGACATCGGGATACTCACCTGCAGCATGACGCACGTGTGTGTGACTCCGTCGGAGTGGATTAACGTCTTCACAGAGCATCGTCCCTGTCAGTGTCCAGTGTTTATGTTCGAGTGCACATAGCCCAGCTCGTTCTGTTAAGCTGTCTCACGATGGGCATGGGTCATTTTGATGGGAAAGTTGAAGTCAAATAATCACAGCATTGCAACCATAGACAAGAGGCCAGCCGCCAAGCAAAGCAACAACAACAAAAAAAGAATCTGGGCATAAGTTTCCGTAGTGTAGTGGTTATCACGTTCGCCTAACACGCGAAAGGTCCCCGGTTCGAGACCGGGCGGAAACAAGTTTTTTTTTTCCCCTCATGGACAGACAGAGTGGTGTGCATATGTGAATAAGGAGGTGGCGGACGTCAGCTCAGTCTCCAACAGGATTGGTTGAGTCCTGACAGACGTCACATCTTTACACTTCGATGTGTGGAGCTAGAGGCGTAAAATGAATGTTTCCGCCCGGTCTCGAACCGGGGACCTTTCGCGTGTTAGGCGAACGTGATAACCACTACACTACGGAAACTGTTCTTAGGCATGACTTTGTTAGCTCAGGCCACGTCTCATGTTACATGTTGGCGACTGTCGCGGTGCCAATGCTTCAGATAAATTACCCTGAAACTTTACACCATCGCAATGTGTGGCATTCAAATGTAGTTAAAACATCTAATGAACAAGTTGGAACAAGTTTAACTTTCTCGTGTAAAGCTGCTATCTGTTGTAAGTCATTATTTTCCTTCCCTTCAGTTTACAATCATACTACGCAGCGTAATAGACCACCGAATACCTTCCATTTGCGCTCCATGCTCCCAGTAGGACCAGTTTCCGTAGTGTAGTGGTTATCACGTTCGCCTCACACGCGAAAGGTCCCCGGTTCGAAACCGGGCGGAAACAAGTTGCCTTTTTATTTCTCTGAATAAAATGAAGGAGGAAGTCATCGAACTCTACAGCCAGATACATCGCCTTTACTGACCCCCCCCCCCAGAAACATTTCCGGTATCTGCGCCTTCGTGTGTTGCGGGTGCTGCCTCTCCTCTCCCCTCAGTGACTGAGCTGAAAGCAGCAGACGTGTATGACTTGAAAGACAAAGTCATGGTCCAACAGGCACCCTAACAAGACTGACGTGAAAACTCTGCCTGTGTGGGGCAAGCTGAGTACTGAGAGTAATTCTGTGTAATAAAGACACGCAGACAAGTTTTGTGTAGAGTTTTTAGGGTTAATTTTTTTCAGCAAGTGATGATTGATGAACAAAAAAATCTATGATATATGCAATATATGCATATACACATAGTATAAGACGAAAAATATTGATACATGTATGCATATGTGTGTAAATAGACACAATTAAAATACTATTAAATATGGTGTACTGCACAAATATCTAATCTCTCCCTCTCTCTGCCCCTCCTTCTCTCCTTCCACTGTAAACAGTGTACGCCGGTGCTCGCTCCCGCCGCCAACTTCCTGTAGTGTGCTCGCTCCCGGCGCTGTCACCGGTCCTGTGGTACCTCACGTGTTTCTCCGTATAAAAGCAGCGGCTCTCCCCCTCACCATGTCCAGTGTGTCGCCCGACAAGCGCAGGAAGATGGAGTCCGCGCTAAACCAGCTGAAGAAGCACACGGTGGTGGTGGCGGACACCGGAGACTTCCACGGTAGGACAGACACCGCGGCGCCTCTGCCTACGTTAGCCGGCTAGCATGCTAACGAACTTAATGTGAATGACCGCCGTGCCGGTTAATCTTTAGCACGGGTGGCCCCTCCTCTCAATGCTAGCTAGCCTAGCACCATGCTAGCCCACTGTGAGAGTGTAATTTTCCTTTCAACTTCAAAAACTGACAAACCTCCAAATCGGATTACTTGTTGTTTCCACTTTTAGCAGCAGTGGCTTAACCTAACCGCGTTAGCCAAAGCTCGCTAGCTGCCGTGATAGCTCCAGAGTATTATTGACATTAGCCTCCCAGCAGCCTCACGATGACTTGTGCTTTAAATTAAGCACACGCGCGCGAACCTGTGGCTTGTGCGGTGATCTAACGTGGAACAAGGTGTATTGTTGCGCGTTACTTCCTTGTTGGTCGGTATTGATGCCACAGATTTCTCAACGGGTCGCAATGAGGGATAGTTTGCAGAAACGCTGTGATGCAAACCAGAAAGTTTGCACACTCAGGATGACATGACACAACTGGTCTGTGAGTCTTCAGCCTGGAGTGACAACAAGGAAGCGGGTTGTGTTACGCACGCACACACACACACACACACACAAACAAGCAAGCAAGCCCATTACTGATTATACTACTTGAAATGATTCTATTTGCCATAGATTAATCTCTGAAATTGTTAATTATGTCTAAAGAATAGAAACAAACACATATAGATTATGGTGAATATGTCAAATTTTGTGTCACCAAACTTCCTGAAGTCAAAGAGAGAAAGAGATTTGTGTTGCTGTCATGCATGGTGAAGAAAAACAAAAGAAAAGTGACAATTGGAACCTTTCAATAGGACCCATCGGATTTCACCATCCAAGCACTAAGTTTACCAGGAAGTCATTTATCCAATCGGTTGTTGGGTCATTTACCAGCAACGTACTTATAATCATATTATTGTCCTTAACTCAAATTTATTCATGGTACAGTCGTAGAAATATGCATGATAAAGTTTTGTTTGTCAGCTGTAGTTTACTCTGTAATAATAATAACACAAACTAATGTAAATTAAGTGGAGTCCCTATTACACAAATCAAATATCACTCATCAGTGGTAAAGCATTTGTCATAAACACCCTTTGAGGAAAGAAATGAAGCCTTGGGAACAGTTAAAACAGTGATAGAGCATCTGTGTTATTTAGGATTTGCAGTCCTTTTCAAAATGTACGTTTGTCTGATTTATGTAATGCAGGTTATTCCTGAATGTTGTAATGCTGCTCAGGTTTCACTTGTTGCAAGTGTAGACGTGTTATAATCAGGCACCAACGCCTGTTTCACAAAGAACTGCAAGAGCATGGTCAACTATGCCGAAACGCGACCATCTTACATCAGTTGTGTAAGTGGTGGATATTGTTCTCTGGAACATTTGTCACAGGGGCCTGAGGAGGTCTGTCTTCTGTTTACGTCGACTAACATCACATCTAGATGAGGGTTATATTCTGGTTGGGATTTAAAACGTATTATTGATTTTTCTCAGAGGTTATAGTGAGAAGAATTTTATTTGGTCCGTCTTCTACATTAATGTTTGTTTGTTTGCTGTGATACAAATACAGCTGGCAGTTGAAATGGAGGAGCTCGTCCTCATTGACTGTGGAATCACTATTAGATTATAGAGACATTTTGAAACTACCCATTTGCCAGACCAGGCCCCGTCTTCTGGGAATAGTTTCATGAGCAGCTCTTAAACCATGCAACTAATTTCAACTGTTGTTGGCTCACCACTATTCAGTCCAAACCCTGTGTTCTCTAGAAGAACCCTTTTTTTTTTTTAGTTGGCTGAGCTGAAACAACAGGCTGCAGAACAGAGGCGGCCTTTGTTCTGTGGCTGCAGACCTTGAACACTGCCAGAACTCGCACTATCTCTCAGTCCCATGACTAGGCCCTGTCGCTCACACACATCAATCAAAATCTGAAGTTCAGTTCAGGGATACAAAAAGAGGTTGGTTTTCCAAAGTTGCTGTAGGTTATGGAAGAACTTAACTCTTTTGGTCAGTTCGTCAAACCTGATGAGTGCTGAATAATTCACAGAAAAGTATGAATGAGAATCGGAACAGGTTTTTCAGAGACAGCGTCTACACGCTAGATGACGGAATTGCTTTCCCAGAGCAGCAGTGAAATCTAGCATCAACTGAGACTTCTCTCTGCGTGACAGATCTCAGTGAGAGAGAAAGAGACAGACTTAACTCACTGGTTTACAGAATATTTACATTATCTCAGCTGTGACTGCTCTGAGAGTGATTCAAATACGTGCATTGAACATTATAATCCTGAATGTTTGTTTGTATTAACACTTGAACACTGAATGAAAACTATGCACTGGTGATCTTAATGAGAAATGCAATATATATGTGACCTCGCTGTCTTCCTACCCTGCAGCCATCGACGAGTACAAGCCTCAAGATGCCACCACAAACCCATCACTTATCCTGGCTGCTGCCAAGATGCCTGCCTACCAGCAACTGTTGGACCAGGCCATTAAATACGGCATCGCCAAAGGCGGGTAAGAGGGTGCACACGTACGAGAGCCTCTGGATCACACCAGAGATCAACCCGCCTGTAAAGAAAAGCAATAGTATCAGATTATTTTGAGAAGTTCTATTCAATTATTCACAATGCTCATTTAACTGGTTACAATGGTGGAAGGTGTAGGGAAGAACCATTACATGAATAAAGCAGGTGATTAAGACAATCATGTCATGTCAAGCACAATTATGACAATCATTAAACAAGATGTACAGTAAAGACATTTTGCAGACATGAGAACAGATAAATACCAGTGATGTGAGTGGTATGCATGTTGATAACCCTCTAGTATCATTGAGGACATTTTTGTCCAAATTAATCATTTTCACTTTTCTTTGTGTAATATCTTTGGCTGTGTTACTGTATATGTCATGATTTTTTGTAAGAAGGATTTTTTTCTAGGTATATTGTTTTTCCACTTTCAAATTTTTGAATGGGTCTTCAATACGCTCTGTACAGATTTACTACCCTTTCATGACATTCGGGGACAAAAAAAGTCCACCAACTTTAACCGCTATAAAATAATACAGATTCCTATTTTGTCCCTCTTTTTTTTGTTAAAATCTTTCAGTCAACTTCAGTCCTAACCAGAAACATTCAATTATAGTTTTTGTACAAAAAACACACAAAAATATGAGTTAATCCACACAATAACTAATGGGGGGGTGGTGGTATCAGAGTATTGGATATGTCAAAGATTAGCAACAACATTGATTTTGATATATCATTAGTGTGGAGTGGAGATTGTTGGTGTGATGGGTTATATGAAGGACTCCTGAGGCACTGCTGGGTGAATTGCTCACACCTGTTTGGACAACCATGCCCCTGTAGAGGACTCCATCTGTAGAGACGTTTATTGGGATCCATATTTAAAAGTATAAGTCCTTGTGGGTCAATGTCTGTTTCTGTGTTTGCTCAGAACCGAAGACGAGCAGGTCGCCAACACCATGGACAAGCTGTTTGTGAGTTTCGGGCTGGAGATTCTCAAGAAGGTTCCGGGCAGAGTCTCCACTGAGGTGGATGCCAGGTAGGTGCAAACAACGTGTCACAGTCGGCAAAAAAAGACGACACATTTACTTTGTCCCTGCACATGCTTTTAAAAGAAATCATAGTCGTAGACACACACGCGCACACACACACACACACACACACACACAAACAGACTGACGTTAGACCTGTCTGTCAACACTAGCTAGACTTGGTGTTCACAGACCCAGCTATTGTCATCACTCTAATGTGAAGAACACACTTAATCCAGCTGCATTTATCTGAATCTGTCGCTCATCGTTTCACACAACACTCGGTGTGTTCAAGGGCACGGGATGCGAACCACCTGATAATCTTAACACAAGGTGTGGCTGTGCAATTAAGCACATGCTGAGCCATTCGTGCACATTTTTACAATGTCTGTGTGTCTTTACACAGACACTTTAAATGCCTGTGTTACTCCCTCTGGCAGACTGTCTTTCCATAAAGATGAAATGGTTGCGAAGGCCCTGAGGCTCATCGCCCTGTATGAAGAGGCTGGTATCAGTAAGGAGCGCGTGCTCATCAAGCTGTCATCTACCTGGGAGGGGATCCAGGCGGGCAAGTGAGTCTCTGATGTGTTCACTGTGCATACATTTACATTTTATTATATTCTGAGGTGAGGTATCCACTTTTCAAGACGACTGTTGGTATGAAGTGGGTGTCGTCACAAACAGGACGTGTTTCAGTCAGAGCAATGCAGTGAGCCTACGTGATGGTTCTAGGGTGACTGTCAGTCAAACTCATTGAAAACACAAAGCTCCACTTCAAATGAATTTAATTGTGTTTCTTGGCTAACGGCAGTTATTTAAAGCCGAGATTAAATTGTCAAATTTGCAGGCTTGTAATTTAACCGGAATGGCAAGATGCATTGTCATCCGGGACCTTTACCTGACATACAGCCCCATATCATCAATGACTGTGGAAATTTGCATGTTTTCTTCTGGCAGTTGTCTTCATAAATCTCATTGGAACGGCACCAAACAAAAGTTCCAGCATCATCACCTTGCCCGATTCATCACCGAATATGACTTTTATCTAGTCATCTACAGTCCACAATTGCTTTTCCTTAGCCTATTGTAACCTTGTTTTTTCTGTTCAGGTGTCAATGATGGCTTTTGTTTAGCTTTCCTGTATTTAAATCCCATTTCCTTTAGACGTTTTCTTACTGTTCGGTCACAGATGTGGACTCCAGGTTCCTTCCATTTGTTCCTCATTTGTTTTGTTGTGCATTTTCTGTTTTCAAGACATATTGCTTTGAGTTTTCTGTCTTGACGCTGACGTCTTCCTAGGTCTACCAGTATGCTTGCCTCTAACAACCTTTCCATGTTGTTTGTACTTGGTCCAGATTTTAGACACAGCTGACTGTGAACAACCAACATCTTTTGCAACACTGCGTGATGATTTACCCTTTTTTTTTTTTTAGAAGTCTGATAATCCTCTTTTTTGTTTCAATTGACATCTCTTGTGTTGGAGCCATGATTCATGTCAGTCCACTTGGTGCAACAGCTTTCCAAGGTGTTATCACTCCTGTTTAACTCCAGACTGATGAGCAGATTTAAACTGATGCAGGTGTTAGGTGTTTTGGGAATGGAAATTTACAGGGTGATTCCATAATTTCTTTCCCCAGAATTGAGTGATTCCATAATTTTTTTTCGTTCTGTTACTGACTACCACATCTTTTTGTTTTGATTTCTTTTAGTGTTTCTTAAAGCCAGAAAGTTGCCATTTGAAATGACTTTAGTTTTGTGTCATACATACATTTCTACAAAATTAAACAACGGAATGAACATCCTCTGAGACTGGTGATTCCATAATTTTTGCCAGGGGTTGTAAGAGTCTGTCTTGTGTCTTTCTGTGCAGGGAGCTTGAGGAGCAGCACGGAGTTCACTGCAACATGACCCTGCTCTTCTCATTTGCTCAGGCCGTGGCCTGTGCAGAGGCAAATGTTACACTCATCTCACCCTTTGTTGGTCGCATCCTCGACTGGTACAAGGAGAACACGGACCGCAAGAGTTTCGAGCCGCACGAAGACCCAGGTAATCCCGCCTCTGTTTGCTGTCATTTCTAATCCAGCGTGTTCACCATGAACGTATGGATTTCTGTTCTCAGGCGTGCAGAGCGTGACCAAGATTTACAACTACTACAAGAAGTTTGGTTACAGCACTGTGGTCATGGGGGCCTCGTTCAGAAACACGGGTCAAGTCAAAGCCCTGGCCGGCTGCGACCTGCTCACCATCTCCCCTGGGCTGCTGGCAGAGCTCAGCCAGGACCACAGCGCCGTCACAGAGATGCTGAATGCTGAGAAAGGTACTGCTCTCGCCTTTGTCTGGTTGTGTTGTTGTTTCTCACGGACATCACAATGGTGAACATGGAAAAGGGAGGAGTTTGACAGTACCAAATTATCGCAGTTGGGCCAAATTCTTTGATGCTTTGTGAGATAGATAGATAGATAGAACGTAGTATTCCTCCCCCAATGGGGAAACATACTTTTACAGTAGCTCAAAGGACTAACGGCAAAAGAGACAGTTCAAGTAAAAAAAAATCTGAAATGCTATATCCATAAGAGAAGTAGTACGGTTCTTGATGGGGGGGGGGGGGGGGAAGGTATGTGCAAATTTCAGAAATTGAAAACATTGTAAAGCAGTGCATAGATTGTGACTATGATGGCATTGTAAAAACTGTCACAATGTGCAGAGGTTTTAAAATTAAAATTGTAGTGCAGTTCAAAAACAGAAATAAGGTGCAGAATTTGGAAAAGTTTAAATTGTAGTGCAGTAATTAAGTTATCAAGATACGATCAAGATAATTAGGGAATAAAAGAAACCCGGCTTCTGTGCAGGGGCTGTTCTGCAGCTTGTGTTGATGCAAACAATCAGGCACAGACACCTGTCGTTAGAATTTTGCCGTCATTTAATTATAGACACGGTAAAAGACAGACATGAAATAGTAGCTTGTTTGAAAACAACCGTCTCAGACGTTTCTGATGCAGAGGACCTGAATCTGGCGGGTTTGGCTGGTGAGGTCATCGTCACAGGGTTTTCAGCAAAGCACAAATGAATTCAGTATTTCTGCTCTGAAAGTCAAAGCACTCAAACTCAACATCCAGTTGCCCTAATGTGAAGCAGCGATTCTGTTCGACACAACTCGAGCTGTTCTAAATGACTCCAGGGTCTTTCAATCAGTGCTTGCCTCTGGGGCTCCTCAGAAATCCACCTGCCAAGTTAGACGTGGAATGAATGAGTGACTGATTTCTCAGTTAGATGAGTTGGAGTTGGCAGATGTTGGTCTTGGACAGGAACGTTTGAGCGCTGCACGTATTCCCACCGTTGACGGGTTTGTTTTTGCAGCCAAGGCCTGTGATCTAGAGAAGATCCACCTGGATGAGAAGGACTTCCGCTGGGAACACAACGAGGACCGCATGGCAGTGGAGAAACTGTCTGATGGCATCCGCAAGTTCGCTGCAGACGCCATCAAACTGGAGACCATGATCAAAGTAAGTGTGTGGGGGGAGGTGTACAGATGATTTCAAGCTGCTGGACGCTCACTGAATGTTTCCGAATCACAGGAGAAAATGCTCAGTGTGAAAAACGGCCAGTGAAGGACAGACCTAGCTGATCTCCGACCTCGGAGACAGGACATGTGTGGGATAGAAGGTCCAAAGCACCAGAACGCCTTCCCGCTTTTCACCTGACTAAACTCCAGGGACCCTCCTGGATGGACAACTCTCCTCTTAGACTGGGACCAACTCTGTTCTGACCAGACACACATGATTACTGCTAATGTTGCTGTGAAATAATCTCATATTTACTAGAAAAGACGACGCCCTAATGAGGACCGTGTGACCCTTTTGACCAGGAAGGACAATAAATGAGCTCTACAGGTCGATGAAGACCATCATTCCTCAGAATATTATATTTTGCTCTTTAAATAAATAAACGTCTTAACCTTCACAGGTGTTTTGTTCTGTTCTTTTCCTCAACCGGTTTTTAATAGCAGGAGACAGGAGCCGTTCAACAGGACGGAGTTCATGGACAATTTTTGGTATCTGTGTGCAGCTAGTGCCTCCTTCATGTACTCTGGTTGAGCCGGTTTAACCTCATTCTGCCTCAGCCCAGAATCACTATTACATCCACTTTGCTTCCTGAGTCCTGTGTCAACAGAACAGACTGACTGGAAGCTCCTGGCGTGTTGGATTGTGGACGAGAATTTGAAAACTGAGTAAGTGGTTTAAGTTAAATTGAGTATTTATCGTTTTAACTGAGGCAGTAGAAAGTAGATTTCTTTGTGGTGGTTGTGATTCGGTAAAGTCAATGCAATTTTATCAGCCGGTCTTCTTTCTAAATGATGAGTCACTGATTTAATAAGTTGATGATAATTACTGATCTCAAAATGAAACGATGATGTGCTGGGGGCAATGTAAACATGCGATTTCTCAACCTGCCATCGTGACATGGCTCAGATTGTGACTGCAGGACAGAAACGTCAGTATAAGTACATTTATTTATTTTTTCCTATTATTTATATACTGACATCCTAACATCAGGACAGCGACACGCGTGTGTACTTCAGTGGTCAGTTCACCAAAAAAAAAAAAGTTTTGTATTTCAACAATTGTACAGAATTGTACTTCAACATCCAAAAGTTTAAGCCTCTGTGCCAAGGTTTTGGTTAAAAACTTGGAATGTACGACAGTCATAAAATGTGTCAAGTCCTGTTTTGTAACTAAAATATGTCACAAGCAGGCCAGCTCTGAAACGACAGAAATTCACACCCGTTTTCTTCGCTGCACGCACTGCTTCAGCATTTTCATTTTTCAGCATTTTCCACTGTAATTAGCATCTCGCTGCCAGGGATTGTGACACACTGAAGTTAATACACAAAGGGTAAAGTTTTATATATTGCAATATTTATACGCTGATAATGCTACACATCTTATTTGGAAACAGTTCAGGCTCCAGCTAAATGGCTAAATGGCTGGTATCTAATTTAAACAGATTAAATCATATTTGTTATTTCTGGACCAATGTGTCCTTAAAGAAATCAAGACAGTTTGGAATTTGAGGTCAACGAAAAGGATGTGAGGCTCACGTTGATCAGAAAATGATTCTTCCTCGCATCAGCAGCGAGGAGGAAAATGAAGTTGAAGCCGAGTTCAGAAACGTCTCTGCTCCTCACGAGGGAACATGGACTCATGATCCCATGTAGGACAGAAACGACCTGTCAGTCAAATATATATACACATATATATGTATCATACATAATGTTAGAACAGTAGTGCTGTTTGACTGTGGTACGCACACGCTCCGTCATTTACTGAGCTGTGATTTTGAATGTTTCTTTAAACATCGGGTCCCTGTTTCAGATGGCGCCATTTCATACGATTGATGACAGAATATTATTTAAATGATGATGAAAACGATAATTTCTCCATTGCACTAATTGCACCTGTCAAGCGGGCATACCTCCACTCCCTGTGAATGGAACATTTCTGTCACAGCAGGAATTTCAGACTGCTCCCTATCAGTGACAGTACAGATTGTTCTGCACGCCATTTAGAAGACACAACAGCCAGAGGGGTTCCATCACATCGCTCTGAAGTGATGTCAGACAGCAGCTACGCCTCTGAAGAGTCAAACCTCTTTGAAACTCCACATGAGACGTGAGTCCTCTCAGGGACAATGTCCTGGCTGCTCACCCCTCCTGTCTCTGTCGCTCCTGAAGGTTCTGATGTCCACTCGGATGGAGATGCTCCGCAGGTTGAGCCTCTGCGTCCTCATGCAGGGCCTCGCTCTGCTCCTGACGGGCCCGGCCTGCGAGGCCACGTCTCTGGGGATGAGCGTCCACGTGGTGCCCTTGGACAGCGATGGGGGGAAGATGGTGGGCAAACCCTCTCTGGGCTTTTCTGAATCAGTGTGTTTTCTCTGGTGGGCAGTCTGTGCTTCAGTCCCCCCTCAGCGCTGTGTCGTTTTTTATTTCTGTGGTTATTTCACTACAAACTTTATACAAGTTAAAATAAGCTTGGTGGTGGATTGTCCAACTCTCTTTGGGGATTTGTTCATGAGGGAGGAAAGAGTTGCGTTTACGCTGATTTCTCTTGTTTTATAGCCAAGAACCAGTGAGACCACTTCATCACATCTCTGAGTTTATGAAGAGGGTTCACTCTTTGCCAATTTAGATAGAAAATCTACTTTTAATCTTTAATTTATCAATTCACTGAGCATATAAGTGGCTGTACTTTACTTAATTATTATATTTACGGATTTGACCCACCCAACCATTTCTGTTCTGTTCATTTTATTTATATAATTCTGTGTGAATTCAATAATTTAGACGAGCATATTTCTGAGGTTTGTTTGGAAGCATCTTCTGTCCTCTGTGCTCACTTTTCAAATCTGAAAGAGAGTCCGCCCTCTTGTCTCTGTGCTCCCTGCAGGTGAGAGCCCATTTCATCGTTATTGCTCAGGCTCCGTGCCCAGGCCTGACGGGCCTGTGTGCTGAAGGCGAGGACTGTTTGGTCCACAAGACCTCTTTACCTTTCAGCGGCTCCAAACCCACACCGGGCTGGTGTGCCCGCCAGTGGCAGAAAACTGTCCCCAGTAATTACACTGGCCACATCAGCTTGGGGTAGGAGAGCGTGTCCTCTGAACTTGTGACGCCAGCAGATGCAAATCACGTGGAATAACGCGTTATGATCTTTGGCCTCTAAACACGTGTTGTAACGTCACGTCTGGGTGTCTCTTGGTTTGTTTTACGTAACGTCTTGTCTCACCTCCAGAGAATCAGTGTGCTCCTCTCATACGTGCGTTCTCCACTGAATGTGCAGGTCCAGCACAGAATCGTATGTGTCACTGAAGGCCAACCCGCTGGTTCGGTGGAACAGCGGGAGGCTCAATCATCCGGCCTTCGTTGCTCTCCCTCCTCCTCTAAGGTAATGCACACACGTAAGCGCTATTATACACTTGATGAGATACTTCAATGACACTCAGGTGCCAGAAACTGGGCCAGACTACGAACGAGGATGCAGCTGAATCTGCTTTCCTGCTCCTCTAAAGCTCAAACGTTTCAAGAAGAATGTGCATAAAGACAAACAGAGACTCCAGGAAGTTTCTGCCACCTGAATGATTACTGTAAAACACGACACCTCGCAGATTCACTTCCTTTACTTTCGCTTTTCTCCTTGGCTCTGCGTGCATCTGTGGTTTCAAGGAGCTGACCGTGTCTTTGTCTCTGACTGGGATCAGGGCCCGCGTGAACTGCCCGCACCACTTCTCCCTGCCTGTGAAAGACCTGGATGGGGACAGGGTGCGATGCCGCTTTGCCCAGGCCGACCAGGCCGAGTGTGTCAGCTGCCCCCGGCACTCCTTCATCGAGCTGGACGAGGTGAGGTCCACCTCATCCTGTGCTTCGGTGGTCATTATCAGGTCCAGCCCACTGAAGAGGAGAACTCTAGATCCTATAAAACACTTCAGGTTGTTTAAACCTACGTTTACCCCTGATCTATTGTTTTTAAAATGCCACGTGTGCCTGCGGGGGGGCGCTGTCTCAGTGTGAGCCAGCATGAGCATAAACATGAGGTAGTTAAAGGTCCAGCGTCTGGAACCTCATCGGTGGGAGCAGAACCTCAACACGCACCGATGAATAACCCACAGTTCTCTGCTCAGTGGAAACTTGGTGATTTCATTTTCTGTTTGTCTGTTTTCCCACCAGGAGAAATGCATGTTGACGTTCACTGGAAACGCGGCGGCAGGAACCTATTTCATCTACCTGATGGCAGAGGACCTGATTCCTGTGCCTAAATACCTCTACAACAAATACAACACTCCTCTCAGCTCCGTCCCTGTGCACGTCTCCCTCACAGGTCAGTCAGGAAGAAGTTACTTTCATTGAGAATATTGAGGTGTTATTATTTTTTGATTCACGTATTTTCTCTTTCAATGTTTTCACCTCTTTTATTGGACTGTTTTTAATCTTGTTTTGTGCTTTTCTTTTCTTGGATTTGTACGAGTGAAATATCAGTTTTTAGCCCCTTTGCCCCTCCTCTTTTTTCACAAATGTCTCTCATTGTCCTCACACCCAGTGGAGGAGTCAGTGACCCGCTGCAGTGACGAACCTGTGGCGTCGAGCGACACCCCTAAGTCGAACTCCGTAATGTTTGTCCTGCCGTACGAGGAGGTGAAGTTCAACATCAACTTCATGTCGGAGCTGGAGAGGTGCGTCCTGTGGAGCCTTTTAACGTCATCTTGTGTTTTCAGGAACGTGATGTGTGTGTGTAATTTGTGCTTTAAATAATGTCCTTTAAAGATAGAATATCCAACATGTCTTCATAAAACTCAAATCAACTCCATCTGGGTTCTGTTGAGTTTAAACGTGTCCTCCCTGTGGTTCCAGTGTCTCAGAGATGGCCGTGGTCGGTCCCCCTGCACTTTTCCGGGTTGGCTTCAAATCTATCGGCCCCTTGGCGATGATGGGCATTGCCTGGGTCCGCGCCGAAAACAAACTGCCTCCACTGTTGCCCGTCTGCTTTGCTGCAAACACCAACAGGTGGTTGATTCACACGAACGAGCCTCCCATCCATTGAAAACATATTCAAAGATGAGGGGACCATAAAAGGCCTATGAATCTGGAGCACGGCTGGATTAGAATGTGTTCATGGTTTGTTTGGTTGATTCGTACCTCTTGTCTTCTCCAGTTTGCAGTCGGAGCCCAGATGTGTGTGGCTGTACCAAAGTGAGTCCTTCAGTTTTGCTGAAACATCCGAAAACAGGAATCTAGCAACTATTAAAATGTCCTTCTTGTCTTTTTTCCTCAGGGAAAATGAGGACGCTGCCCGCTGGAACAGGTTCCCCTTTATGTCATTTCACTGTTGAGTGTGTGAATCAGACGCAGAGGACACCGACCTGTGCCACTGTGAGACGTCATGAATCCGCTCAGGATTTGCTGGTGTCTGCCCGCAGAGCTCAAGTGTGAGAAGACAGAAATGACTCTGGTGCTTCCCATCGCCTCCCTGACCAACATCGACATAGCTGAGCTGCAGTTCAACAGCCCCACGTGTCCGGTCTCCTATAACAACACTCACCTGACCGCACGCATCTCCCTGAACGGCTGCGGCACCAAGACTGTGGTAACGTGCACTTCTTTCAACTAGACACCCCTGAACCACTTGCAGCATTCAGCTTGTCTTTGCTGACCTCTAGTGGCTGAACCTCTTCTTCTGCAGGCACGCCAAACACACCAGAGACCAGATCAGAGGGAGCAGTTAAACATTGCTTTACACTCTGCTGTTGATTTGTTGTTTCTTCTTCCTTGGTGTCAGAATGTATTTTCCAGCCACTCACATCCTCCTCCTCTCTGGTTTTCCAGCACTCTGGATCAGAGCTGATTTACACCAACACCTTGCGCAGTGTGCGTCCCTACACGATGGTCAGCCGGAAGGCCATACTCATGCTCCCTCTGGCCTGCCGGATCCCTGGGTCCCAGGTGAAGGGGCCGCATTACAATATCCTCATGCCCACAGAAAAGGGGGTCTTTGGTGATTATAGCTTTGAGCTTCAAATTTTCCTCCCAGGAGAGGGACCCAAGTCAAATTTGACTCGCTCTCCCAAGTTTCGCTCCATGGTCAGATCATCACCACGGATCGTGAGGTCACTGCCAGAGAGCAACCCCAGCTTCTCTGACAACAGCCACCGGGCCATCGGGTCCAAGATTGACCAGATAGACCTGCATGTGTTCTCAAACTGCAGCATTGATCGAGCCGAACTGATCGTGAGCGAGTGTTCAGAGTCTGAGACGGAGGACTTTGAAGTTTCCAGGCCCTTCCTGAACCAAGGGTCAGTGACCGGCCTGCTCCCCCAGAACAGTTCAAGGCTGCCATCTTGTAAAATACAAAAAGAGATATTGATTGTGTTATGGCTTCATTCTTCAAGGTGTTCGACTTCCAACAACACGTTAGAGATTGTGACTTCAGATTCGAACTTGAGGATCTACCGCCTCGATCTGAAACAACTGGAGGTCAAGGGATCACTGGTCTGTATTAATCTGTTTTATCTTTATGTCTCAAGACAAACCTAAACACACACATACATGCATATTGTGTTTTTATATATATAGCCATCCACTCTGCTAAATGCATGTCATAATTTTGTGTTTTGCAGATGTATATTAAATGCACAGTCAATCTGTGCATCACCACCTTGCCCTCCCAGAAGTGCCCTGAACTGTGTTCCAGATCTTTTCAGACCAGAAATCTGGTGAACAGTGTGTTTACCAGAAGTTACGTTGTCCGCTCAGACCCTGTGAGCGTCGTTTACACCACTCCTGCACCGACCACTCCCACCGCTCCATCGGTCTCCACCTCTACAGCCGCCACTACAACAACTTCTACAAGTACTTCGACTTCTGCCCAACCCACAACATCGCATGGTAAAGCTTTATGTTCTATACAATCTGTTATCTGTATCTGTTTTTATAATGTAGATATGATTAATGAAATTATTGTTGGTGCATAGCAAAATCAGTCCATCTATCTTTATGATATCTCTGCCTTATTTCACACAGTTTAATTTAGCTCACTGTAACAACAATATTTTCATAATTCATAAGAAAAATTATATTTCCATAGGCAATCCATATTATTATTTTTTAAATTAAAATGTATAAATGTAAAAACTCTGTAACTTCTATTCTCTCTTCTTGCAGCTCCGAGGCAGAGCTCATTTGTGGCTGCAGGAGTGTTTATAACAACTCTAAGAATAATTCTTCAGAACATTGTTCTTTACTGAATCATGCTGCGGCTCTGTGATCTGTCACAATTTGAAACCCTATGTTTGAAGATGCAATCCCTAATGTAATTTTGCATGGTTCCACTGTATAGTCTGAATTTCTCCCAGGAATCATATAAAACCTCCAGCACAGCAACTTACAGAATCATTACAACCACACAAGAAGGTGGTTTGCTGTCGATCTATGCAGAGTTGTTTGTTTCTTGTGCAGCAATTTTATGAAAGAAATGCTGATTTGCATCAAAGTTTGATTAAATGTAGTTCTTATTTGTTTTATAACCATAAATTGCACAACTTTTTATTTGTACTCAATACCCAGGGATAAGTCATTTATTGAAAATCAGCGCAGGTAAAAATGAGATAGAAAATATTTGTTTTAAAAGGCAATCAAAACTAATTTAAAAGAAAACCTGGTACATCTCTAGTGGTTTGTACAGAAATGTTATAAAGTAAAGTAGTTTACTTCACATGGGCAATTGCACGAGCAAGCAGAAAAACTGTACATAAATATAAGTATACATTGTGACGTGCAGAGGAAGTTATTATCTGTTCAAGTGAATAAAGTAAATACTGCAAATAGTATGAGTAGAGTGCAATATTTTATTTTAGTGTACTAGTCTGAGAGCAGGAGAAATTATATGTATAGAATACAAGCATATGTTCAAATTTCTCTACACATTTCGTTATTATTTGGTAATTATCAGTTCCGTGCCCTGGCTTTCTGCGCATGCGTGCAGCTGAGCCCTCACTGTATTTGTTTTCATTCTGCGGCGCTGACCAATCCCGGTTGAGCATGGAAGGACAGGGGCCCGCCCCCCCCTCCAGACACGCCTCTGTGTTCGCCGCTTCTTACAGACACTGTTGTTAGCGACGTAGCAGCCGCGGTCAACCTCATCTCTGACATTTCCACCTCGACCACCTCCCAGAAGTTCCCCTTCCTCCGGTAACGGACACGTTAATAAACGGGTAGTGGCTCGGTGCCCGGGCTCCTCTCCGTCGTCGCCGCTGGCAGTCCTGAGAGGTGAGTTAAAGCGGTGCTAGCTTGTTAGCCGATGGGAGGGGGTTGGTTGGTTGTTGTGCTAACGTAGCATTTCTGCTAGCTGCTACATAACCTTGCCGAACGAACCAAATGGAGAGCGGCTTGTTCTCTGTGGCTGCTCCCCGGCGGAGTGTGTCTACTCCTCCCGACTCCACAGCGCGGAGCTGGGAGGTGGCGGCGGTGGCAGCTACGGTAGCTGACAGGGTTGGATAACTTCAAGTCAAGCTAGCGAGCTAAATAGCCACGACCACGAATTAGCTGATATGCTAACGTTAAGCACACTGACCTGGCAACATGCATTTTTTTAAAAATGTTCTCAGTGTCTTCGTATTGTAAACCCTGCCTGGTTCAAAGGCTGCTTGTGATGGGAGCTGGCAGACCGGGGGAGCTGTGTGACTGTGTGACGGTCATTTCAGTTCAACTTCCCGCATAACTTGGCGTTAATGCGACGTTGCCGTTGAACAGAGGGTAGTGCTAGCTGGCTGGCTGGCTAGCTAGCTAGCGTTCTTCCCGACCTAGCCGTCAAGCACCGTTAAAACCGATCGGCCTCCATAACTTTAATAATCCTGCTCTGTTGGTGTAACGGTGGAGTATTTTTGTTTAAACACACACACTCGGCCGTGTTATCGGCTGCGATCGGGCTGTTTTCTTTTGAACGTCCGCTAGCCAACACGCTCGGCTCGGTCCCGGTCAGAGAGGACTGTCAGCGGCCACCTTCCAGACACAAACGCGCCTTTACTGACTCAATCCACCGGTCATTTAGTCTGGGTTCGTTTGCCTGCCCTATAGCTTCCGAGCCAACGTGAAAACCGGCGTCCGCCATCTGGGCAAGCGAAAGCCGAGAACGGATCGCGTTAAGCTAGGTGTTTGGTTAGAGAGGGGGAGGGGATGAGGCAGGGCTACAGTGAGAGACAGCGCCTACACGCCCGGAGAGCAAGCGTTGGCTGGCGGGTACGTGTTGAGCCGTAGTCGACACATCTCGCTGGATTATTACTGTCGGCTGTGTTAACTTCGCGTTTCGTCGAACGTGGATGTGCGACAGACGCGGTCTCTGCCCCGGAGGACCGTGCGCTCGCCCACCGTGCTCCTCGGTGGAGCTGGTGCGGGGCAGTGAGGCACAATGTCCGCCCGCAGCCGAACAAATGTGATGACGTCCACCCAGGGACCGTCCACAAGTTACTCCTCTCCGTCTACGCGTCTGCATGTTCCCTTAGTTGATGTCCACCATGAAGGGGAGAGAGACACCAGGAACTGTCCAGCTGTTATAGCGACTGAATTGGCTCTTCATAGATCTATTGATTAATTGCATCAGTAAATCTGCATCTGTTGTCTGTGCTTGTATATATCTTCATTCAGAGTTGTATTCATTTTGTTTTCCCCAAAAAGAAAAACTTGTGGTCAAACCATGGAGCAAGACACATCCAAGAACCGAGTGATGTGTGTGTTAATAATTATTATTATGTACATATCTTCCGGGTGAAAATGTAGCTAAGACAACTTTAGTGCATATAAGTGCTGCAACTGAGTGTACTGCTTGGATGACGGTCCCTAACTGGCTGGTTCTCTACTCAACAATGGCACGTGTCTATTTTAGGACAGATGAAAGGAACAGGACACATTTAGTTTTTGTTTTGGTTCAACAAGTTGTGTTTATGTTCCTGACATCCCCTGATTTTTGCTTTATTTCACTGTGTGTTTGTGATGGATATTTTAATTTGAAAACCTGATGTGTTCTATGGGGGTGTATGGGGAAATTGTCACATCAGTGCTACTTCTCTTGAAATGGTGTCAAACATCAATATTCCCATTTTAAGTCTCCACAAGCCAAAAGAAAGAGGTGCTTGGTCTTACACCCAGGGCATAATTATGCAACAAATAACTTCTCAAGTCAGATGCTTTCTTGTGGACTGTTAAGTTTTATTGGAGTGTATTATCCTGAAACACCTTTGCTGTAACACCCCTGAGACTTAACAACTTCATGTGATGTGAGCTGTTGGATTCCATGACAGTGTAAGTCTTTTATTTTACTACTATTGCTGTGTATACTTAACGTTATTTAAACACTGCACTGCAGTTAAGACAATAAAAATTAAATATAGTCATCACAGAGGCTTTTTAATGACAGAAGACAAGACACTTGGTAAATGTTAACATGTGGGAAATGCTGCTTGAATTCATTGCCAGTCAAAATGTATTGGATGTTGTTTAGATTTAGTAGAACGGATGAGTAACAATGAAGAGATACTAACGAGAACTCAAAGAGGGTTTGTGTAGATGTCACTGTTGTTGGTTTGATTGGCAGCTTAGCCGCATGTCAAGTTGCTCTTGAGACTGTAGCTATCCTTTGATGCTGCCCCAATCAAAGCAAACACCACTGACACCAAAGCACAAATAACAACCAGTCTGGTCACTGTGACACTGGATATCACTGTTCTGTCTTTGCATGAGAGCAGAGGCCCCTCACTTTAAAGGATATAGTTTGAAAAATAATATGAATCTTTGATTTTTTTTGAACTAGTATATTTTGGTGACAGTCTTTTTGTTCCTTTCTTCCTGCAAAATGAACATACAAAGGCTGCACCCTCTTGTCAAATGGTCACCATAGAGCATATACTGTAAATGTATATAGGCAACTACAGAGAAGAACTATAGAACTTAAACTCCAGAAGAAAATTAAATGAAGAGGGTAGCAGCAATGCAGGCAGGATGCCAGCCGCCAATCATACCAACAGAACAAACGCTCATAACTTTGTTTAAGTTTGCAACTTGAATATAGCTTTCATCTTTGTTCTCATTAGACCCTTTGACTATGTGCATACAATGAAGAGGCGCGTGGAGGACCAGGAACCAACATTTGCACCCCAGCAGCAGCAGCAAACACGTCGTCCCCCAGTTCAGGGTATTGCCGAGAGCTTCCAGCACCGGGCCCTCGCCCCGGCCCCTCCCGTGATAGAAGCAGCCACAGACACCATGCAGCCGTCCACTGGCATCCAGTATTCTCTGCCCCAGGGCTACCAGGTATCATGAGGTTACACAACAAACTGCTGTACGGGCCATTTACTGTGAGCTACAGATACGAGAAAATCTAAAGAGCTGCATGTCTGATTGTCAATCAAAAGAGCAGAATCTGAACTGATCTAATAGAAGGAAGGATCCTTAATTATGAAGATTTTACAGCAAAGTTTATAAAATGTTATTCATTTGTTGCAGTTGTAATAATGTGCACAAAAAGAAAATATTATAATCAATTTCTTAATTTCTTTCTTAAAAGGTGCCCACAATGCCCCAGAGCACAAGTGGACATGGACATAACACCACTCCACACGTTGGCCCCCATGCACACAGTCTGGCAGTTCAATCACAGGGTCCGGCAGTGGTCCAAGGCCACGTTCACGCACCCTCACCCATAGGCTCTCCTCAAGGACAGCAGCAGTTTCAGCGACTGAAGGTAAAACCACATGGACAAATATACAAACGTGCACCCACCAAAGTAAATTAAACAACAAACATACGTGCCAAGTTTATAGCCTTCTCACATTAAAATCGGCACTGAAACCAAAAATGGCAGAGAGTAGGACCCCCATAAACTTCAGTATGAATGTTTTTAAATGTTTGTCTTTCTTGATTCTTTTCTTTTAAGATGAATTCATGCTTCCAATCCAATCCACTCGCCATTGTTATAATAATAATCATTTTTGCTCTCTGTAGGTTGAAGATGCCTTGTCGTATTTGGATCAAGTAAAGCTGCAATTTGGGAATTATCCACAAGTTTATAATGATTTTCTTGACATCATGAAAGAGTTTAAGTCACAGAGGTGAGTTGTGATGCATAAGTGTTTTAATGTTTCATGCAGAACAAAATCCGCAGTCCGATTAACAACATCCCTCATTCTGCCCTGACAGCATCGACACTCCTGGAGTCATCAACCGCGTGTCCCAGCTCTTCAAGGGTCACCCAGACCTCATTATGGGTTTCAACACCTTTCTGCCCCCTGGATACAAGATTGAGGTTCAAACCAACGATCTAGTCAACGTGACCACGCCAGGTCAGATCCACTACATCACCCCACATGGCGTCTCTGTTCAGAACATCCCTATTAGTGGAGCATCCAGCCAGCCTGCAAGCCACCACCAGCACCAGAGTCTGCCCCAGGCTGGCCCACAAGCCACCATCCCCACAGCCGCCACCACCACCACCACCACCACCCCACCTGTCCCAGCCCAACCTGCTCCAAATAAAACCAGCAAGGTAGAAGATGTTCTATATTCACCACTGGACCCCATAAAATAAGCTATACACATTACATCAGTGTTTGCAGTTCCACTGTGCTATAACATTGTGTGCGCTCTCTGTGCCCAACAGCCAATTCAGTCTCCAGCCCATACTCCCACGAGCCAGCCCAATCCATCCATCCCGTCGTTTGCATCACCACGCTCGCCAACTGTTCAGTCACACACCCCTGTGAGCAGCACGCCATCTGGGGGGCCCCCGCTCCAGAACAACCAGCCCGTGGAGTTTAACCACGCTATAAACTATGTCAACAAGATTAAGAACCGCTTCCAGGGTCAGCCAGACATCTACAAATCCTTCCTGGAAATCCTCCACACATACCAGGTCAGGAAAAATACCCAATTTATAGATGATTCTTGAAGTATAGTGAATACACATCTGTTGGGGAAAGAGGAAACGCCATGTGGAATTCACCACGTGTTTTTTTTTTTTTTAATCCAGAAGGAGCAAAGAAATGCTAAAGAAGCAGGAGGGAACTACACTCCCACACTGACTGAGCAGGAAGTCTACACTCAGGTGGCAAAGCTCTTCAAGAACCAGGAGGACCTGCTCTCGGAGTTTGGACAATTCCTGCCTGATGCAAACAGCTCAATAGTAAGTAATTTCAGCTGGTGCTACATCAAGCTAACAAGCTCTGTGTTGATGTTGCCATATAAAACAATGAATGTGGGAAAGTATCTACAATTTGAAATAAATGGCTAACACCTGACAACCTTTCTTCAGCTGCTGGGAAAGACCGCCCCCGACAGGGCCGAGTCTGTGCGCAACGATCATGGGGGGACGGTAAAGAGACCCCTGCTGAACAACAAGCAAAGGCTGAGCCAGAACGGCCTCCCCATCAGAAGACCAGCAGGAGTGGGAGCCACGCCGCCGGTCAAGGTACACACCCCTCGAACCTGTGCACTGGTTTTATTTATATTCAGCTGTTTGTTTTATATTCATGCATTAGAAATAGTTAATGTGTTTTATATATATATATATATGCACACGCACACACGCACACACACGCACACTAAGAGTGTGGATGACAGTTTAAATACAGGTATCACTTTGTCTTTTTAATCCCTCCTGCAGAAGAAACCCAAAATAATGGGGAAGGACCACAGCATGAGTGAAGTCAGCAAACACAGCACCAGCACTGAAACCATGTTCTTCGAGAAGGTTGGTGTCTGTCCACATTCTTAATTTACAGTTGTTTCAGTAGCGAGGTGAAGGTTGCCTTTACTGTAGTGGAATGATGGATGGCGTCATCAGACAGCTTTTTTTGTGTCATCCTTGTATGAACAGGTGAAAAAGGCACTCCGGAGCCCGGAGGGTTACGACAACTTCCTCCGATGTCTGGATATTTTCAACCAGGAGGTCATTTCTCGTGCCGAGCTGGTCCAGTTAGTCATCCCATTTCTTGGGTGAGTTTAGAACAACCACGTGCCTTTTGTCGGCGCCCTGGTTACACGTGATAGATCTGCTCTGTTTACTACAGATTCATTTTGCAAATTAGTCTGACACAGGTATTGAATCCCATGAAGAAATAAAGTACAAATATGATGAGATTATTTAAATGATAACGTGTTCGATGACATTCACAAACCTGTAACCATTTTTCATGTATTCCACAATTCCCAGAAAATTCCCAGAGCTTTTTACTTGGTTTAAAAACTTCCTGGGCTACCGAGAGTTTAGCCACGGAGAGCCCAGCCATGCAGAGAGCTTACCCAAGGAGCGTGCGACGGAGGGCATCGCCATGGAGATCGACTACGCTTCCTGCAAGAGGCTGGGGTCCAGCTACAGAGCACTGCCTAAGAGCTACCAACAGCCCAAGTGCACAGGCCGGACGCCGCTGTGCAGAGAGGTGAGTGGCTGAGGGACGTCTGCTCCTGAAGTACGTTTGTCTCTCTCAACGGGCCACCAGCAGGAGATCTCACTAGCCCCTCCCACAGCAGCCGCATGCTCGAACGTGGATGTTAGGAGCGAAGTTGATATCTGCTTCTGCCATCGATCACACAACTATTGCTTTGTTTATTTAATTTAAGTGGATGTCTGATTGCAGGTTCTGAATGACACATGGGTGTCGTTTCCATCGTGGTCAGAGGATTCCACGTTTGTGAGCTCCAAGAAGACTCAGTCTGAGGAGCACATTTACAGATGCGAGGACGAGCGCTTCGAGGTGAGGAACACTCAGTCCGCTCACACTCTGTGCACGGCAACAGAATGAAGACAAGCCTGAATTGAGTTGTCCAAGGAAAAGCGTCATGCTGTTACAATCAGCCATAATCACATGTTTGTTTTCACTTTATGTAGCTGGATGTCGTGCTGGAGACCAACCTTTCCACAATACGAGCCCTGGAGTCGGTGCAGCGGAAGCTCTCACGCATGTCGGCCGAGGAGCAGCTGCGCTTCAAGCTGGACAACACAATGGGTGGCTCCTCCGAGGTCATTCACCGCAAAGCCATCCAGAGGATATATGGGGACAAGGCCAACGATATCATTGATGGGCTAAAGAAAAACCCGGCCGTGTCTGTGCCCATAGTACTGAAAAGGTTAGTGCTCTGATTTTCATCTCCTGTCTGCCACAGTTGTTCACATTTAATCATCATTTGGTTTCAGACCCTGTAAGGTTGTGAAATCCTTAATTTTTTGGGTCACACTTTCAGGTTAAAGATTAAGGAGGAGGAGTGGAGAGAAGCCCAGAGAGGATTCAACAAAATCTGGCAGGAGCAGAATGAAAAGTATTACCTGAAGTCGCTCGACCATCAAGGCATCAACTTCAAGCAGAATGACACCAAAGTGCTGCGTTCAAAGTCCTTGCTCAGTGAGATCGAGTTGCTCTATGACGATGTGAGTAATCGTTTTGCCTTGACTGTGTTTTAAATTCACTCTAAAGCTGGAAAACCCAGTAATTACATTCATCAACACAGCGCTGAACTCAGGATTTCAGCTCTCACAGGATGTTTGTTGTTGGATAAGTACCTGCCTTAAAAATCCACTCCTGGTTGTGTTCTGCAGCGTCAGGAGCGAGCGGCCGAGGAAACCACAGCACCGCCACCGAGTGGGCCACACATGACCCTGGCCTACGACGACAGCCAGATCTTGGAAGATGCGGCCGCCCTCATCATCCATCATGTCAAAAGACAAGGGAGCATCCAGAAGGAAGAAAAGTACAAGATCAAACAGATCATCCACCACTTCGTCCCTGACCTGCTGTTTGCTCAGCGCGGCGAGCTGTCGGACGCAGAGGAGGACGATGAGGAGGAGGAGGACCTGGAGATGGGTCAGGACAGCCCCAAGAAGCACAACGGCTTGCCAGGCAGCAGCCCGTCAAAGTCGAAGCTCCTCTTCAGCAACTCGACGGCCCAGAAGCTGCGCGGCACGGATGACGCCTACAGCCTGTTCTTCGTGAACAACTACTGGTACAGCTTCCTTCGCCTGCACCACATCCTCTGTTCCCGTTTGCTGCGAATCTACGGCCAGGCCGAGAAGCAGATCGAGGAGGATTCCCGTGAGCGAGAGTGGGAGAGAGAGGTGTTGGGGCTGAAAAGGGAGAAAAGTGAAAATCCAGCAATCCAGCTGAAAATGAAGGAGCCAAGTAAGCGAGAAGAATAAAACTCTGTGGTTTCGTGTTCACCTTGATGCTGTTCTGTACACTGTGCTCACAAACGTTCCCAAATCTCTCCCCGCAGTGGATATCGATGTAGACGACTACTACTCGGTGTTTCTGGAAATGGTGCGCAACCTGTTGGATGGAAACATGGAGCCGGCCCAGTATGAGGACTCCCTGAGGGAAATGTTTACTATCCATGCCTACGTTGCCTTCACCATGGATAAACTCATCCAAAGCATTGTCCGGCAGGTCAGCACAGATACATCATATCTACGTGTGTACTGAGCTTCTTGTGTGCAGGTTGATTTCGTGAAGCGTCATTCAATTGATCAGATTAATTTATAAATCTATTAAATCAGGAAATCAGTGGTGACTTTGATGTAATGAATCCGTCACATTTAGCCTCTGTGATCATGCCTGGGCTCCGTCATAGCTTCTGACTAAAGCCGTTGTGTTTCACAGCTCCAGCATATCGTCACCGATGACGTCTCAACACGTGTAACAGACATGTACCTGAGTGAATGTGCCAATAAGGCGACCGGTGGTGCGCTGTCCACGCAGACGTCCAGGTCCGCGGCAGAGGCCGCCTACCACCGCAAGGCAGAGCAGCTCATGTCGGATGAGAGCAGCTTCAAGGTACCGTGAACCCAGAGGAGACAGAGTGTTGTGCTTCAGTTTGACGCCCTTTGCTCATGAAGGAATCGCTTTGTGTTCGTCGCAGCTGATGTTTGTGAAAAGTCGAGGATCTGTCAGCATGGGCGTGGAGCTGCTGGACACAGAGGAGGAGATCGATGAGCCAGCAGAGGCAGAGGTGAGACTCAGTTTGCCTTGATTTGTAAATGTTGGTATCGGGCTTGATCTTGTTTAAGGTCTTCAGAGTTGTTATTCATTTTCCTCGGGTGTCTGCACGCTCTGTAGTTCATAGTCCCTGCTTCCACTTTGTCATTTCATCAGACTGTCTGAGTCTGTGTAGGGAGTTTCACAGTCCCCCAGAGTCCAACACAGTTGAATACAATCATGTCTGGTTCCTATGACATTTCATTCACCGACATTGTGAATGGATGAATAGGATTTTACCTCCAGAGTGGTGATGGTGCTGCCCTGCTTTGATTAGAGGAGGGTACTTTAAAGTATATTAACTCATGATGTACGGATGTCCCAACCAGTCGGGGAGTCCAACGGTGTTTTAATCGCCGCATTCGACTCACAAGTTGTTTCTTGTGCCGGCAGTAATGTGTTTCCATCCAGTCCGGTCATTTCTGTGACGGCTCAGAGCCCAAGTTGGTGTATCAGCATCTCCTCAAGTGTCCTGGTTCCTCGAAAGTGAGTGTGCGAGTAGGACTGACGGACTGTTTGTTGTGCTCTCCTCTCTCCTGCATAGAGGTGGTCAGACTACGTGAGTAGATACCTGAACTCAGACTCTGCATCCCCAGAGCTGCGTGAACATCTGGCCCAGAAGCCGGTGTTCCTCCCCAGGTGAGGCTCCAGCCATGTCCCCACCCCACCCCCCACCCCCTCTCTCTTGTCTTCACTGTTAAAGCTTCTGTCCCGAGGCACTAGTCAGCCGAGCAGCTACTCCACTGTTGCCAAGCCTCCTGCCAAATACGACTCATTTTCTCAGATAGAAACAGTGGTACCTCTGCACAAGCCTGACGTAGGAAGCTTTGATCCCAAAAGCTGGTGGCACAGACGCCCTTTTAGCAACACATGTGGCAGTTTTGAGAAGGTCCATCAAAAAGAGAAACACTGCAGTCCCACTGAAGTGCTTGCAGTGCCTGACTGCCCCTTTCAGTTTCGGACATCTGCCTCACATGGAAGATTGCACTTTACATGGCCGTCTTTTAAACAAAAAAAAAAAAAAGAAAATCATGGAATTTATTTATTCATTGATTCAGTTCCTTTTTAATGGAAACTTTTATTTATTACCAGCAAGGTTTTTTTAAAATGGCGTTGGCTTGATTGTGGGTTTCAAGTGTCCACCAGCCCGGAGAGCAACAAGAAGAATTTGGTTTGATTATTCACACTGTATTGAATTTTGAAATGGTGATTTTTCATTGTGTAACATAACGGACAGGAGTCGTCGGATGCACAAGCTGAGAGCAAAACAAATGGGTCCCACCTTTTGTCATTTTAATTTCCTTTTTCTACAATAACCTGTGACCTGGGTTTGACAGACCGAAGCTCTTGTGTCGGACCGGAGAGACTTTGTCGAGACAGTGAAGTCGGGGTTTTCCTTCCCTCCCTCCTCATGCCCTTTTGTTTGTGATTGTATTCTGATCCAAGGTCCTGTATGTGACTTAATCACTGTTTGCAACTGTAAATGTTGAAATGTCAATTTATTTAAGTCTGTTATACTCAGTGTTATGTTTGTAATCATTTTCAGTGGAAACCGTGCACTCCCGTTGCAACTTTTTGTTGTGAGTGAGATTTTTTTCCACTGGTGTGACAGAGATTAGTGCTCATGTTTTTTAAAACTCTGGTCAAGCACATTATCTGCAACACTTGTACAGAGGAGTAGGGTTTGTAAATAAAATGATCGTCTAAATTGTATGTCCACATGTTGGTGTATTTCTTTCCCGACACCGCAGAGCTGTGCATGGAAGCGTGCGTGTGTCCACGCGGTCGTAAAGCTCCACGTCCCAATCCGTCATTGTCGTTGGTGATCTGTGAGTTTGGTTTCGTTTGAGATGGCTGTCCATTACCATGCACATTTCAACAAGGCATCGCAAACACCTAGTTCCTCTCTCGTCGATCGATTCACCCATTGCATAAATCTGGTATCTCTAATCTTTGTTTCACCTGGTTGTGTTTATTTCTCCACTGATTTTTATTCTCATCAAATCTATGAGAGATCAGCAGCACGAGAGGTCACAGGTCGCCCCTCTTTACAAAAACCCGCCGTTTGTTTTCCAGTTGTGTTGGCTCTTCATCTCATGGTCATATCATTCGGGACACGGTTGGTGAAAGAACATGCATTCATACATTGACTCGTGTTACAATCTGTGCTCGTAATTGGCGCCACTGTCGTGTCTGTTAAGTGGAGCCCTGAATGCTAAAATATGCTTCATGGTTTCAGTCCTCGCCCCAACTGTAACCTCTGTGGTAAGTACACATTTAAAACTTTCATTCCGGTGGGGTGATGATGATATTGCTATTACATGCACAAAAATGCCAGTTTCTCTTTAACGCACGATTGTCTGCGCTGTACCAAAATACTCTGACTGCTGCTCTTATAGATTCGCATTTCCCACAAATGATTCGACTCCCTAACTCGTTCTGATCCCCGGTGAGTTGCAATGCATGGGTTTAAAAAAAAAAAAAAAAAACAGTTTAATGGGACAGTCCTCTCAAATTTTACTGTGCTCTCCTCACATTTTTTTTTTTTTGTCCTGAATATTGTGCCTGACCGCAAACAATCGCACAATGCATATAATCCAATTGTGCCTTGAAGTAAAGAGTAGTTTCCAGATATAATAACTTGAGCAAACTTTCCCGGTAAACGTCAGTATTTTCTTTCTGTCCTCTAACACGAATCGATCTGTTTATTCGTCTGGATGTGTGGCGCGATGGAAAGCCTTTCTGCCGGGCCGGTCAGTCTGATTCATGGCTGTCGATCTGTTTGGGCCTTCAGGAACTTGAGGCAGATAAGGAAGTGCCAGAGAGGATGGGAGCGGCTGCAGCGGGAAAGAATGACCACGGCCGCGCCGGACAAGCCGCAGGAACCTAGCTGCGCACCGAAGATGGAGTGCATGTTCAAGCTCAACTCCTACAAGATGGTCTATGTCTGCAAGTCGGAAGATTACATGTACAGGCACACGGCTCTGACACGGGCCCACCAGGTGAGCACCGACGACGGGCTGTTCGCTACATGCTGTTCCATTCTGTTCTCAACCAGAGCTTGACCATTTAACATTTTGATCAGGCTTTTATTCCAATATCTTCAATTAATGTCAGGTTTCATTTCCACAAGAGGCTGAGGACCTGATTGACGACGCTTGTCGTGTCCATTGCGGCATTTCCCCGCTGGATGAATGAGATGATTTTCTACACATTTTGGTGACTTTAATTTTGTTGAGCTGTCTCTCTCTCTCTCTCTCTCTCTCTCTCTCTCTCTCTGTCTCTCTCAGTCTCATCAGCGAGTGAACAGGCGCCTGCACCGGCGCTTCCAGGCCTTTCTGGACACCTGGGCCTCGGAGCACGTGACCAGCAACATGGCCTCCAACTGTGAGAAGTGGCTGATGGGAGATGAACAAGACAGCCTTTTGCCCTGCACCACCGCCCGCTGCCCCGAGGTCCTCCATTACCTCGACGTAAACAAGTACCGGGTGACGTACAGAACGCCGTAGCCTCTCGGCTGAGGGACAAAAACATGGCCGCAAACTGCGATGAACTGTAACACATCAGCCTCACAGATCTCTCCAAACATGTGTCGTCCCAATATATTCACCCAGACATTTTCTTTTCTCGAAATATATAATCCTGGGTGGATTCAGAGCAGCTTTACAGTGAAATATTTTCAGGGCCGCCTCGTCATTTCACAGGAAGTGGAAACAAATAACCTCAGCCCTTCTCTCCGGCACGCACCTGTTCACTCGGTTACCGCGAGCACCTGCAGCTTCCTCTGGTTCCCGGCTGTAAACTCAAAAGGCCTGGGAACGTTTTCTCTGTGGCGAAGCTGCAGCTGCCCGCAATTTATGAATGCCCAAATATTTTATGTAAATATATTGTTCATAACTAGATTTTTTTTTTTTTTTTTTAATCAAATGTCATTCATGCGTAGCTTCCATAAAGACGTGCATAGTATGAATTTTTTAGGTTGAACTTGCAGAGAAGTTTATTCAGAAAGTCCTACATTTTAGCTTTTTTTTTTTTTTTTTTTTTTTTTTTTTTTACACCAAAGGATGTTCATGAGAGACCTTTTATGTTCTGTGGTCTGTCCAACTCGTCCCTGACGTCCTTCACACTTTGCCATTTTATACGAGTTTGTTCGAGCCCTCGTCCTCACCGGAGGATCAAAGGTGATTGAATGTAGCTAAGCAGCGATTCCCCCTTTTTGAAAGTACTTGTGCGTTTGTCCGATTTTCAAAGCACTGAAGTCCACACAGTACAATCAGCTTCTCCTTGTGTTTCAACTGAACTCCAGGTCCTCCGGTCTCGCCATCTGAAGCCTGTGCACACCATACGTGAGCCGTGTTTCTCCTTTCTGCGCAGTGTTGGCGACCGACACTGACGGACGTGTCGTAGAATGTCATGTGACCTGTGTAGCATGTAGAGAGGAGGAAAGATGCAATAATTCCTTCAGTGACAGTTGATCAAAGTGAATGTTGTTTCCCTGGAACGAGGGGATTTTTTTTCTGCAGTTTCGGTAAAACTGGAGATCCAGAGCAACGAGCTGTTCCCGTCAACATTCACCGACTCCGTCTGACCCGTAATAAATCTACAATGACTTTCACACGTCAAGTTCAGTGGCGCTCAGCAACGCTTTGTTACTCGGGGTTTTTATTTTTCTAACCACGCGTGTTTGTTATGGAACCGTAGAAGAGCCGATTGTACATAAAGACCTTGTTTGTACCTCGTTCCGTGTGTCTCCTCTCCGACCTTTGATGTTGTTCATGAGTGTTAGAAAACGGTGTTTTGCATTAAACGCTCCTTCAATAGACGCAAACTCAGCCGACCATTTTCTTTGTCATTGCTGACATTAGCTTCTGGACAACAAACCATGGAAGTACTTCTATTCACTGGGAGGCCTCTGCAGAGACCCTGTGCATAATGTTATTATTTGAAAAAAAGCAACACAGTAAAGGAATCCGCTGCCTGAAGCTCTGAAGCATGAAATGAGCCAGCTAACGAAAACTAGACATTCTGTGGTCGTTCAATTTCCAAGTGTTGTAAAAAATGAAGGAAGTGAATCAGTGGTATCTGCCTGAAAATGATTTAATGAAGAATCCAAACATCCACTGTGGAACAGATTTGCTGATCTGGATTCAGGACCTGGACCCCTGCTACGCGCGGACGTAGATCCGTGTGCACACCACCTCGTCCGCTCCGAATGTCTGCAACGAAAAACAAAGTTGAACTTCAAGGAGACCGCTTTGTTAGACTGATGCTTCCTGTAAAACACTAAAGCCGAATGTTAAACCAGGAATAATGAAGTGATTCTTTCCAGAGGGCGGTAACGGACATCTGCTGTCTGACCTAGAGCCTCATGTGTCAGTAATTAGAGAGAGAATGGACCAGTAACTTCTGAACATCACAGAGGCTTTAACACTTTGCGTCAACTCTGAAGAAACGTGAAATAACGTGAGTGAAGCTTCATCCTCCAGACGGTTCCCTCTGCATCACCTGCAAACCCCCCCCCCACTGGATCCTGTTCAAGCTCCTGCAGTATAAAAGTTTTCCAGTGCTTGAATCCCACATGATGCTCCAGCGGTCGGGCGCAGAAAGACGTGCACGCCCTTATCTTGAATAAAAAACAGATTTGGTGGAAGCTTCGTTCCAAATGACAGCAGCGCTCGAACGTTGCCTTGATTGCCTCAGCAGAGGTAAAGAGCAGCTGCTCATCAAAGCCAGACTGGACCCGGCTCTTGTTGTCCATCTGGCCATTAGCGGCGTGCATGTTAAAGCCCAGATGTTTACAGGGAAAACCTCGTCTCTCGTGCTCTGCATTCGCCAGGAGCTGATATGGATGGCGGATGGAATGTGGAGCCTAGCAACAAACGTCTGTGCGTGTAAATGAATTCTCTGAAGTCCAGAAGGTTTCCCCAGCGGAGCCCTTCGAACTGTGCTGCTGCAAAACCAAACCATTTCTTTTTTCTCTCTCTCTCTCTCTCTCTGAGAGCAGCAAAATCAACATCATCATCATCAGCTGACCGAGGACGATAGAAGTCAACCTTTTTCTTTTTTTTTTTTTCCTTAAACAGTCGTGTTTGTCCACACCCTCCGCCGCTGGCCACAGAGCGAGAGAAATATGGACGTGGGAGTCGGCAGCATTTGGGGGAAAAATATTGACCAGATCATTCAACAATTTCCCATCTGGTGCCGCCACCCAGCTATGGCCTCTGTTGACCATCTGCCTGGATCCACTGTCAGCACTGGAGAACGATTTGGAGTCGAGAGTCAGATGAAAATCTTCAGATGCTTCAGTTAATTTGAAACTTCAGGTTCAGTTTTTTTTTTTTTTCTGGTTTGAGACTCCCAAATAGTGCAGAGTAAACCTCCGATCCACAGACTGTCGCAGGCAGGTCTGTCCCATTACCGATTTATATCCTAATTATTTTCTCGATAGCTAAAATTGCCCGTCTCTTTGTGCTGGAGTGGAGAGCGTTGCCACATTTGCATGAAATGAAATGAATCGACTCCCCCTCCTCCTCCTCACTCACTGTTTATGACTTTGTCAACAGAGCGTTTGAAAAACAAAAGGATTCCCGAGGATTCAAGGTAACGAGCGGTCCGATAAATAACCACAAAGCAGCTTATAACATGTTTCATCAGCGACGGGGACTGATGTGGATTTGGTTCCACTCTCACGCTCCTGTTTCCAATCTTTGCTTCATATCGGCCGTTCAGATGTGAGCCGTGAATCTCCTCTTGCTGTTGCCAAGAATGTGAATAAACACATTTCGCTTCAACGTCGAACGATTCCTTTGAGTGTCTGGCAGAACAACAGAGCCTCTGACTCCTTCATTCCTGCGATGTTTTCTTATTGGCAGGAAGGAACAGAAAGTGGCTGAAGATGGCGATTCTCAGATGTGACACCTCATCCCGCTCTGTAACGCGTCCAAACATCTGTTCGCCGATCAGCGGAGGGACGGCCCGTGTGGGATGAGAGCGGCCAGCGGCCTCAGTGTTGTTAAAGTCAATATTAGACACGGGGTTTTCAAACTTTTCCCACGAGAAACCGAAGAGAATATTCAATATATTCACTTACCAGAATGAGTTCGTCCCCTCTCAGCTCCCGGCTCCAGAAGGTCTTCGGCCCGCTGCCGCTCAGCAGAGTCTGTGTGCAGTGAATCTTGTTCTCTGTTTCCCACGAGGCCAAACTCTGCAGAGAAGCAGCGCTTTAATGAGCGTCCTGCTTTGATCGCTCTGAGCTTCACCTGCTCAAACGGCTGAGGGGCTGTCGAATCTGTCTCAGGGTGGAGTCACCCCGCCTTCCTCAGTTTCTGATTAAAAAGCTGACGGCATCTAATGAGGCGATAGAGAGAATGTGCATCTGTTTCCAGGCTGGCGTGCCGTCCCTTCACACGCCTGAGGGTTTGGACTGTGACACCAGCACCAGAACCTTCTACATTCACAGGATTCAATGAAGCACATGTACTTTGTTTCAATACACTCTGGGTGCATCAAGGAGAAAACTGAACCTGGTTCTTTCACCGCAGTGTATTTTGTAGTTTTTTCTGAAGTCCCCCTCCTCCCCACCGGTAGTTTGAATTACCTTACACTTCCTGCCGTCCACTGTCTCCTCGTCGAACTCCTCGCCGATGAGGAAGTCGATCTCCGTGGTGCGGACCGTGGTGGAGGTCTTGATGTAGAAGTGCTGGTCGTTCTGTCTTATCTCCACGTGGGGTTTGGACGCAGCCACCACTGCCACCTGCCGCAGTATCGCGTTCACACCTGACAACAAGCACACAACCCCCTGTGAGTCCGGAGGTACTGTCGGACTGTGGTAAATACATAAACTGACGGAACGCAGATTAGAGCCAGGGTCAGGGTTTTGGTTCAGGGATGGACTGGTTTTCCAAACTCTGTTCGAAGCCCAAGACCGTTCAGCTTTTTCATGTCAGCAGCACGAAACATTAAATTGAAAGCCGTCCACCTCTACCTGTCAACATAAGACTCATGAGTTGAAAACATTGATGCTTTTAGCCCTGTCTCTTTTTTGCACGTCAGCCTCTTGTGGCTAAAACGAGAATTACAACAACACTGTCCTCTGGGATTCAACAAGGGACAAAAATGACGCCTTTTCACAAATGTAAAAAGAGAGAAACACGACATCCCGCACTTAAAAATATGAAATAAACGTGTCTTTCTTGGCCTCCGCGCAACCAGCATCGGAGTGAATTTAGATGTGTGCACTCTTGCTATAGTTTCCTATTTGTGTCTTGTCCTTTGACAACTCTTCACTGAACTGTAGCGTGCAGGTAAAGCTGTCCACAGTGCAGATGACAGACCCCTGACTCATCAACGTGCCACATTCATCAAACCTCCCAGACGCAGCGGCTTCTCCTCACCCAGGGCTTGGAGCAGCTCGTCGAAGTTCTTGCTGCTTTTCATTTTCCAGGTTCCTGCAAAGTTGGCCATTTTTCAGTCAGTCCAGTCGTCTGCCGTCTGGTCCGCTCCCTTTACTCAGCCTCTTCCTCTCGCTGTGAACGACCCTGTGCTCCCTCCTCCTCCTCCTCCTCCCTGTGTGCGAACAAACCTCCTCCACCCTGTCTCCCCTGAGTGACATGCTCTGAGTCATCTCATTTAATGCCGGAGCTAAAATGTGTTTAATCATTCTCTCCGGTTTCATGTGTCACAGATGTGTGTTTCCTCTCATGTCGACAGGTTTGTCTCTGAGAGGTGAATCAAACTTTGCCCGTGGTGCTGAGTCACTGAATCGAGACATTTCTGTGGTTGTAAAAACTGCAAAGTCATTGTTTTTGGTGGAAGTTTGAGTAGCTGTGGACCGGTTTGATGGAGATGATGATGATGGATGACTGTGGTTAGCAGAGATGCTGATTCACTGACAGCTTTTGGTCAAATCAAGATAACATTCAATTGCTCGATGACACTCCAACTTTTCTGTCTGTATTTTTGCGATGCGGTGAATGAGACATTTAAAAAATGCAGCCAACAATCCTGATGGTTTTCCATCCAGCTGCGGTCGTCACAAATATACCCAAATAAAAGGCTGATCTTCAATTTGTCATGAAGCAGATTCTGGTGGTTAGCTTGGCACTCTGACCTTCCCATCGCACGGCTGACATGATCGATAGCTGTTTGTTGTTTTCCAGTTGTACATTCGGAGACCGTTTTGTTCACGCTTGATTCTGCAAGTATTATTATCTGTTCTTCTCTGACCAAGACAAAACTACAGAAGATTGAGTCAAACGTGAAAAAATGGCAAGATAAAGTCAAAAATGATGAAAATTCAGTTGAGCCAAATCTGTTTCAGGAAGTGTCTGATTCTCATCAAGTTTAAATGAGGAATAATAAATGAAAACAGCAGAACCTATGATTAAAGAGCAGCCGTGAAGTTTTATTGAACAGACAGAGGAAATAAAATACACCGAGATGACACGTGATGGGAACCCACATGTTTCTTCTGTACGCAAGTCGAGTTCTGACTCATCAGAGAAGACGAATCACCTTGAGCTGTTTGGACTTTCTCTTTTCTCACATGTGGTTTGGTTAAAAAAAAAAAAAAAACACTATCAAGAAAACGTGTTCTCCTGGAAACTTGAGTGTAAAACTACAAGTGTATCTACAAAGTATTCAGGTAGAACTTCGATGTATCTGACACAGCTTGGTGTGGCCTGAGGAGAGTGTGTACAGTTCAGAAAACATTATGGCTTCATATACGACTGGAGGATTCAGGAATTTGCCTCATTCTTATTATTATATTTTTAAAAAGATCAGCCCAATTAGTGGCTGCATCTTATTTAACATTAAACTGGTTGTTTTCCTTTATTTTGAAATTAATTACACCCCCCCCATTAGCCACGAAAGCAGGATTTGTTGGAGAGCAACAAACTGCAGGAGATACAATTAACAGCAACATTCACTTTAGATGAAAAACAAACATTTAAAGATCAAACACGTCTGTGTGCCGTAATCCCCAAAAACGAACTTTCCCCAAAACCAACGAAAGATAAATTAGTTAAAAAGCATTTTAAAGACGACATGTTGTTCACATGATTTACAGGAAATATACAATCACATTTCTGAGCAGGAGGAAACTTTAACCTCGCAGGATTGCACTGGCTCAAATCCCTGGTGGTTACCATTACACCGAGCTCTTCTAAGTTACAGAGGAGCTGATACAACACTGCACAGTGTGTCTCACGTTGTGCGAATGATTCATTTTGAATTACAGGACAAGCAAAACCGCCACATAGGAACTGGTGTTCTGCAGATTCTCATCCCCAACACCATCCTCCTCACGCAGCGCTTAAAAAAAAAAAAAACAAAACTCACATTGTTAGTGATTTCAAACGATGAAGGCAGCGACGAGAAAGAAACAGTTCAATGAAGGGAATGGAACAAACTACTGACGTTTCTCCGAACCCCGATCGAAACCCGGTTTTAGACTTCGCCTGGCTTTGGTAAGACAGCACAAACTATCACAGTACACAGCTTTCAGTTCTCTCCAGAGCACAGATGCATTAACGTGACTGCATGGTGCGCTGCCCAAACACAACTGTTTCCATTGTCCAGCGATAAAACGATACTGTAGTTTTCAACCCTGTTTCAGCAGCGACATCTGCAAACAGGGGTGTGAATGTCAAAGGCAAAATATTTAAAGCAACCCTGTGCAACTCTTAACACGGGTAAAACACGGAACTGACTGAGCTGCAGCTTTGAAATCTGGTCCAACATGTAGAGGAGTAGAGCTGAACCACAGATGAGTTAGATCATGTCTGAAGTTCAGCAGGTAGCAGTAAAAGAAGAACTGGAACCCGAGTTTGCTGCACAGGTCACGGCGGCAGCTCTTCTGGTTCAAGAGGCCGGGCATCGTGTTGCGCTGTTACTCAGTAAAAGTTACACAACGTTGCTTTAATCTGTAACTTATGAGTCGGTGTGAAAGGTCAGATTCAAATTCATTGGCGCGGTGTCATTTTGCTCCCAAGGCTGTGACTTCTAATCCAGCTGCTGCTTTCACAGGAAGTCCACTTCAGGCCTGGGGGGCGAAAATGTCCCACGTACACACACTGTCCGTCCAGGCACATTTTACCAGTGTCTCGAATCCACCAGCTCTGGTCGCAAACTCATTTTCTTTAGAGTCTCGTATCCGACGACCATGACGATGGCAGTGGGCGTGGATGAAATGATGCGAGCTGACAGTCCTTTGGTCAAACCCCAGAAGCCCTCCTCTGTGATGAGCTGTCTGAACGTCTCAATGACTGAGGTCCTCCCTTCAACCTGCGAGCACAAACGTGTGGTGTTGTTATGTGGATCAAAGCAACACAGCTAAAACTGAGAGATTTCATTATTTACAGAATTTATTTTAACAATCGGTAATGATTCGAACTTCAGAACTAGCTTTTCATACTGTAGTGGAGTGATGTGACAACTTTATATCAGTAATAATAATAAAATAACTAAATAGTCTGGACTTTGCACTCTAAGGCTTTTTGTTTCTGACATTTCTTCTTTGCACAGACTGAAGAACCCAAATGCTACAAGCCGACCACGAGCAGCCGACGCCTGCTGTCTCGTGATGGATGTTCAGGAAGGGACGCTCACCTGAACCCTGGCCCGCACCACATCCATTGGGTTGGTGACAGTCGAGGCAGTGGCAGCAGCCAGGGGTCCTGCCATGGCTTGTAGAATCAGATGAGGACAGTCACTGGGAGCCATTTTGGAGAGTTGCTCTGTGAAACATAACACACACACGCAGAAGCATTAGACACATGGATTTTTTTTTAAAGACAGCATCATGGCCACAGTGCTTTTAGACATCAGGCACATACCAGCATAAAAATGATAGAAAGGCCACCAGACAGCACTGTTGGGGATGTACGTGATCAGAGAAGCGGCGTATCCTCTGTAGAAGCCCCGGAAGCCATCAGCAGCAAAAATCTGACCCATAATGTTCCTGGTTTGGCCAAACAGTTTTTTGGGCTGTCCAGCCTCCATGGCAGGATTGAGCCTGAAGCGGGTCAGGTGCTCCCCTTGGCCCTGCATCATCAACTGCTGGGAGACGACATCTATGGGAACGGTGATGCTCTGAGCGACCAGCGAGGCCGAGCCGCCGGCCACCAGCGACTTCATCGTATTGTTTTCTGTGTACTGGGAGACGTACTTCCTCACCAGCTCGTAGGTGGTTATGTAAGCCTGGCCGGAGATGAGCGTGAAGGTGTTGACCATGAAGCCGCGGTAGAGGCCCCGCACGCCCTCCGCCCGCAGGATCTTGAAGAAGGCGTCAAAGGTGCCGCTGTAGAGCGACTTGCCTCTCTGCACCTGCAGCCGCGTGCGGATGAGTGTTGCCGGGTAGACTGTGGCACGGATGGTCATCGTCATGAACACCCCGAAAGAGTAGAACTTCCTCTTGTCGAGGTCCTCCCACTCGATGATCTGGATGTTTCTTTTCTGCTGCATCCTGACAGCTGAGGGGGCGACCTCATCCGACTGATTCCTGCCTGAGAAACCAAAGACCAGCGACATCAGTAAAGTCATTTGGACTCATCACTCAAAGGAAATGTGGAGAAACAACAGCTCTTTGGCGGCAACGCAACTAGAGGAGAGAAGAACAGAAGACACTAAAGAGGAACTACAGAAACTAAACTGAAGAAGAAAATGAAAAGAAGTAGATAATGCAACTATAAACAGGATGCCAGCCACCAATCAAACCAACAACAACAGCTCTTCAACAATTTCCCAGAGGCACAGTTCACCTAAATCACTTTTGAAACAATGTGCTCCTCTGCCCAAAGTGAAAGACTCAGGGTCAGCACAGGGTTCAAACACGATCTCATGACTTGTGTCAGCGGAGGAAAAAAAAACACTTCCTGGTTCTACGTCGAAATGTTATTGGTTCTTCCTTGTGTCGGGCCCTGTCCCTCCTCCTCAACGTGTCATGCAAAATGGCCTGAGCTGGTTTTTGTTAAATCCTGCGAAGTGACAAACAACCAGCTACAAACACACGTGACCTCCACATCTGCGATGATAACAGTGACATAACTACCGTCCTCCCTCCATCTTCACGGAGAACACCAGCAAACCTGTAACTCAACATCTGTCACTCCCGCAGTCATCACACTGGTCTGCTGGTAACGATGAGATGGTCGATAGTCTGGTCTCAGACCAGCCGATTATCGGCTCACCAGTTTCTGCTTGACCCCAGTGACAGTATCGGTCAGAGGACACGGTGTACCCGAGGCGCAGTGAGGCCGACCGGGAGCGACCGTGTGTCCCCCGCTGTCAAAGCTCATATACACCGGTCCAACACCGGCAGGGTTTCATGAGATGATAAAGTTAAATGTTGCACGAACAAAACCGCGGGTTTTGATCTTCTGCACGCGCTGATGTCGCGTGTTTGCTCCCACCGAGCTAGCTCGGAGTTCCCTAGCGTTAGCATCGCTTTGAACACTCACCTCTCCGGACAGATGTTTACGCCAGAGACATGTCCCGGGCGTGAGACCTCACGTGGACATTCGATCGAACCCAGAAAGTCAAACTCGCGTGGTCGATTCGATGTTTAACTTGGACCTGTTTGGGTGTTTTGAAGGCTCGGCTACTTCCTAGCTAACGAGCTAACAGTCAGATGACTTCCTCTTTCCATTCAAACGCCATGCTGCTCTAACAGCCAATCACAGGCGTGCTGCGTTCAAGGACCACCAACCAGTGGGAGAAAATAGGCTTCAGCCCGGTGGGAACTAAAACCGTATTCATCAGGTCGACGTTCATCTTTAAACGAACTCTTTAGATCATTTTATTAACGTCACAAAAAACAAATGCGACAACGTAGAATGAGTCTGGCCTACAAAATCATATAGCCCTGATCTTTGAACGAGATGCTATGTCTCTTCGAAGACACTGTCTTCAAAAACTAAGTGCGAGGTCTTTGTGTTATGCTCAGGCCTGATATGCACGGAGCAGTTCCGTCACACCTGGCGTCTTTTCAGCGCTCACCTGGGGGTCGACATCGACGACAGGGCCTCCGACGAGCTGGCACGGAGTATCGACTTCAACAAGGACGGCAGCATAGACTTCACTTTTTCAGCCTCTTTCAAATGATGAACTCATACGTATAATTTGGGTTAAAATCAGGGTCAAACAGATTTTGAGCTCCTGAAACAATGTTTTAAAATGTTTGTAGCTGCAAATAAGGTTTGTACATGTTGAGAAATGTGTGTAAAAAATTCAAGTGAATTAAAAAAAAAAAATGATGAGGGACCATGTTACACAAAGTGTGTGTCCCTTCATATGACTCTGGCACGCCTCTCTCTATAATTACCAGCAATAAGACAGACCCAGGCATCTTCACTAAATAATGGGGTTAGATTTTACCGGAGGCATACATGCACGCGCTCATCAAGTACACACACATGCTTACACGCACTCTTACAGGCTGAAGATATCTGTGCCGAGGGCTACAGCGACCTCTAGAGGCTGAACTGGAAAACACATCTCATGCTCTGTGGGTCATACCCCAGAGTGATGCATTGTAAAAAAAAAAAACAATATTACAAAGAATGTGAAAGCCTGAATTTGACAAACAATGATTTTTCTTATGCTGTATTATCTGTATTTTTACAACCTCAATCAAATATAGATTTATTTCTGCTAATGTTGGAAAGTACATGTGCCAAATTGTAATATTGTAAACTGACATTGCTCAGTTGTATGACATACAACTGAGCAACATATAAATGTCCCAAATAGACCTTTGTGATTTAAATATATCATAACATTAGGATCATTTTTAAATATTGCTGTTGGTTTATATAAAAGTAAGTATGTTGTATGAGTACGAGTCAGCATTTAAATATATCAACATTTTAATATATCCTGCGATTTGTCTCTGAACATCAATGCGACACTCAAAGTTATCTCAGAGCTACACGCACCTTATTTCATTCATCACATGCTTGACCTCTCAGTCACATCCTTCTTTACGTAGACAGTCTGTGCACACAGAGAGTAGCCATACACATTGTATCTCATCAACAATGCCCCCATAATGACAAAGCAAACAGAGAATTTCAGAAATTAAAACATTTCACAGACAAACATTTTTAGACATTTTGACACAGTACTTAAAATTTTTCTTGGGAACCTCCCGTTTAACACGTTTAGCTTGGGGTGACAATCATGCACATCCACAAAGACAAATACACACTGGCATTCAAACACATTCTGGTTCCAATACATGTTGTATTTAAACGAGTTTAGTACCATCAGCACTGAAAGAGTCTGGAAGCTGTCAGTGTTAATTTCAGCCATTATAACCAAAAAAATAAAATATTATATTACTACATACACACCAAGATGATTAAGATAATTTAAATATACAGATGATTATTATTTGTGCAGAAATTATTGAAGTTTCGATTACATATTCAATAATCATACTGTTTATATTATTATTATTATTATTCCCACAAACAAATCCAAGAACACTGAAATTATATCTTCGCTAATTTTAAATAACTTTAAATAAAAGGCATGTTAGTGAGGGTTAAGGTTAAACATACTTCTGAGGAGCGTGTTCAAATAATAAATATGTTCACAGTCTGAGGCCTTGATAAAAAAACAATCTCCTGTTCAGTGGTTTGCAATCAGCTGCCGAAGATATGATGTCACATTACTGTGCGCAAGCTGAGTTTATTGATTATTTATTGAGTAAATCCTCACAAGCACCTCACGACTTGTACAAGCAGATAAAGAGAAGCTTTGCTGACGTTGTCCAGGCGGTACCTTTATAAACACGTCTCTGTTCAGAGTTATGTTGCATCTTTTGTTCACTGCATCATGCAGCTGGAACTTGGCAGGAAGTCCTGGACATACGTGATCGCCGCCTTGGACAGATACGTCATGGTTCCATAGCTGCCACTGGGGGCGCTATCGTAGAAAAAGTTGCAGATCCCAGTGGCTGGGTCCTTCTCGAGGAAATAATCACTGGCAGTGTGAGATTTCTGGGGATGTAGAGGAAGGGAAGGGGTGAACAAAGGTCAACCAAAATAAAAACTTCTTTGATCAGTCGTAAAAATACTCTTTACAAATGTATGTGCAAAGGCAGTAGAACCTGGTCATTGAGGAACAGGTCGTTGGCCAAATGCAGGATGCGGTCCACATAGATGATTCCTCCGATGCTGTCAACATCCACGTCTGCGACCAAACCAAGAACCATCACCGTCTCCACCAGCAGCTGCCGGTACTCTGGCTGAGGGACGTGGTTCAGGACAGACTCCACCTGCACCGCAAACTTGATCTCTCCTGCTGTCATCTAAAGCCAAAACAGAATTAAGCACAGACACCTACAAGACAGTAAATCCATCCGCAGCTGCACGTCTACGAGACCTCTCTTGTGGTAGAAGACGGCAGCACATATCCATCAATGGACAGGCCGTGGCACTTCTGCAGGATTGTCCAGACCTTCTGGTAGAAACCCACTGGAACTCTGTTGATAGCTCCGTCCAGCCTGCGTCTCCTCAGCCACTGGCCTTGCTTCTCCTCCCAGTATAGCTGACCGTCAGCTGGACCCAGGCCGACAGGGGACAGGATCCCGCTGGGGGTGGACGGGCTGCTGCAGCGCTGTGGTGGGAGACCAGGAGAGACACTGATACAACATGGTCAACAGACACCTGGCACAGGGTACTCACCATTAGCCTTGTCAGTGGTGTTTGCACCTTATAGGAAAAAATGGACACTGGAATGATTTGTGGGAATTTAGTTTTAGCTTTTTTCTACATGTGTTCATGCAGTCAGACATGCAGGATAGGCTGGTGTTATTATGTGTTTTAAATTACTTTTAAAAAATTAAGGTGATGTTATTTTCACATGCAGATATGAACATATGTGTTCAAGCGGCTGAATAAACGTAACATTTGGATTAATAAAACAATCGAACCCCAACGACCCCGTGCAGGACAGAGCAAGACCGTTCAAAGCAGATGAGGTGGAATGGTTTACCGTGGAGCGAGGAGAGGTGACATTGCTACTTAAGGACAGCCCCCCGCTGATGATCTACACATGGACATGAATGACAGAGAGCAGTTTGAGATGGGACACATGGTTCTCAGAGCATGACGTTTCCCTCTGTAAAGTGAAGATGACTCAACCAAATGTTCAGAAAATAAACACAAGGCAGATCATTTCCATGTCAGTGGTAAAAATGTTTTCACAAATGAGATGTGGGGACTCGTCCACCAGCTCATGATAATTAATGAACATATTTAACAACTTGCTTTAAATATACAAATCAGAGAAGCGAAGCATGTTTTCCTACTTAGGTGACAGATGTTCCAGCAATGAGGTGCTGTGGCTCACAAAATGTTATGACAGGTTTATGAGCCCGATTTAGGCAGAAGGACGGCCGTCGAGGAGGACGTTAGTAACAGTTGCATGCTAGAAATGATTATCAAATTCAACCCACACTGAGCGGCCGAGAGTCATCCAGCTGCAATCAAAAATACAACACTGTTAAAGAGAGAGAGAGAAAGAGACAGACAGAGAGAGAGCGAGAGAGGGAGGGATAGATGTGTGGCTCCCACCTGTTTTATCTCACTCTTCAGTTTGTGTATTCCAGTGCGTTCATTCTTAGTGGCACCAGTGTGGCCCAGTTCATGGATGGAGATGGCCGGACTAGTGGCTGTTGACTGGATGGGGCGCACTGATGAAAAAAGACAAGAAGCTGACTCTGGTGGGACTCAAACCCACAACCTTTGAATGGCTTGAATCACAGCATGACCGAGAAGTCCAATGCGCTATCTATTGCGCCACAGAGCCAAGAGACACAGAAACACACACACACAAGCCCCTTAATACAAATACATGCATCCATTTATACAGGCGGCACATGGTGAGGCCCCACCACACTCATAGTGATAACTCTATCAGTGTGTCTCTACTGACTGAGCCTAGTGGCTGTTGATTGGATGAAGCGCCCTGATCAATGGGGACAAGAAGAACACGACTCTGGTGGGACTCGAACCCACAACCTTTGAATGACTTCACCACAGTCTGACCTAGAAGTCCAATGCGCTATCCATTGCGCCACAGAGCCACACACACACATCACACACACACTTGTACATTTCTTCTCATATTGTGTGGCCAAAAACATGGATTAAGTGTGAGATTTCAATAACTATATCCAGAACTAATTCTATGTATAATTTCCTGCCTTAATACACAGACATACAGTATATCCATTGGTATGGGGAGAGGATGATGGTGAGGCTACATCACACTCAAAGTGATGCTTGATCAGTCTGTCACTGCTGACTGAGATGATGATGGTTGGACGAGTGGCCGCCAATTGAATGGGACACAAGAATGACAAGAGAAACTGACCCTGGTGGGACTCGAACCCACAACCTTTGAATGACTTCAGCTACAGTCTAATCTAGAAGTCCAATGCGCTATCCATTGCGCCACAGAGCCCTGACACACATTCACACAATTGCACGTTTCCTCTCAGATTGTGTGGCCAAGTTCACTGATGAAATTTCAATAAATATATTGAGAGTTGATATCTATGTCTAATATCCTCAATGCCAAAGCCCCTTAATACAAACACATGTATCCATTTATACAGGCGGCACATGGTGAGGCCCCACCACACTCATCGTGATAACTCTATCAGTGTGTCTCTACTGACTGAGCCTAGTGGCTGTTGACTGGATAATCAAAAAGAACACGACTCTGGTGGGACTCGAACCCACAACCTTTGAATGACTTCAGCTACAGTCTAACCTAGAAGTCCAATGCGCTATCCATTGCGCCACAGAGCCCTGACACACACACACTTGCATGTTTCGTCTCAGATTGTGTGGCCAAGTTCACTGATGAAATTTCAATAAATATCTTGAGAGTTGATACTGACTCTATGTCTAATATCCTCAATGCCAAAGCCCCTTAATACAAATACACGTATCCATTTATACAGGCGGCACATGGTGAGGCCCCACCACACTCATAGTGATAACTCTATCAGTGTGTCTCTACTGACTGAGCCTAGTGGCTGTTGACTGGAGCGCCCTGATGAACAAAGACAAAAAGAACACGACTCTGGTCCTTTGAATGACTTCACCACAGTCTGACCTAGAAGTCCAATGCGCTATCCATTGTGCCACAGAGCCCTGACACACAGACTTGCATGTTGCATGACTTCATACTGATTCTATGTATAATATCCTCAATGCCATAGCCCCTTAACACAAATACATACATCGATTTTTATGGGGAGAACAAACCCCTGACACACTCAAAGTGATGACTACCATCAATCTACTGAGTGAGGGGTAGTGGGTGTTAACTGGAGCACCCTGATGAACAAAGACAAGAAGAACACGACTCTGGTGGGACTCGAACCCACAACCTTTGAATGACTTCACCACAGTCTGACCTAGAAGTCCAACGCGCTATCCATTGCGCCACAGAGCCACAGGTGTGCATGTTTCCTCTCAGATAGTGTGGCCAAGCTTTGAGGTTTAAATACATATATTCAGACTTCATATTGATTCTAGGTATAATAGCCCTTGCCAATATCAGTCCATTGCTGCTGACTGAGACATGCCCTTCATCTGTGGCTCATTATCACCTGGTTTCACAGTTAGAACAACAGCAACAGAGAAAATGTGAAGAGTAAACTGACCGCTCCTCTCCACCCCAAACTCTTTGCCACTGAGGATGTGATGCAGCAGACTCTTCATGCCGAACGGACTCAGGCTCATCAGGCTCTCAGATGCCTCCTCCCCTAGAAACACAGTTTTTCATGTTCACCCTGCTGGGTCACTTAGGTATGGTCACAGTTGTGTATAGTCATAATAATCAAGTGTGTGAGCTCTATTGGGTATATAGGTCACCAGCAGAATGTGTGAACATGCTTGGCTCTCCTACCAGAACAGTGCAGGCTGCGGGCCAGCTCAGTGGCCATCACCTGCATGATGAGTCCAATCCTGAGCCGCAGCATGTCCCCGAACAGAGCAGGCTGGGAGCGCATGTACATGGCCAGATAAACCATGATTTCCTGCATGATAAACACACCCCAGTTCAAGATCAGGTCAGATAAAAGTCAGGTCAGCCAGGTCCAGAAGGTGAGAGACAAACCTGAGTGAGCACAGCCACACTGATGTCCTGACCACTGGCCTCATAGATGAGCGTGTTCAACTCCTCGGGAGGAAGTGGCCTGAGAGGGAACAGAGAGGACGACAACTGCAGTTATTGATTGTTAATTCCATCCCCAAAGCCTTCGTGTGAACACTTGGTACTGCCACTTACACTGCGATGACTCTTTCCCTGGGTTCAGGAGGGAGACCCACCGTCAGCTGCTTGTGATGGGAGATCAGATCCGTGCAGGCCTGAGGAACAGACACATCCGGGGGGGGGTTTGTTTGTGTTCACAACAACAGGATATGAGATGGACTGACTCAGAGTACTTGCAGTCACTGACCTCTGCTAGGACCTCCACTCTCTTGCGTAGTATTCCAGAGATGTATCTGATGAGACCCCACTCTTTAGCAGCTCCAGCCTGAACATAGAGCTCCTCCAACAGAGAGCGCACGCTGGTCCCACCCTGCCCAGGACCTGACAGCTCCACCAGCCAATCAGCTCCTCTGGTCATGAGAAGAAGTCCCCAATGTTCATGTTAGCGTGCCATTAGCTGCCATTACTCAGCGGTTCCAATTCATTCCTCACTCTTACTTCATTACGTAGAGAATGTAGAGGATGTCCGCCTGGTCCTGCAGAGTGGGACACTCTTTCAGCTGCCTCACCAACGACGCAAAGTCCGTGTTGCCCTGGGAATCTCGAGGCAGGTGCAGATCGGCCACGCTGTGCGGCTTGTGAGGGATGCGAGAGTGAGAGAGTGACAAATCCTCCTCACATCAGAAGAGTAAAGTCACAACTGAGACGTAGATCTGCTGCACTCACCTTGTGCTGCTTTGCATGTGAGCTGTGCTGAGGAACCACAAGGAGGTTGAGAGATCTGCGGTGTTTGCTCTTGACGGGAGCCACAGGCAGATACATGGAGGACTCTGAAACACACACACACAACAATGTTTAATTGGCTTTGTAGTGTCTGGGTGGAATGATGGTGCAGTGGTTCGTGCTGGGAGCAGAGCAAACAGGAAGTGTACTGACTTAACTCCCACTTCAGGGACTCGTTATGGGAAAAACTGGGAAAGAAATTGTCTTCTTCTTTATTACTTATTCTGCTCTTCTCTGAGAGACAAGATCTGCTGGAAACAAATTCCTTGTATGTGAACAGTGTACCTGGTGAATAAAGCTGTTTCTGATTCTGATCACTGAAGGATGACTCACTGGTAAGATTCAGGCCCTGGACCTGGGCCATAAGAGACAGGATGTCCCTCGTTGTGTGTTCCGCACTGAAGACATGGTGCTGGTCCCTCTGGATGGGAGGCAGGTGGCTCTTGGTGTTGGTGCTGTGGAGGAGCTGCGTGAGGTACTGCTCAAACATGTCCGCCGAGCCCTCTGGAAATGATACAAATATATACAGTTCAACTTCACCTTATGAAAGACGACTGGAAGAAACACACGCGCTGCCTTTGACTACCTGAGGGCCCACATTTGTGATATTCTTCATATTCGTCTCCATAGTCGTCCCGGTCCTCGTCTTCATCTTCATCCAACAAGCCATCATCGTTCTCGTCGTCCAGGAAGCTGAGGCGAGTGTGGAAGGAAGTGGTTTGGAAACTGGAGAGGTCCGACATCTGCACCCTGCCGTAACATCCGCACACAAATGAACACAACACACGAGACAGCCGATATTTGTATTTGCAGTAATTGGGTCACAGATGGAGACAGACCTGGCCCCAGCAAAATAGCCATCCTGCAGTTTCCTCAGGGTTGCCAGGATACACGGATCAATTGCATCCCCATCTTCAACTGGGCGTAGAAAAATAAAGAAGTCATGACAACGTGGGAATAAACTGCTTGTATCTTCACGATACAGTCCTGACTGCCAATCACTCTCTATAATATAAAGAGTATAAAACCTCCTTACCCAGCATGCTGCGGGTGATGGGGAAAGTGAGCGTGGGTCGTCCTGTCATCCTCCAACAAGAGGAGAGATAGGCCACCTCTGTTCGTAACATCTCCACAATCATCTGGTTGTCCAGTGCCAGGTAGAAATGATGCTGGTCCAGAAACTTGAGACAAACCAAATGTTCAAAACATGTAATCCATCACTGCCTCCTTCTCAACAGCTTCACTCTTTTGCTTTTGGACATATCACACTAGTTTTACCTGGGGGGTGAAAATATAGAAGCGATTTCGGATCTCGTAGAATTTGGATGTTCCCAGAACGCCGATGTGTCTGTAGGGCCTCCCGCTCAAATCCAGTTTCTTGCAGTTCCCTGTGACGAAGACACGATGTTACTACAGACACACACATGCGCCTGCAGACTGAGGAATAGGGCGCTTTGTGCATGCTCACCCAGTCTGACGTAGACGTGGCTCAGGATGCGAGCAGGCATGACCCGGATAGGCAGAACCTCTGACATGGTCTGGACCGTTATCCCATGGTCACTTAACAGCTCCTGGACCTCGCCCGACTCGGCCAGAACGCAAACTGAAACACCATTGAAATTCTTCAGTGCCATAACTCCAGGTGGTAAATCTGGTTTTAATTTAACTTCAGATTCTTTCCTCAAACTAGGCATCAATCACCGACCTTGCACGACAACGTCTGGCTTGAAGTTTGTGGAGAATCTCCTGTTGAGAGGGTCTATCTCTCCTGGTGCTAAAAACCCCTTGGAGTAGAATCAGACAGAGATGCTGAATATTTTACATCGACACATTGTTTCCTCATTTATGCATTACAAACCAACACGATCCCTGCTTTGTGTGTGTGTGCATATTTGAAATGGTGCACTTAAAGGAAGGGGTTACCTCAGCCAGGAGTGAACCCAAGATGTAGAGGGACTGGCCCCACATGTGGGGCAGCTGGCCCATGGCCACTCTGTCCACCGTGTGGGGGTTGCTGCACTCTTCATCCACCTGCCAGAGGGAGGACATGTTCTCATCCTGACTTTTTCTGACCAAAAATAAATAGGTGTTTTTTTTTAATTGCTCACACATCACGTAAATGGAATTTCTTCGTCACAGTGAATAAAGTATATCTTAATGGCATATTTGTTTGGGTTGGCTGGACCATGCAGTTAGAATATGATGAGAAAAGAGGGTGCATCTGTGGCGTCCCTCTTCCTGGAGTGTGATACCTTGTCCCGTGGTACAGAATAAAGTTCAGGCACAAGTTTGATGCCGTTCTTCCCTCTGATCAGAATTCCCTCCAGGGCCTCCCTATACTCCTGAACCTGTGAAGAGGCACAAGTCCAGTCAAGTCTGCGAACGTCTGTGCTCACAAGAGGAACGGCGTCGGTGCACTGGGTCTTATCACCTGCACTTGGTCTCCGGCAAAGATTCCGTCCAGGATGAAGTACGTCCAGAAAACAGGCCACTCGCATTCGATGTTCTCAAACAGTTTGAGCTCTGCGGGATCGTAGTGCAGCCGAGTGGGATCCTAGAGACACAGCAGCAGCAGCTCAAACGATTCACCCCGCAGTTCCCCACTGAGCACATGCACATGCACTTCCTCACTCACGTGGACCCTGTGCCACATGTACCTCAGGTCTCAGGTTCATAGTTGGAACATCTCACCTCTTTAGGACAACGATATCCATCCCTGATGAAGCGGCAGCAGCCAAAGCGACCCTGACAGTGACACCAGAGAAAGGAGAGTTCACACGGACTTGAACTGTACGCAGTCAGCGATTTATAAATGATTCATAAGATGAAAGCTGAATGATGATTTGAGTCTCCATGTGAGGCGGTACCTGCAGTTTGCTGATGATTTCTGACTTGGTGATGGCCACCAGGTCAGGGTCCTCCACAGCAAAAGCAGGGTAGGAAATGACCGACAGAAGACCGGCGTCGATCTCCTTGGAGGTGGACGCTCTTGGCAGCATGGAGCAGAGGATGGACTAAGAGAAATCACACAGAGCAGCTGAGCACAGCAAGAAGGGGATGAGCCTCCGATGGCATGGGGAAGGCTCGAGAGAAATTCAACGATACCTGACAATGTTCCACTTCATCCGGCAAAACATGGATGACTGACTTCGGTCCTCCGTGAGCGCCGAAGAGATCCAGCTCGTCTATGGCCTCCAGAGCAGCCTGCGACACGCCCACCCCCGACACGTTATACACTTTCTACTCTTGTTGTTAAATGTGCTGTACGTCACAAACAGACTCTACCATACCTTAGCCATTCCTACAGAGCTGCCATTGAGCTCTGGAATGCCCTGGTTGGTCTTGTCACCTCGCTCCCACATCCCATAATCCTGCAGGAGAGAGAAGCTCATTACTTTTATTTCTCATCTTATTCTTCAGTCGTTAAACTCTCTCCATTTATTCTGCATTGCACTGTGTTAACTGTCAGATACACGATGCAGAATACACTACAGATGTCGGCTGTGGCCGAGGGGCTCAGAGCAATCGTCCTCTAAACCAGAAGGGGGATGGGAGTACAATGCCAGTATTCCCTGATTGAAGTGTTGGGAAAGATACTGGATCCCAAATCCCCATCTTTAAACTAATACTGGCCATTTTACATTATCCACAACTCTGAGTTCATTTTCTCATCCACACCCTCTGGGCTCTCTAGCAAACCCTTTGCCACACTTGAATCGTGCTCACCGCCACTTTGTAGGCAGCTTCTATGTAGAAGACCAAGTTTTGGATAAAGGCCACCTCATCCAGGTTTGAGATGATACGGAGACCTGCACAACAAAAACACACGACACGGGTCTGTGGTAAGTGTCAGGTCAGAATCTAAACATATGTGTGGCACCTTTAGACCAAAGCAGCTACAAAAAAATAATAAAAGCACAGAAGAAGGCTTCGCTCTGCATCACTGCCGTACCAGACGCTGTCATCTGAGCCAGCATCAGCAGGTAAATGGAGGTGGCATCCACCTGCAGATGCCCCCACTGGTCATCCCCGACGACTGTGGCACAGGTGGGCGTGTCGTATTTGGCGTGCAAGCAGTCGTTTGTGCTCTGGGTTTGTTTGAACTTCTCCACCTTGGCCACCTGGAAGCTCAGAGGAGACCACAAAGATCTGACACTTGAAATCATTTAATTGAACTATTTGAATAAATCACAGCATAGGGAGCACCAATCAAAAGTCAGATGTGATCTAATGGTTTTATCTGCCGCGGCATTCACTGAATGTGTCCAGAGAACAGGCTGAGCTGTCCACATGACTCACTCTTGATTAAATACCACAGGCAGATAACATGCTGAGGCTTCTCAGACCATGACCACTGGCTGAGTGAATTTCCTGCCACCACATGATGTTTCTGTGACCAAACCCAAATGAATGTGTGGAGCTGATGTACCTGTCTCATCATGCACTGCAGGAGCCCCTGCATCAGTTTCACAACACTCTGCAAAGCAACCACAACACCAGCTCATCAGCTGACAGCGAAACAAATTGAACATCCCAGCTACTCAACAATGACATTCATAAAAGAATAAATCTGATTAAACCAAAGCGAGTCAAATAAAAACTGCAACTATTCACTTTTATCAAGTAAATCATCAACATATTCAATTTATACATTTGCCCTTCATCAATAACAAGAATTCTCTCTCTCACAAACTCACCTGTTCCAGTTCGTAGGCTTTGGCCTTGTCTTCATCACGGTCTGCATTCTTGCGGTAGGCCATGCCCAGCCCCCACACTGCCAGCACGCTGTACACATTGTCCCTGACCCAGGCATCCTTCTTCTGGGTACTGGCAGGCAAAAGACCTGTCACTGGGTTCTGGGAAAAATGCAGAAAAGGAAAAATGTACCTGGATGTGTTTGTCTACAACTGATGGGTTCTCTTGATAGGGTTTAAAAATAATGTACAGCTATGACTCATCATTTTTAACAGATTTATCACCTTGTCCATAAAACCATCACCACAAACAACATTTCAAAATTCAAGAACTCCCAAAGCCAAAGGTGTCATTTTTCATGTGTTTTGCTCTGTCCACATGAAGATGCATGAAAAAAATGCTGGCCCAGTTCATCTCTATCAGCCGTGGAAGCTGTGGGTCACAGTTTAGAGGAGCTGTTGACGCTGATAAAGCTGCATAGCTCTCTGGTCCTCGGTCTATTCCAGGGGCTGAACTTTGGACATGCCATGTTTATTTCTATGCAGCTCAGTCTGGTTAAACCTGAACTTGAGTGCCACAATTAATAAGGATGATTTAAATTCTAAATAAATTCATTTGTGCAGTGATGACCTCAGCGACAGATGGAGGAGCTCTGGATGCTGCACTGTAATCGAAAGCAGAGAACAAAATAACATAGGTCCGCCTGGCACACACTCACCTGATGGCACAGGATGGTTTCCTGCACCAGCCTGGCATAGCCATCCAGCCTCACTCCAGAGTTACTGCGGCTCCTCATGCTGGCTGATCACTGCACACACACACACACACACACACACACACAGGTGAGCATGTCTCTGTGGCACAACACGTCTATACGTGAACACACTCCCTGACCCACCGTGCAGTGATCCGTGGCTCCCGGTGCTGCAGCGCGGATCTGACCGGACTCCCTCACCGCTCTACAGGGATGAGCTATGCTAACGCCCGCTAGCCGAGTAGCATCCAGCTGTTTGTGACATGTCGCCAGTATTCACACACACTAACACACACATACATTAACAGATGTTCCCGGTAGCAGTGATCGGTTCCCACAGAGGACAACACATGAAGCTTCCCGGTTCGTCTGTGTGAAACTGTTCACCTATTCTGAAAAAAACAAAAACAAAAAAATACACTTTGTCCCTGTTGTTTGACTTGGGGACGACAGGGGGCGCTAAGGACCCTCAGGGGTTTCAGGCTGTGGTCATAGGTGTTCGATGCGCATGTATTTATACAATATTTATACTAAATAGTAGTACTGATTAAAATAATATTAAAGGAAATGGAAGAGGGGGTCTTTCTCTCGGTGCAGTTATTTTCACTGTGTAGGTCCTAAGACTGTATTTATTCTTTTTACACTGTATATATTAGTTATACATCATTCCTTGCATTGATGTGTTGTACGTTAGTTGCCCTCACTCTCTTCTGTGTTGCTGTAACGCGACTAATAATGGATTATTGAATCTTATCTTATTTTATGTTATCTATCTTCTTATCTATCTATATTATTATTACTACTACTCCTACTCCTACTACTACTACTACTAATAATAATAATGTATATGCTATATTAAAATATCATATCTTATTTTTAACTTAACACACACAGAAGAACTAAATGTAAATATATTTAGCATAATAGTCTAAAAGTAACTTAAAGTAAAAACTAAAAATCAAGTATTCCGTTCTACAGAAATGTATTTCTAGAGGCCATGTCTGCCGGGAACAACGCAACGAATAACGGAACCTCTGAGCCAATCACATCGCACCGCGGTGGACTCCCCAGCCAATCACATCGCACCGCGGTGGACTCCCCAGCCAATCACAGAGCCGCTCTCTTAAGCGTCACTTCACCATCAGCTAGCCTTTTTTAGCATCGTTAGCTAGCCCTTGGACACACAGGCGCATCTGTCCGCTCTCTGTGGGTTATGTGTGTCGCTTGATTTCCACGGAAGTTGACGGTGTGAGCGACTGACGCGAAGCTCCTGCGTGAAGGTAAAGACTCAAGTTCACGTATCGTGTCTGCGGCGAGGGACACGTCGGACAGAACGCCTTGTTGACGTTAGCATGGTTAGCTAACATAGGCTAAGGAAACTTTCCGTTAGAGCCTCCTGCATGGCAAATAAACCGAACGTGAAATAAATGTGTTGGCGCAGCTAGCTTCTTGGAGATAAAGCACTAGTGCGCGTGCTGTTCTTTTTTCCTGTGTCCGTTACTCGCACTGAAACTTTATGTGCATCCAAATTAATGTGACACGTTTGTTAATATCTCAACGCAGACTCGTCTGTTCATTCATCTCCTCGATTGTAATGCAGAGTAGCATTGCTAAGCTAATGTTTGTTTGTCGTGTATTTACCACGCATGAGTAAACATATATCTATTTTGCACTTAAATCTACTTTGCACTCTTATTTTATTCCGCGGCGTATAAATACATATATTCTTTTCTTTTTCTATAACTTATTTTTGCTGTTTTCTGGGAGTCAAGATCTGCAAACAAATTCCTTGTATGTTAATAACGTACCTGGTCAATAAAGCTGTTTCTGGTGAAGATGTAAACATGATGATTCATGTTTTTGAGTTCAGAATGAATTCGTATTATCCCCAACCAAGCAAACTGTCTACAGAAAGTAAGGCAGAAAATGAATAATAGAGTTGTTGTGTCTAGTTTCAGCTGACATATTTCCCATAAAACACCCTCTTTTGCCCTGTGTCTTCAGTGCATGATGTTGTGGATGTAGCCAGGAGATCACAATCATTTGCCATTAAAAGTAAACTATAAGCTTCCTTCCTCCCTGCCTCCTTCAGATGCAGTTCATGCTGCTGTTCAGTCGGCAGGGAAAGCTGCGCCTACAGAAATGGTACGTGCCTCTGTCTGACAAGGAGAGGAAGAAGATCTCTAGGGACCTGGTGCAGACCATACTGGCCAGGAAACCCAAGATGTGCAGCTTCTTGGAATGGAGGGACCTCAAGATTGTGTACAAGAGGTAAAGGAATAAGAGATGTTTAGGAATTAGGTCATGGAACTCTCACAGTCCCCAGGATTCTTAACAGTTACAGTTCAAACTTAATGAAGACTGAGATGTTAGGGTTAGGTAGGAAGCAGATTTGTACCTTGCTAAACTTTCAAATACTTGATAGACATTAGACTTTTGGATTTAAGAGTTCATGTTAGGTAGTTCAGTAGAGTGCTGCGTTAATGTCTGTGGTGATTCACTTTTTTCAGGCACAGAGTTTTCTGGTATTTAGCTCTCACCCTTGTGCTGTGTTATGAATCACCAATGTTCAAGTGTTTCTGTCTTTCTGTTGCAGATACGCAAGCCTGTACTTCTGCTGTGCAGTCGAGGATCAGGATAATGAGCTGATCACACTGGAAATCATCCACAGATACGTGGAGCTGCTGGACAAATACTTTGGCAGTGTGAGTGTCACACATGTAATGGGCTTGTTGAAGATGTGGGGAGGGGGAAACCAACAGACCTTTTCTCTGATCATCTGCTCTGTTGTGATCAATCAGGTGTGTGAGCTGGATATCATTTTCAACTTTGAGAAGGCCTACTTCATCCTGGATGAGTTCCTGCTGGGTGGAGAGGCCCAAGAGACGTCCAAGAAGAACGTGCTGAAGGCCATTGAGCAGGCCGACCTGCTGCAGGAGGTACGCACGGTTCCTCATCAACAGATAGTGTCATGGTGAATCCTTATCTAGGCTCAGTCATGTCAAACCAGACAGAACGTTCACCTCATGGCCATCTGCACGTGCCTTCGCTGGTTTATTTTGAGCCTGCAGTGTTTGATCAATGCCTCCACGCTGTGCCAGTGCACCACAGCAAATGCTGCCCTGAGCGTTTGCATTGCTGCCGGGCCGAAGTCATTTTCAGCGGACAGAATCGATGCACAGTGATTTATTTTTAGCTAAGCATGCAGCACTGTTGTTACAACAGCACAACTGAACAGGCTTGTAAAAGGCTCAAACTCATTGGAAAGGCCTCCTGTTCTTGCACACAGGGACTATTATTACTGTTATACTATCTAAAGAATGTGTGATTGATGTAGAAGCTAACAGGAAGGAATCTTTCCCTTTTTTCTGCAGGAGGCCGAGGCGCCACGGAGCGTCTTAGAGGAAATTGGGCTGACATAAATCACTCCCCAGCCACCTCGCCGTTCTTTCTTCCAATTCATATGCGGCGACCTCCATGACCCCCCCCCACCCCGTGTCTTCTCCTGGTCAATGTGTTGGTGTTGTATGTATATAATCACTATTGCTCTACTGTACTTTCCTGTAATGTCCATTCAATCTGGTGCCAACTTTGCTTTCGTTGTGTCCTTATGTGCAATTTCCCTCGCTGTATCTCCCTGTGCTGTTGTCGTGCGTCACTCTTGTAACTTCTTAAAAATGCCACAGAGAACAATGTAGCAACAACGTGGAATCTCCAGCATCACATGAAGATCATCCTCCATCATGGACTGAAGGGTTGGTTGTGTTGTTTGGCTTCAGGTTTTTTTCAGCTGCAGTTAGTTTGAGAGCAGTATTTTTGCTCAGATGCCTTTTCAGTTCTCAACCCCCAACCATATAAAATAATATATGCTACTTTTGGCTGTTGTACAAATTGTGTAAGGACATAAGGAATTCACATCCACCCTGAGTGATCCCACTGCAAGTGGTCGGCACTAAATACAGGTGTGAACGCACCCAAATGTGTCCTCAGTGTATCATGAGATCTGAGCACAGAACAGAGCAAGTGGTGTCCTCTTTCTTTTCTGGAAGATCTGTTGCTCAGCTCTGTAGCTCAAATATGAAGCTGTAACAATTAGCTCAGGCTAATATGGGAAACACTGACTACTAAACACTGTTACAATCACTCCTATGTGAGTAAATTCGGCCCAGCAGAGAAATGAAAAAGAATGACCCACTATCTGGATCAGGTCTGTACACTTTTGTTGGGTGATTACTCTCCAGAAACAAAACCATACTTCATTTTGAGAAAGCATGTTTACTTTCACCAACCAGCTGTTTGTATGTATCTAGTGTAAAACTGTTATTTCATCCATGCTGCATCATTTCAGATTACTTTTGTTTCAAATTTGTTTGTTAGTGAAGATAGATCTTAGGTGGATCTCTCCCTGGATCAGTGACCAGATAAAAGAAATGCTATTTTATGTCTTGTAATGACAGGTTGGCTTACTTTTAAAGACTTAACATATGACCAAAGAACACTGTGTTTTACCTTCTTGATATGTCTAACGTGGGAGAAAAGGGATTTACGATGGGAGGATGTATGGGCACAAACACACACACAAACACCAGTATTATGTTATCATGTAACCTAGGTGATCTGAAATGTGGAAAGATGAACCACACATATCAGGGTACATCAATAATAGTCACCACTGACGGCTTGTTAAAGTCAAAACAAACAGGCACTTATCCCAAACTGTTATGGCAATCCAGTGTTTTTTTACATCTTAAAACCACCGAGTGTTTCTGTTGAGCAAACATCAAAGTTCCTTTGATGTGTGCCAGAGATAACTTTTCTATCAAACACTGCCGACACATTTGCCAACATTTCTTGTTTGACAGTTATTATCAATAAATGTATTCAGAAAGAAACAGTGTCGATGTTTTCACTCAGTCCACATGAAGTTCCACAGGTCATTTATTCCTTCCTAAACCACGATCAGAAAGTCTATACAGAGCTCACACTGAAATCAAGAAGCTGTTCATGTCACTGGTTCCAGCAGATCCACTGGTGTGTCAGTTTTAGACTGAGACGTACAGTCCTCAGTGTCCACCCCCACATCCACCTCACAGTTTCTCTGAGTGAGCTCCGTTTCATTCGTCTGTTCACTGGGGCTCATAGCAGGATTGTTCTCCATCTCTTCCTCAGATTCTTTCTCCTTGTCTGAGTTTCCTGAAGATGTGGTTCCTTCAGGCAAATGGTTTTTCTTCTTGTGCTTCTTCTTGTTCTTCTTTTTACTCTTCTTGGAGTGTTTGTGGCGAGAGTGCGTGTCTGTGTCATCATTAGATCTCTTCTTATGTTTACCTGCTTTCTTGGGGCTCCTTTCTCTATCTCGCTTGTTTCTCTCCCTCTCTGTGCTTGTGCTTCTTGACCGTTTGTATTCATCTCCGCCTCGTCGGTTTCCTTCTTCACTTTTATTCCTGGACGTGTGTTCCCTGTCTTTGTCTCTGCTTCTGTTTCTCAGCCTGTCATGCTCTCTGTCTCTACTTCTGCTTCTACTTCTACTTCTCAAATACCTATCCGTCCTCCTCTCACTATGTCTGGATCTGGACCTATGGTCATCTGTGTCCTGGTGGGAGGCCCTCCTCTTTGGACTCCTGCTCCTCCGCCTGCTGTCCTCTCTCCTGCTGTGGAATCTCTCCGATCTCGGGGGGCTTCTGCTGCCGCGGCGCTGCCTCCACGATCGGTCTCCGTATCGTTCGGAACGCCAACCGTCTCTGCGACTCCCCCTGACGCTGCGGTCTGGTGACAAGTGCAGGTCTCTGTCCGCCTCCCAGAATTCATTGCCAGGGTTTCGAAATACATGCAAGAAGTTGCAGTGCTTCCCTTTGGGGCACCTCTGTCTGTCAAACAATCCTGAGACACAGAAAGACAAACCAACATGAGCAGGACAGTTAATATGAATAAAATCTCACGTAATGATTAAATGACTCACCGCATATAGCGTTCTTCCACCGCGTCACTGGACACAACTCGCAATGAAGCTGTCGGCCAGCGTACCATCTCCCATTGAACTTGATGAAGGCTTCTTTACACTGCTCCTCTCTAACCAGACAAGAGGACAAGAATTAGAAAACAATCAAAAGCAATGTTCAGTTGATTTATTTTGAAAAAGGCGCAGCGATAATGTGACAACTTACGTGTCAAACTGAATGTAAACGTTTCCTCTCAGGTGTGGTTCATGATTACAACTGACCTATGAATAAGAAAAAGTATTAATAGAAAAACAGCATCAAAGTTATTATCGAATCGGATGATTTGCTAAGTTCTGTATCAGGAAGGGGAAATCGTATCAGAATATGTTGATAAGCTATGTACATTTTTTTCATGATTGTGTTCTTTAAATAGTGAAATAGTCTCTTCATTTTTGAGAAATAATCATTTTTCTTCATAACACTGAACAAATCATCAAAGTGGTTTTTATAAAAAGTCAAATAGTCTTTTGCTGTGTAAACTGATTTTTCTGTTTGATTCTGATTTAAATCTGATAATGTTGAGTACAAACATGCGTCACTATGTGTGACTGCATCGATCGCCTCATCTCTTTACCTTGAACTGAACCACTTTGCCGACACTCTTGAACTCTGGCAGAACATCGTGGTAGAACTCAACGAAGGATTCGTGCAGGTCCTCCTCGCTGTGCTCCAGACAGGCATCGATGTCATAATCATCACGATGCGTCTCCTCCATGCCGAACGTTTTAAACATACTGTGGATCATCAGAGTCGGGCTGGAAGTGGGGTAGATGTGCTTCCGAGAGCACCTGGGATCGTAGAGGCAGCAGAGAGCAGGTATAAGTCTCTGTGCATGCATTCAAACATAACTCAAATAGCTGATCTATGGATTTGATGGAGCAGGAACCTGGTTCCAAATCGACATGCGCCGGTCTTAAGGAAGAACGGGCAGTTGGCCACATCGAGCTCTGTTCCAAAATTCTCCGATTTTTCTGTCACTGGAGCCTCAGGATTCATCCATGGCCCGCCATTGTCGAGCTGGAAGAGAGAACACCAGCAAATACTTTACACTTTATAGTTTGACTTAAAACAAGACTGAGATTTCATGTTGCTTGTGACTTGAATTTGAATGAATTTGAATTTATTAGAGCGTAATAAAGTAGAAGTAAATTATCAGCTGACAAATACTGGCTGATACTTTAATATGACTGAATAGTGATAATGTGCATTCATGTTTACAGTCTACTAATTGGTACATTACGTATATATTGGCACTCTATCAGCCCTAAAAAATCATATTGTCCAGTTGCATTTAATTTGCTATATAAACCCTGGACATGTAAATTATGGAAATATAACGCTTTATATTGATAACACTGAATCTTATGCATCATGTAAAATGTGTTATCTGCATAATCAATCACACTTGTGTTTTTGTACCTGATTTTCAGCTTCATCCAACATTTTCTGAACAGCCTCCTACAAATGGTGTAAAGACACGGCTGGTGAATATGTGCAGAGGTCAACAATCTGCAGAATATCTGTTGTAGTGGGTTAAGACCACATTCACAAGGACTCATGGCACAAAACTGAAATGGCATTTCAGAGGGAGGTTTCTGGATCTTTGTCACACAAAGTAAAAGATACGTCCTTCCTGTGAGAGCTGTAGGTGCTGTATGTTAAGGAGTGCGATGGTTGCTTGTGCCACTTCGGTCAAGGAAAAAATTCAAACAAACCATCCATGCGGCAAAAATAACACAAAAGGAAACACTCAGCTGATGAGACTGTATAAATATTATATACTTCACTTTATGATGGACAGCGTAAATACTTGTGATTATGTAGAAGAGGATATAATTCTTTTAGTTTCTATCCTCCCGGGGTCCGTGTCACCTCTTTGTCTCGTTTCTCCTGCAGTTTCTGTTCAGCTGCTTGGTGTTCTCTCCTCTGCTGGGCCTCCCACTCCTCCTTTATCATCCGCTGTCAATAAAAAAGGGGACATTGTAAATTGTTAGTCAGAATCATCAGTCAGTGCCAGAGGAACAAGTGATGGCAGCAGTCCCCGGTGTCAGGCTCCAAACATTCTGCAACTTACTAGTATTCGATATTGCACACGTTTTCAATGATGCAACCAAAGAGTAGCTCACCTCCTCCTCCTCTTTTCGTCTCCTTGCAGCTTCCTCTTTCTCAGACTTAAGCCTGAATTCCTCCTGAGCCACTCTTTCTCTTTCCAACCACTCCTCATGCAGTCGCAGTCTGAGAAGTGTCAAACATAATGAAGCTTTAAAAAAGCATCTGTGCTGGACTGCAGAGTGACATAAGTACTGACGTACCGTTCCTCATCCACAATGTCAACATCCTCATCTTCTCCATCATTGTGTTCTTCTTCTTCTTCAAGAATGCAGCCTGCTCCATTGTTTAAACCTACAAAAGTGTTGTTAATGACGTGTCAGCTAGTGCAGCTTCAAACATAGAAATGACAGCTTATGATACACGCTACCTACCGCCGTCTCTGGCCTGGGCGAGAGCCTGACGTTTCCGTTTCCTCCTCTCTTTCCTCTGAGCAGATTTGCGTTGCTTTTGACTAGAATTGGAAAAGAAAGTGAGGATGCCACATGGATCTGTATCCACTGCAGCAGAGTATTTAACACGCTTCTGCCCTAAGAGAGGTTCAACAGTCTTCTGTCTGATCGTGCGGGTCATATAGCTGCTTTAAAAATAAGAATCTCCTAAGGGGTATTGTAAACATGTGCAGCAAAATGACTGGGATGACCTTAAAGAATGTCTGTAGCCTCAACTAGGTCACAAATCAACAAAAGTATAATTTCCCTGCAGACTTCTAAATAAACCATTGTATGGCATTTGCATTTGTGATTGCATACATTTCTATTATGTGTTTAGTGTGGATGTGAAATTAATGAAATATTAAGATACCCTGAAAAAAAAAAGAAATCAAAAATAAATTTTGGCTTATTTTGGCTTTTAAATTATACAAAATCGATCAACCAATAAAAAATGGGAGACGAATGACTGTGTGGCAATCGATCCAACAATATGATCCAATAATGATCCAAGAATAATGTTGGATGTACTCGTGAACGAAGCTTACGCTCATCCCTGACGGTAGCTAGCGTTTGACGCAAAGCTCAACAAACGCAATGCGGGTACAGTGTCATAGCGGCAGTTATTACAAATTAATTACGACATTAATGAGTTCATCCAGAGACAGACACGGACCTGAAAACAGGAGCAGAGAGCACGGGAGGAGTGGAGGCTGCCATCACTGCTAACAGCAGCTAGCTGGTTAGCACCGCGACGAGTTTTAGTCACCTCTTTCTTCTCATTAGATGATTAGAGTTCAGTTAAAAAGAAGCAACCGATCACTGAGCGAGTGGAGCTTTCTCAGAATCGGATCCGGTTTGTTCGTGTGACGATGTAAGTGACTAATTCCAGATCTTTGTTGTAGACTCCAGTTGGATGTGTTCAGCTGTGTTGTTTAGCGCGAGTGATACCGGAAGAGGCGGGATCACAACAAAGTACGTCCGGTTCAACTCTAAATTGAAAAAATATACTATCTTACAATTATTGTGGTTAATCGATTATTGTGGTTATTATTATTAACTTGCTCCCTTTTCCCTATTTCTTCATTTTTCTGAACTCTCCCATAAATGTTTTCAGTTTTCAGATAGGACTTATAGTTTCTGAGTTACAAACATTTGTTTGGGGGGGGGATGTCAAAACGGAGGTCTTCCTCGCTCTCTCCCACTCTTGTTGTTGGTTTGACTGGCAGCTGGCACCCCCTTCATAGTTGCATTGCCTTCACCCTATTCTATTTTATTGCTATTCTCCTGTCCATATGGTTAGCTGCCTGTCAAGTTGCATTTATGATTGTAGCTTTCCTTTGATGTTACTTTGATTAGGTCAAATACTATTGTCATTGAAGTACAAAGAATAATCAGTGTTGTCTGTGGGATTTCGTCATGTTGTATGCCCACCCCCTCCACATCCATGTTGTTGTTGTTGGTTTTCTGTCCCTCTCTTAGCGGCGCAAAAGCAGATGCCAATGCTGCGAGGTTCAAAGGTTCAAAGATGACCCCACCCACACTAACTTGATAGCAGATGATTTGTAACAAGCCTCTGACCCGCCCCTCCCTCTCTCTCCCTCTCTGCCAACTACACAGATCTTTTGGAAATGTGTGGCTCTGACATTTTTAAAATGTGACATGGAGGACAACAATGACATGCCCTAGGGGAAAAAAAAAATTCGAGTCATCATTATTATTATTATTGTATTAATTTATTTTTTTAAAGCTGATGATGGTGGTGATTGGGAGGATTGGCTACATTTTCTAAATGTGACTGATTTTTACTGATTATATATTCAGCTCCAATAAACTTTTTCATAGAGCTAACAATAGCTAATTATATCAATATCTCAGTCTCTTCTATGTAACCTGACACTTACAGGTGCTCATACAAGCATGATTTGAAAGTTTATTTTTCACATTTTCAAAATGCGGCAGATGACGGACGCTCACCTGAGTATTTGTCATGGTTCCAATACTGCCCACTCATGAGCCTACAAGTTCCTTGTCTAGAAGCAGCAACTGCTAATAACTCCAAATACAAAGCTTTGCTATTTCTATCAAATCATTTATTTTGACATCTCTGACACTCTCACTCCCTGGTCAATCACTTTTTTTCTCCAGTGTTGGCCTGAGAAAGAAGGCCGGCCTGGTGCAGCAGTGGTAGCACAGAGCCTGAGGCACCAGAGCGTACAGGACATTGATCAGCAAGAAGAGTGGCTGGCTCTCTGCAGGCACTCTGTAGGAGAACGGCGTCCGCGTGTGAAGAGAAGCTCCGATATGAGAGAACTGAGCCTGTTAGGTAAAGATAATGGAAGAGAACTGGAAAATGACTTAAAGCTTAAGCAAAAGAAAAACTCATCAACATTTATTTTATAATCCTGTTGCAATGAAAACACATCTCTGACCACTTAAAAAAAGACACTGAAAATAGACTCATAACATGTCTCATGGCAACCACGGCTCACGGCTGTCAGAGCATCAACCCTCCTATTTATAGCCGAGCTCAACAGCTGACATTTAGGCGAATACCGCCATTCCTCCTGGTCTGAAGTCATCTCCTGCCCTGATCCTGCTGGTGAGTGACTTGTCAGCCTGCGGCTCAAACACAATAGCTGCTTTGTGTTGCTGAGATGAGAACAACACCACTCTCTTTCCATCTTTAGATTGAAATAGATCACAGCAGTACAGTGCTGATTCAGACCTGTATCCTCCAGAAGTTACAGAGACCAACCCTAAAACCACAAGAAGAAAGTTTGGGAGCAGCCTAAAGGGAAATATGTGGCACTGAAACCATCTGTTCTGAAGGCCCATTGTGTGGCTGTATATTATAAAACCACAACAAGGTCTGGGAAAACTGATCAGAGCAATTCTTTTTTTAAATTCAAAGAAACAGACCTGAGCCAGTGCTCCCGAGTGGACTAGAGTCAGATCTGGCATCCACTCACATCCTGGGACCAACAGCCCATAGAGAGAAATGATGTAGTACGGACCAGAGTACATCAAGCTCACCAGCATCTGATAAACACAAACATGGTTCAGAGATGTATGTTATTACATTTTAGTCAGGTTTAGTGACTGAGTTACCTGGATTTTAGGATAAGCTGATGGGTCTTTCAGGTAAGGTTCATACAGCTGAGTGTAGTCTCGACAACATTGGCTGGAACAGTCCAGAGCGACCTACAATCCAAACAGTTGAAAGTAGAACCTCTTTGTTATGAAGTTTTGTGGAGTGGGCATTTGCTCGTCTTGGTGTTTTTTCTCACCAGGCCTCTGAAGATGCAGAAAGCCAAAGAAGGGACGAGGTAGATAATGAAGAGTAAGTCCATTGGTCGGCTGCGTAAACCTTTTCTTTGAGCCTCCTTGATATTCTGACCAAAAGACAGAAAACAAAAAACTCTCCATTACACTCAGTCTGAATGAAGATAGGACAAAAACACTGGAGATGAACTTGCAGGTTTTGTTACCTAGCTGCACTATGCCCCCATTGTGGGATGAATAAAGAACTTTGTAATCCTTTCTAACTCACTAAAGTACCCATTCAGTTTTGTTGTGGATTTGAATCAGGGGGCCCACATTGCATATAGAAATGTTTACGCATCCATTTATTATAAGAACTGTGATCGTGACTTACTGACGTCTGAATGTCCTGTGTGGAGGGTTGGCTGAAGACACGGAAACAGGCCCAGACGGACACTGAGATGTACAACATGTGGAGGAGGAACAGAGGACCAACATGGGTCTCATATTTCCCTGGGAAAGGGCAGAAGCAGGTTTGGTGTCATCTTGGGAAAGCACAGACCAAAAACCACCAAAACACACCTCTGTTTTATTTCTAGTCTACAGAAAAGGAAAGGTTTGGACAACAAGTTAGACAGCAACCCTACACAAGCCATCTGAAGCATCCCATTATTTTTAGTGTACTTACCCACAGCATTCCCAAGAATGTAGACGATGGCGCGCATGAGAAAAGATCCCACCCAGTAGAGTCCAATGGCTCGGAAACTGTCCCTGTGCAAACATGGTCAAACCCAGATTAACGTGTCATACCTCTAAAGACTCCACTCCAACTTTATCTTAAGTTCAGAAACAAGCATTACAACACATGGTATACATGTGGAGCACACTCACCCCCAGGTAATGGCAGCAATCATGAGCAGATACATAAGATAGTGCACACAGCCGTCCCAATAGGAGATCATGTGCCCGTGCGCTGTGTTAATATGTGGATCTGCCTGAAACACGGGGCAGAGTTATCGGTGGGAATGTGGAGGAAGCGTTCACAATCAGAACCCCCCCGACACACACACACACGCGTGCTGCACAAGGACTTGCCTCTTTGAGGTAAAATGTCACAAATCCATCGATGATGTTGTCCTGCTCCAGACCAATGATCAGGTTCACCACACTGAGGAATGCATACACTGCGTACACTGCACAGACACACAGTGAATAAAGTGGATGGCTCCTAATCCTGAGGTGCAAGTTTCTATCTCATCTGGACACAATGCAAATACAGCAGGTAACATAAACAGCAAACACGTTACCATTTTTGTCAGTAAATCCATTTCCAAATGGGCTACTGACAGATGTTTTGCCAGATGTTGGTGACAACCCAAATAACCCATACAAGAAAAGAAACCAAAAATGCTTACTGATACTAATTTCTCTCTGAATACACAATGGCCACTGTTGTTGCGCAGCAAATGTTAAACAAGCTTCAACATGCTTTTACTTGGGTGATGAGCGTGAATACAGGCCATGGCTGCTGAGTGTATTTCTTATTGTTTTTTTGTAACAGCTGTATCGGCTAATTCCAGACCTTTCTGAATCTCTCCACAACTCAACTGATAATTCTTTACACTCGTCTGTCAGAAATGTTGGGAGGAGAGCCAGGTCGTGAGCAGTTTGTGGTAAAATGATGTGACCCAACCACGCTCACTGGAACAAGTTTAGAAATGTATTTGTAACCAATGCCATCAGTATATTTTGCAACAGTAAAGGTTGTGCAGGTCTTGAGTCTCTTTGCTCGGCCATCAGTTGGGACTGAACCAGCTGATATTCATTTGCTCCAGGATTGATTTCAAATGAAGGATAGCTCTTAGTTGTTGGCCTGTTGTCTATATTTAATGAGATAATGCTGATGTGTTTAATACTTATTGAATCCACCATATAATACACATTATATCACTTTCATAACTCAAGATTCTAATAACACAATAACCTCTTGACACCATAAATATACAGCTAATAGTCCATCAGAACCTGATGATAACATTGAAACATGAAAACATTCCTCCATTCAAATTAATGATACAACAAGAAGCATATGCATCTGGTAATTCCTACCATAGAACAGAGGATCAGTGGGAGCTTTCTTCTTGATCATGAAATAAACTGAAATTGCCAGGATGAGGACTGTGGTGCACCCAGCGAAGAAGAAAGCATCAGCACTACAATTAAATAAAAAATCAGACAAATTATTTTCAAATGTTAAGAGTTGGTTACTAATGCGCTGTTGTGCTTGCAGTATTAATCAAGCCGCTCTCACCTGTTGCTGTATATGAAGGAGTTTAACAAATAGCAGATGGGGATGGACATCAAGGAGAGGACAAACACCCCGGTCCCTGCAGACGCACTCATGACTCAACAGCTCTTTGAGATTTCTGTTATCCAGTAATATAGAATTGAATAATAAAAAGTAATATGCAAAAAACTGAAGTTAACTCATGTTTCAAAGAAAGAGAAAAAAAAAGCTCAGAAGGTTGTGTACACGATCCACATCATGTCAGCTGCACACTGTCTTCTCCTTCTTCTGGTGTTGCTCACTCACTCTTTCTTTCTGTCTCTCACCACCGCCCTGCCTTCAATCTAACGCTTCAAACACGCTCTCTCTCCCTCCGCCTCCCACCCTCCCTCTTTCTCTCGACCTCCTGTTATTTACCTCGTTTAAATATGGTATTTATACATTACTAAGTGTTGTTGCTGTTATTTTTAAAATGTATTTGTTCGGTGGTAACTGATAATAAAATGAAAATAATAAATAAATAATAATAAAATGAAATGAAATAAAATAAAATAAATCTCTCTCTCTCTGTCTGACCACCACTCTGACACTCTAAATAACCTTTTCATACCATAACCCGTATTCATTATGTTATATTTAACGGTAACCGGCACCTTCTGACAAAGGAAAAGAGAACTCACGCACAGAGAGGGACCTCTAGCTGTCAACCGGGAAACAACAGGTTCTTTTTAAATTAACAAAATACATAATATGCATTTTACCAGGAGGCGTAGAAACACGAAATTCACGTAATTCATAATATAATAATTATAATAATCACAACATACTTTATATTCCCTGGAATTGGCTCATATCCATCAGGTGATAATAAACACAATAAATACATCGAAATACATGTTAACTCGTTTGTTTTGTCTATTCTGAGCTGATTTGTTTTGGCGGAAGTGTACCCTGCGTCACTTCCGGTCAGGTGTAGCTAGCAGGCATCCGCAGGAGCGATGGCGTCCGCGGGAATGGATGCGACGTAAACACACAAAACACTCGCTTCTGTCGGTGTTCGTGTCTCAGTACCGGTGCTTTGCAGAGGGGGAGCAAACACGTCATGGCGACCGGGGGCGGCGGCGGCGGCTTGGCGCCAAACCATGACGGACAGGAGGGAGCGTCCAACTCTGCTCATTCTGGAGCCGCTGCGGCGATATCCAACATGCCGGCCTCCGGTCCCGCTCCGCCCGCCTCCCCTCCGGTGCTCGGCCTGCACCGGGAGCCCGTGTACAACTGGCAGGCGACGAAGAGCTCCCTGAAGGAGCGCTTCGCCTTCCTGTTCAACAACGAGCTGCTCAGCGACGTCCGGTTCGTCGTGGGGAAGGGCCGACAGGCCCAGAGGATACCGGCCCACAAGTTCGTCCTGGCCGCCGGCAGCGCCGTGTTCGATGCCATGTTCAACGGAGGCATGGCCACCACCTCGGCCGAGATCGAGCTGCCTGACGTGGAGCCGGCGGCTTTCCTCGCCCTGCTCAGGTGGGACAGGCGGTGGTCGCCGAGGTGGAGGCTTCCAAGCCGAGGAGAATGTGATGTAGTTACTGCCCTGAACCCCGGGGTAGACAGACTGGAGCACCGTCACCACTGTGATAAAACAACCAATCAGACAGCCACATACTCATTTTACATCAAACCCGTCAGTATGTTATTAGCCCGACTAGAAGCCAATCAAAACAACAACACAATTATTATGTAGGAAAGGAACCCTGTGTCCAGTACGACTCAGTGCTGAAACACAAGAGCATCATTAACATCACAGCTGAGCTGGTAGCAGCTCTTGCAGTGGAGGTGTTCAGTGAATTCAATAGTCTTGGACCCCGTTGAGATCTCAGAACCAGGCGTGTTTCCTTTGGCGAATGAGGGGAGTGAGATGGAGTGTAGACCTGGATGAGAGACATTTCACATGCAGGATATTTAAAGTTGCTGAGAATATGTCGTACCTTCACCAAGACCCAAGATTCCTGTTAAATTGAATCAAGCTGAACCCATTGGCACAACCCTGATTTATCTATATTTATTTATCTACATTTCCAGCCTCTTCCCCGACCCACGCCGCCTTCTTTTGCCAACTTTCTTGTGAAATGTGTCCAGTATTTGTTGTGTAATCGTGAACACACCACCCACCCACTGAAATCAGTTTCATCTGCACAGGTTCCTGTATTCTGACGAGGTCCACATCGGCCCAGAGACTGTGATGACGACTCTGTACACCGCCAAGAAGTACGCGGTGCCGGCTCTGGAAGGTCACTGCGTGGAGTTCCTCACCAAGCACCTGAGAGCCGACAACGCGTTCATGCTCCTCACTCAGGTCATTGTCACTTCTACTGTGTAGGCAGTGGCAAATTGAAAAATGAAATGACCCACGGAGCGCTGGTTGGGAGCTGCTGGTGTCGACAACAAGATTTGAGTGTTTTGGGGATATACTGGGATATACTGGAAAATGTCTGGTCGCAATTCTTTGTTGAAAACAGCTTTAGCAAGTGTGGCTTCTTTTGTTCTCTCATATCAGGCAAGGTTATTTGATGAGCCCCAACTGGCCAGCCTCTGCTTGGACACCATAGACAAAAGCACTGCGGACGCAATAAATGCTGAGGGTTTCACAGACATTGACCTCGGTACGTGAGCCTCACCCAGCGTGACGTTTCTCCTTCCGCGGCCCGATGTGGACGTTATGGCTGAATGTTCTGTGTGTGTGTGTCTGTGTGCGCAGACACGTTATGTGCGGTGCTGGAGCGAGACACACTCAGCATCAGGGAGAACCGCCTGTTTGGGGCGGTGGTACGCTGGGCAGAGGCGGAGTGTTACAGACAGCAGCTTACCCTGACGCCTGAGAACAAACAGAAGGTTCTGGGGAAAGCCCTCCCTCTCATCCGCTTTCCACTCATGACTGTTGAGGAGTTCGCTGCAGGTAGGCTCAAAATACACCAGCAGTCTCAGACTTTCAGACACCATGTGTGTGTTCTTATACCACCATGTTGTTTTAAAACAGTAGCCATCAGTCAACATATCTGTCATTTTCCTGTTGTGTCCATACAACTCAAACCACAGAAACCAGTTTGATATTCTTTCTTGTGCAACAGGGCCTGCCCAGTCTGGAATATTGTTCGATCGGGAGGTGGTAAATCTGTTTTTACACTTTACAGTAAACCCCAAACCACGGGTCGACTACATTGACAGGCCCCGCTGCTGCCTCAGGGGGGAGGAGTGCAGCATTAATAGATTCCAGCAGGTTGAGAGTCGATGGGGGTACAGTGGTACCAGTGACAGAATCAGGTGATGATCCGGATATCCTGGGACAGTTATCAATCGGAGGAGAAATTGATGGTCAGTCCTAATTTTGCCTCTCTCTCTCCAAAGATTCAACGTAAACAGAAGAATATCCATAGTAGGGTTTGGCTTGTATGGTTCAATACATGGACCCACAGACTATCAGGTCAACATACAGGTAACTTCATTTAGGTCTTACATAGCAGATATCATCCACATGTTTATGATGAATACTTATTTATTTAGCAGGTAATCACTGGTTCTTGTTATTTAGATCATAGAAAGCGACAAACGCATCACGCTGGGCCAGAACGACACAGGCTTCAGCTGTGACGGCACAGCCAGCACCTTCAGGGTGATGTTCAAAGAACCAGTGGAGATCCTGCCCAATGTCAGCTACACTGCGTGTGCCACCTTAAAGGTGAGTCGACAAAAATAAGAGGCGTCATTGTGACAGCAAATGGGAACTAACCCAACATTTCTGAAAATCCTCTCCTCAGGGCTCAGACTCACATTACGGCACGAAAGGGTTGAAGAAAGTGACCCAGGAATTAGCAACAGGGACCAAGATGACGTTTTTGTTTTTTAGCTCACCTGGAAATAACAACGGTACGTCAGTGGAGGACGGGCAGATCCCAGAGATCATCTACTACACCTAGACTGACGTGGTGTCGTGCACATACACTGAACTCAGACTGCTGGGAAAACTGGCTCGCTGGACATACAAACGTACGTAGTGCCTCACTTTACCTTGGATAAAGAATGCGTGTGTTTGAGTGTGTGCGTATCTGTCTACGGAGGAGATGTGTACAGACACGATGGGGAATATGGAGGCGGTCACAGTGAAAATAACACTTAATGACCTGCTCATCATTTTAGTGTGATCTCAGTACTCTTGTCCTGTGTGAGTGTCACAGTCAGCTGACGAGAGAAACTACAAAGACAGCTACCATGTCCTGGTTGATGCCATTTAACTTTATTTTGTCAGTTTTATTCTGATGCGTTTATCGAAGGTGTAATGTCTGCATTTTTTAAAAATTGTGCATTTGTCATGTATCAAGCTGTTGTCCCCAAGTATTTGTTTTTGCACTGTGTTCAGGATCCATGTGTGTTGTGTAACTTTGCCAGTGTAATTTCTGACTTCATGTCCTCTTAGCACTTACACTAAAATGTAAAAAAAAAAAAAAGAAGAAGAAGAGGTTGTCAATAAAATGTGGTCAGACCAAAGTAGTATTGTTTAATAAATTCCAGATGACGTTGCTCTTGGTCACATTTTGGATGAATTTAGTATTAGCTCATAGCGTTCCTGTTTCTGTCACTAGGTGATGCCAGACACTTGCTATTAAAGCCAGTGGCTCCCAGCATGGAGGTTAAACCTGAGCCATGACTGATGATCAAGGAATAAAATAAAATATATAAATTAAAACCGATCTCAGCCACAGAAACATTTCTTTCCCCCTCTGGACACATAGTCATGGTAGTATTTGGAAAATTGAAATCCTAGTATAATTATAAAAGTAGAAAAATGTTGCACACAGGTTAATAGGTCTTAGTGAGCCCTATATACATTTAATGGAGATGAGGGGTATAAGTTGTAGTGGATGAAAAAGTTAAACATTCATATCAATATAATATCAATATTAAAAAAATCAACACATCCCTGAAGATTCAGCTTGGAAGTTCATTTTAAAGAGAACAAATCCAAATGAAGTCATGCTGTTCGCTGGACGCCACAGCACCGAGATGAAGAGCTCTTAATCTGCACGCTCACATGAGACAGGCAGTGGCAACAAAGCCACTTTATCTGGCTGTGAGTGGGCTGTGGCAGGAGAGCCTGGCAGGTGAGTCACTGGGAGACTGCCCACTTACAGCCTCTGTTAGAGAGACAGAAACAAGAGAAACACTTTGAGAATCAAAATGCTTAAGAACCAGGAGGAGAAATACTCAGAGTCCTCTGCCCTCACTGGTGAAGAGATAAGAGGTAAAGAAAGCTCAGTGAAAGCACCTTGTGTATAAGGGATAAAGGAGAGAGAGAGAGTACTTGTTCAGGAGTTATGTAACATGTTTTTAATGACGTAGACAGCTGGATAATTCATTACAATCAAAGATATAGACATATACAGTGTATAGAATGTGTATGTAGGACTTTCCCTCGTCTTTTCTCGTCCCGTTGAGTCACCGCTGAGCTCAGTCCATGTCAAGTGAAACTGCTCATTTTGTGGCGAGGAGGACGCAGCAGTGGAAGCTCAGCGTGGGCGAAGCGGAGGCTTCACAGGAGTAATGATGCCGATGGAAGATGATTATTTTAATAACACTGTTCAAATGGATTCTAGTTGGACCATTGTATTTTTTCCTTTATTCCTTTATTTCCTCTATTTTTCATTCATTTAAAAGATATAAGTGATGCTCTCCATTGTGCCTTTAGACTGGTTGTTTCTCTCTTTGTCTCATCTCTACTTTTTAGACCTGTGTCAGAACTGTGACTGTGGCTGATGGACTTATGTCAGACATGACCAGCTGGTTTATTCACCAAACATAAAGTTCATAGCTAAGAAAAAAAAAAACAAAACAAATCAAAGTCCTTGATTCGACCATTTTTTTGGAGTGTTTGTTTTAGTCAAAGAAATCTGTGTGTGTCTGTGCCACTGTGCGACTTTCACTGACATTCAGAGATGCTGATTCTCAGCGGTGGATCTCTGCAGGATGTTGATTCTCGGCATCCTGGAGTCTGACTGCAGCCTTGGAGGAACAGAGGGGGCTGAAGACTGGAAACAGATTTACTAATAATAAACAAACAAACAAAAAGTTCCTCCCTCGAAAAAGACACAGAAAGCTGCCATGTTTGATTTGATTGATGTAAATGTTCTGAGCAGCAGCTGTGACATGATGCTTTTTTGTTTTTTTTAGATCCGGAGATCGACAGCAGATGAGATAAGATATTGTTTCCATGTCATAAATAGAAATTAAAATGATTTGGGATTTCAGCTCCGTTTCTGTTGCTTAAACACGACTGCACTTGAAACATAGGCCCATTAGTCATTGACCGTTGTTGTTTGCGTCACTGAGATGATATTATATGATTTAAATCAAGTCGTCTTTAATCCTGCCTGCATGTCGCGGAGCAGCTCAAACAGATTTAATCAGACTAACAAGCGGCCCTGAGCAGCAGCAGTGTCCACCGTCTGTACACGGATGACCTGAGTGGCTTCATTATTAACTTATAGAGCATGCAGCTGAACGGGCAGGGGACGGGATATGCAGCAGTGATTATAAAGGTCTGTTCTTAAGTGCACATATGAGAGCTCTGCTGCTGATCTGCACGTGTGGGTTCATGTGACACAGAGCGCACCTCACAAAGCTGGGTCTATTTTTTACTTCTTTTTATATATAAACAGAAAGAGTACTCCGCCATTCATACACGTTCAACGCCGTAGGGACACTGTGCACTGTCTGCTGGGGGCTGGCTAGCCTGGGCCAACCTTAGCCCCTGCACTCTGCAACACCAGATGTAGGTCGCTCAGTGCTGCAGGGGCTGTGTGTGTGTGATGGGGAGTTTGTAGTATTTTGTGCACGCAGACATGGATGTATGCTCTCGGAGGTGGGGGCAGGGGGGGTTAGAGTTATGATTGTAGTGGATGAGTTCATCAAGGACACGGCCTCCAGCACACGGTCTCCATTGCTGTCACATTGCATTGTCACAAACAGTCCACATGAAGTCTGACAGCATGGCAGACCGGGCCGAGGTGGGGGGGGGGGGGGTCTCTCACTGTGGATCGCTGGGGGGGGGGGGGGGGGGGGTCTCTCACTGTGGATCGCTCCATTGTTTTTGCTGTGCTCATCTCTCCTAGCATCCCGGTGCATTAACAGGTTATCCACAGAAATGAAGCCAACACTGAGAGTGTCTGAGCAAATCAACGCAAGGTACACATCAAAACAGTACAAATATATTCACCCTGAATGATTTTGTCAATGCCTGTTGAAAACATCTTCAAGTATATAATACTGTAAATCTAAACACTGATTCAGCACGGGAGCATGAATGCACGAACCAAAGTTCATCCCATCAAATCATCATGAGGCGTCTCGCTCACGCAACCGCCACAAACGTGCTGGAAAAGCCGAAGTCAATATCATTCATCCTCTGAGGACCATGAATGTCTTTGTGCTAAGTGAAGATAACTAATTGCTGGCTGCAGCTCCATTTTTAATGGGCTGACACGAGAGGGAGGAGGGCTCTCATCTGAATCTCCACAAGAAGACAAACAGCCCGAGGACGTCACTAAAACTGCTCAATTATTTGTTTAAGTGTAAGATTTAAAGTTGTCCGATGAGTCACGTTTCCCCCAAAGTGCAACACTGCCCATTGCATCAGTCCTCTCTGTGAAGTTTCTCTAATCTAAACTGATTACAGGCTTCCCTGCTGTGAGCCAGTTTCAGCACCACACACACTCTCTCTCCTCCTCCCTGATCATCACAGCTGATTGCACTGCTGAAGCCCAAATGAACTGTTAACCTCGTCCTCACCACGGCCATAAATAGAAAGCCACAGTGTGATGAAACAATGCGGAGGGTCTGTGCTTGTGTCGAGGATCACTTGTGGGCCGACGTGCCCTAAGTCACCATTTGTTACCTAACTGAGGGTTTGAACTAAGACACACGAGCACTGACGTCTCCGGGCGATGAGCTACATATGCCGTAGCCGCTGATGCACAGAGCAATAATGTATTAATGATGCACATAAATATTTCAGCGGCTTTTCAGAGTGTGAACTCTAGGTCCTGGGCTCCTTAAGAGCTATCTACTGAACACTGCCCCCCCCACCCCACCCCACACACACACATACAGTTCAGGCCGCCTGGTTTAATGAGCTCACCATTAGAGGCCGACATGATGGAACTGATGAAATGTGGCTGATGTAAATTCCTCATTTCTGATTTGTAGTGTTGATCTACAATGAGAGTTTCAGAGGCCGCAGCAGGGACAGGACAGCCTGTATTATCAGGGCTTTATAAAAATGACACATTTTACCAAAGACAACAAGACACGCAGCTGCTAGAAGAACAGTGGAAAAAAAATATGAAACGAAAACGAAAAATAGCAACAAACACAAAGACAAAGTGGATCAGTGGATGAAAGCAGAATGGACAAACTGTTGTCTAGCCGTCTTGTCTTGTTCTTTGTGATTGTTGAAATAAAAGTATAGGACATGAACTGGACACACCATCGAAAATAACAGAAACCCCTCGTTAAGAAAATAAGCATTTATTGACGACAGTCCAATCTGATTCTTATGGAACAACGTGACACGGTAAAATTACGATGCATTACAAGCAAATTATATGTGAATATTCACCATCTGCAGCATTACTGACACTGCACTGCTAAATTCATAACATTACATCAAACAAGGCCAAAAAAAGTAAAAATTATCAGAACACCAAACAACTACTAGTGAAACTTCCCACAAACAAAGTCATAAATATACTAAAAACAGCCAACGTGAGAGATGTTTGAGAATTTCCTGTTATTTTCATTTTTGAATACTTTGTGACGTGTCGCAAGTTGAACATCATCTTTATTAAGAAAAAGAAGATAGAAGTCAAACAATCTCATTTGCTACAGTCAAGTTTTTTTTTTTTTAACTGCATCAATGAATGAATATTGATACTCTGCATGAGGATAAGTGATCAGTAGCGATCATAATGTGGTCTCTGATGTGAGTTGTATCCCTGGTTGTAGCTTGGAGGACCTGGCTGATCACTCCCATGGCCCCAGTGCCTGTCCCTGTCCCGGTCTCTGTCCCGGTCCCTGTCATGCCAGTTCTGCTCACGACGGTCTCCTCCCCAGCCCCGGTCCCCTCCCCAACCTCGACCTCTGTCTCCTCCCCAACCTCGGTCCCCTCCCCAGCCTCGACCTCTGTGCCCACGACGGTCCTGGTATCTAGAAAGAGACAGAAATTAAATGTATATGAGACTTTAACAACAGACACTAATGGCAGTTAGACCACATCTCCAGAGGAAAGCAAGCTGCGTTTCTCCTGATTAATGAAACCACACTTCTCCTTTCCACATCTTTGGAGAAGTGACCGGATACTTTGAGCTGTGTTAAGAGATAAAAATGTGTCTGTTGATGGATTTTGTTTTTAGTTTTCATCCAATGTGATTAATTTCTTTCAGATCACACTACTACACAACACCTGATTCTTCAGGACACTTTTAACTGAGCACAAACACTGACCAGGACAACACGTGTCTCTGTCTTTGCTCTGTCCACTGTGTGAGCTCCTGTCAGTACCTGTTGTCTCTTCCTCTCTGGCCTCCCCCTGCTCGACCCCTCCAGTCCTCCACCAAGGGTGGCGGGTCGGCTGCTCGATTCCGGTACCGCTGGTACTCAGGGTCGTCGGCTGAGAACCTGTTGGCGAACAGCTCCTCGTACTCCTTCAGCGTCTCCGTTTTCTCCTCTGTCATTCTGTGACAACAGAACAGAGGAGGGACTGGATGTGAACACAGAGATGCTAACGGGGGCCCGTTTCAGGAAGCAGGTTTACTAAACTTGAACTCTGGGTTGACTGACGCTGAGCTGTCACACTCAGAGTTTTCAGTGTCAGGACAGGAGTTCAGAGTTCAATCCACTCCGAGTCAAAGGTGAGGTAAGCTCGGGCAGGAGGACAACAAATGCCCTCATCAATGGAACGCAGATAACAGGATTCATCATCCTACTTCTCCCCAGTGGAGTTGGCAATATTAATGGCCAATAAATGTTGCTTTTGTTTGTACTTATTTCATAAGGAAAAATAAAATGAAGTAGGTGGTGGCAACGCAGCTATGAACAGGATGCCAGCCGTCAATCAGCCCAACAACAACTTATTTTTAGACCCTCTGCATTAGTGATACAGAAAATATATTTGATATTGAAATTCACTACTTCAGAAAAAAAGTTTCTAAGATTTATTCTATTAGATATATTCTGATTGATAGAGAAGAAACTAAAGAACTGCAGAAACTAATCTACAGAAGAAAATAAAATGAAGTAGGTGGCGGCAACGCAACTCCAAACAGGATGCCAGCCGCCAATCAAACCAACCACAACAGTGACGACCGCATATTCAGAAAGTAAATACAACACCAACAGCGCGTCTGCAGCGAAACAGCGACCGAGTCAATGCGTGCGTTTTAATTATAGAATTTACATTCTACGTGTGTGATTGAGCGCACATTGCAAAAAGCTTAACGTGCGTAATATACAGGAGGGTCTGTGTTGCTTTAGCAGCCGCTACACGCACCCCCCGTGAGCCAGCGCGAACACGGCCGCTGTGACCGCTGATCAACACGCAAACAACCCAACAGGCGGTAATGGAGACATTTTAAACTCCTGTGTTTCGAAAACACACCTGAACACGCCGTGATGTTGATATCTTCAGCACCAAGCTCATACGTACTGTCCCGTCGCGGCTAATCCGAAAACAGTCCGTCGCTGGAGCACTTCCCCCCGGAACACTCGTTTTAATAGTTCCGGCTGCGCGCACTCCCACTGATGGCCGCTACCTGCCGGTTGGGAAGAAGACTGTTTATATTCTTGTAGAAGTTAAAAAACACCAGTGCGTCTGATATCAGGAAAAGATCATTAAAAACCATTATACATACAATAAAAACACCTCGGTCATTTTGGAAACACAGAAAATGAAGCATTATTGCTTCGGCCACTCATTAATATGTGCAGAGTTAAAATAATTTGGTGTCAGACTATTGTCAGACGAGGTCACTAAGGGCAGCAGACGAGTGAGAGGTGGAATAAAGGTGCGTACGTGCTGCAGAGCAGCCTGTCTGTACATCTGTATACGAGAAGTGAAAGGTAAGACAAGGAACAACAGTACTGCGATACAACCTGTGACATTTAACCAAGCACATACAATGGAAAATAACCCCATCTAAGGTCTATGAAGCGGATGTGACATCATCATATAGATTAAAGGAACTGCAGAAGTTGCTTTAGGTGGTTCGGTTGTTCGCTCTTCTCTACTTCTAGAGAGGGCTGCTCGATCCACTCGTGGTGACAAGCCAACCTGAACCCAGAGATCTCTGTAAGTCATTATTGCATTATTGTGTCATAAATAAATCAACTGTATTCCATCATCACTTATTGGTTGTGCTTCTTCACTCCTGGTTTTGACCTTCGAGCACACTGGGACGTGGAGTCCGGTCCCTTGGCCAGGACGGCCATAAAGCGGACAACAGACATCCGATTGGAACAAATGTGCATTTAAAAAACGATATGCAATGCGATTATTATCTGTTTGCTGTTAGTTAGAAAAAAACTTGCTCACTTCGTGGTGGTGTAATTTACTAGTTAAAGTTAAAGAAACCATTTACTAGCTTTTGGTGTTTATTGACAATATGTTCAAATCAACGCCTTAATACACACATAACTCAAAGCTAGTGGGAACACACGATGCTAACTTTGGCTAACGCGGTGTGAGGGGGGTCGCTGAAACTCTTCCCCCTGGAACGAACACACTCCTGGTTCCGGGGGCGCACACACCTGCCTTTGATTGACACCTGCCGAACACCGGGTCGCGCTTGCTGAAGCCATTATCCGGTTAATTGACCCAGAGAACGGGCCAACTGCCGGGAGCGAAACACGCGGCATCATGTAAGTGAAACCGGACTCAGATCAAACCGCGTCCCCGTGTGTCTGTGCGTGTTTAAACCAGGTTGTGTTCTGTTGGAGTGATTTGGGTTGAGACTCAGACGGACCTCCGCAGCAGCAGCAGCAGCAGCAGACACCGGCGGGTGTGTGTGTGTGCGTGCGCGTGCGTGTGTGTGGGCGGCTCTGGTGGTGGTGGTGGTGGTGGTGGTGGTCGGAGCCTGAGCAGGTGGAAGCCGCTCCGTGTGGTGGTGGTGGTGGTGGTGGTGGTGGTGGTGGTGGTGGTGGTGGTGGTGGTGGTGGTGGTGGTGGTGGTGGTGGTGGTGGTGGTGGTGGTGGTGGTGGTGGTGGTGGTGGTGGTGGTGGTGGTGGTGGTGGTGGTGGTGGTGGTGGTGGTGGTGGTGGTGGTGGTGGTGGTGGTGGTGGTGGTGGTGGTGGTGGTGGTGGTGGTGGTGGTGGTGGTGGTGGTGGTGGTGGTGGTGGTGGTGGTGGTGGTGGTGGTGGTGGTGGTGGTGGTGGTGGTGGTGGTGGTGGTGGTGGTGGTGGTGGTGGTGGTGGTGGTGGTCGGAGCCTGAGCAGGTGGAAGCCGCTCCGTGTCGCTGCTGCTGCCGACTTTCATTAGAAACACAATCCCGGGGAGGGAAGACACGGAGCAGCGAGCACCGAGCCGGGGAGCGATCACCCAACGAACCTCCGCCGGATTCTTTCTTTTCTATCGCGGAGGAAGAGGAGGAGAACCGGGAGGGGGAACCATTGATTACCAGTGCGGGAATTATTATATTCGGTTTGGGGGAAAACAACAACAAACGAGCGAAGAGAGAGAAAACTTCCAGGAATGACCGGGCTTCAGTGAGCCTGACAACCCGGTGAATCGAGTTTGCTGAGAGGAGGAGGAGGAGGAGGAGGAGGAGGAGGAAGAAGCGCTCTCCTCTCCTCATATTTCAGCGGCGCACACGGACTGAACTCTGTGGACCACCGATCAGCTGTGGACTTTGACTCTGTCAGTAAACCCAGGGGCGGTTCCTCAGACCTCGCTGCGATGGGGTGAGTAGGTGTAAATAAAATAATAATAATAATAATAAAAAAGTCCTGTGCGGTTTTATCTGCGCTCGTATCCAGACGCAGCTGCCCGTCAGTGCGCCTCTCAGGGCACCTGCACACACTGGGATCCGTGCGCGGTGGAAGCGCCTCACTCCTCAGCCTGTTGGTTCTGACGCATTTTTACTTTTATTTGACAGGATAGTTTCTGTGAAAACGCTTTAGGGAATATAGATTTATTTGTTTCCTGTGGATGTTATGTGTGTGAATGTGGTTTGTACTTTAATTGCGATATATAATTAATGAGGTGTGTGTGTGTGTGTGTGTTGCACTCCCACAGTGGTTGACTGGGTCCAGTACATTTTTATTTTTTTATTTTGCCTCCATGCTGTGAGTGTTGACTCAATGCCTCAGCAATAACGAGCTGTCTTGCACTGACTTCTCCCTCTGCTGTTCCTAACCCTGCTGGTACTCCTTGACTTGTGCCAGTGACAATGTCATTTATAAAACAGAAACCACAATTTAAAAAAATTACAAGGCTAAGTGTGGGAAATAATCAGATGAGTTTCTGTGACAAAGTAAAACCTGCCTCAGTTTTATATTGTGCAATAAACCAGTTCGACCGTCCTGACAACTCCTCCAAAGTTTGGCGTGGTCACCCAGCAGGTTTAAAACTGAGAGGAGACGCTGTTGTTTCAGTAAACTGGCCCATGCAGCATGGCAGCTGTAGTCCAATTCAAGGCAGGAGGTCACACCTAGTGACGGAGACATGAGTTTCCTCTGGTATCAGCCTGGGGCGGCCTGTAGTATCACAGGTGGACACAGACACAGAGAAACCTAATGGAGCTCACCAGGGTCAGACAGATTTATTGAGGACATCATCATATAAATACTAATTACACTTCTTATTAACGACATTCTCACCAAAGACCCTTCCATCATAAGACACTGAGAGCAGGATTTAAAAAACCAGACAGGAGTAACTATCAGAATTTGTAACATGTGTGCTCCTTAGGAAATAGATAGACTCTGATTACACTCAGTGTATGCATGTGTCAGTCAGTGTCAGAGTGTATGTGTGTGTGGATCTCATAGATAGTTTGTAGTTTGCAGGGTTTACTTGGTCCTTTGTCCCTGAAGCTCTTGGCTCTTAAATGGAGTTATAGATTAACTGTCTCTCTCTCTCTCTCTCTCTCTCTCTCTCTCTCTCTCTCTCTCTCTCTCTCTCTCTCTCTCTCTCTCTCTCTCTCTCTCTCTCTCTCTCTCTCTCTCTCTCTCTCTCTCTCTCTCACACACACACACACCTCTCCTTTGTCACTTTCCTGTTACGTCATGTGATCAATCAGCGCCCTCTGGAACTTGACATACATAATATTGATTGTGCCTTTTCTGCTTTATCTATCAAGCACAATAATGTAGTCCATAGTAATGATTGTGTGATGTACCCAGTAGGTTAAAATGTACAATTAAATTTTTATTGGATCTGAGGAGAGTCTGATAATAGTGACAGTGAGAAAGAAAGTGGTGGTTATTGTGTTTTTTTTTTTTTTTTTACGCACAGTCTTACAGCTTAAGCACTGCTTCGCCAAAATAAAGCTCAGATTGTCCGAAAGCCCCTTCTTACTGAATAAGCGCTCACTCAGACAGCCGTGCAATCAACATATTGCTATTTAAAGTACGTCGGGCTGGGAGCAGCCTTGACACATGGATGGATGATAATCTCCTGACTGACCAGAGAGTGACAGCTAAAGGCTTAATTCTCATTGATTAGGCTTGCTGACGTGTGACGTGGCAGCGGGTCCCTTGGCTGCCCAGGCAGCAGCGGTGACTGTAAGCCTAATCCGACCTCTCTGTCTGCGGCCGAGGTGGTGGAGTCGTAGCCGGGGAGCACGAGCAGGTCTGGCTGCTGAGGAATCCTGGGTAAATGAAAGGGGGACAGACTGATCGCGGATTGGACGTCTCCACACCAGATGGTTGAGGCCTAGGAGGCCATCTGCTGCCATGCTGTGCTTCTGTGGAGACTTCCTCACTGCCTCTTCCTCTGAGCTCTCAGATTATGTCGGGCACCTATTTTGCCACAGTGTGGTGGAGGAGGACCTGATGTGTGCGCTGGTTTGAGTCCGGCCTGCTGGCTGAGACGCATGACATCCTGTCGCCTGTTAAATGAGCTGCGCTGGCAGGAAGTGAAATCAGGCCGCCGCCAAAACCCTGGAGTAACAACGAAGGTCACGTTCAATAATCACAGTGCAATAACTTTTAACTGTGAGATTGTTGATTGATTTGTCAGTATAATTTCCCACGTAGACATTCATTCATCTGTTGAGTCCAGTTACTTTTCCTGAACATGGATCCATTCAACCTCCACATGGTGAATTTACATGCTGTTGCCTGTATGGGCTCTGTGGCACCGTAGGGAGCATGTCCCATGTTTATTACAGTAAAAGCCACTGTGCTATTGCAGTGATGATCCCACAGAGTGCTCTTCTGCTGCCTGCTTTGCTCATTCACACGGACAAAATGCTGCTCTCGCTAACAAGGCCGCTGTGCTCCCCTCCAGCACTTTGCAGGTAAAATCAACCAGGGAGGCTCCATCTGACTTTCACACCAGCTAATGAGCATCGAAGGCATTCAAGTCTGGTATTTATGTTCCCCGAAAGAACCGTGATTTACAATCACAATACATTTGTTTCACATATGTTTATTTCCCCTCAGTTCCCCTCAGTTTCTAGCGTGGAAACTTGGTGCTTCATCGTCAGACAACCAGGAAGGACCGGTGCCCGTGGTTCCTTTCCTTTTTGCGTTTGAATTTGTGAGAACACTCATGTTCCAAATCAGCATTTTGCACTTATTCTGTTGGTTTTGGTTTCAGCCCAGTGATCGTCGTGGTTTAGTGGCTGTCTTGTCAAAAACAAGAGGAAAAAACACATTTTTCCTTCATTAATAAGACGTCTGCTGTTTTTCATTAGGCCTCGGACAGTTAGGACAGTGACGTTAAGTCCACTGGCAGACAGAATCTAATAAACAGATCCTGTTAGGTTGTAGCAGGCTCTGAGCCTGTGGGTACCTGGACATGCAGCTTATTTGTCCCCGGCTCGTTTTTACGATCCAAACTTGGTGTAAAACCCAGACACTGTGAGCTGATGCTGTCTCTCTTCAGACCAGTGAAGAGGGAGACGTGACACCTCTGTTGGGGGAGAATCTGCGCAAAGAGTTTCACTGTGCAGCCGAAAGTCGTCAACCTGTGTCTCAGGAGCAAACAATGTCAGAATACTCTGCAGCAGAAGCTGTCGGTCCACTGCACACTTATATTCAACCCGTGTGTTGGTGAATTCTAGAGCTGGTGTTAAAATCCCACAGTGTTCACGCTGGAGGAATGTGCGGAATGTTGCAGGGCACATATCTGACGCTGCTGAGGCTGCTGTTCTCTGGTAACCTGCCTGTGAAGCCTGTTTGAGTTCTGACGTTGAAGCCCTGATGAGTTCTGTGACTGACAGGAAAGTTTGCTTGGAGAGTGACGCTGGAGTGGATGCAAGAGCCTGGAAGAGGCTGTTTTTCTCCTTCACGTCTGGATTGTGAAGGTGCGCTGTGACTGCAGCCCGTGGCGTTAAAATCATGCTGCTGTTCTTCACACGTCCGCTGAGGACGAGGTGTCGCTTGCTGTCATCTTAATGCCTCCTCTGTAAAGCAGTGGGATAATCCCTCTCTTAGCAAACTTCACTCTGTCTCTGGAGAAGTGTTAGTGTCAAATCGTAGGTAGAGATCACCCAGACACTTGGAAGTCGTGCAGGTGTGGTCTGTGTCCTCTGGTCTGTTTTTTTGTGATACAGATTCATGTTTGTCAGCACATTCCTCTGTTTTTAACTTCTGCACAGTTGCAGCGTCACGAGTGTGCACGGGCCTGCGGTGGGTGCGTAGGTGTGCGTAGGCACAGAAACACACACCTGTAAATTATTCAAAGCACCAGATGGGGATGGAGAGCACCCAACAGTCAGCGAGACACAGAATTCCAAGGTCACAAAATCCAAATGTCACCTTGTTTTTTTTTTTTTTTTTTTCCTTTTTTAAACCCAATCACTCTAATGTTTTATTATCTGAGTAAAGCAGATCACTGGATTCCACCAACCGTTGTGTGAGTGCATCCATGTGTTCAGCACTGGCCTTTCACTCCTCTGGCCCTGCCAGTGTGAGCCGGCTGCAGACGCTGCCGCCGCAAAGGTCAGCGTGTGTGTTGACGTGTGTGTTGACGTGTGTGTGTGTGTATGTGTATGTAAAGCGACCACAGTGATCTGTGTAATGGGTTTTGTTGTTCCCAAAGCAGATGAAGACTGAGATTAGGCTTAAAGGGGACGCTGCATTTATTAGGCTTTCATTTCTGTGAGAACCATAATCCCAAGAGAAGTAAGAGCTTTATTAGCTGGTGAATTTCCGTAGCCTGCCAGTCTGTCCATGTGACGTTATTATTTTTCCCTGGGACCTCGTAGTGGTGCATTAAAGTAATGCTGAACTGAATGTCCTCTGACACGTCCCTTTGTCAACTGCAGTAAAGCATTACAGCAACAGCGGCACCATCTGCACCCCGTTAATGAAACCTCAGACACGGAGATGAGTGTCTCTGCTTCAGCACACGCTTCATTTTGGAGACTTTTGAGAATGTGCCCTCCGATTAATTCTATTTTGGTTTTCATTCTCACATCCCTGTGCTCTAAAAAATGCGTTAGGTTTTTTTGATGCACTGGAGATGTAAAAGCCGCGTGCCACCGTCTAGCTCGGCGCCCTCACAAGTTGTGTTGGACCGTTCTGTGCCGTGAAAGTAAATGGCAAGTCTGGAAGCAAAAGCAAACAGAGGAAGAAAGGCTACGAGACGGTTATCGGGATTTCACAGTTGATGTTTGCAATAAACCTCTCTCCTGGAGCGCGTTCGTAAGCAAGTGGAGATAAATGATCCATGCATGTTTGTTTTGTTTGTTTGTTGTTGGTGGTGGTGGTTTGATTGGCGGCTGGCATCCTGTTCCTCGTTGCATTGCTGCCACCTACTTCATTTCACTTTCTTCTGCTTTTCTCTATCCTCAACTGAACTCCATTTATCATGATGACGACGTCATTCTACTTTGCTGTTCTTCCTCTTATGTTATTATTAGGTTCTTATAATATTATTATTATTATTACTAAATGGGCCTTTGTCTGAATGTTGCATTCACTTTTAGATTTCCAGTAAGAAGTACTTCACATCTGTCTCCTCCATTTCCTCCATCTGCATTCATTTGTGCGTTCTTTGAGGTGTCCTCTGGTCCAGCCACTCCACTTAATTGTTCCTAGCACTTCAAACTTTGCAGAGGAGCAATGTGCCCACTTGTGTGCTCCATCTGAAAATCATCCAGTGAATGAATGAACCTGCTGGGTCAAAGTCAGACCCTGCAGCTCGTCAATTAAACTCAAGTGCAGCTATGTTTTTTCCTCCCACTTTTCAAAAGTGCTGCTCTGTCAGTGACTGTTCAGGAACAGCTTGAAGTAAAAAAAATAAATAAACAAAAAACAAAAAGAGCATACATGCATGTGGCACACACTCTGCTCCATAGAAACGCACAACGTCGTAGAAATATGCGTTCTGTTCTGTGGTGACACGGCTGTCATTCATTCTGGTGATGTGAGAAATGTTACAAGCCCCGCCTCCTCCGTGTGGCAGTGTTTGGATCCTGTATGTTGTAGCTGTGTTTCTGCATCGTGAGAGGAGGTGGAGCTCCATCCTCCCTGGAGCTGCCTCACTGACTTTGTTCACCACGTTGCTGACGATCGATTGGCTGATTGGAAACGCCTGCGGACGTGCTGTTGTGTAGGAGATCTTAAATGACACAAAAGCTCAGTTTTCGAGTCAGTCGTGGTTTTGTGTGCGTGTGTGGACAGAGAGTGAAGCTCATCAGTGTCTGCGGAGAGAGACAGGTGTAATTGTATGAATGTTATTAAGAGTTGGAGCTTGTCCGCTGAATTTGCTCTGTGTTCTGTCATTCAAGTTTAACAGGCTCCTTTACTCCCATGGTGATGCTACTCTGAATCACACGTGGCTGGGAGGCAGATAACTTCACCCTCTGAAATGTTCCCCATCACAGCCGAGGATGTTGTGTTTAGCCCCGACCCGTTTTCCATGAAACTGTGGAGGAATAGAATACGGACCAAGAGAGAACCCAGAACATCGATCCAGGGATTTTTACATGATACTTTGCTAATATTGTGAGATGAACGTTTCAGTGAAAAGGACCAGGCACTTTCAGGGGAATCTGAATTCCGATCTGCACTGATGGAATAAAAGGGGACTGTTTGGAAAAATAGCACGACCCACTTAGTGTCCCAGATAAAAAAAAGCAGAAATGAACCCAACCGGTATTGATACAACGGAACTGATATGAGTAAATAAACTGATCTAATATGGGTATGTATAACAGAACAGGAACAGAGCCAGTGATCAGTGTAGGCACAGAGAGCTTCTGCCTTCAGCTGCTGCCTACACCTTTTCACTTTCTGCTGAGATGCACTGTTCTCTACAGTTTTATTGTGTTTTCGATCCTCTCATGCCTTGATTACGTCATCATTTATAAATACACCAAATATGTTGCACGCCACTGATGAGCTATGGACTTCTGAACCTCTGCGTGCTGGTGCCAAAGCACTTGGTTCTCTGGCTAAACTGATGATTCTGTGTGTTTATTTAATATAGCAGGATTACATAATGAGGTGATTTTTTTTCATTGATTTCTCAATAAACGAGTTGTGGAGCTTAATTAAAAATAAAAACAGGGCTGTTGAGGGGACCAGGATCTGGGAGCGAGACAGATAAGAATATATAAATGTGGTTTCAGAATGGCAGTGCGTAGGGGAAATCTTCCTTAAGACAGTAGATGTTTACATACAAACAAGCACCCAGTGTGTGTTACTGTGCATGGGCAGGGAGTGTTGATGTGCAAATGCTCGTGGGGTGCTATGAGGACTCGGGGTGTGTGTTACACTCTAAGAATCTCCAGCCATAATGTGATAACAGGAGACTGAGAGCTCACTACGCGCTGTCAGTGCCGGCGTTTGGTGAAGAACGAACAAATGAAACTGCCATGCTTTGCCTCGCCTCTCATTCTGTCCCTCCCCTCCCCAGGGAGCAGCCGATCTTCACCACCAGGGCCCATGTCTTCCAAATCGACCCGACCACCAAGAAGAACTGGGTCCCCGCCAGCAAGCAGGCCGTCACCGTCTCCTATTTTTACGACAGCACACGCAACAGCTACCGCATCATCAGCGTGGATGGATCCAAGGTGTGTGTGTGTGTGTGTCTGCAAACATTTATGCTCTCAGATAAATAAAAGGCAGCCCATGTGGATTAGAACAAAAGGAATTTTAATCAAATACATTTTATATTTGCTGCTCCTGTGACAGCATCAGCCCAAGGCAACTGGATAGTTCCTGCTTATGAAATTAAGGTCATCAACAATGTCTTTTTTTTTTTTTTTTAATTATCCATTTCCATAAAACTTTCTTTTGGTTTGAAAACAACGTTTTCTGAATCCTAATCTTGGATGGGATGACTAGAATGGATCTGGTGGACTTTTGCAGTGGATAAATATGTCACTGAAATTTGCAGCCCACAGATCTCACAATTAAATGTATATATATTTATTTCTCCCACGTGAGCAGAGGAATGAGGCGTAGCTGGGTGGAGGACCAAAAAACTTTCATTAAAATAAAAAAAATTGTTTAAATCGTAACAGACACCATAGGAGGATTCTGACATCCCATGTTCACGCCTTTGCTAACTGAAAGAGTAGGTCGTGTTACCATGGCGATCAGGTTCTTCTCTGTGTGGGAGGTGTATGTAATGACAGCGGCATCCCCTCTGCTGAGAGGCAACCACCTTTGGCACGGCCTTAAATCGCTCAGATTCCCTGCGGAGCCTCAGCCAGTGCATCGTATCAGTGTATGTTCACAGGTCTCTCTGTTTGGGTAAAAAACCTGTGGGGTTCAGTTTAGGATGACGAGCCATCAGGAACTCAACGTGGAAATCTGTGTGTGAAGTGTTTTCTCTGCGAGAGCAGCTGCACTTAAAGGGTTGAGGTGTGTCTGTGGTTATATGGTTGCATTTTGGTTTCAAACTGTTTTTAAGTACATTCAAACATCAGTGAGAATTCCAGAATTTTCACCCCGGGGCGTGTGTTTGTAAATGAGCTGAAAAATACTAGAATGGTGAACTGCCTTATGATAGATGAGTTTACGGGAGTTTAGTGCCGAAAGTCAATTTTGTGTATTTGAAATCAAGCAGCTCTGATTAACCTTGCTGTGCTCGTGCGGCTCAAAAATAAAATGAAATCCATCTTTTATGACTATTAAAACCCATCAGTTCAGTTCCAGCAGAGCAGTGGTGCGTCACTCTCTTCCCACAGCGGCAAACCAGAGGTCTAGTGTGTTATGTCATCGAGCTACATCTCTGACAATAGATCGCTGACGCTTTTAGAAGTTTCCAAATCACATCTGTACCTGAAGAGCTCCTCCTCCTGAGGCCAGGATTCCTCTGCATCACCCATCCCCGTCCTCCTTTCTCTCCTTTCCCCTGTGACCTTGTGCAACAATGCAGCACGTGCCGAAACAAAACATCAGGCATTTTATTAGTTTAAAAAGGGATGACCCCTGTTCGTCTAAATCTCTGCCCCGCTGTCGATCTGAGCAAAGGGAGGAAATGATGAGTCTCCACAAATAAACGTTGAATACAGGATTCTGCTTCCTGCGCTCGCTGTGAGGGGGACAGGTCTGTCGAGGAGAATGTTCTGTGCTGCCGTGCGCGCCGACTGTGACACGCCGTCAGCTCATATTCAGTCCGGCCGCGATGGCCGGGCCACGTGCTGACGGTGATACGGCGAGCGGAGGAGCAGATCAGCACTTCTGTGTCTTCGGCGAAGGGACCTCTCACTGCACGTCACTAATTATTCCAAATGTCATGCAAAAACAGTTTTATCTCTTCCCATTTTTTTAATTATTTATTTGATTTTGAAAAAAAATTAGAAAAAAAATTACACATAAACTTCTCCACAACAAATATTAACTAAACAGGTTTAAATTTGGTCTTTGTTCCACTTTCTCTCATTCAGTGAGAGACGTGAGCTCCTACCGTGAAGACAGAAACATCTGTGCAGGTTAAAATAGAAGCGGCACGTCACAATCTAATAACCGTCAACGTCGCTCTTTGGGTGAATCCGTTCTTTAATCAGACGTAGTCACCTTCCAAATGATGCAAGTGGGCGTATTTACATAATCACCGAGGGTGAGGGAGGAGGCAAACAACATAAAGATGGCGCTGGAAGACGAGGTCGGAGCGGAGGGCACTGAAACCGACGCCTCCTTTACTTTTACTGCATCCATGTCCTCACTGTGAGGCCCAGTGTGATGCGCTGGAAGCGCCCGGAGCTCACTGAGGAGGAAACGAGCTGCAGCTCATGCAGAAAGACAGTGAGCCCCAAAGGACGAGCCAGAGGTGGAAGAGACTTTCCCCGCCCCGTGAACCTCTCTGTGAATATTCTAAAATGGATAACATTTAGGCGATAACATCCATCTCTCTGTATCTGTCTGGTAAACACGGTTCTGATCTGCAGGGAATTGTACACGCTGAGTTTGGGTGAATTACTACAGTAAAACTCAACTGCGTCCTTTATTGTTTACTCAGCTGTCAGGATGAGACAACGCACCGGGTTGATACAAGTCCCAGACCAATTATGTGTCAGGATTATGGCGCTATCACACCAAAGCTGCCGTGAGCCGCCGCGGAACTCCAGACACAAGGAAATTCAGCCGAGTAGAAAGCATCGTGTCTCTATTTTGTCCTAAACAAAAAACAACCTGGATCAACAGATAATAGAATAAACTAACGTCATCTGCGGCGTGATCTCTATTCATCCGCTTCCTCCAATGGGCGCGCTGCTGCTCAGCAGCCAACAGTCAAGACTTGGGGCTGGAAGGCAGCAGCGCTGTTGAGTTTCCTGTGCGCTCGAATGCACGTTTTAAATACAGCGTCTATTCAGTCCTCAGATGGAATTAGACGCCTGTGATGACACGTGCGAAGGCCTCTGCTTTTCTGGCCAGAAGAAGTTACCATAGATACCCGAGGAGAAGACCAGCTCGGCTTTCACATCACAATGTGTCGCTGCCGCCATTTAAAATCGTCATTCAAGCGGAAATCCACGTTGATCGCAATCGCTGTCTTTGTGTTGTAAGAATTCATAACGCCCCCCTGCCAGTACTGCATTCACTACTACGACCTGCTCCACGAGATACATGTACAAACCTTTAAAGACATGATGGACCTTTTGAAAACAAGAGAACAAGAAGTTGGGCTCAGAAATTTCTAGTCCATGAGCTGCTTCCAGACTCTGGACACTGACCTGAGATATTTCACAGAGGCTGTTTTTGAGAATGTTTATTGATCGCTGGAAATTTTTTTGGATCTCCTCCTGACATCTGTGGAGCAGAATAATGTCCAGAGGAGTCGGTGTTCTGTGAATACAACGGCGGTTTGATGTTGTGAGCTCATGTGGACACGCTCCTGCTGCAGTTTAGGGCAGAACCCATTTGTTCTTCATCCTTCTTTGGAGCTCAAGTCTGCCAATGATTTATTTATTTATTTATAGAAACTTACTTACAGTTTATGGACTTAAGAGCAGGAAGACCCCATGTTTTAACCTCTAAAATTCTGCGGATGAGCGGACATCATTTAGCAGGCTCTTCTGCAGGTTTCCTCTCACCTCTGTGTATTTGTTTTTATTTCTTGGATGGCTCTTTCCCTCCCATTACCTCCACTCAGGCGCTGCACCTCTAATTGCACTTGACCGCCTCTGCAGATTCTGCAGACACGTAATCAGCCGAGGTAGAAGTTTCCCAGCTGACCCTGGGGCTGTTGGCCGGCCGGGCTTCGCTCTGCTGCTCCTGTGCCACTCGATCCACAGCTCCTCACCCGCACAGCTGCCAGCGTCACTCTCCCCCCCCCCCCCCCCCCCCCCCCCCCCCCCCCCCCCCCCCCCCCCCCCCCAGCGGCCCCCGCCCCCCCCCCCCCCCCCCCCCCGCTCTCACCCTCCCACTCCCTGTGAGTCACACAGTGGTACATGCCAGCGCTCTGTCACACAGACGAGGACAACCTGCTAATACACATCATTACTTTTAAGTACCTTTGTTGGCTCCACTCTTGACTTTCTGTCATCTCACGATCTGATGTGTTTGGGGATGGAAATAAAATCAGGAAACATTAAGATTTTAGACATATTAAGAATAACGTCTATAAATTATTATATTAGGAGAAAGTCATAATGTTAGTGAGTGTATGGGTGGTCATCATAAGCAGCAGGGCGCCGGTGTTATAATGAGGAAACGTTTGGGTGGGATCAGCTGAAGCTCAGTGCTGGAACAATGTTTCTCTTAATCTCAATGAGATTGTTCAGGGTTTTGGATCCAAGAGAGGACTATTTTTGTTTGTCTGTGATATTAATTGATTTTCAAGAGTACAAACGAAAAAAGATTTTCCAATAACAACAATGGATTCGGTTTCCAAAAAAGATTCAGACAGATTCACAAACTCAACAAGCTGCCGTTTGAGGCGCTTGATATTGCTGCTTGAAATCCTCGGGTTTCCAGTTTCTAAAAGATTGTGGCTATACATGAATCTCCTCGTGTCAACTTCTCAGCGCGTATGATCTGTATTTATTATTATTACTTTGCTGCACTGGCCCAATTTCACCGCGATGCTCATTAAAGTTTGATCTTATCTTCGAGCCGGTGTGATGAGCACTGTTAAATATTCACTCGGCGGCTCGACGTGTGAGGGTTGTTGTTCTGGCTTCGCTCTGGTTTTCCTTCAGGGGAAATTAGGTCACCTATGTTTTCAAGAAGCCTGTGGAGGAACGATGATTTTTGTTAAAAACCTGGCGCCGCTGTAAGCCGCCACTCTTTTTCCAAACCCTAACCACAGAACCTCTGGATCAGAGGTCGAATCTATCGTCTGGGTTCTGAATGTGCTACGATCTTTCTCTTTAAGTGAAACGACTGAGTGTCTCGATAGTGTGCTCATCGTACCTCAGCCACCGAGAAGACAGACAAGGAGACATGGGGGTGTAGAAAAGGACATGAGTCTCCAGTCCTGTGTTCAGAGCCATGTTGCTATGAAACAAGTGCTGCTCTCTTATTAAACTGTCCTCTGTTGTTCCCCAATTGTTGGTAATTTGCATGTGCTGCTTTGGGAGCTCATGTGTTGGAAGTGAAATGAGTTTTCTTTACACGCGCACCCAGCCTGTCTTATGGGGTGAGACGTGTGTCTCGCAGCAGACAAACCAGCACCGGCTGAGACGGTGTTTTTAAAAATCGGCTGCTTTCTGCCGTCGCCGTCTCCTGCTCCAGTTACAATTTTAGACTGCAGCAAATGTTCTCTGACAGCTGATTTACTGCATAGCTGCAACAGGTGAATGTGTTCTGCAGCGCACGGGGAGCCTGTAACTCGACCACCGAGAGGTCAGTTGGTCAGCAGTCTCTGTGTCTCTGCTTTATTTATTTCTTCTGTTTTCACCACACAACTGCAAGATATTCAGATGGCTCCCCTCCTTCAGCCCCGCGTCCACAACATCTTGAACATAGACGAAGGTGCACAGCTGCGTGAGTGTTTTAAAATGCCTCCCAAACAACAGCTCGCCGTCTTAAAGGATGGTTAATGGCTGGAATCACTTCACGGGTACCACAGTGCAATGCATTACAGCTTTACAATAGAATGCTTTTATTGCCATCACACACAATGTACAATGACATTAAAAAGACCACTCTGGTCATGCTAAAAGAAAAGAAAAAATAAAATACAAGAACAAAAACAGCAAAGTACCAGTGATAACATCAAAAATATTTGAAAAATATAAATATCTTTACAATAGGAGCAAATAAGAATATGAGATACAATACACAGTAGAGAGTGAGGGTGACAGCAGAGTGGAAATCAATATATTGCACTTGGAACATGAACAGTGACTGGGCACTGGTATTGCACTGGGATGGAATGGATTCACTCTGGCACCGGTGGATCTATAGGTCTGGATTGTCCTTTACTGAAACAGCTCCACAGAGCCTGGCATGAACCGGGGGGGGGGGGGGGGGGGGGGTATTCCCAGGGGGGGGGGGGGGGGGGGGGGTGACGTATCCTCAAAATAATCTGCATAATGAGTTATCAACATTAATGATGCATTTGTTGTGTTTAACAGGTGATCATCAACAGCACCATCACGCCCAACATGACGTTCACCAAGACGTCGCAGAAGTTCGGCCAGTGGGCGGACAGCAGGGCCAACACCGTGTTCGGTCTGGGCTTCGCTTCAGAGCAGCAGCTGAGCAAGGTGAGAGGAGGCACTGAGCCGGACGCCAGCCGCTTCACGTGTGGCTCCGAAAACTCAGTTGGTTAATAACTGAACATCCGATGGAGAATAGATGCTCAGATCAGATCAGAAAACGATTCTCAAATCCTCACTGTCGCTTTGTGGAGCCAGTTGTTGCTGTTCTGCTGCGATTCACGACCACAGCTCTGTCTGATTTCCAGTTTGCTGAGAAGTTCCAGGAGGTAAAAGAAGCGGCCAAGCTAGCGAGGGACAAATCTCAAGAGAAGGTGGACACACTGAGTAATAACTCCCAGGTAGGTGTCTGACTGAGTGTCACTGCAGTTAAACAAGTGTTCCTTCACAAGCACCGAACATTCTGTGACTGATTCAACAGATTTCCTTTTTCATCAAAAAAAAAATCCACAAATTATTTCCTGGGAAATCATCAAAAAACATTTTTTTAAAAATCCATTTTTTTTTGCGTAATCTTACTTTAAAAACAAACAAATGGTCATGGAAATGGAATGGGGCAGTAATGAAAGGTCAAAGGTCACCTTTAGAATCTCACAGGCACTGCATTAAATTAGAAGAAGGAAGAATGCAGGGCTCATAAATGTGAGTATCTCAGTTCTGCAGAAACATCATCATGGTTAGAATTCTGCCAGTGAGTAAACAGCGTTGGCTCAAGGTCGACGCAGAGGTCACGGCTCAGTATTTGGCCGCTCTCATCCTGACTTCAGATGGCAGGAGTCCGACTCAGCTCTGAGACACACGAAGCTGTTGGGCCATGTGACCTGATAACTACCGGCAGCAGCTTTGCATCACCGCTTCGCTGTCACAGCCGACGTGTCGAGGTCGTTGATGGTGATTCGCCGTGTCACACTCTCTCAGAAAGCTGGAGGTAAGCTTCAGTCAGAACCATTAACAAGTGTCCCACTGTCCCCTACCAGGACTCTGGACCCGAGACGCCCTCGGCCAACCAGGCGTCCAACATGAACGGGACTGACGATGAGAAGATCTTTCACGTCGGCCCGGAGGCTGCCGTGCTGCAGAGCGAGAACGAGCAGCTCAAGAGCGCGGTGGAGCAGAGGTAAGGCCGCGCTTCAGGAATGACCTCAACAACAGCCAAATAAACATGCATGCATGTGAGTTCCCAGGTGAGAGAGAGAGAGAGAGAGAGAGAATGAGAACAACTCTTACTCAGGCACAACGCTCTGTTGGAATCTCATAAGATCCACATGAATGGGTTTTTATCCTGGGAGCACGATCACAGTCACCGAGGAAATGTCAGGGATCTAAGAGTATCAGCTTGACACAGGTTTCATTGAAGCCTGAGAATCAGTCATTTCACATTTACATGCAGATTGTGAAATTTACCGAGTTGTCCAAACGATATGAAATCGAGCGTATTTATCCCAAACGTGCCTCCCATCATTTTATCGTCCAATGGAGGACGAGGAAGGAGAGGAGTTGGATTCAATGATTGACCTGGAGCTGTTAAAGTGATTCTGCTTCACAATCCAGCGACGGGGGCTTTTATAATCCAGATGTTGGTGTGTATAAATGGGTAATTGCGTGATGCACCAGATGTGTTTTCAGATTCAAACTCAGAGTAAAGATAAAACTGCACAGAGTGAATTTAGCTCCAACCAGAACTGGAGAAGCCAAAATGGACATATTGGATCCAGATGGGATAAAAGGGCCAAAAAGCAATTAGCAGAAATTCTGCAGCAATATGTGAAACTTCATACAGAGAAGATTTAAATTTAATGAGCATCTGCTTCAGTGCTGTTGCTTATTTTACACATAAGTAATGTTAAGCCATCTTACCAAGATTATAAGGACTGGTATATAATCTAACATGAGTAACGTTCAATTTGTCCAAGCTGAATATATGGCAATGATCCCTGGACACTGTCAGGACTAAACACATGAAACATGGGATGTAAACAGCTCAGCCTATACCGAGCCTGACGTTTCCAGTAGCACACGACGTCTCTACCGTATCCACATTTATTTAAATGATGTAAATCTCCATATTTCCTCACAGCTGTGTGCCGAGCTTGTGGTTTCTGTTTTCATGCCCTCACGAGGCTTCGGGATTGTCTCTCGTGGACGCGCGTCTCAGCAGTGAAATAGCAGGGCACTGCGGAGTGCTGCTGTGCACGTCTGTCCACATTTGATGGAGACTAGCGCACTTCAACTCAGCCATGCATAAGGAAGGGGGGGTGGGGGGGGGGGGGCAGTGATGCATGCTAAATATACATCAGAACCTCTCCAGCTACACTGATAAGACAGGAACAAACTCTGTGGTGAGAGAAGACAACAAAGTTTGTGTTTGGTGCCAGTGCAGCGACTCATTAGACCTCAGTTCCTCCTCAGTGGTCCAAATAAGTCTGGACTGCGTTGATGTACATCACGTCTAATTAAATAGTTCTGGCTGCGAGGAGTTTGTTGCGTTACGTGTCACGTCAGTGGGCACGGGGCTGCAGGCGCCTCGGCGCCGTTAATAACCCTCCATCTGGATCCCTCTGTTTCCGACAGCAACACCAACGCCAAAAAGTGGGAAACGGAGCTGCAGACCTTAAGAGAGAACAACGCCAGGCTGGTGGACGCGCTCCAGGAGTCTTCGGCTAACGTGGAGAGCTGGAAAAAACAGCTCAGCACCTGCAAGGAGGAGAGCGACGCGCTGAGGGAACGGGTAATGCAGGCTTGCACTCCACTGGGGGGTGGGGGGGGGTGGAATGACCAGGGTGTGCCCCCCCCCCCCGCCCCACTGCAACACAGCGCTGAGCTGTAGATTATCCCGTTGTTCACAAATACACATTCATAGCTGACTCTCCGTCTCTGTGTCCAGATTGCAGAACTAGAGGCCCAGTGTAATGAAGCCAATCAGGAGAAGCAGAGAAACGCCCAGCTGAGCGTACGAGTGCAGGAGCTGGAGGTGGAGCTCCAGGACAAAGAGCAGGTGAGGGGTCGCGGCGTGGGGAGGCGGCTTGTTTTAAATGCTACGTTACCTTGAAACGATCCACTCAAAGAAACGGCAGGTTCAGCTCTGCTCCCCTTCACCCCCGAGGCTCGTCCACGTGCACGGCTCTCCCTCCGTCTTCGTTGTGGGAACTCGGGTTCACGATGGGTTGCTCTTGTCGTTATGGCGACCGAGCAGAACCCAGACCTCCTAATACTCACCAGCTGCTTCTCTTGAATGACTTTTATTTTTTATACTGTTCCTTGATTTTTGTTCTGTCTTGTTTTCATTGAACTTCACTCTAAAAACAGCCAGACAATTCATCCTCCGACTCTGGCTTTTGTTACAACAGCGGGGGATTTTAGCTGCATCGGCCATCTGTAATCCAAACGAGCTGCCTGTCGGCTCCTGGAGTCCAGTATTGCAGTTATTCCTAAAGAGGATGAGCTCGTTTAACCTTTGCTAGTTGCTGGTTAAAAGCAGCGTCTGTCTGCAGCCTAATCAGGACGACTGATGCTGGCAAATTTGTGGGAGTCTCGCGGCCTTTTCCACAGTGACGTTTTCCCCTTTTTTCCCTGCAGTCAGTCTCGTGTGAGGCAGAGGAACAAAATCAAATCAAACACCATTAAAAGCCAAAGAAAACCTGGACCTGTTCATGTTCGATAGTTAGTGTTTGGATCTGGGAAGCATTGATCATGGCTCCAGTTTTTCTGGGTTCGATAATCTGTCAGCAAGGCCGCCCTGAAGGTGCCGAGGTAACTTGGACCAAACTTTCTGAATTGATGGAGCTGAGGCCAGAGAATCAGCATTAAAAGTTTGCGGTGATTCCGTGAAATATTCACAAAATAAAACATTTCAGCAGTTTATCCATTCAGCTCAGAAGCAGGAACAAGAAACAACTTCATTATGCTGTCATTTATTTTGACCCTGTGACTCTGGAGAGCTGTTGTGTGTAAATAATTCTATATGAATTAAAACAGAAGGGCCGTGGTTCAAAGAGCTGCAGCTGAAAGAGCCGCTGCTTCTGGGGCTGCAGCGTCTCCGCACAGCGTCAGCTGACCGCAGGGGTCTGCAGCAGGAAGCTTCGGTGTTTGCAGAGCACTGATACGACAGACGGCCCGCAGAGGCTCGTCTGCTGAGTGACTCACCCTCTCCCACAAACGCACACGCGCAACGCCTCCAATTAAAAACGTGCCGATGAATCACGGAGGACTGACCCTGGTGGTCTCGCAGAACAAAGCTGCTGCAGGTGACGACGCAGGCTGGGCTCATTAGCACAGGGCGGGGAGGAGCTTCAGCAGCAACCCGCGTCACGGAAGTGAACGTGGACGCAGCAGATGGGAGAACAAAGATGCCAGAAAAAGAGCTGAGGCTGAATATTCACCATTTACTTTGCATCGCTGCTTCAACAACAACACAACATGTGGAATGGCTCTCAGTCTGTGAGCCTGTGTCTCAGTCAAGGCCACGCACGTCCTCTCATGCTCAAAGCAAACCAGAAATAATTTCCCTCAACATGCAAGTTTTTTTAAATGAGGAATGAATTCTTTGGTGAACTGTAACGATCCAGAAGTGTCATGTCAGTCTGTCCTGTAGTTTCTTCTGAAATCATACAGCCAAGGGATAAACTATGTGTGTGTCTGAACGTGTTTTCCTCCAGGAGCTGGAGAACCTAAGGAAGCAGGCGGAGATCATCCCTCAGCTCATGGCCGAGTGCGAGAGCATCACTGAAAAAATGCAGGTACAGTAAAACCCACACTTCCTTGGACCTCAAGGTAGAGCGAGAGTTGCTGGGGCCCGGGGCCCGGTCACACAACAATCCTGTCACATGTGACGCTAACGCACGCTGCCGCTACTGTAGCTATTAATATGTCAAACGGTTTTCATTTCCTCGTCCGTGACGCAGACACTACATCTCTGTCACGGCTTATTGTCTTCACCCGGCGACACAGGTTGAGTCTGTTCTGCTGACGAGGTGCGTGAGCTCCGTCTGTGATGTTAACGTGAGAAGCTATTGTTGCCAGAGAGCGTGGGACATTATGGATTCCCCGCCCATCTTCCTTGTAACAAAGAGCTCGTGTTCTTCGAGGCTCGCTCCTCATTGTGTAATATCAGACTTGAGTAAAAGCACCAGTGCCAATCCCGGCGAATGACTGTACGCCCCGTTAGTGCCAAGTCTGTGACGGTGACGCTCATCTCGCCCAGTTCTCACTGACTCAGGATCTTATCATCCAGGCTGTTGTGCATGTGCTGGGCGGGGGCGGGAATAAAACCAACAGTGGCATGCCTGACGTTCTTGTGCTTCACAAAGCTCGGCGGCCTGGTTTGTCTCTGAGTGACGGCGTGAACAGCGTTGGCTGCGGCAGGAGTTTATGCAACCGACTGTCTGATAAAAGCATTCGTACATCAACATGCACGTCTCCTCGAGAGGCCCGATGCCAAAACTGAGCCAGCGTCCCTTCAGCTGAAAGTTCCACTTTTCTGCCGTTTTTCCCGCAGTAACAGTTTCTGACCTCCTCCACCTGTTGTGGTCCCCGCTGCGCTCTATTTAAAGCTGACGATGTGGAGATCGGGTTCCTGACGTCAGCCAGCCGACGCAGTCGTGCAGGCACAACACCTTTTTAGCACTCCTATTTTAAACCCCTCCCTTCCATGGTATCTGTGGCATTAACGTGTCGCTCGTGTCGCCTGCAAGTCTGACAGAGTTTCACCAACCCCCCCACCCCCACCCATGAAAAATACCTTTACCCGCTCTGAGGCCTCGATTTTCAGTCTCAGTGTAAAGAGGGAGTTTGGTAGAACTCAGCAAATTGATCCATTTAAATGTTAATTGAAATGATTGTATGGACTTTGTCTTTTGGTGAGAGGCTGTAAGTGTCATCCCTGACAAGATCAAGGCTGAAGACCTGGAGCCTTAAAAAAATCTTAACAGTCATTGAATTCTTGAAGCTAAAAATAAGGCCTTAGTTGTCAATTAAAATGTCAAATCAGTTTGTAAAAGGTCTTAAAAAATCTGATCATGTGATCAGTAGGATTTTTTCAAAATAAATGATAACATGTTTTATTAAATATGGAAGAGACTGCACCTGTTGTTCCACCAGATTCGGATGTGCTAATCCTGTATCCACCTGAAACCACTCCTCTGTCCACAGGCCGCGGAGACGAGGAACAAGGAGCTGGAGGGGAGCATACAGGGTCTTCAGATGGACATAGACGACAGTCGACAAAAGCAGGGCAACATGAAGGGCGAGCTCAAGAAGTTCATGGATATTCTGGACGGAAAGATCGACGAGCTGCACGAGGTCAGGCAGGGGCTCTCCAAGCTCGGCGTCGATAACTGAGAAAAGCGGCGGGGCCAGGCGGAAAGGGTCAGAGGTCAGGTACGAAAGATGTGGCACCCCCCACCCCCCCACCTCCCCCAAAGTGACGTCCACTCAGATACTATCGGCTTTGGCTCCTAATAAACACGACCATGTGAGAAAGAGGTTTTTGTACAGAGACACTGGCAGTTCATGGATATTCTGGACGGAAAGATCGACGAGCTGCACGAGGTCAGGCAGGGGCTCTCCAAGCTCGGCGTCGATAACTGAGAAAAGCGGCGGGGCCAGGCGGAAAGGGTCAGAGGTCAGGTACGAAAGATGTGGCACCCCCCCCCCCCCCCCCCCCCCCAAAGTGACGTCCACTCAGATACTATCAGCTTTGGCTCCTAATAAACACGACCATGTGAGAAAGAGGTTTTTGTACAGAGACACTGGCAGAGGGAAGGCCGGCTTTCAGACACTAAATCAAGAGGGGACTCAAAGGGCTATAAACCGAACACAACACACACTGGGGTTCAGCATCAGCGCTGTTATAATTGGTATTAGTATCCAGACCCCGCCCCCTCCTCGGACAATTAGACACGGACTGTCCTCGCTGTTGTCTCTCGTCTATCTCAGGTGTGTTAGAAGAACAGTTTGTAAGAGATGATATGCACAAATCTTAATACATGTAAATACACAGCGGCCGCGACACAAAGTGCCTCCAGGTGGGCGTGAGTCCGCCTGGCGAGGAGAAATGGCCAAAGTGATGACCATCACCACGAGAATCAGACAGTAAGAACCAAGCTCACCGACACAGACGGCGAGAAACCGCAAGCAGACGGTCGTCCGTTAGTCCAGGAAATCAAACGGCCGGATGGGCATTTGCCCAAAGAGAACTTGCCGTGTTTTCACTCACTCTTTTTGATCGTGTTTTCATAAAGAAGGAAATCGCTCTAAAAATCCAAATCTGACCACTGACACTACCATCTGACCGAGTGTAGTGTCGTGTTTAAAGGACTGTGTGTGTGTGTGCGTGCGTGTGTGTGTGCATTGTTGTCCGTTTGTAGAACAAAGATGTTGATGTGCTTCCTACACACTGGGTTTTGTTTTGGTGGCGGTTGTGTCCGGGGGGAGGGGCCTTGGTGTTGAGCGGCCGGGCGAACATTTTTCACTGAACCCCCGTCGAGATTCTGCATTTGTTTTACACACTTATTTATTTCCGGTGCCTCTCTGCGACGTAGTGTTTCTGCAACATACCGAGTACGTGTTTCCTGAACCCGCCTCCTGCACACGTGTATAACATAGAAGGAAACACACGGACTGCTGCAGCGGAGGACCCGTGTGTCACAGCCGCTTTTGGGACGTTCATCTTGAAACACGGTGTGTTTGAAATCCAAAGCACAAGTTGAGGAGACTTATTTAAACCTGGGTAATACTTTGTTCTGAGTCTTTTTTTTTCTTTTCTTTTTGTTGGTGAGATATTTACAAAGGGACATTTTGCTTATTTCTCTCTCTGTTTAACTTTAACTGTTCATAACTCACCAAATCCTGGACAACACGATGTACAATCCTTCCTCTGAACCAATGCCTCTTGTGCACTTTTGTGACTCCTGTTCAATATTGTACAATAGAACTGACAACTGTTAAAATCTAGTTTAATTACAATGCTGAGTGCGTGTGTGTGTTATTTCCTTCCTGTTTTCAGGCTTCCTCTGAACTCAGTATCTCAACAACTCCTCGAGGGAATATCTATAATTTGGCTCAAACTTGGACTCAGAGATGAGCTGATAAGATATCAGGGGAGTTTGTAAAAATCCCTTTTCCTCATCATCACATAACCTTAAGATAGCCTCAAGAGGATTCTTTCAGAAATATCAAAAGAATGATGAGGACAAACATCAAGGTCACAGTGGCTTCACAAAATGCTTTCGCCTCTTTAACATCCCGTTCGAGGGCCCTCAGTCTGGTTCTCCACAGAGAGGAGCTGGGTGGTTTCCTCTAATCCCCATTTAGTTGCAAATCATTATTGGAGGAAACTAAGACTGTGCTAAAGCTGACAAATAAGCTGCCTGCAGTGTGGCAGTCTTAAGGCGTTTTTCCTGGAGGAGCATCTGCGTCAGGTGGAACCAACCTGCGGCGCCACGGCAACGTCCCATCGAGCCTGAAGAACAGAGGCTCCGCCGCCGCACATCCTTCCCTCTGATGCTGATTTACATAGCACTAAATATAACTGTAATCCTCCCAGAGACGAGGAGGGGTTTAACTGCAGCCGCTGACACGTATCAGTTTTAGAAAGATTCAAACAAGACGATATGAGCCCACGACAACACACGACAGCTGATCTGTGGACATGTTGCCGTGGCAACTTGGGCCCACTCACTATTCAGTGTTCTTTGTACACGGCCAAATCATAATGTACATGATCTCAAGACACGTTTACATACAGAAACCCAACGGTTCCCACAGTGAACAGCGCTTTGTGGCGACCACAGGAAACACAGGGAGATCCAGTAAAATCACAGATCCATTCTCAAATCGCCAGTCGTCCATGTCGAGAGAATTTTCTGGCTCCAGCTTCTATGACTAGTTGATCAATCAATCACGTTTTGTCAAGACCGATGTACACTGATCTACGAAAAGAAGTAAGAAACTCCTGCTCCTGTTTTCTTACGTTAATACGGAAGAAATGTTCAAATCTGTGACTATTGGCCAGTGACGTGTGTGAGCCACACAGAACAGAAGTCACTGTGACTCACTTTTCATTTCATTAATTATAAATGTATTAAATGAAAACTGTTAGTGAAGGAACAATTAAAACAACTGTCCTACGTCAATCATTAATCTCACTCAAATGGCAGCGCTGCAGCATTTCTCTCCACTCTCCTCCTCTCATTGTGTGACTGGTGATGAGTGGGCGAGTTGGTGAAACATCATTAAGAAAGAGAGAGAGAGAGAGATGGCACTACAGGCCACTACCACCGAGACTCCCTGTTACCATAGTAACTGGCTGTGGAATTTCACGTTGACGCTCGACAGGCAGGTTTGTCTAAAGAGCCGGCGTGTGTCTTCCCTAAGGTGCATGAGCCGTCCCCCGCCTGACTCACCGACCGATTCCACCCCCAGACGGAGGCCGCGCAAACACGCCGGCGTCGGGGAGCCACCTCAGCTTCTTCTGTTCTCCAAGAACACAGAGTCGAACCCCACCGCCGGCGCCACCAGGTGTGGTACAGGCCGGGGCCGTCTGAGCCGTCACTGCTGGAGAAATGCAACACGGCAGCGCATGAGTCATCGTCATGTGGGCACCGGCGTCCCCAGGTGGACGGGGGCGGGGGGGTCAGGTGGCGATCAATGAAAAAGAAATTCAAGTTTGTTCATGTCTTCATTTAATCTTAAAACTCAGCAGTACAGAGGAGGTGTGGAGGAACTTTCGTATCTTTCCAGAATCACACGATTCAAATCAAAGTGCAATGTGGTCGGTTCCTCTGCTGTCTACCGCTCAGCGCTGCAGCTCTCGTGCCTGATACAGACGGTTTGTAAAGATGGACGTCGTGTCTCCACTCGAATGGAGGCTAAAATCACACCTGTCAATCACAACATTTCATCCTGTCATTAAAACCAAACTCATCTGAAAAACACAAACGAGTGCGATAAGAACTCCAGCACGTCAAATTTCACTGACGTGTGCTTTTACTTCTTGGTTTAGTGACTGCTATGCTGCAGTCGGCCACCAGAGGACGACGGAGACTCTTTGGCTTCACGTCGTCCATCTTTGTTTACAGTCTGTGGTGGCACAGTTTGACCTGAAGTCACAGGATCGAAGGTCGCTCAGGTCGACAGTGAGACAGAAGTCATTCTCATCTGCTGCTAAACAAAAGCATCGTTTCTAAATTATGAAGAAATAACAGATCATCTACAAACTGCAACCAAAGAAAAGAAAAGTGAAAACGTCCACACGTTTCTTTCACAAGAAATAAAGCAGGAACAAGTGCACGACAGACTCTGGATGTCTGGGCTGTAAATAATTATCACAACATTACTCTTCTATTGTTTAGTCACACGATTCTTCTGCTAGCGTTAGAGGGAGCCCTTGTTGTGCTGAAATTTAAATCAACAGAAGAATTGTTCGGATTTAATTACATTCAAAATAACCAGTTTAGCCTCAGCATTGTGAACGGACTGAGTGTTTGTGATAGTGTTTATCTCCGCCTGCAGCGCGGGCCTCCCCTGCTGGGCCACAGTCTCACAAAAAGCCTTCACGCCGAGCGCTGGGAGACACAGTCATTTCACACGCCGCACCACCGCTCGCTTTTTCTCCTTAATGAGCGTTGAAGCGCAACACCTCATTCTGCACAGTTTGAGATTTCTGCAGACCAACTGCATTGTGGGAAATGAAATCCCGCTCGGCGTCTGGTTTAAGCAGCTGTTAATGCATTTAACCTTCTCAGTGCGATTTTAAAAAGACAAATGCAAGAACTTCAACAGACTCTTGTGTTAAGGCCAGAAGAGGCAAAGAGAAGCAAGGGAAAAAAGTTTTCTTTTGGAACACGAGATGTGACGCACGCAGCCAGGACATCAGGGTTAAAGGGAGCGATTCGTTCGTGGTCGTCAGACATGATGTATGTGATGATTTGCATATAGAGCGGAGATGTGATCACAGATCAGGAAGTAGTTTGCCGTCAGGAGTGACAGAAGGCTGCCCGCTTGTGATCAGATCTCCGAGTATGAATGTTAGATCCCGGCCTGAACAAGGCCAGTGTGTGCGCATGTGTGTGTGTGCGTCCTCAGCTGTCCCACTCTATACTCTGCGTGTCCTCTTCTCCTCTGTCGTCCTCATCGGAGTCGGCTGCTACCTTCTTCATCCTCATCATGGCGGCTTTGATGCTGCGCTCCAGCTCATTGTCTCCGCTGCCCGGGACCTCTGCACGTGCCGGATCCACCTACAGCACGACGGGAGGCACGTTAACCCCAGGTTTCACTGACACACATTAGAGGGTGTTTGCCGTGCCCACCAAGCAAAGCTGAACATATATATTTGTATGCCTTTTTTTTTTTTTGGCAATAAACGATCGATGTTGGTCTGTTTGATTGATCAGATTTGCTGTGGGCTGTGAAGTCCTCCCTGTTCTCACCTTCCTCAGGGTGACGCCCTGTCGGATGGCGGACATCAGACTGATCCTCGGGTCATCAGCAGAGGGCGCCATTTTGCGATCCGGGACTTTTCGAAGGCGAATCTGTCCGCGCTGCAGCGAGGCCAGCACTTCGTCCATTGTTCCTGTAGTAAGACAGTTAACCCTTAAGGTTCTCACCGGCGCGCCATCTCTGTTTTAATAAAGAGCTTCCTCCATCTCGCCAGAGCTCGGAAAAATGCAGTCGTGCTGGATGTTTGTGTGGATGCTCGCTCTCTAAACCCACACAACCTTCTCTGCAGTCTGACAAAGTCTCCTCCATTTATTTTTACTTTTTTTTTTTTTTTTAATTAACCTCAAAATATTTCTCCTTGCGTTTTAAATTCGACACATAAAACAGAAACTTTATTACTTAATGTACAAGCGTTTTCAACACTCACCTATATTTTGCTTGAGTGTGTTCTTGGCTGGGAAAGGGGGCTCCTCGTTTTCACTCAGAGGCTTTGGCATGTCCTCAGAGGACACCCGGGCAGGTGGAGGAGGGACGGCAGGGGGCAGCGGTGGGGGAGGTGGTGGTGGAGGTGGCGGGGGAGGAGGAGGAGGCGCGGCAGGGATATTTGTTGACGGAGGTGGCGGAGCAGAGTAGATCTGGACAGGGATGTCTTTAGGCTGCTGCTTCCTGCGCCTGGGCGCTGGACGGACGGGGAGGGAGGGGAGGTGGGAAGAGGGACAGGGGTCCAGACTGATGATGGACAGAGGCTGGGAGGGACACGGGACCACGTCTGATGGAGACAGCCTGGAGTGAGGGGTTTTCAGGATGTACTGGCCCTGTCGCTTCTGGGAGAAGGAATATAAACATGGACAAAAACAGATAAATACTACTGTCATACTGAGGTGAGGTATAGTCTGTAAGGGGTTTATTTCACAGAGGGGTGAGAACCAGCAGAGAGCTTTACCTGTCTGAAGGATCGTAATCTGCTCAGAGTCTTCTCCCGCTCCTGGTCCACCCACATTTTCCTCCTCTGCTCCTCCTCTTTCCTCTTCTCTCGTTTCTGCAGACGACAGAGGGAGACACTGAGCGGTGCTGGAGACACGGTTTCATTTTGCCGGAGCGGCGCCGGTGTCTGTGGCGTGGGTAACGCACCAGGTGCACCTGATGATGCTGGTTGAAGACTATGGAGCTCTCCTTGGCCGCCTGATGCTTCTGCGCCTGGGCGTCCACGCACTGCTCCTAAAAACACACACGAAGAGTAACAGAATGAATATTAATATACATATTGAAATACGTTTCTTTGTTATATTTACAGGAACTGTTGTAACCTGTTTTGCTGGATTTTTAAATCACCATGCTTGTGACTTCCTGTGGATTACCAAGTGTGATTGTGGGACTTTATAATCAGGGAAATGCTGTTTAATGAGACAAATGAGCAGCCAGGAGAGGGAGCAAACAACTGCCAAATATTCTTTAACTACTCGGCGAGCTAAAAATAAAACCGTACAGATATTTACAGAAAACAAACCCCAGAAATCTGGGACAGATAACAAGGGGGGGGGGGGGGGGCCCTCTGGGACAGATAACAAGGGGGGGGGGGGGGGGCCCTACATATTTTCTATTGACATTTTCCACCATGTCCTGTCGACTGCCCACAGATCAATATGTCTGCCCTTGAAAAGCAGAAAATGTCAGTAAAGAAACGTTTCCATTGGCCTGGGAGATTCAGCGCTGCTCGTCCGCACCTTTTTGTTGCGGAGATAAGCTCGCCGGGCGCAGATGTTGCCTCTCTTGGCCTCCAGAGTCTGTAGGCGTCTTTTCAGGTGGCCGACAGCCGGAGGGTCTGACTGTTGGATCCCCAAGCTCTGCAGCTCCTCCGGATCCTCACACACGTCATAGTAAACCACCTCCTCCTTCAGCTCTGAAACACAAAGCAGGCCAGTCACTCCGACAGCGTCTCACTGGGTGCAAATCAGCTGAAGAATACCGAATACCTACGCTCATGTGCCAGACGACCGAGCTCAGCAATGGTGTTCAGATAAAACAAACTGTTGTGTTATGCTTAGTGTTAGGCTTGGCTGTCAGTAGGATTAGGGAAAGAACTACTACGGTTTTCCACAAAGTTAGTTCCTCTTGGTAGGAGATCCATGATTATTCCCAAAGAAATGAGTGAAAGTGTCAAAATACAAAGTTAAAGGAGTCAACACAATCTGGATCAAGCCCTTTGTCACACACAACACAAACATCGCGTCTCCCAGAGGGAGCAATTAGAGAAATATTTACATGAACTAAATATTTCCCCAACGTGAAACCCATGACCAGGAAAACAAAAGCCGCTGAACATGTGACACGGTGAGCAGGTTTGATTTTGACTGCAGTCAGGAGGTCTCCTCCTGTCAAATCTCAAATCAAACCTTTGATCTGCCGTCGCACTGTGTCTATCTGAGCCACCAGCAGCTGCTCCTCGTTCCTCAACACCTCGAACTTGGTGTCATACAGCTCCAGCTGAGTTTCGTAGAACTGCAGCTCCAGCTGGTCCACGCTGTCCGGCTCCTGGCCATCCTCAGACGCTGACCTGGAATCAGCCCTCTGCCTCTGGTCTCTGCTGGACAGGCCGCTCAGCTGCACCAAAACCAAACAACAACAACAACATGTCAAGTTACAGGTTTGTTATGTAGGTCGGGGGACTGATGTTGGGGTTTCATATGAAAATCCACACCTGCCAGATTTAGTGTCAGTGCGTAGTTAACGTGCACAGACTGAGATTCCTCTCAGAGAGGCCGTGAGAGACTTTCAAGGACCCTCTTCTGTCTGTGTTCAACGACACCTTGAATGAACTTTAAGGAGTCTGCTGTGATACCAAACCTAATATCCTCCACTTCTTCTGATTCGCCTGCTGCCTTTAATTCTGCGCTCTCGCCCTTGAACACGATAAAGGCATTTTAAAGGACCGGCGTGTAGGATTTATGGCATCTAGTGACGAGGTTGTCAGATTCCCCTCCCTGAGCAGGTTGACAACAGTTCAGACAACACAACCTTTAAATAAGGTTGTATAATAATCCCTCATTATTTGAATAGGCATGTATGAAATGCGGAATCTGACAACCACGCTCTGATGAAATGAGCTGAGAGCAACAACAGCTCCTCATAAGGCAAATCATTAATGTTTAATCTGTGACTAACGAGCTGGAACGCTCACTGCACGTGTTACGTGCTTAAATGTGACGAGAGCTGCAGTGATTCAGGTACGCGGCTCATTTCAACATACATAATGCACATAAGCACGCGCACTAAATGTAAAGACGTCCGCAGGCACTGAACCCCAGCGCACCGCTCCCCACTCGGAGAACACGAGTAGGTGTCGTTCGCTGATCTCGCTGATCTCGCTCACGCAGACGTCAGCGAGCTGCACATGTTGATTTCACAGCTGTGGATTCCGTCAGCATCGCGTAAATTTATTTATTTATTTATTTTTTAAGACGCTTAATCGGATGAATAATGCAGCCATATGAGGGGGAAGGTGCTGAGGGCGGTCTCTACAGCTTCCACCCAAAACACTGTGATCCCAACATGAGAAGCACACACACACACCCCTGTAGTCACAGATGTGTCTCTGACTGACACACTCACTTATTCATGCATGCAGGTTTTGGGGGTGTATCCAGGGGATTCTGTGTTTTAAGAGCGAGGCTTTATAAATAGATCAAACAGATGCAGCAGCGAGAAACTCACATCACACTGGAATACCAAGTGCACGCTTCAGATTTACAACCTCTACACCAGGACTGGAAATAAAGACCTGAGCGACAACTGGAGCCCGGAGTCCAGCAGTATTTAACAATATAAAGTGAGCCGGCCGATGCACCCACTTTCTCTCTGATGCCGTCTTTCTTGCGGTTGAGGCACATCTCTGTGGCTCTCATGTGCTGCAGCGTTTCTTTGGCCAACAGGAAGCGCAGTTTCTCCAGCCGTGGGACGGCAGACGCCCAGGCAGCGGATCCAAAACGGCACTTGTCCTCTTCCATCTGCTTCAACATGCCTGGAAAACGTGCGGACACAAGGGTCAGTCACATGCGACAAGTTCAAATCCGAGACCCTGTTAAGATCTTAGTGAATTAGTATGACAGAATGTTGGAGCCCCAGAGTAACTAGAATAAGGTGAAGGAGCATAAGAGGGACCCTCTCACAGACTAGGTCATCACTTATTTAGGGTCGATTTAAATATACTGAGGGATAATGTGTATTTTGCTCAATCAGACTTTTTACTAACATGAATATTAGATCACACATATCATTAATAAGTTAGGTCTGCAGCTGCAATCCAACGTGTGACTCCACAACATTTAGTTCCTCAGTGTCTTGAGGAATGACGCAAACCAAGTCATTAGTGAATCCATCCACTCGCTCTGCTCAGAGGAACAAACACAGCCAGTTGTACCAGCCAGCGCTTTTGAAGTCTGGGCAAAGTAGGTGACAGTGATGTCCTGGATGGAGGTGACAGCGTCCTCAGCTTTCCTCCTCCACTCCTCCGCCTCCGTCTCCAGAGCTGCTATTCTCTTAGGGCCCAGGTCCTCAAACTCCACAGACTTCTGCAAGGAGTAACCAACAGAAGAAGAAGAAAAACAAAATGAAATTAAGTAGATGGCAGGAACTGAATGCCAGCTGCCAATCAAACCAACAACAGCAGCAATAATAATAATAAGAAGAATAAATATTAGGCTGAAGGCTGTATTTACCAGGATCTCTATCTTGTAGAGGCAGGCCAGCTCTCTCATGTCCCTGAAAGGCTGCAGCAGGTAATGGAAGAAGGTGGTGGCCACAGTGACCAGCTCATGGTAGGCCGCGTCCTCTTCGTCGTAGATGCCGAGCAGCGCGACCATCCTGTCTGCGCTGCCGTGACTCTGCAGCAGCTGTGTTAACGAAACACCATGAGCTCCTGGCTTCGAGAGCATCTCTTCATATGTCAGAGGAACTAAAAGGTTTTAGTGTTCTTCACAACAGCGACGACCTCCGAGCAGAATATACGACAACAGATATTGGTCCTTTCAGGACACAACTTACGAAGCGAGGTGGGCGGATGGATGGCTGGGGAGGTCAGGTCACTTCTCTGACACTCACCGCTGAATTCAATCCAATTTGTTTCCGCACATCAACAAAGCATTTTAATGTGGAGGGTTTGAAGCAGCTTGTTCAGGCACTGAAGAGCTGCAGGGCTCAACGGGCCGAGGTTATGTTGGTGTTAATGGACATGGAAAAATGAGAGTATGAAAAGACCTTCTCTTTGTCGTGTGATCTCATCACGTGTCAGGACAGACACGCACACACCCAGACAGTCTCAGGCTGTGACACGTGCCCCATCAAAAACATTACAGGATCTTTATAAAGGATATTTTACAGTCTGATTGTTGCACTGGACTGTAGAGTGCACTTTATCAATATCACTGTTGCTTTAATCGATAATGTGAATCTTGAATCTTAGAGATGTTTCTCTAATCGAATGTATTGAAATCTATAGAATGCAAATGTGGTGATGTTATATTGGCTGCAATTGTACTATAAGGCCTTTTCACCTTAATAACTCCATTGTCTGTTACACAAAAAAAACCCCTGATGGATTTCCACAAAGCTTGGTGGTGGTCCAGGTTCACTTCACTTTGTTGAACAGGTTTTGTTTTCTTTCAACATTTTCACAAATTTCTCAGAAAGTGAAACAAAACCAAGGGCAGGAAAAAGTCAATGATGGAAAAAACTAACATCAGTGCTGGTTGTGACCAAGTTTGAACCTCCAGGTGAAAGGCATCTCCCCCTCAACTCTTGCTGACTTAATTTATAGAATACTTTGATTGTGAGATTTATACATAAAGACACACAGGGGGGCGAGACTAAAGTCACAATAACTAATACAATGTGTTAGTTTCTCACTGCATCTCTTTAACACATGTTCAGTTCTCCATGATCTCCTCCCATTAGCTTGGGTTTTTACTTCACTTTATGAGCCTCTCATGTGGAGCTCTGAGGAGCAGGAGTTTGTTGAGTCATGGCTGAGTCTGGTTTCACATTCATCAGACCGTTGTGCGGTGCTACTCCTCCTACACGGCCACATTCAAAAGCTTTCACAAGATTTAAAAATCCCATAAATCCCTCTGCTTCCGCTGACTTGAGACATTGAGACATATAAATAAATATTAAATAACACGCATCTGAAAGGTGACAGAGCTCCTTGTACAAAACACGGCGAGGTCTATAAAAACTTTATGGCTGTGACATTAGCTGGTAAATCAGGAACACGGACCTCTGTATGACAACACCAGCACAGACAGGACACGTGATCAGCTGTCATGCATGTGTGTGTGTCCAGCTGTGACACTGACCTGTCGCAGTTGACCTTTGACCCGGGCCATCTCCTCCTGCATCGTCTTCCTCTTGAACTCCTGCATGTTTTCGAAGTACTCCTCCACATCCCTCTCGTCCTGGGTGAACAGCGTGTCCAGGACTATCTTGCGGCCGCAGATGTCGATGGCGGCGCTGAAGTATTTCTCCAGCTTCCGACACGGGCTGTCGAAGTCGCGGCCGCCGTCCTCCTCCTCCTCCTCTTGTCCGGCTCTGGACCTCCGGCTGCTGAGGAGGAGCAGGTCCCAGATGTTGCCCTCCTCGAAGTCGGACAGGTCCGGGAAGCAGGGCCCCAGGACGTCGGCCACGCTGGTGAACTGCTGGTGGATGTGCCGGAGGTCGCTGACGGAGAAGAGCCCGGCCCAGCTCACCTCCTGGTCCCCGGGCACCGGGGCTTTCCGCCGCTGCCGCTGTAATGTCCGGTTGTGGCAGGTGACGGCGAACTTGGACTCGATGACGCTCCACTGGACGATGAAGCCCAGCTTGAAGGTCTCCGGCTCCTCGAAGATGTTGCTCCGGACCGCCACCCAGCCCTCCAGGCTGTCCGGCCGCTCGCCCTCCGCGTTACTCATCTTTAAAAGGCCCCGTTTGTCACTTCGGCCTCCAGGAAGCTGTTGTTTACACCGTCCGCCATTTGCGTGACGTCAGTTGCCTTCAGGGACCAGAGGAGAAATGCGTAATTATTAAAAGTCGAACCGTTAACCGCTCGAACTGGAGGTAAACTGCATTTTGTTCACTTCCTTTGAAAATAAAACGCGCATTCCATCTCTGGTTTAGTTGAGAAAACTTGTGTCTATAATTTAAAACGAAATTGCTATTACACTTGCTCTTAACATTTGTACCACATTGTTTCTTTTCTGTTTCAAAGCTTTGTTTTATTTAATTATTTAATTGTCTTTCTACTTTACCCCCTTTTCCCCTTCTATGTGATTTCAACACGTTCTTGTGTTACTTAAAATCCGTCCTCTCATATGAAATATAATCAACCGTGTGGGTATAAGTATCCTGATCCATACGTGTTACTGTCCTCTCTTTTTCCACACTGTTGTTATACAATTAAGAAGATTGTTACCGTTCAAAGGAGGTTTGAATCACCGAAATGGGAATTTACGAGGTGCAGCGAAGGCATCGTGATGGCATTGCGTTCAACTTTGACTTCTGAGTCACATGTTCGGGGGTTTCCAGCTCTAAATATCTAAGTAACTGATAAGCACACCTCGTTATTCATTTCACTTCCAATGTTTAAACTGTTTTATCAATGTAAAAGTGCCTGACTAGTAAAACGTCTCAATGGATGAATGACCGATGAGTCCCTGTGTGGAGGTTCACATGCCTGGGACAGTAATCTGAGTCCCATCTATTTCTGTCTCTGGTGGAGGGCTGGTGCTCAGAGCTGTCGGAGAGTCATGGTTGTTCACAACAGACTGGATCACTGAACCAGCCTCTGACCGACTGACTGATCATTTACAGCTCCTTCTTCACCCAGTTTTCTTCATTCAAGTGAGAAAATTCATGCTGTTGTTTTCATTCTGTTTTCACATTGTGATGAGAGTGAGAGGAGTTACACTGACCTCATATATGAAACTTCAATTGAGTTGGAAAACATGTGTCGTCCCACAGTCCTGCTCCTCATGGACCTGTGTGAGACCCGAGGAGGACCACTGGGTGTGATCGCAGAGGAAGCCGAGCACCAGGAGTCGTTAATCCACGGGTCGAGAACCACGGAGCCCCACAGTGAGGCGTCAGACAGAGGGAGGAGGTCGACCCGAGCCGTTGCCACCCTGCAGAGGTTCTCCGTCGACACCAACGAGTCCCTCCAATTCGAGCCCTGTGAGACTCCTTCTCCTACTGGGGCTGAAGATGGAGATGATGATGATGATGATGATGATGATTTGTTCAAAGAGGAAGAAACCGAGGTAGGGACACTGATGCTGAATTGGCCTTATCATGAATGAACCACGGGATATTTTGCTTAATTTATCTGACTAACCGTTTGATTCAAACAAACTTTTAAGAACTCTGGACAAACATGACTGAGTAGACGAGTGACTTTGAAATGTTTTCAGCAAAAGATTGTGACGACCAGGAATCGGCTGCAAGGGAAGGTTGCTGAGATGGAGAACTTTGCAGGTCACCTGGAGGAAATCTTTCTCACTGTGGAGGTAAATATTGTTAAAGTCATGTTATTGGTGCATTACAATTTGATTCAACTCAAAGACAGATACACACAGTAGATCTTATTTTTTGAAACTGATCTCTCGGCCCTCCTCTCGCTTTTGCTTATACAATACCTACGTCTGAATCTGTCTCCTGGGCCACTGTGGTCATGTGACTGTGTGTCCAGGAGAACTTTGGCCGTAAGGAGCAGCACCTGGAGCAGCACTACAACGACGTGCTGCAGACGCTGTCCCAGCGATATGACGAGCGGGCGGCCGGACTGGAGGAGGAGAAGAAGAGCAAGCTGGAGGCTCTGTACAGTCAGCTGCTGGCTTGCGGTCAAGCGCTGGACGCCTCCAAGGAGCTCATCGAGGCGGCCCAGGAGGTCCACCGTAGCCGGGACAAAAGGCTTTTTCTCAAGGTGTGTGTGTGTTTCACCTCATAAGCTTACAGTCTCTGAGGTCCAGGTTAAGTTGGGGGTCTGAGTGGACGTTAATTACAATAACATACATTAAAATAAATGGCCCCAGTCGAGGGGGCAATAATAAATACGTATAAAATAATGAATGTGCAGACTTTTACATGTATTTATTTAATGAATTAATTAATAAACATGTGAGGGTATTTATTGCCTCTGTGTTGATCTCTGTTGACAGGCAGTCATGCCCACCATGAAAAGGTAAATGCGGAGCTGCTCAGTGTGTCACACTAACACCTTTGAGCATGTTTGGCCTGTATGTTCAGACTTATGTGATGTAATTACACACATTACACAGTCTCATACTAATCCACTAGCTTCTGGACGTATCACCGTTTCCATGACAACCTGAGCAAGTTCCGTTCACTGCAGAAGATCACTTAGCGAGTGTGAGCATCATTCCACGACACACGCTTCATTGCAACTGAGTTAAGTCTTTGTTTCTTGATCCAGAATCGAGGAGTTTTCCAAAGATGAGATCGACCTCACGCTGTCCACGCGTCTCGAGTTTGACACGCCACTCGCCGATCTGTCAGACGTGAAAACCATGATGGACTCCATCAATGTTGTTCCAGGTCTGAGTTCCAGTTTGCGTATGGATGCCTGCTCAGTTGCCTGACACACAGAGCTCTTGGATCTTGAAGTGGCCAATTTGTCCAAAATTCGCGAAGATTGAATGGATTCTCACCATCCACAACATTTCATGGAAATCAGTGTTACCCTGATGACAAGCAAACAAGCTGATGAAGAAAGATGTTGGATGTAGTTATTTTCTCAGATATACAGTATAGTATAAATTTCTCACATCCTCTCGTCACTCACTGGGAAATTTGTGGATCTTTCTCCAAGTTTAATGGGTTCTTTCTTGACCCCTGTTCCACTTGACTCTCAGTTTCATGGAAATCGGTTGGTAGTTTTGCGTAATCCTGCTCACACATAAACAACAACAAAAAACACCACAGTGTAGATGCTCTCACCTTCGGCCTCATTAACAACGTGCCCAATGTGCAAACAGCTCCGTCTGCTCCGGTGATCAACCCCCAGATGCCCAACTCCGCCACCCAGACGTCGCTGCGCGTGTGCTGGAGCCTGTTCTCCGACGACACGGTGGAGTACTACGAGCTGTACTACAGGCCCGTGCTGGAGGACGTGCCTGCAGACAGCACCTGTGCACCCCCAGGTACGACACAGATGTCCTGTTTACACTGAAGGATGATGGATCAGTAACAGCCCCAGTTAAAGCTTTGCTTCCCTCCCAGTGAGTCAAGTAAAAGTGAAGGAGACTCACTGCACTGTGACAGACCTGCTGCCCGATGCTCAGTACGAGCTCTGGGTCACGGCCACCAACACCACAGGCATCAGCCCAGCCAGCGAGAAGGCCTTATACATGACAGGTAATAACCCCCCCAGAACATGATTCTTTTTTTCCTGCAGCATCAACAATAGAATCTAGAAAATAAAATAAAACTGTAAAGAGTACAGGATAAATAAAATATAAGCAAAACAAGACAGTCGAGGCAGTGAATCAAAGACGTTATGTGCTTGAGAGAATAACTGAGAATAACAAAAAGATGTGACAATACATTGCACTGAACTTTATTGCACTCCCCCCCCACAGAGGAGTCGTACAGTCTGATGGCATGTGGGACATACGTTATAGACCTTGCCATAGTTTTTCTCTGTTCTCTGTAAATACCCTGGCCTCACACGACAGATGATGGGGAGACTAAAGTCTGGATCCTCTCTCCCTCAGTGCCGTCGCCTCCAGTGATCAAGCAGAGGGAGTGTAGCAGCTGCCCTGAGGCGGCCATGCTCCGCTGGGAGTCGGGCAACACCAACCCGGTGGACTCCTACACCGTGGAGCTCACCGAGCTGGGGGCCGACGGCACAGAGAGCGGCGTCACCGAGTGAGAACCTTCGATTTGACACGGAAAGGAAACTCGAGATTGAATTGTTGTTTTGCTGACGTGAAAAGCCCAGTGGGTGTGCAGCGCTATGCGGGCCGGAGACGACATTAGACCTCGCTGCTCTTTTAAAAGCACGTTTGTGCTTCAGTGCGTCCGTGAACAAAAGCCTGTGTCAGTGCTTGCTTGGGATTTTTGAAGCCCCGTGGTTTTAAGAGCTGCTGAATCAAGACACACTCTGTCCCAGAAAGGTCTATTCTTAGCTCCGGCTCCTGCAGCATATTGGGCTTTAGCTAAAACCCGGCCCTGACATTCGGGGTCATGGAGTCAATTCACCAGCAGAGTGAAACACTTTATTTGAAAAGACCTGTGTTTATTCATGGAGGAATTGAAACAATCCAAATGTCGGTACAAGGCAGAGCCTGGTTTACCTCCCTGTTGGCACAGCACTGCAAGTTTAGTGATCTAACTGAATCCAAAAATGTTCAGTTATTGTATATTTCAAGTGTTTAAAAAGGAAGTGATGTCAGCCGTCGGTCTCGTTCCATAACCCTGCAGGTCTGTGGTGGCCGTGCCCACCTGTCAGTGTCTGATCCAGCTGCGTGCGGGACGCCGTTACCTCATTTCAGTTCGAGCGGTCAACATGGGCGGCCCCAGTGACAGGAGCGACGTCATTACTGTCTCCACAACAGGTGACGGGCAACATGGTAGATTTGGTCAAAGAAGTTTTTACCTGATTTACTCGACCATTTGCGCCAATTTGCAAACATATTTCATGGCAAGTAAGAGTCCTGTGTTGAATATTTAATCTCTCTTCCCCTACCTCTCTTGCCAGTACAAGATGATGCTCTTCTGTTAATATATCATATAAATTAGTATTTCATTGGATTGCAGTATTTGTTATGATAGAAAACAAAACAGCTTCAACTAAAACTATTGTTTGCCTGTGCAGGAACATTCTTCCATCTTCTGGAGGACACTGCTCACCCCTGCCTGTCTCTCTCTGAGGACGGCTTCACCATGTTTTACGGAGATGAGGAGCTCCCCATCAGTGCCATGGCCTTAGACGACAGAACCTTCGCCAGGTAAACGGCAACATTTGAGATTTCCTTTTCTAAATGAACATTCAGAGTGTGACCCCGGCGCTTGCGTGCAGATGTGTGGCTGTGCTGGGAGATCTGATTCCAGTGCGGGGGAGACACTACTGGGAGGTGGAGGTGGATGATGGGACAGAGTTCAGGATCGGCGTTGCGTACGAGGACACAGACAGGAGCTCGTACCTCGGAGCCAACGCTTCCTCCTGGTGTATGAGACACATCGTCACTCCGTCCAGGTAACAGCTCCACCTCTGTGGCTTTTTATAATGTCCTACTGAGAGCCAGATTAAAAACAGCACAACGCAATGGAGTTTCAGATCCTCTGCATCCACAGTTTTTCATTAGTCTGTTGAAGAACAGGCAGTTTGAACATTTCTACCCATGAATCACTTTTCCTGAAAACAGAAGGATTCAATGTGTTTCCACAAACACACAACATATTTTCATTTTAATGTTCAGGGCCAAAGTTGGAACTAAAATAATAAAATTTAAATCAAAATTAATTCATATCCTACACACAATTGTATGGAGTTCAAAACACCTTTTCAACACTTGTTAATGTTTTGCAGAGAGAGAGACAGAAACACAGGATTTCAGTCAATCTGAATTAGCCAAGCGATGAACTCAGGGACCACTGCTCCACAGACACTGGGCCAGGACTATTTTTAGCCAGAAAAAATGATTCCATTCCTCAATAATAAAAAATGTGTGCTAGCAAAACTAAGCCCATCTGAGACAGAGAGGCCCAGAGTTGGGGGAATGTCACCAGCCGGACACATAAATTGTCGCGTTTAATTTAACACGTAGAAGAGCAGATCACATGAGCCCTGATGATGGATCGCATTGTGGGCATGATGAGAGATTCTGCCAACACATTTGTGTTTCTTTCATCTGGAGCCATTTTAAAAACACTGTTGGCTCTTTCTTCTGCATCCTCACCATCACAGATCCAAAACCATCCCAGCATTTATATTTAGAACTTTAGATCTTACTGTCATGGTTTGCATCCTTTTTTCCTTTTAGACACAAATATGAGTTTCTGCACAACGGCTGGAGTCCTGACCTGAGGATCACGGTGAACCCAGTGCGGATAGGAGTGGCTCTGGACTACGAGATGGGGACTCTGTCCTTCTTCAATGTGGATCTGGAACAACATCTACACACCTTCTACTGTCACTTCCACAATTACGTCCACCCTTGTTTTAGCCTGGACAACCCGGGAGCTCTCACTGTCCATAACAGCATAGAGGCTCCCCGGTACACGTTTATGTGACACCAGCACCTGATCGTATCTGGTGTTCTAGCATGAAGAAGCTGACAGCCCCAATAAAGAAAAGCCTTCAATGAGGCAGCTTTTCTTCATCTGCAGTAGAAAAGGAGTGTGAGCCAGACAGGGCTTTTCAGTCCTTTTTATTATAGTATTCCATGGGAACAGGCAAACACCATTTTCCAAGATTAGAAAAAATTTCACTGAATTTTACAATATGTTCTTATATCACCAGTAACTCTGCCGTAGACCACGTGCCCAAAGGAGGAAATAAGGGGCTTGTTTCTGAAGAACTAAAGATGCATTGAAAATAAAACTATTTAGAGGGGGAATTATATCCAATATTATAAAATAAAACAAGGAAAAATCCACCATGAATATTTCCACAGTGTTGGCTTCCGATGAGATGCTTTTCTGGACCCATTCATTTGACGGGGGTGGAGAAAACCTAAGACGGTAACAACACAAAGGACATTTATATCCTCCTTAACGCCATTAGGCCACATTTGTTTAAATGTTTTGTACTTTATTTCATGTGGCCATAAACTGATGCACAATAAGAATGTTGTAGTTTGCAGGGTATCTATATTTACATTTTCTACGTAAGTGAATATTTAAAAACACTGAATTCACACCAGCTGCGTGAGTGATCCAAGAATCCATTATTGTGAGAAGCTAGGAGGAAAAAAAAATGTGCACAAAGTAAAAATACAACAGGACAAGAACATTAAAAACCTGAAGAGTCCAGGAAAGCAGCAAACATCAGAAATGCCAATTCACACCAGTGTTTTTGAAGCATCTTTAACTCTTATAATTATTTGTACTTTACTAAACTGTTTAAAGTAAATGATCTATTTAAGAATGCCAACACGTTGATCTGTTTTTGTTTCAGTCACCATTAATCAGTGGAAATGACGTGTGCTCACTTTTCCATGTGTTGGTTTGAAGTCGAACCGTCGCTGCACATCAATTCCACATTGACGCCATTAACTTCACGAAGCGTCATCATTGGTCGTTGATGAACAGTTACATTGAACAAGTGGGTTTTAAAGCCGCGGAGAAGAACGAACAGCTGTTATCTGCATGAATGGAAGCCAATAAAAGTTGCTTCACCAGGAAAATAGTGAGACCAAAGTTTGGTGTGGTCAGTATATTATGAGAAAAAAAAAAAAAGACACTGGTGTCATCTTAAAACTGCACAATAACACAAAGGTGGATTTTTCCCTTTATGGGGTCTGAGTTTGAGAAGTGCAGAGACATACTGACTGGAGTTTGTCTGTGATTATCCTGGACAGTGGGGATGGGGGCAGGGCAAGGGTTAGGAGTTATCGGTCTTACTGCTGTTTGTCCTCTCCTCCTCTTCGTCAGAGGAGTCTCCTCCATAGGGCACAAGCCCAGACGCATCTTTGTCCACTTTAGACTTCTTCTCAGACACGTCCTCTCGAATACCTGTATGGGCACAATAAAAAAGAGAGAGAGGAGAGACAAGTAGAAAGGAGATTGGAGATATGGGAGAGACACAGGGACAAAAAGAGAGAAGGGGAGAGACAAAGAGAACAGAACAAAAAGGAAACCCATTGAGGAGCCCCATGTTAGCGGTGGTTTTTGAGTTCGTTTGATCCACAGCCGGGGGAGAAGATATCAAATGAAACAGCAGCACAGCACACATCCATAAGAGGCAGGTCCAGGGACACATGTTGAGAGAGAAAACAAGGGAAAGACAAAAAACATATACAAGAACACCATGTTAGAAGGTTCTGTCTGAGGCGATATTCACATAGGTCTCCCACTCCTCCCCAATCCTCCACGGGGGGAGATGCCATTTCATGCAACACCAGACAAGTTAACAGCTCTCAAAAAATTAGGACATAAACAAATGCATACCCATTGGTGCGGCGTTGCTGGGCAGAACAACTTGTTCGTCTGTCTCTCTCTGCCTTTTGCGTGCAACAGGGGCGGGAACCGCAAAGAGAGGTGGCGGCGGTGGCATCAGAATTCTGAAGAGAGAGGAATGTCAGTGTCCAACCACACAAGATTTGTGAAAAATAACATACAAAGGAAATGAGATCTATTAACAGACCTTTCTACGGCTTTTTCCTCTCCAACACTGGAGGCAGGAAGTGCAGGCTCCTGATGAGCAGGACCCTCTAGAGCACGGCTGCTTGGCTAAAATGAAAAATAAAACTTTAACTACAGCATGTGAAAACTTTCAAACCATAAATATGGTATTACTTTAAAAACTGGAAAAGATAAAAACAATTTTTCATTTTTACCCATGATCAAAAACAGCTTTGTTAACTATAACAACCCCAGGTTAAACAGCAATCAAAGTCCTCTTGTATGTGTGGGGACAATAAAACCATGAAATTAACTAGTTAGAACCAAATGTTCCTTTTACTCCATTCAATATGTTTCCCTTTACTCAAATTCCAAAAAATATTAAATCCATGGTGCCTAAAAATACTGTTCTACAATTTATACATCTGTCATCAGTCTGAGTCGGTCAGATCTTGAGAAGAAAGTCCAGAGAGCACACCAGAGTGAAGTACACCAGATATGAAGGAATATAATACTCACAAAATTACTTCAACTTCCCTTTAATTGAATATAAGGTGAAGTAGCCAAATCAAGAATAACCCTCAAAACACTATGTAACCTGTCAAGCTACTTTTTTAAGTGTGGAGGTACTGAATGAACGGTAATATAGAATAGAATGCTTTTATTGTTGTCATACACAATGTACAACAAAATAAAAAAGACAACTCTGGTGGTGCTAAAAAAATTAAAATAAAAGAACAAAAAGTACCAGGGATAAGATATAAATAATTAACATTGTTAGTATATAACTTAATAATGCAAAGTGTTTATGTAGGAAAAGCTTAAAGTTACGAGCAAGGCAAATTAGATTTTTGTAAGATGTGACTCAAAGTGATTGTTGTCTGGTTTAGAGAGTCGTGTTTTCAGCAACAAATCTTAACAGATGAATCAGATACGACATGTTCATATCAATGGCCATTTTAACTAACTTTTAATTTGTGTGAGAGTGTTGCTCTTCAGCCTACCTGCTCATCCTTAGCCGCCTCATGGAACTGACATTTGGGACTTCCCGGGTCAGGAGGGGTCTTTAAAGATCCTTCACCCACTGTCTCACTGCTGCCAGGACTCTGAAGTAGATTAAACCCAACACACACACACACACGCACGCACAATGACACTGCAGCAGGTTTGTACTAACTAAAAGTACTGCTTGTAGGCCTTTCATTGTGTGGATTACTGTACAAACATCAAGGCTAAAACCTTGAACTAATTTTATGAACCATGTGATGTGTTTGCACAGATGTAAACTGCTCTCTATAGTAAGTGTGGCAGCTTTAATCAATTACCTGGACGAGATAGGGATGTGGTTTCCTAGGACACACTGGATACTGAACCATTGCCTGAGAAGATGGAGGGTTTGTCGACATGTTAGAATGACTTGGTGGACCATTTGCATTACTCCAATAACCACGGTCTCCTGGATACGCTGAATAGCCACCAGCATACCCATTTGCTGGGTAGTTATACCAGGATCCCTGGCTAGAGTAATTGCTATTAGGTGGATATCCATGTGCTGGGTATGCTGAAATGAAAGTACAGAATGTGGCGTTAACAGCTTATATCACATGGTTGGATAACAGGGTGTTCTGAATAATTTCGCCAACTATGTCAACCTATTGTTGAGCCACTACTGACGTCAAAGGATTAATCACCACAGGAGGAATGCAGCCAGTTAGTACCTGGTATTTGGACACCCTGTTGGAATTTGCTTGTTCAGATAGTGTGTAACAGAATACTCACATTGAGTTGAGCCTGTGGCCGTGTACATCGACACCATTCGGGTATGTTCAGTTCTCACCTGAGGGAAAATTCAAAGCAATTTAAATGCCTGGATTCAAATCCAAAAAGGCTTCAGTGATAGATTTTCAGTAACTGAATTGTGGGTAGGTGCAGAGCACTCAAAACCTATCTCTGGAGATCAGGTGGTTCACGCTACCATTTTTCTTTTGGAGGTGGGTATCAGTGAAAACTATACACCTCAATAGTTTCACCTTCTTATACCTCCTTCAACGGCACAACTATCTATGATCACAGTCATCATAAACTTACAGTTTCCAGCAGACTCTCAGTGAGTTTCTTTGCTGCCTCCAAGCCGGGTGTGTTTGGGTGACTGTAAAACATGTTTTATTTGATGAAATACATTCAGAGAAGTTCCAACAAATGAGAAGTTTTGGAATTTGTGTTATTCTGTGAGCTCATCCATGATCCAAAACATTATCTGGAGTGAAGGTGGTATGGATATTTATTGCATAATGATTTGCAATACACTTGGCATATTCACTGGTTTTGTCTAGTTTGAAATTCTAACAAGGAACTGGACATCTGCAAAAGGTGAACTTCAAAATGAACGTACCTGATGTAAACATAAAGTGGCTCAAAAGACTCTCGTTTAGATGCTTGTTCAATGTAGCCAGAACCTTTCCCCCTGAGGAAGACTCGAGCCCCGGTCTCTGTCTGGATGTGACTCAGGTATGAACCTCCCGGACCCTCGACCTTTTCATTCACGTTAAATGAAGGCAATGCTTGGTCCAGACCCACAAAGATCTTTGTGTGCACAAAACTCTGATGACAGGAAAAAAAAACATTTAGATCCTGAATATTTCAGTTGTTTTGTAGTTGCAAAAGAGCTATGTGAGCAGATGCAGTGATCCAAGGTTTTCCACTCTAGACCAGGGAGGTTCTCTCTCTGCTGTTTAATATGGGAGGTGGGTATCAGTGATGGCAACATAGTCTTCACTTGCCTCACTTTCTTGACCTCCATTTGTAAGAGCTTGAAACTTGTGCAATTAAACACGTTATAGCTCAAATATTCAACACGAGACCCCATTATATGTATGTTAGTTTGACTAAATATTTTACGTTGGAGTGTTATAAACCATGATAAATCAAAAGTCCTTTACATAAAATGTTTACTCGTATCCCTGGGTGTAGTCTGGAACTGACTACCAATACATTTTGAGATAGCATTGAGGAAAATCACCCACTCATTCACTTTTATAGGGAAAGAGCTCTATTTCATCAGTGTTTGTATGGGTTCAAATTTTAACATGGATGTCATATCTGCCTACCCCTGAATAGGGAGCGGAAGGCCGATGTCCCTGGCCTGGCACCAAGTTGGCGTTTGGCATCCGTTGTGCAGAAGAGGGGATGACAGGCCGAGGAGGCTGAGGGTAGAGTGTGAGCGGAGGCATTACAGGCACTGGATGTCCTCCTGATGCTGCCGACGCTCTCAAAAGGTCCTCGGAGATGATCTCCTTTATCCTTAATACAGCCTCTGTTCAGAAAAGGCAACTCAGATGTCTGATACAAAAGCGTCAACAATGACAGACTCTGCATATTTAACACTTGAAAAATGTTTTGCCACTTACTATTAACGTTATCTTGGGTCTTTCCCTGGACATGCAAATACAAGGGTCTTTGTCTACAGAGGAGCAAATCGAAAAGTAATGAACACATAACTACAAACGCACATTTTCTACATTGCCATTTCAACACTTATGTCTTAATACATACCCAACATTCCCTTTTTCAGCATCAGTCATGAAATGACCTTTTGTTGAGACAACTGCTCCACTATACTGTCGAATCTGAAGTGAGAGAAACAAAGAGATGAGAGATTTTTCAGATTATATGAATCGTAATGAATCGTAACTGGCCACTTCTCAGTTACCTCCTCTTGTGTTTTTCCTTTCGTAAGAAGGTCCCGGCAATTTATCGGTACATCATTTATGTCAACTTCTGTGACTACCATCTCTTCTGTAGCAGCTGGGACAGGCACACTTGGAGTGATCTAATGTGTATATATATATATATATATATATATCAGAAACAACAAAAGAGATTGTAAGTCCTCCAAAGACTGCACCATCAAGACAAATGCTGTTATCTATAATGCACGTTTAAATCATGTGCACCTTTGCAAGTAATGGAGGAGGAGTCAAAAGCTTTCCTTTTGCCATTAACATGGCATTGATTTTAGCAGCCATGGCTGCAGCCATCTCAACCCCTCCTTGAGATGCAGGGTTATCTCCTGTTTGCTGTGGTTGGGAAAGTGTTGCATTCGACCCCCCTGTGCTGCTGGCTCCAGGTAATGAGACAGGGTGAGCTGCATTCTCACTGCTCCTCTCCTGTCTCACGTCTACACTCTGTTTAGGTTGAGCCCGCTGATCCCATCTGCTGCTTAGGCACCTGTGAACAACACGAACATAAAACAGAACTTGAGCATTACACAATTTAAATTACTGACCAGATGATGTTTAGTTGAATACAAAACTTTTCCCAATGCCAACTTTCTCATTTTGAACTTTTAAACAGTTGAAGCACAAGGTGGGGTCTACTGTTGGGCCAAGGTTACTTGTTGACGTCCCCAAACAATCTAAACACACTTGAATTAACGTCACTGCTCAACTTATGCAGCTGCACCAAACATTGTGCCGTGGCATGGAAACCTTAAATACACTGTTCACATTTATTTTTTACAACAAGTCTTAACCTCTCAAAGATAATAACACCGCGGTTTCCTCCACAGCTGCAGAGATAATGGCCTGATTGATTCTTTTTAAATAAGCCAGTTGGTTCGGATAGCTAGCGCTGCTTTCCCATAGGTAGGTAGCTAGCATAGCAACTTGCGTTCTGTTATAAACAGTACGGTACGTGCGTAATATGTTGTTATATTTTAACTTGAGCGTCTGGATAATCTGATGCCACACAATCAAACAGTCCATCTGTTGTTGACTTTAATGCGCGCAAATGACCGATACGCGGGCTAAAATGTATTAGCAGGCCGCGCCAATGTATGCTAGCTGTTGCTAAAGCTTCACTGTCGCTAGCATTAAGTTAGCCGGCCCGTGCAGCGACACTTGGTTACCGAATTCATGTGAAAACGGATAAAGCAAATGGACACTTACGGCGTTTGTCCAGTCATCCCCGAAGACATAGCACCACTCCGCCTGATCTGCAGTGACATAAAAACAGATTCTAATGGAGTTGACTGTGTACGACGACGGCCGCCATAAGTCCGCTCTTGCCCCGGCGACTTCTTGTGACGTCTTGTCGCAAAGTTGGACCAACCGGAAATGAGGCGATTCGTCTTTATGTAAGATTGCGACTCACTTAGAAACACGTGTGTGGGTCGTCTGGGCATACATTTACTCAGCTTCAATAACATGGAGGTCAAGCGACTGTCAGTCATTAAGTTATCAAGGAGACAAATACAAGAGTCAACTCCGGTACATGACGGCACTAACTTGCTTTGATACTGGGGGCAATAAATGGCAGCGGGGCCCCACTTCAAAGGTAGAGCCAAGGCCAATGTATGGTCCCGCAGAACGAGTTCATAGCGCTTTAATGATTCTAAGGTTCAACATGGAAACTCAAATACTGGCTTTTTAAATAATGGGACATACTCTTTCTCACTCATTTCACCTTACCCAGTTCTACTCTGAAGTTGACAAGCTGATAATTTTATATTTAGATATTAAAATAACAGGTGCAAAAATAATGCACTTGTTTTAGTGACGTTTATCGTAAACCACAGGATTACAAAAGTAATACTCCATTATCATCGATATCATCAATAGATTAAAACCTTCATTCTGGGACATAAATTGATGCATTATAAGAACTGGCTGAGCTGACAATAAGAATTTGAGTATTTTAAGATGGATGATGGGTATTCACTTTCTCCAGATGTCCAGAAATAAAGTTGAACTGTCCTGAATACAATGTTGCCATCTTGTGCATTTGACTGCATTGATTTTGGTCATTCCATAACCTGAAAGTGAAGATGGTTCAAATGAAATCAGCAAGGTTAAAAGAATGGGTGAGAAAGATAATATAAATAAGAGGACAGACAGTTACTGGGTGCAGGAAAAAAACATCAAACTTATAATTGACATTATTTTTATTTTTCATTGAATAGTTTCTAATTTTTTTTCCGTGCCTTCAGACCAAGACGTGAATCAGAAGGAACAAACAAATCCCCTGATCGAGTGTACAATTCGGTCATAAGAGAAACAAAGATAACCATGGTCAATGCAGCTTATTAACCATCATTTTCTTAGCTGTTATGGCATTTATATACTGTTTAAAGAGGAAATATTCTTAATAAGCAACAATCTTTAACATACATTAGTATCCTAATCTGAAACCAACCTTGAACAAAAAGCTGTTCCCTGGGTTTGTGCATAAGGGCGTTGGACAAGTGGCCAAAGTAGAATGATGTTCGATCAAAAATCAATGCAAGCTGGCCTCCGGGAGACTGCTTAAAGACAGTGATAGACAACTCTGCGATCCACATCCTTCCTAACCATTCAGATCTCTGTATACATGCTGTGTGGCCATCCAATTCACAGGTACTCAGATAGCTAGAGTGGCTGATCTCATTTGCTGCAAATCCAGTGTAAAATTCATTGTCTATAAAAATATTGAGATTTACTTGAACATAACCCTCTGACTACGTTATAATAAAAACTCCAGATGTCCGTTGCAGTTGCACAGTGGGATGTACTGTATAAATATTGTATAAAATAAGGCAGTCTTTTCAGTAGGATAAACCAGATACAAAAATTTCTGGGAGAAAAAATTTTCAAGTCCAAAATGTTTTCACATATTTCTGCTGTTGTCAAATGTCAAGCGGTTTACAGCATTAAACCAAGGGTTTGGGATTGTTGCAACAATTAATGCACCTACAGCCCACACACACACACACACACACACACACACACTCGCACTCACATACACACACGCAAACTCCTGATGATCAACAATAACAGCTTATTCGCTAATGCAACATCCCATCCCTGGACAAATCACTGAGACGTAGACATTTCTAATATTGGTTACAGTGCAATACAAAAGTGTTCATTCAAACTGGTACTGTACTTTTGATAAGAAAATAAAATGTTTAATATGGTAATGCTTCATATGAATAATAATTGTAAATTTTTGAGAGCTATAGTAGTATTTGTCTTCGAACAGCTTTGGCTTCTCTTTCTCTTTTTTAAACTCATTTTTGTTCTTATTAATTTATCAACTAATTCAATTCTGAATTTTAATATAGAAAATATGGAACATCTACGAAAAATTAACATACCAAATCATCTGTAATTAGTTACCTATGATCATGATGTTGAGGTTTTCGTCTCTCAGCAGTGGCTGAAGTTAAGATCCACTCCCTGACCCAAAAAGAAAGCACCCCCCTCCCTCCCCATATGTCTGTGATGACAGCTACATGTCAACGTAGATGTGTTTCTGAAGGACACGTGAAAATATTGCCCAAAACAAGCACTGGAGTGTTCTTTCATGGTGTGGCCTCCAGGGGCAGATGCAGTAGTCCTGCCTCGCTGCGAGCACAGGGACAGAGATCAAATGTGATGAAATGGTCTGACGAGGTTTTGGACACAATATCCAGACCACGCTTCGATCCGCGCCTCCCTTCTTCTTCAGTGAACGAGCAGTTTATACTTAACAGCAACTTCACAGGCAAACAGGAGAGCCCACATGGTGATTAGGGGGACGGATGCTTTGAAGAAGGCCTACAATGGACCCCCTCTCAGTCATGTCTCTTGACCAGCTACACTCCAAATGCCCGAGAGGCACAAGAAGCTCATAAGGATGCTGTTTGTGTCTGTGTCTGTTTATCACAGTCCTCATCTGACAGGGCTGTAAAGCCAGCGACGTTTACGGCTACAACTGCCTGTCAGGAAGTCCTTCTGTGGGTTTTCTGCATCGAGGGACATGTGGACGCTTGGCGTGCTACAGAAGCAGGAGAGTGAAGGCGAGGAAACCCATATGGCTGACTGGGCTGGCAGGGGGTCAGAGGCCCCAGCAGGACAGAGGACGGCCGCCCCGGACCACAGCGTCCCGGGGCCGAGCACTGCGGCGCCTACTCCGGAGGCGGTCGTAGGCTGTGCAGCTTTCGCTCATCCAGGCCTTTCCAGTACTTGAAGTTGTTGTCCAGGTGCTGCATTAGGTTGGGAAGGTCTGCGAAAGCTGAGGAGAAGGTACAAGACTTGTCACTTGTTTTCAAGTCTACCAGGTTAGATTTCCTCTGTGCTGGTTCGGCTGTCTGTTAGTTACCGGGACCCGATGATAGGATGTGGCCTGGCACAAAATTAACATTCCCTTTTCAAAAACATGGCTGAAGTGAAAACTAAAGATTATTATTGCGCTGTAGATGTCGGTACTGTGCAGTCTTACCGTCCCATGCATCAAACATGTCCGTAATGAAGTAGTCTATGAAGGAAATCTGGGACTTCGGGATGCTACAGGTGTTTCGGTCAAACACTGGCATAACCACTGGTAAACCTTGTCTCTTCTCTTCATCCGTCTGTGCCAAAGATGAAGGCAGGAGTGAAAGAGTGAATGACAGAGAAACTCAGTGAAGCTGGTTGATCTTTCTCCTCTCGACAAAAGCAACAGCATTTTTTTCCTCTGTACCTGTGCAAAGTACTCCTCTGAGATGCGTCCAGCCCACTCTATGCACAGCTCCTGAGGCCTGCACGGGTTGGAGATGTCTGCACATTTGATCAGCATCCGCTTGACAAGGATGCGATTCTCAGGGGACGTCAGGATGCCTTTGACAGATTCCTCGTCACTGTTTCCCTAAAAACAAAGAGAAGCAAGGTTCTGCTCATTAGTAATGGCTCTTAAACGCAAACAGCAGCTGACTACGCTGAAAATTAACTCGGTGTGTCTGTGGAAAATAAAGTTTTCCACTGTTATCAGATCATGTCTTCATTTTCTGATAGATATCAGTTACACAGAAAGAGTCGGGCATGCTTCAAAATAATACAATGATTGTAGGCTACTGTGTATGTTAATCATTTTTCATGCGTTGAAAATAGGATTGTGGGGCATCTTGTTAAATTAAACTTTATCATATTTCAAAATCAACAGAATATTAATGATAATTATCAGGACTTTGAAAGATTGATCACGAGACTGTCTCCTTGCAGGCTGTTCCATAATTATTTGTATTTTAATTATTATTTATTATTACCACTCCCTTTTCTAAACTTCCTTATATGTGTTGTAAGAATGTACGGCTCTATGTGCCAACACGACTGAGGGAAGTGAACTACACAATTACAGCAGACGTGACAAAATACCTAAAACTCCTTATCAAAGCTTTAGCTTCTTTTCTGACCTCATCTCAAACCCACCCACACACGTGCAATAGAAGAATTTCTGGACAAAACATCAGTCGGATAATTTATTTGCATTATTCCTGCCCTTAAGAGGCAAGAGCAATTTTAAATGTCTGTGTTGAGCATTCCTCACAGAGATGAGAAAGATGTTACCAGGTTGTAAAATTCTCCCCCTGCAAAGATATTTGCAAGAACAGGCTACAAAGCACCCTGCACCAGGATCCCTATCTGCAGAGCTCTGACACTATTGTTGCATGTGTGTGGCACCGGGCACAGTGACATTACAGTGTTTGTATAGATAGATAGATAGATAGATAGATAGATAGATAGGTACTTTATTTATCCCAGACTGGGAAATTGAGGTTGAGGTTTTTTTTTTTTTTTTTTTTAGATAGATAAAAGTGTTTGTGTGAGTTATCTGAATGCTCCACCCTGCTCTGACGACACAACACAACACAAATCTGTTTGCAAAAAAAAAAAAAAAAAAGGCTAAAATTGGAAATCTTCATTGTTAATCTCACCCCGTTCTCCTCCAGAGCAGCCAGCGGCTTGTTGATGCTGTTGACAAATTTGTTAACGTGTTCAAAATGTTTAGTCATCTCCGTGGCGAGCACCATGTCAATGATTGCCTGTCGTAGTGTTCGATATTCATTCCTAAAGAGAGAGAGAGAGTGACAGACATCAAACGAAAGAAAGGGGTTAAGGCAGGAGAGAGAGAGACGAGAAGAAAGAGGGAACAGAGAGATGACAGAGTGGTAAATAGCACAGAAACTCGTGTGAACAGTTCTCCTCCTCTGACTGCCATGACAGTAGCAATGAATGGAAGCTTTGTCCACCTTCCCCCTCTGAGGGGACCAGCACATGTGAACTATTCTGCTCTGGGACTCAAATCACATTACTATCCTGCCGCCTTTTAAAAATAAAATACTAATTAAAAAAAAAAAAAACAATTATTGCATTATTCAACTTCTCTTTAAATCAGTTGTGTATGTAAACTTGGTAGTTTTTAAAAATCTAATTTCAAAGAAACTTTGATGATTTAAATATATAAAATAACATTTGTTTCAGAGAAACCCGGCCTTCGCCTAATTTACATTTTTGCTGAATTTGTCTGCTCCCTGTGACCCTCAGGCGAGCAGACTCACCTTTCGATGTTCTTGAAGATGTTGCACTTGTCGTCTCTGGTGGTGATCTGGAAGGCCAGTGCTGCGTGGTGGCTCTCTAACACGGCTGTGTCGTTGTAGAGAATAGCCAGCTCGCTGCCCGCGTTGCACAGGAAGCTGTTGGTGCGGCCCGGGTGGTCCACGTCGTGCACGGTGGCAGCAATCAGGGCAGCCACCTCATCAATGGGATCCAAACTTTGCTGTAGGTGCAGATGAAAAATGAAACAGTGAGCCAGTAAAACTGGACAGGTTGATGTGGAAGACAAAGTTGTAGAGACACTGAATTCCTTAGAGTCCCGAAATATAGAACACAGTCAACGTAAGCATTCTACGTCAGCGCTGCAAGGACCTTTCATTTTGCCGATTGTGTGAAACTTTAACTTGTTTCTATTTTATTCTTATTGTGATTATCAAACATAATCAACATTTCTCATTCTCTCTCCCAACTGTTTGCTGTGTGCACAGCTCCAGGGATCCATCAACCTTGGGTAACTTCACAGTTCGCTGTCTAAGCCAATGAAAGGTCCCTTCACTGACATCAGAAATAGACAGGTTGCTAATCAGCTTAGCGGGTGCAGGACCTCGACTGCTTGTTGAGCCACTGACACACTTGGGGAAAAAAAAAAAGAACATGATAAGGTCCACTCAGACTGGACACCTGACCGTCAAGGCTGAGCGGGCAGCCAGGCTCTACAGAAGATCAACAAATAACCCAACAAAGATCTGAGAGCTGACCTCTTGCAACGTATTGAAATACGCAGCATTTTTATCGATACATGTCATAATGAAAACCCGTGTCAGACTTTTTAAAAACCACATTGATGACAGCTTAAAATGGGCAACGGTTATTAATATTGTGTATTCATTCTATTTTTTATTTCAATAATTATGGTGAGGTTTAAGAGCAAAACTGACAAATGGCCACAAAATGCACTGGAAACCCAAACTCTCCGTTTTGCTCAAAAGGACCAGCAAATATTTAGTGAGAACGATATTTATAAAAAGAGATCCATAATCTATTATCAACATAGTTTCCAGTTTAATGAAGTTTACATCAGCTAACAAACCACACGTCTAGTCTAAACTGTATTATGGCATTTAAATAGAACTCATTTGTAATTATTAGTGTTTGTGAACCTTACCTTGACCCTCTCCTTGCAGAGGAAATAGGCTGTTGCGTGCAGGACGTCAGCTGCATGACTGGAGTTGTGGTAGGAGTTGCTGGAGTGGTAGTTAGCTTCAATCAGTTGTAGCCAGGAGCGCAGGGTTGCCTCAGGGCAGTTCAGGAATTCACAGACCCCAAAGCGGGAGAAGATCTTCAGGCCCAAGTAGGTCAAAGGCCTGCGGGAGGATCCAGCACAGTAGTTTAATATTAACCCTCATACCGAGCTCCCCTTACATGCTAAATTAAATCTGACACAGTCCCTCAGGCCTGGCCCGTAGCTGAGGTGTTGCCTCACCGTTTCATGGTGGCAGCCTCCAAGTTGAAGATGTCAAAGTCCCAAGAGTCCTCGATCTCCATGGTTTGGGCGATGCGAGGGGGGATGTCGTTTATCGACAGAGGAGTCGTCAGCTGACTGGGGATGTGGTGGGGCTCTGTGAGCCAAGGGACAGTTCACATAAGAGTGGAAGTTAAAAATGGTTGTTCACCACCTCTGGATGAAGTACACAAGGAGAAAAAAAAAAAAAATCATGCATTCCTTCTGTAAACTTACGCTTTGTGGAAAGTATGTATTCGTTTCCTGACAATCGGCGTAAACCATCCTGTGAACATTATGGAAGAAAAAAAAGGGTATAGGACTGAGTGAATACAGACAGTTCAATAATTCAAAATTCATTCTCTGTGAACAGAAACAAAGGAGCAAAGACCTAAACTTTTAAGTACAAACTCAAATTTAGCCACAAGTCAACGAAAATTTCCCCAAACAAAGTCAAAATAAAACATTACTTTATGTTCCCTTTTTAAACACCTTGTCAGTTCCGTTTATGTTTGACCGAAATCCACAACTAGACCCACACCAACTTACTATGTTATGATTTTCCCGTCAGAGACGGGCTACAGTAACATGAGTCTCTCTGAATGCATCGCTGCACTTTGACAAAGTTGCACAAGGAAATGCACTTTGACAGGAGCAAGAGGTTAACAAATCACAACAGCAGAAAGAAAAAGGAGAACAGACGTGCACTCTTCTGGGTCCTTTAATCTGTGCCATGGCCAGATTTTCTCAGTTTCCTCTCAGCAGAGGGACCATATTCATGAGCAGTGTAAGGCCTCTATAATATTTATATAAATATATAATTCAGCCATTTTGGCGTTAGCGGCACATGGGTGTGTGTGTGTGTGTGTGTGTGTGTGTGTGTTGCGAGGGAGTGAAATGTTTACCTCACAAGTGAAAAAGGAAGAGCAGACTGGCTCATCTTTGACCCGAGCATTGTCTCATGATGGCGCTGCCTCTGTACACACTGGCTATTTTAAGAGTTTCTCCGCAGTAAGATGACAGCTCCTCTCCTAACGTCTGAGTTCAGGCCTCGCGCACCTCCCACCACGAGCCAAGAAGTGACAAATGCAGCCGGGCACCTCATAAACCAGTTTGATCTTGTATAAATAATCATCTAACCACAAACGTCAGTGGCAAGCGTCAGCCTCCACCACTAGAATAACACGTGACACCTCTGTGTCTCCGGAGAGCGCGTGTATGAGTGAAGCCATGCTTATTCATCTGATCCAAAGAACAGGATGTTTCCAGGCCTGCGGAGCCGAGAGGAAGAGGTTCATGTGAGTGTGTGCATGTGTGCAGGGCGAGGGAGAGAGAGGGAGAGGGGGGGAGACAGGGAGGGCGGGGTGGGTTTTCCTCTCCAGCCTACAGGAGCACAAAGGACAATCTAACACTTCCTTTGGGGTCGTTGCCAGGACTGCCAACTTGGCACTCTCTCTACTTCACTGTTACTGTCTGCTCTCTCTCTCCCTCCCTCCATGAGATCGTCACAAAAACTATACAACGGGCATTACAGCATCTCCCTTTTCTTCTTCACGTAGACCCTGCAAATGCTCCCATGAGGCAGGCATCGCACAAGAGCGGATTCAGGAAGCCGCTCTGGAGCTTCAGACCCGGCTGCCGACCCTTCACGCCCTCGGGGCTCCGCCGCTTACCGTCATCAGCCCGCCCACGAGGTCATTCGTGTGGGGGTCTTCATCCTTGGTGCCCAGCTGTGGGGAGTAGAGCTCAGTGGTCCTCAGGATCTCCAGTACTCGATCCAAGGCCTCTGCTACGGGCATGGGGCTGCTCTCCTGCGCTGCATTGATGATGTTGATTACCTTGGAGATGGAGGCAAAAAAGTATTAGTGATGTTAGCACATGTACTGGAAATTGGAAATGGGTGGGGACAATAGGCCGACTATGAAGATGGGAGATAGATCAGCTCCAGCTGAGGTGGCTCATGAACCCTGCCTCCTCCGTGTTAGCAGATGGGACATGGATAAGAACTCCAAAGTAGATGCCCAATGCATTTTTTCGAGATGGGTTCAAGATCCAATCTTTGTTTTTTCTGAAATGATGCATCCACAGGAATAAAAGCATAATAAAAATTTTTCTAAAATAAATGGCTACAAATATTTTACATCAAAACATTTCTGTGGAGCGAAGCGTCGTGAAATCTGTGTGTATTAACGACAGGCACCTTCGGGGAGGTCACAAAGCATGAGAAAGAACACAAGTTCTGTGTAACTCCTGTCCACAGAGGCAGTACCAGCAGTTCTATCAGTGCATTATTCTGGAGAGGAAGACGCCTACAGGGACTGACTACACAGTCAAATGATAGAACAGAGGAACTGCAGTGTGTCATATGACCCATCCCTGGGGACTTTCTCTGTATCCGACTATCCAGGCTGCAGACGGCATAAACCACTGAAACAGCAGGTCATTCTGGTGCAGCCCGCTTTGCTGTCTTGTGCATGAAATGTGGCATTTTATCAGCCTCATCTCCTCTTGACATGGTATGCATGTCGCTGTACAGCTGTACAAAAAGAGCTCACAGCGACTGTGGAGGATGCACAGCCAAAGAGTTGGGTCATGGGACGCAGAGCTTCGGTGTAAAGAGCCGATCACATGCCGCTGAGGCTGGAAGGACATGAACCAACCTTGGTGATGGGAGCTTCTATCGTCATGGAGTGGATTCGGGCCATTGAGGAGTGCCTTCGCTGTGAGCTCCCTGAAAACCACAACAACAAATGAAGCTGTCACTTTCCACTGGGTTTGTTTGTTTGCGTGCATCCAATCAACACTTAACGCTAAGAGACAACTGGGAAGGTTTCATAAACTGAAAAGAAACACCCAGACTTTCCATCATCATCATCATCATCTATCTCCCCTCACTCTCACCATCGCTCCCCCGAGACGTTGTGGATCTGACGTCCAGAGAGCCTTTCCTCCTGTCTTTGTGCTTACTGGATTGAATGTCTGGGGAGAAGAGAACACGCACACAAACACAGCTGTAGGTTAGAGGAGATCTCAGGATCCATAGCAGGAATTTAAATCCACAGAATAGGTGTGAACGAATAATGCGGGTGATTTTTGCTTTATTTATTTGTGTGTTTAACCAATGAGTGTTAAGCTTTAAGACCATTCACTCGGGATGAGGAACAAAGATTTGTTTGTGCATTTTAAAGTCAACGTTAATTTTCTTGACTTTCTTTGCCTTTATTTAAATCAACTGAGCAAGACTCCGACCAAGACAACCCATTCTGAGTGTGATTTGATTTGAAGGGGGATTCGCTGTCCCAAGGGATTCATGCAAAGCCATGAGACTTCCCTTCATCTCAGGAAGCCCACAGCTTAGGACACTGTACATTTCAAAATGGAATAAGACAAACTGACCTGCAATACACAGACAAATGAAACAAAGGAGTAAAACCTTTTAGTACAGTTTTATGTTTGAAATGTATGTAGGTGATGGTTCCTGTTGTTTTCCCGTTTCAACTCCAGGGGGAATAAAACAAAAGCTCAGGGTCCCTAAATGTAAACGTCTCATATTTAGTGTTATAAACATCCCACAAATATTTCTTTGTCTGCAATCTATCAGTTCCAGTTAACACAGTGTATCATCAGTGTACAAGTGGAACTAATGACAAACACAATGTTGGCCCACTGGTCCTGAGTCTTGTGCCTGATCACAACTGACATGGACAGGGTGATCCCATGTTCTTATTGTGACCCAGAGGAGGGGTGAGACCGGACCATCTCACAGAGGATCTTACCTGTCTGGGACTCTGCCTGCACACGTTCACTGGTTTTTTCACTCTGCGTGAACAGAGAGAAGAGTTCATTCATACTTTGGAAGGCAGAAAGCTCCCACCACTCAATGACTCCAGGAGTCATCCCATCACAACAGTGTCTTCATGAAAACATTTTTTTCATTTCTCAGTGCCCAGACATAGAATTATTTGTGGACACGGCTTCATAATCTTATAGTTTCTTCTCTCTCCAGGGTTCCCACAGCTTAAAGCAAGTTAAATTCAAGGCTTTTTAAGGCTTGAATGCCATTTGAAATTAAATTTAAGACCACTGCCACTGCCCAGTTTGAAGCTTTTCTTGTACAAAGACAAGACAAGAAAAATCTTGGCTGGAAAAGCCAATTTTCTTTGAATTTACATTTTCCATGTTGTCCATAGTTGCTACATGAATGAAAAAGGCTTTCTTCAAATCTGATCTCATCTTAAAGCTCTGTGGCTGTTCTCTTGTGACGGGATCACTCACAACCCAGAAGTCTGAACGTGGCCATTATCAAATTAGCAGAAATTGGAATCCTGTCTCACCTTATTATTATCATGTAAAGGCCTGTTGAAAGACACATAGTGTCTGATTTTTCTGTGGAAAAACAAAAAAAAGCTTTTTAGTAAAAATAAAGGGAAACAATCAACCACAAGAGTCATGCAGAATGTTACAGCCACTCACCCTCCCTGTCCTATTACAGGTGTGATCTTCACATTTTGTTGAACGCTGTCTCCATTCTTCTTTTTGGCATAATAAATCCCCTGCCACTCCTGAGACAACAAGGGGAGGAAGATACCGAAACATCAGCTACACATATTTAGAAAAATCCACAAAGTAAAACAACCTAAATGTGAGCGTGACTGTAATAATGACAATAAAAACTCTCGAATCTTCAAATCAAATCTTTATTTGTATAACTTTATTTGTATGGCCCGTATTTACGAAACCCGTGGACTGGCTGTAGTGTGGCTGTGTTTGTGGTGCAGGTCAGACGAGTGTTTCACAGAGCAGCAGGCTGCTTTAATGGGGGGGGGGGGCACGCCTGGAGTCCAGCACGCTTGTTTCATGTCCCCCAGCCAACAGAAGGCTGTGGCCACTTAAAAAGGACCACGCTGCTGGTCGCCCACCTGGGACTGACCTTCGCTCTCTGTGTAGTGAGATTACAGCACAGCCATCGGCCGCTGTTCTCACTCACATGAAACAGAGCTTCTGGGCGGCTGCTCGTGCACGCTGACAGCACGCGTGGAGGCACGTGCGCGCACTGCTAACGAGACTGAAGTGTCTGCGAAGCAACATCTGTGTTTTTTGTCCAGTCATGTGTTTGTAGGGAGATCTTTTATTACCTCGCCGAGGAGGTAGTGTTTTCATCAGGATTTGTCTGTGGAGTATACATAACTACTGGACAGGTTACCACACAGTCAGGTGGAGGGATGTGGCACGAGTCAGGAGAGATGCTGCTGAATTTTGGATCAGGATAAGGGGGATAATTGGGCCTTTGTGGAGGCTGGGCTCTGATGAAGTTCTTGATATATATATATATAATTACCTGTACGAGCCATTTACATGAAGCTTGTCTTACCTTTCCTTTCCGTATGCAGGAGTTTATTGTTTCAAGGAGATCAGGCTTATTCTTCTCACTTTTAGGCACTTCTATAATTTCCTTCCCTATTAGCTCGCCTTGTTGGTAGCCCATCACAGACTCGTAGGCAGGGTTCACGTACTGTGGAGGAGAGGCAGGCGGAGAGTTCAGACATGGTTAACATGAGGACCTCAAGCAAAGCGGATACATTTTTAGCACATCTGATTTGTACATGAAAACATAACATGATAAACACAGACTACAGGGGATTTAACAAAAGGAGCCATTGAGAGAGAACGGAGACCGAAACTATTGAGACTGACGATCTGGGGTCACGAGACATGAACGGGGGGGGGGGGGGGGGGGGGGGGGGGGGGGGGGGGGGGGAGGCAGTGTACACTACAGTAAACCAAAGAAGAAGAAAAATCTATGAGCGACCCACTTGAATGACTTGATCTTCAGAAGTGATCTCTACGGCCTCCTGGCTTTGTTCTAGAGCTGTGAACAGAGCGTTTCCAGCCCTGAGTGTGTGGGGAGGGAGGGAGGGAGAGGGAGAGAGAGAGAGAGAGAGATATCTTTATACATACAGTGTATACGATATATATATATAAAATAATAATTCAATTTTTAGTTCTTAGTATACTTTGATTGCACATTATTTCATTTCTTCTTCTTCAGAGTCTAGATTTCTATTTTGTATTTAATTTAAATTCAGGCATTCAGTGTGGACGGCAGAGTCAGAATTTCATTGTGCAGGGAACACGTTCTTTGTACATATGACAATAAACACTTTGAATCTTGAGGGAGGTGCAGTGTGGCATTTAGTGCTCCTTTTCACATTTCAACCAGCCACTGGAAGCAGACCGCGTGGACTGTCACCCAGCTGAGGCGGAGTTCACTCATACATCTCGACTCACCTCAGTTTGAACTGCGCCCGCACCTCTCCGTGCTCCAGCTGCAGCAGCTCGTTGTAGCAAGCCATCACACTGGCATTCTCCACATATCTCTGAGGGTCAGAGGGCCGAACCAAACAACACGGGTCAGTTTGAAAAGACCTAACTAAACCCAATCCAGTTTTCAAATCTGAGCTGTGACAGGAGAGGTTTTATAACACAAGTAAGTGAGTAACATGGATATGCAACAGCCCACCCCGGCCAAGAAATTGAAAATATCTAACATTTATGTTTATGAAAGTTAGTCAGTTTATGAAAACAAACTGATTATGGACATCAAACACAAACTCGCAGTAGTAAACACAATAACAAGATGAATTTCAAAAAGATCCCAGGTGTTTCTCACCCTATTAAAGCCAGCATTGATCAGGGGCATCACAGAGGCTTCTTCTCTGTCTGGCCTTGAAAAGGAAAAAAGTGTCAACACCCAAACACTGACATGACTAATGCCGGTTTAGAGAACATCAGCGGGTTACACCATATGACACGCTGCAGGCCTACAGACCTCTTAGTCATGCATTTCAATTCCAACAATGCTCCTGACCCTTAAGCTACTTCAAAAGACAATGTGGGGGGAAAAAAAGGAAAAGGCAGGGAAGCAGAACGTACTGCACGTACCTTTTCACAACGGCGACTATCACAGTGTTTTCTGAAGAGTTGACCGCTCTAACTGACCTGAATGTAAACAGAGGGAGTCTTTTATCCAGAGAGCAGCCTGCTGGAAAAGCCCGTAGCATCAAATCAATGTATTTTTCAGTTTTTCACGCTCCGGTTCTCCCAGGCAGGCAGAGCCCAGTGGTGGAGCTCTGCGAGGAGGCCTGGACCTCTGAAAGAATGCTGTGTACAGGGCCACTCACCCGCCTGTGGTTTTCCCCAGCCAGTGGTCATAAAGGCCCTTTAGTTCCCCGCCTGAGCTTGTGCGTGTACATTGAACGTATGGATTGGCCAAAATGAATGGGGTTAACATACGCACTGGGCCGGGCAGATGAATGTTTGTAAATGTGTTTTTGGTTTGGGGCAAATACTAAAGATAGAGCCGGTATGGGCAAGGCACCGCTCGTTTCTCGTTGACCCGACTCTGCGATGGAGCGAGCGAGCCCAAAGCACGTCGGCCACTTAGCCCCGAGGAGAGTCATAATCACACGTGTTTCCAAATATAATGAAACTCATGAAAAGCAGGTCTATAATCAGCCCTGTCCAGATCATCTGGTTCGGATTATGTCATCAGCGTTTAATAACAGTCTCTACCAGAATTTAAATTCAATTGAACTGTGTCCACTGCGTTAGTGACTCCAAACCAGGGGCACTTAAGAGATGCAGCCACCAGGGGCTCCGTGAAAAGACAGATGAGTCATGTAAAAATGAATGGGTGAAAAATGCATGGATACTAAAATATCAAGTATCAATATTAATGTATGTTAAAGGGTGAATAGTGAATTAATAAGAATTAATGCAAGAGATAATTGGCTAAACGGTTTCCTAGAATGAGTGGAATCGCTGAAATCATTTGTAAAAGTTATGGACTATAAACAGCCTCCATCTTTGGATCATGACTGCACGCAGACCCACACACACTGGGCACAGACACGTGTAAACCTCTACACCACTTCATTCCAGCGGTACAACTTGAAGTGCAAGTACATTGATGGTGAGAGAAGTCACTTACCGGCACAGTGCTTCAGCGTCAAAGTGTCTGGAATGTCTGTGGTCGATGATGACAAGGTCGTGATGCTTCTCCAAGAAGCATTCAAGAGCCGACTCGGGTGTCCGCGCCATGCTGCACCTGAAGTTCGCCTTCTCACATGCCCAGCAGAAGCCATTACTCTGACTGTCCTCTTTGGCAAAAACTAAAAGTACCTGCAAACACAAGAGGTGAATAAGTACATATATTTATACAGTATATAAACAATTGTGATCATTCCCTCTTTCTCACTACTGTTATTTCTCACACTGAACCTTCACACCGGTTCAGGATTTTAATATTCCAGCGTTGGTCTTGAAGGAAAATATTTTCCGTACAACAATGTGAGAAGTAAGAGGCTGACATGTCGCTGTAATGTGATTAGTGAGACACACCCAGCTTTAAATTAGATAAACCGGGGAACTAACTCACTTTACATTTCTGTTGGTGATTACTCTAAAAACAGATTTCGCAAAAAAATGTTGATATGATCAATGTTCCTTGAGGACAACAAAGGGGAAATGGGTTTACGGCTTCTGGGGTTTGGTTTACTGGAAGTCATTTCCTGTAAAAAAATACGAGAACTGTGAGTATAAGTCTGTTATTGGATTAGTGACACTGGTATAGATGAGGAAATGGGGAACCGCCACTCTGTGCAATAAAATGAAGAAAACAAAACATAGCAACAGCTAAAAGTGATTCTGATTGGCTGTCGTCATTGGGCCCGAGCGTGGACCTGACTGTGACCTCGGCTCCAGCGGACAGGCCCTGATTGATCAGGCTCGGCTCGCGCACGGGGCGTGGCACACATTTTATTGTCTGCAGCCAGGATCTATGACACAATGAGGAGAGGTGGCCTTGACTGGCCGGGGCCCCTCCCACTGGTCTGTGGTAGAAAGTGCAGCTCCTGCCATCAAGCCAGCCATTGAGAGCATCCCCCCTTCTCTCTCTCTCTCTCTCTGCCAGCATACTTTCATACAACCCCTCACTTACGTAAATGCTGGACCAGAGATTCAGGCCCACCTCCAAGAGCTGTGCTGCACTAAGAGTAGATTCATGAGTCACCCTCAAACAGACGTCATCTCCTGATGTTGGCAGGAAGGAGGAGAATGTAAAGAAGAAAAAGTTTGTTCTGCAGTTTTTAAAGTTTGCGTCACACCTGTAAACGTGTCCTCCACACGATCAGGGAACATACTGGATTTATTCTGATGACTGCCTCGGCTTTATACAAGCGTCCGGGTCATAAAAACGTCACGAGTGAGACCGGCAGGAATTAGATCAGAATTCCACATTGGGATGTTGGGAGAAAAGTCAACATTCCCCAGAGGTGGAGGAACTGGGAGATACAGGCTGAGGTAAGGGAGTGCAGATCCGCTGTTAACGCAAAAAAAAAAAAAAGGCAAAGTTAACGGCAGGAAAGAGAAACCTAGTTTGAAGGATTTTGGCAGCGTGAGGTCACACTGTCTAGAAAACATTGTTGAAAAGAGAGAGGGAGGAGGAGCAGCGAGGAGGAGGGCATGACAGGATCAGCTGTGAGTGACAAAAACAGGAAGGGGATATCTCTCTACCTCGTTTTCCTACTGTGGTCAAACTGGAGCTCATCAGACCATAGAGTCCAGTCTCTGCACTTCTATGTGACGTCTGAAACATCTCATCGTTATTGTTCTGCAGTTTATATTTATATAATGATAGGAAATCGTGTTTTAGTTGAGGGGACATGCACTAGTATGGACACAGGTAACAACAAGAAATTTACCCTAAAGTGCACATCCCTCGACCAAGGCCGAGCAGGCTGTGCTGTGATGTGCACGCTTCTGTCCCCTAAACATGCCAGTTTTAAATGTATATATATTAGATTTATTTAAAGTGAAGATCCATGAATTAGTCAACGGAGGAAATGTCATGGTTAAGAAACTGAAAAGAAACCGCTGGATCTGCACCAAAGTGACGCCTGACGCGCTGCACGCTCCCACCGAGGCCTCATGCACACTAGTCACACATATGGTATCAGATTTGGATTATCGATTGTTTCATCGTTAAAATAATGAACAACAGAGTGAAAGACAGCGTCGTCCAATGAAACATGTAAAAAAAAAAAAAAAAAAAAAAAAATCCATTTACAAAGTGTCAACAAATCCTCTCATTCAAGAAGCTGAAATGGAATCTATCGATTATCTGAACAGCTGATTGATTTTAAGCCGCAGATAACACACTTGAAACAAGATGAAACCAAACCATTGCATGTACGCAAAATACTTAAGATTGACTTTTCTCAGACTCCACGCTGTCACAGCAGCAGCGGCGGCGGCGGCGGATGCGCCGTACCAAACTGTATAATGAGCCATTGAATGGCAGAGAATGTCCTATTTGCAGTGATGAAACTGGTGCATGGATCCTCTGTGCACTTCTTCCATAACGTGCATTGTTCATTATGGTATGTTCTCGGCCATAAATGTTTGGCCTTGTTGCCTTGACAACCCAAGGCTGCATGGCACACAATGCGTCCATTAACAGTTTTTTTTCCTCCTCCTTCTTGTTTCCCCCTTTAATCTCTGCGAGGTGCGGTATCTTTGTCCGAGATTGGTTTGAACTGCAAACAAGAGGAGGTGACGTGTCGAAACGCTAAAGCGAGAAAAATGCCACCAAATATTGACAGTCACACGCAGTTTAGCGCCAGGGCTCGGCTAAAAGCCCTTCAGTGATACCGCAGCACCACCGTAACACATTCACGCACGTTGGCTCCAGTCAGCCAGAGGCTTTGTTTTGTTTTACGATACCTGAAGTGGGTCTTTAAATAACTTCATTGGTCCAAATTGCACCTCTGTTAATGTGGTCTGAAAAAGACAAGAAGAAGAAAACACGGATTAGAAAGGAAAAGCAAAATTACAACTTCATTCTTGCAAGTGTCTCTTTATGGGGCTGGAATACTGCCTCATACATTATGACGCAAAAAATACAAACAAACATAGCGATGTCACCAAATAGCTCTGTCGTTTATGTTCATCATTCCAAGTTTAGCTTTGATGCTGTGGAATCTGTTCAGGGATGAGCACCTGTGCCATACCGTCCTTTGTTGATATATTTTTGGCGATGCAACTCATGTTAAGCATCTGTTTGACCCCAGAGAAAAACCATGACCACCCCCGATTACAGAAATCTGAACAGACTGAGTCATGGATAAATACAGTCACTGTTTGAACACACATAACTATTGTGTAAGTTCAACTCCACAACAATCAAGAATGAAGCATCATGTGGTTTTTTTTTTTTTTTTTAATCAATATATACACCATGTACTATTTTCATTTATTTTCACTTGCTCTAATTCAGCCACACAGGTTTCGACTGATTACACTTTCCCTACGTGAGCTTGCTCTTCTCTGTCTGCAAATAATTTAGCTTCCTTCCTGCTAAATGCAACCCAGCTCAGGGGTTAGTAACCATAGCAACCAAGCCCCTTGTGGACCGCCATCCCTCTAGAATTCCTCTTCTACGTAAACAATCTACACATGTGAGGAGGAACACAGAGAGGAATTTCAGAGCGTGCCAGGCAGGAGTAAATCACTTCTTGCTAAATTGTAAGCCTTTTAAAAGCTCCGTGAAAAAACAAAAGGCGGGGGGGGGGGGGGGGGGGGGGGGGGGGGGGGGGGGGGGGGGGGGGGGGGGGGGGGGGGGGGGGGGGCACGAGGCACGAGGACCGGGTCGCATGATAGGCCCGTGTGGACTGGACGGACAGTAAGCATGAGTATGAGTGCAGCTATAGCAGGGACTAACATATGCCTTACATATTCTTCCAAGACTCAAAATAGCAGAGTTTTTCCTCTGTTGTCAAATCTGATTTCAGTTACTTTGACCACAAGTGCCAGAATAAATAACTGAGCTTGATGAATTTTGATTCCGGAGTCAAACCAGCCGTTTATTTTCCTGTGGCTGGGAAACAAAACATACTCCCTCCTATAGACGACTGCTGGGTAAATATCATATATACTATATATATATATATATATATATATATTTTAAAAAGTCGTGCTGAACCGTCTGAGGTCAGGGTCTGGACGTATGGAGTTTGGCCGCAGAGCAGCCCGGGATCCATCCACAGAGCCCTCCCTCTGCAACTGACACTGACACGACCAATGCAACTGCAGCTGAGATTGTGGAAGTCACCCCACACACACAGCGCTGAACCAGTGTGCCCGCCTCCTAGGGCAACACACTCTACTTGTACAGTACGCGCATGCACACACTGCAATGAATCACTCAGCCAAGCATTTGCATCCCACAAACATCACGCTGGCACTCAACCAGAGGCAAACAAAGCAGGGGAAGTGAGTGAGCATGTAGGCCAGGCAGGCGGACAGCACGGACCCGGTGTGTGTGTGTGTGTGTGTGTGTGTGTCTACGTCACGTGCATCCAGCCCTCCTGCTCTACGCCGCTGTGTTGCCTGGAATGGGTTCACATATTTACTTTATGTTGATTTCAAATTTTCTTTTTTTTTAGGTGCTTCTCAAGACCTCTTGCACGATGCAAAACACGCCATGGTGTAATTCCTGGTGCGCACATCCTCCAGCTTGGGACAGAGTGGTGACTGCTTCTTACAAGGAATCAAACGTTTAGAAATGAATCAATCACAAAGTGACGGTTTCCAGGCTGACGTCTCATGGGTGTCCCCAGTCCAGGACAGCATGCAGTCAATTCACCCAATGTATTTACATAGCGGAGTTCCCTATGACCCCGTATCCTGCTTCCAGTGTATCCGGCCCTATAGATCTCCTCCTCCTCCTCTCCTTCTCCAGCCCACCAGCTTTTTGGCCTCACACTCATCGACACAAACAGGCGCACACTCTGCAGCGTGTACACTGGGAGAGTGGCTTTCCACTAAAGTGAAAAACAGGAAATTGGATGACATTGTTCGGTGCGCCGACGTCAGCAGAGAGAGATAGAAAGAGTAAACAGCTTCCTCCACCCCAGAGCTGGGACCAGGATGTAAGGAATCTTGGGATGCCTGCCCTGCCCGTGCCGCGTAGGAAAACGTGCACGGCTACCCCCATTCACTAACAATCCACCACATCACTCACTTTGACACAGCTCTCCGGCTGACGTGCCCGCCCCTTCCTCCCGTTCTCAGATCCTACCTCTCCTCCGCAACATCACTTGATTCCTCCTGTAAAAACTTAGCTGTGAGCGCTAAAGCCAAAGTGTGTGTCTGTGTGTTTCAGTCTCAAAGTGTGAATCAAATGGAGATGAATCAATGTTCTTCATTAGGTCTCATTAGGGCAGCAGCCCCATCCACAGGTGTGGATGCACATGATGTACCAGACGGACGGATGGACGGACAGAGGCTCAGACAGGAAGACAGACTGTCTCTAAACACACACACACACACACACACACAGCTAAGTGACGGGCTAAATGGCACAGTGACACATCGGCCTCGCCACACGCTGGGCCACACAGATCACAGAGCGCTCACTGCATGCTCTGCGTGCGTTACCTCAAAGAGAAGTAGTCACTTTCATGTGTGGCCACTTATACCCGCTGCCCATAGATCTGCACAGAGGCCCTCATCGATAACAACGGGGTTTCAAACCTGCGACCACTTCTAACGCAGACAAAAATCAATGACTGGTCTGGCAAACGCCACCCCCCAATCCACCTGAATCTATCTATTTACATGTATTTTATATTCAATTTATTAATTTTAAGATCTCAGCAGGGATTATATGTCACCACTCAGTTTCATATATTATCAAAGTTCTTTGTTGGGGCCAGAAACATTCATTTCTTTAACTGTACAGAATAATACAGAAATCACCCAACACACACTGACAGGATTCATCCACCTTAATGCTCTGCCCTTGTGACTCGGTTTGTGTGCATGCTCCATCTTTGTGTAAAGGGTCAAACTGTGTTTGTGAATTCTGCTGAAAAAAGGACTCCTAATACATATCAAGTAAACAAACACAAAGCACCCCCGACACCCAAATAGAAATGTGAGTGAAAGAATAGTGTCTGATTGCAGTTTATCCATTTAGAAAGATAACTGCAGCCATGTGGGTTCCGGCTCTGTCCACATGTCTCACCCATGGTGACCAAGCCCGCAGTCAGTCAGGCAGAAGACTTTAGTTGAGTCACTGGCATGGCTGAGAGAAACTAGGCCAGCGTAGATCGGTTTGTCCCAGAACATCCTCGCTTTCGCTGCACTTCTACCTCTGCCTCTTTCTCTCTCTCTGGTGAAATACACCAAGGAGGAAACACTACAATGTCCTGGAAAGAGCTGGAGAGAGCTAAAACAAATGTTGATTGACTATTTTCAGTGTTTAAGATGATTCTTTTTGACGGTTTACTTTGAAAGGGCTGCGACAGCGGAGGGAGTTTATTCTTGTTGCTCAGTGTGTGTGTGTGTGTGTGTGTGTGTGTGTCAGATGCACAGTCACGAGATAAACAAAGGGGCTCCTTTGACTTAGATTTGTTCCATAACCCGCACATTTCGAGAGGCTCTGAAACCCAATTAATCCACTACCCCTATCGTCCACTCATATATTTATATTGCAACACTTTCAAATACGAGTAAAGTTCAACAGAGTGGTTCCTTCAAAAATGGAAAAAAGTCCTGTTAATTTCCTCAATAGAAATTGAAATCAAGAAAAATATTGCAACAAGAGAAAAACAATGCTATAAGCCACAACTCTGCATTATTTAAGTAAAAAAATGTTTCAGTACAAAACTACCCACAATCCCCAGGTGTAACAGGGACAGCTGTGACTGGTGGAGCTGCTATTACCAAGGAAAAGTTCAAAAATCACACGCTATCTTGGACCTTTGCCCTTTTTTCTCAATTTTTTCCCAATGTTATCTTTATTTATGGTCAATATTTATCTTGTACCTGGGGGTACCAGGGGAACATCAACGTGATGTTCCACCTGGGCAATAGACTCAGGAGGAGTGATAAAAAGACAAAAAAGGCTGCAATAATCAATTTCAGCAGTTCATTTGTTGGAAAATATAAAATCCTGCCCAACAAACTCTTCAGAGGAACTGTGTGAGGCTCACTCTCGGCCACCTTCATGAAATCCTGCGGAGGTGAACACAGAGGTACCTGATCCCACTGAGCTTCAACTCTATCAACTAAAAAAATGACTCTCTCTGGTACGTGCAGCCAAAAATAATTTCTAATCAGTCAGGCATGAAAGTGCACACACACGCGTGCACACACACACACATTTATTGTCTTTAGAGCAGAGCTTCCAGAGAACGCCCTGACCTTTATTCTGTCTGCAGTGACATCTCTCCTACCTCACCAGATAGTGCGGAAACGCAAGCCACCGGGAATGTGAATGTGCGGCCACACACACACACACACACAAGGCACTGAGCAACTCACAGGAGACTGAACTTGTCCTGGAATTCAGTCCCGAACGCCCTTGAATGACGTCCATGGTTTAAAAATACAGAGTTTGCAGAAAACCGAGAGGTTACTCCATCCTTGGTGCCCTGTCCCTGTTTCTCTCTGGTGCTCTGCACCTCGCCAGCATCGTCTCAGACGTGGCAACTAAACCCTCAGGTGTGTGGCCACTCAACAAAAACATTCAAGCGTGCACGTTCCCAGTATGACACCATGATTTATCCTGCTACAGGAAAAAAAACAACAACTTTTTATGACGTGTTCATAATTCTGAGAAATAAAATCATGTCTTTGGATTATGTGTACACGGGTGTGACACTGGAGTACATGCTGAATTCCCTCAGCTCGTGACAGTGCCTGCCTGCATACCCTGTGTCCATAGTGGCGCGAGTGTGTGTGTGTGATCTGTGCGTCACTGTGCCAGTGAGAGTAACTGAAGCCTGGCGGTGGAGAGGCTCCTGCCAACAGGCCGAGTGATGAGGGCTAGCGACTGTGCTCAGAGCCCTCGTGCGCCGGCCCTCAGGGACAGGAGAGCGTCACACTCCTTCACCGTGGAGAGAACACACGAGCCGGGTGGCTGGGATTTATGTCATGTGAACTCATGTAGTGGTCAATCACGTTATTACTCAGTGTTACATGCTCTACTGTGAGAAAACGCACCACTCATACTGTCTGCTGCAGCTCCTCTGTTCAGCCTCTGTCGCTTCTTTAATACCCCCCCCTCACAATAAAACCTGCTCTGATTGGCCAGCTGCACATCTTCTGTTGCGATTGGTCCGTTTAAGTCTACTTCTACTTGAACCAGAGCCTGGTGCTATGTCCACAAACTGCAGATTAGCGAGTCGAAATAAAAGAGGCTAATTCACATATTTTGTGTGAAGTTGGGAGACTTAACATTGAAAGGTCAGAAGGCCCCGCCCAGCAAGGCAAACAAACACAGCCGCTGTCCTCCAGCACTGGTGTGAGTGAATTGATTAGAGGCAGAAGACAGATCCACGAGAAGCTGAGCACTTTCTCCAATGTTCACCTTCAAGGTATTTCTGTCTTATCCAGATTACCGTGAAATCCCCGTAAGACCTTGGCAATCCTAAGCTATCCAGGTCTGTGGAGCAGCCCCTCACTAAAACCTCCTCCTCTTCTTCCTCGGCCACAACACCCCTGTTATCTCCTCAATGGACTGTCCCATGTTATTCCCACCTGCTCTCATTTAACTTTATAAAACATGGAGTATTCCATCACTGCATCGTCTGAACTATGAATGCTTCACGCTGCTCGCTGGTGTCGATGTCACTGTGAACCGAGGGGCTGTTGATCGGTTGCGTGCGGTTCACCTTCCCCTTCCTCTCTTGGCTCATTCATTCCAGGTACAATCAAAGGCCAATCAAGCGAAAGGACGAGCTAAAGGAGCTTGGGAAGTCTGACAAGGACACTGCCTGCTGGACCAGTGACACTGCAGCTCTGTAATCTTACCAGGAACCCTTCCATTGAAGTCACCTCTCCCTCCACAGTGCAGCCACACACAATTAGCAGAGCATGAACTACAAACCACGCAAGGCGACCGTCTGGCCCGAAGAAGAGACCATGAGTTGACAGTAAATTTGTTGCCAGAGCCACACACACACACACACACACACACACAACTGAACAATCTTAATTACCTCACCAGCCCTGAGACCTAAGGAGAGGATTAGAATTAGCAATATTCGCCCAGTGTGGCTCCACCTCTCCACACGGCAGCTTACGTGTTTTTGAGAATATCAGAGGCGGGTCTCAAGAGGCTCTTCAGATGGGCTGTGAGGCTATTAGATAATAACAGGACCCCCCCCTCCTCCTCCTCTTCACCTGCTAAAACAGGAGCACTGATGTCACCGTTGCGTGAGGGATCAGTGAGTGACACGAGCCGGAGCACCGGGACAGCGCTTGGCACACACACTATACTCTATTTAAACACACACACACAAACCAAAATATCCTGTTGCATTATTAAAATAAACTGATCATGGGAGTCAAATACATGCGCAACAAAATAGAAGGTGATTTTACTTGTGTGCTATAATAATGAAGATTACAACTGTTGATTGATGATGATTCACGTCCTTCAGGATTTATAGTGCCTTGATAGAACGTGTTGTTGATTTGGTGCTAGACAAAAAAAATGCATGTTTTCAATGAAGCATCAGCTTCATCAGGTAAAAGTAAATTAAATTACAAAGTCTTTGAGGTCAAGAGTTTAGAAGAAGAAGAAGCCAACCTATTTTCTTTTGCTCTGGTAATTATCTGTCATCCCATTTTAAATTTAAAGATTTTTAGCCCTGTCTTTACAAGTAGTTTTTACACTACAACACACACACCATGGCTGAGCTCAACAAACCTATACATATTACAAACCAAATGCATTCACCGTTAAGACAAAGTTGTAGATCACAGAACAGGAAAAGTGGCTTGTCATGAAGACGGAAAACCCTCTGGAATTTCTTTGTAGTAGCGTTGTAGCACAAACCCCTTTACTACCAGTGAAGCCTGCTTGTGTTGGCCTGACTTGAGATAAAAAAAAAAAATTGAAATACAAAATCAAAGTAAGCAGGGAGAAAGGTGGTTTGACTATATCTCAGAGGTCCAAGTGTCATGGGCCAAAACATACACATGTTCATTTAGACATACATTTCATGGTTGAGCTCCGTAATTCAGACTCGCGTCTTGTTTCTTCATCTGAGCTGCAAAGTCCATGTGCATGTCCCAACGGTTTGGAGGCTGCAGCAGCTCAGCGTGCTCATGCTTATTTACTTATTGCAGCGGGTGAACGGGACAACTGCGCAAAAACCTCCGAAAAGCTGAACAATGTGGGGGACATATCGGATTCATGTATAACTACAACTACAGTGCGTCGTTGCGCCCACGCACCTCGCAAAAAACCAAAAACCACATTTCAGCTGAGTGTACAGCACATCTTCATTCGTCATTAAAAGGAGGAAGGAGATAAGCGCGGCCGGCTTTACACGCTGCTCAGCGGGTGAATGAATGTCTGGCGTGTTTACTACAGCCAATAAGCTGCAGGCCTGTGCACTGAGACCCAATGTGTCTTCAGCAAAAACAAAAAGAGGCAGCCACATGAAGAGAAGTCGAAGATCAGCTGACAGTGGAATATAAATCCGGTTTATATATTAATACTCAATCTATCGCTTGTTGGTGCTTCTATAAATTTTGCCCCCAGGGAGGGTCTTGGGACATACTGCACTGTGCAGCGTGACAGAGCATGAAAACAGCCAAAATACTCCAGTAACCAGATGCTGGCAACATGACTGTTAGCATTGTTGTGTTGTGCACGGCCAGGAGCGGTCCATAATAAGGCCGTCTTACAGGGGAGATCAAAAACATGCCTATAGGACACGGACACCAGCACAACGCCAGGAGAGGAATGACTCTCAGATGAACTCTCCCTTCGCAGGAACAATGATGGTGTGTTCTGTACATGGTGTACTTTTCAACAACCACTCTTACGCTTGTTTATATGGAGGGGAAAAAAAAAAAAAAAAAAAGAAAAGAAAAATGTTGTACTTGATTTTGTGTTTGATTGTTTTCATACATGTGATTGGATACTGGATCAAAAGAATTTCCCCTCGGGGATGAATAAAAGTACTTTCTATCTTAAGTGTAGGACTGAGACCTGGGGTTAGCGTGGAGGGTACGCACATGATATCGCTGCACTCAAATGGAAAATGAATTTCAAAGTTCCTCCGGGGGTGATGTGTTGAAATGTGCCCCTTGTTCCTTTTCTTATGAGAAGAGACATAAAGTGAGTGAAAAAAAATTTGTCAACACCTCACCTCCTAAGCCTTCCCTAACCTCAACGAAAACTGGAACCGGCGGTCAGGGTTTGTGAAGTCACAAACCTAAGGAGCCAAACCTGTCATATTGGGGGAGTGGCTCAGCAGCAGGAAAAGACTCCCCTGCTGCAGGCGAGGAGACAGGCAGCAGGAGGAGCAGGAGGCCAAACTGCATCAGCATATTCATGGCTGTCAGTCACAATAAGAGGAAGGAAGGTTTACAGTTACATTAAGGCCATTTTAAGGCCACGAGGGGAATTTCTGGATGACAACCCTTTTGAATGTGTAAATCTATAACCTGAAATAGTTTTGTATACGCTGTTACTGTCTCCTCTTTATTTTTCCCTTTTTGTTTACATCCAGGCCATGTGCCGTCAATCTGACAGAATGTTCTTATTCTGATTCTTCAGGTTGATGTAGCCATGTTATTTAGACTATTGTTTTAATCAGACTGATATTGTGAATTGTGGTTTCTTTCTGAGAATAGGACTGCAACTACACACCCTTGTGCCCGCGAAATCTTGTGTTCCTAGAAAATGCACGGACAGATGAATGGTTTACCTCAATGGCACTCAGTACCCTTACTGAATCCATTCATGACCAGCCCCCTGAACCTGGGTGATTTTATTCCATCAAGATCTTATCTGAAACAAAATCAAAGAAATTGTTGACGAATGGCCTTACAGTGTTAAAGAAAGTCTATCATCCCCTGATCCGGAGTTACACCAACATCAAATGGGTTCATCCCTGACACGCACCACATGACACAACCTTCCATCAAGTTTCATCGAAATCTATCCTAAAATGATTTCCCTACCCCTGCTTGCAAAAACAAAGAATAATTGATCCGTTGAAGATAAAACACAAAGAAAAAGACCAAACTGAACTATCATGTCTGTTTCTCTCCGAGTCAGATTTCAAAAGTCTGCGCTGCACAGAGCAGGAGGCAGCACCCACATCGGGAGCAGCAACCAGTGACGCAACCTCTCCCCCCTGCAGACTCTCACAGTTTAGAGGCCGCGGAGAATTGAGAGAGACAGTCGAAAAGCTTAAAAGGCCACCGGTGGACCCGGGCCCACTCACATCAGCATTCCTGTGAGCTTCTGGGACAGAACAGAGAGCCGAGGCTGCAAAGTAAACACTTGTAGTGCCTCGTTTTGGAAGAATACAATTTCCATAATCTCATGAAACCATCACATGCCGGCCTTATGACATCTGAGTTGCTCAATCTGAGGGGGGAGCAGCAGCAACCGGCTTTTAATGTGGCCCTAATTGTTAAGTGCGTTTCAAAAACAATGGGAGGTTCTGTCTCAGCCCCCCACCCCCCCTCACATAAGTGAGAGCGCTCTCGGAGATGAAGACACCCATTTCTTATATTATCCTAATTTGATTTCTACAAGGGATTAGCTCTCACGCTGTTTGCGGTGGAAGACTTTGGTGTCATTGCATCAAGGATTAGAGCTGCTCAAGTACAAGCCGATTCTTGGAATAAATAAGCGCAATGTTCATAGAAATGTATAAAAACCATGTCAACACATTAAACCATGCACTCCTGGACGCCAGCACGTGGTCTGTGGACACTCCATGGGGCCCGTCTCGCTTCCTAGCCTTCTGCATATGTGCCATTTGAGATAAATGACATAGCAAAAAAAATTACCCCTTAACTGCCCCTGCAGACACTGCAGAGAGGAAGAGAAACACGGTCTCGCTGCAGCTGACAGTTTGTGTAAATAAAATATAACAAACAGCTGAAGCCGGAATCCAAGCGGTTGCCTGTGAAATGTAACCCTCTGAAAATCATTGTTTGACACTTTAGAGATAATTAGTTATTTGGTCTCTTGACGCGCGTCCGATTAGACGTCATCCAATGGGATGCAACCGTTAGCTTAGCAACTGGGACTTCAAACAGAAGTAAACAGCTCGCCTCAATCCCTGTCACATGAAAAACGGCCACGCTTCAGCCGTTCAGCTTTACTGTTAACTCACACACACGGGGTGTGGCCATGTCAGCGGTCAAGGTCAGATAACGTCTAATATTTACTTCACAAGTGAAATCAGCAAGTATACAAAATAACTGCCGTTTATGAGCAAACTTTGCCCCAGTGGGAGTCAAACTACTGCACTGTTCCAGGGGCTGGTCCCATTCTTTGAGTCATAGAAGGCCCTTGTACGTACAGACATGACATCGTCGACAGAAAAGTCGAGGCCATCAGAGGCAGCTGTAAACACAAAGACACCCGACTGTGGACACTTCTATGGCCGCCCAGACGGAGATGGCTCCTATTGTATGAAGTCATGTACATGCGATGGGGTTTTTGTTTTTAAACAATTCAGAGGAGACAAACGGACGCGCTATTGAAGTTTCTCTAGAGCAGTAGAAAAGGAAGGTTGAGAGCAAAGCATATTTGATCGTTAAATTAAAGAAAGTGAAAGAGTGGGAGAAAGAAAGAGCCAATATCAGCGTGGCTGCTCTCAGCCAGCCGAAAAAGCACAGTGGATTAATTCATCGCCATGCTAAGCCTTTGCCCTCCTCTGGAATAAATTACCCAATGACTCTCAAGTTAGACTAAACACACACACACACACAGAGGAGCGCACGCAAAAAACGGTGGGAGAGAAAACAGACAAATGGGGGGTGCCCAGGTCAGTGGCGTATCATGTCTTCCTCCAGTCAAAAAGCAGCAGGATGCGGCAGATGACCTGCGTGTTCACATTATTTCCCTCCGCTCCGTGAGTTAGTGACAGTTAGCCCGAGTGAGGCTCGGGACTAGAAAAGTAACCTTGTGTACTGCAGTGGTGGGGGGGGGGGTGCAGCTGGAATGAGGCAGCGTGATGACACGACTCTCCAGATACTTATAAGCGTAGCACCTTTTATTTTCCTTTTTCCTGATAGAGGAAAAAAGGTAAAACTGGTGTCTGCTCTTCAAGGGGGGGGGGGGGGGGGGGTTGGGTTACTTGGTTTCCTTGAGTTGGGGGGCAGTCAGACAGGAAAAGTCAAGGACAGATAAACTGTGTTGTGTTTGGCTGAGCTGTCTCTGTCTCTTTGGCCACACACATTATCACAGGACCTTGTACTTGAGCTTTATCATCACCAGCAGCCCAGATGGTAACGTACCCTTGACAGAGACTCACATCACGCCCCCAAACTCAGAGTCTTGAATCTTTCTCACACTGCAGACGCCTGCACATGCTCTCTCTCCCCGTCTCACTCTCAGGACGAGCGTGTAAACTGCGGACTCCCATAAATACCAGTGCTCTTTTGAATATAAAGATCCACGAATGATTGTCTGAGAAATCAAGGAAATGGTTTAAAAAACTTTGTTCAAAACATATACAGATTTATAGATATGTATCGTTTTATAATTTCAAAACTGCAGCAAGGTTACAGGTCTACCCTCTGGTGACAGGAGTCAGGTGCAGCTCTGCCCTTTCAAATAAAACAGTGACATCACCCCTTAAGTCCAAAAACCGAAAATAAAATCAAAATGCAGAAATCCACATGATGTAAACATGAATCCAGAGCAAATCAAGCCACAGATCCCCGAGTCTCCAACACGTTGCCACAAGATGAGACGTTTTTCTTGACATGTCAGTAAACTCAAACCTGGCCCCGCTCGCTGCAGAGGCCCACAGAGGGTGTTAAAGACGACACCTTACAGAACAGGGATTAACCATTTCCAGCTGAAGGGAGACCATTAGTCGAACTCAATCAGGGGACTGATTCAATCAAAAGGCACAGTGGGCGTCTTGACATGGGGGCATCTGTCACGCTGACTTCTCACTGCATCCTGCGGTGACATTTGGCCACAATATCCAGCCTGACAGAGGCCCTCAGACAGCCTGCGGTCGGTCAGGTGAGCACAGGGAAACATACAAAACACACAGGCGCACACTAGTCAATTCACCAGATACGTCTTCTGAGCCTGAAGATGTCCAGACAGACGTTACAGAACAGGCTCCCTTTGTTTTCATTACCATTAAGAGTTCTACCTCGTTATTATTTTATTTTGATGGGCCCAGCTCTCTCGTCAACATAGCCAAATGATCTTAATTCATCATAACCAGGATCTTAATTTGCAAAATACCCAAACTAAAACTTCTAGAATCTGAGTGACAGTGACAGGTGGTGTTTTTTGTGCATGTGTGTAACAGGTTAAGGCCAAATATTGACATGAATAATCATCATCTTGGTTAGAAACATCAAGTTAACCTCTGAACATGTTTGTTAGGTTCACTGCCGTCTCTGCATTTCTGCGATGATTGGCAAACTTTTAAAAGTCCTTCTACAATAACTACTTACATGTGTCATAACACCCCCAGTGAAATGTTTCTATAAATCCCTGGTCTAACCGTATGCATGAGGCTCAAAGACCAGGCCCCGATAAGATCCCGCAGGACAGGACATCCTATTGAACAGCGTAAGTGGTGGAGAGGTGAAGCAGAGGCCAGAGCATGAGTGAGCCGAAAAGGAATCGCGTCTGACAACAGATGTCTGTGCTTCACGCTGGGATCTTGGCTTCTATAAAAGTGCACGGCTCCAGCGGCAAGAACACACACACACACACACACACTGCCGCTTTAAAGTGGTTCAAAATGTTTGTTTGGTCCTGACGCTTACGTAAAAACAGCAGGGAGAACAATACCACAGGTTAGTGTGGAGGCCCGTGACCCCGCAACCTTCCACCGCGAGTGTGTATCATGGCCTAGTTCCTCTAGGAGCGGCGTCCATGCAAGCGGAGTTCAAATTAAAGCTTAAAAAATAGTTTTAAATACAGAAGCCTCAGACCTATAGGTCCAGTTTCTGGTACATTTGCCTGTAATATTCCCATTAAATGTAACACACACTACACACTTCTCTGTCGATTCAATGCAAGCAACACACACACACACACATATAGTTTCCCGTGTGTGAATGTATTCAACATGTGGGTGCCCTCACCTTGCAGCTCGGGGGTTTCAGGGGGAGTCCCGAGGCAGGATTTCCTTGATGCTGAGTGGTATTAGTCTGCTGGGGTGAGTGGGAATCCTCGGACTCTTTTCCACTGTGGTAGACCACCCTATCAGAGATATGAATACTTGAAGCACAGCCCATGCTTCAACCCACTTCAGCCTTGCCTTTTTTTTTTTTTTTTTTTTTTTTTTTTGTTTTTTCTTTTTCTGCTTTGCAAGTGCTTTACTTTGAGGCTGGCAGAGTGTCGTTGGCCTCTCCCCCCCACCACTTTCCTGTGTGTTTAGGGTCCACTCCTTCTCCTAAGGGTTCATTTCTTTCCGTATATGCATGTATAAATATGTGTCATCTAGGCCACAGCAAAGCCGGTACTCCAAACGCTCCAACACAAGGCATGAATAATATATCTATCTAGCTATCTATCCCCCTCCCACCCCCCAACACCAGGAAGCTGATTTCTCCCCCCACCCCCTTTGGTTTTTTCTTCTCCTCCTCCTCCTCCTTCTTCTTCTTCACGTGAACTTAATTGGAGGGTCTCTAATCACAGCGGCTCCTCTTATCCTGGGAATCTTGGATCCAGTTATTACTCTTCAGCTCAGATCCCCCATTGACGACTTCATCCCTTGCTCCGGCCTTCTTCGTACCACATCACCGTTTTCTCCTCAACTTATCAAGTACAGGCCTTAGAGCACGCAGGCATACACACATACACGCGCACACACGCACGCACACACACTCATTCACTCTCACACACACGCACACACCATGCAATCCACCCCCTCCTGCTCCAGCCTCATGCAATAGTTTTATCCATTTTTTGTGTTCATGAAGGCTTCATGTGTAGTCGTCCTTCCCCACCACCCTGGAGCCATCAAATATGATGCTTCTTTCCCTTCTCTCTCTCTCTCTCTGTCAGTCTTTTCTTTCTTCTTCTTCTTCTTCTTCTTCTTTTCCTGACAAGCTGTTTGTCCACTTCAGCTGCAGACCCGGGCCACAGACCGGCTCTCACGACACTTCAGCTCCAGGTTCATCATCAACAGGAGGAAATGTTGGCACCGCAGAGACGCTGGGGGATTATTCCTCTGTGGAGCATAGTCCGACGGTGCTGCCCGGGGATCAGGCCACATTCACCGGTGGAGAGCAGCAGCGGCGGTGGCGGTGGTGGTGAAACCCTGCAGGCTCCATTCAGGCATCCGCTGCCCGGTGGAGGAGGCTGATCCGCCCGATCGAAGAGCTCCAGAGCCCGGGGTGCGTCACCAGGCTCCGCGGTTGCCTCTCATCTCTGCCGGGGGAATAAAACGCATGAAGGATGCGGCGGCTGCGTGGAGGTGCCACCTCTGGAGAGCGAGAGGAAAATCTACGAGACAAGAAAAAGGGGGGAAACCAGACCGCTCCGTGTCCGCAAGTTTGGGCTCCGGAGCCGGGGACGGCCGGGCGCTTCGAGGCTGACGAGGGCGGAGGGGTAGCGAGCCAGAGCCCGGCTACATAATGCAGATTCTCCGATGTTTGTCTCTTCTCGGTCTTTTCTGGCGTCCGCTCCTCCGGTTCTTCAGCGCTGCTTGACAGCGGCACATCCAATAAAAGCACCCGCAAGGATTGACCTACAGCCTCTACTGACGTCAATGCAAACGAGCTGCCCGCAGCCAATCAGCGACGCGCCCGCCGCCGCTGGGCGGTGCCCGGGTTTCCGTGGGAACTTTGAAAACAGGAATACAAAAATTAAAAAAAAAAAAAAAAAAAAAGAGGCGAGGGAGGAAATAGAGATGTGCTGGCGTGTGGGGGGGTGCAGACAGAGGGACAGATAGAGAGAGAGACTGAGAGACAAAGACAGACAGAGGGATAGAGGGACAGATAGACAGAGATGGATATATAAAGAGGCACATAGATAGACAGATAAACACAGACACAATAAAGATGCTGAGGGGGGGAGATGGGGGGCACAGAGAGAAAGAGAGACAGACAGAGAGACAAACACGTGAGATATGAACGGTTTGAAGTTTGAGAATAATATAATGTCTGACGGGTCACAATATGGGCTGGATGTTTTGAACAAAACTGAAATCAGTGATAATTTTACCATCAATGTCACTTTACTGTTAAGTTTTCTACATGAAGGTTTTCATTGGAAACATTTTTTTTGGGCTGTGTTTTAAAGTTTGAGCTGAAGAACTATCTGATGGACTGCAATTATACATACATATAGGATTATTATCATCAATGAACCTGTTTATTATCATTATTATTAGTATGATCTGAACAATAAAACCCATTATCGCATGTATGGTACCTTGTCTCGTGTCATGAGCTTTGTCTGCAGACTGTGTTGTGGCTCTCCACTTTCCAGCTGACTCAGTGATTTTCAGCTGTTTTCAGTTCGGGCCTCAGATCATGGCTGTAAACTTCAGTTTGGGAGCATAAACAAAGCCTCCTGTATTCGCTGTAGCCCATGGTCGTGTTATATACAGTTATTCATGCACAGCGGGAACTGGCTATTCCCAGAAATACTTAAAAACAGAGTTTCTGTTGTTCAATTAGATTTTCATCATATGATCAAGTTAAGACCAAAAAGAAACTACATGCCCCCAACGCTTGGTCGCGTACTATAGATCCCATGACCTGCACAGCACACGCTGTGTTCACATGCCCCTTCGAGTGGATTGTAAAAAAAAAGAAAAAAGCTGAATAAACTTATCTAATTAAATAATGATTTAAATACAATGATTTTTATCCCCACACTACACGGTTTCCCTCCACTTACATTTTTATTTGTTCAAGAACCAAGAAACGATTGAAGAAATAACAAACCCGTGTTCAGACCCTTCAGACATGGCTGCAGATCAGGAGCAAACATCTCTGACAAAGATCCCTTTAATCTGAATATTGTGACCAAGGTAGAAGCGAGGAGAACATTAGTGGAAAAAACAAGCTTGTCATTGTCTCCTGGTCGACAAATTGTGGCGTATTGTTTCTAAAATAGCTCAAACCTGATCAGCTGATGTAACTGCTGCAGGCCAGTATCAACCCATGATGTGGCCTTGGGTGATTGACCATACAGGGAGAGAGGCAGTGCAGAACACACTGGCGGCATCGTGTCGTGTCACCTGATGCCGGGTGTGCACAAGTTGTGGTGGACAGATCCGGGGATGATTTTAAGGTTGGTTCCTTCAGTTATTTAGTCCACTGTCATTACTGCTTCTACTGTTTTACAAAGTCAAACAATTCCATGATCCTTTCAATTTCAATTTAAAATTATTGCACAATTTTAACACTCTGCACTGTCTCACAGTCACGTGCCTCACTATGTCAGTACAATTACTGCACTGGGTTTAAATTTTAGCATTTTGCACATGCTGTTGTGTTTTAACTTAGGATAGGATTTCAAGAGTATTTTAATCTTTCTTGTTTTATCTTAAACTGTTTCTTTCGCTGCCCTGTGCTGTTTTTCCACTGAGCTGTTGTAAATGTGTCCCATCCCATCCCATCCCGCCCCCCCGGGAGGAATTAAAAACCTTCTAAAAATGTTAATAATAAATACAAGAACAGAATAGTTTAACATGAAGAATTTCAACGGTTGTGTCAGAGATGTGACAGATGATGGATACCCCTCAGTTATTTTCCCCAGTGATGCTCACTGCATTATTTGTGATGTTGAATTAATTTGTCCTTTATGTGTGTTTGGTTATCACTGTACTTTGTGCTGCTACTCCTGAGTTCTTTGGCTCCTCCATTGCAGGTGACATGTTCAATCTACTGTCTTACCTGGACCGTAAACCCTGAGTCGGGTTAAGTTGGTTCAGGCATTGACAGGTTAAAACAAATCTACTGACACCACGTCTTCAAAGTAAAGCATTTCCATCCAAATACAATTTTCTTTCTGTAGTGATCTCTTCCTCTTTGTGTCTCCTGAACTGCAGCCTACAAAGGAGGCAGGAGGCAGACTGCGAAGGTTGAACCGGAATGAGACTGAGCAAATAATTTGTTTTTTAAGGGAATAAAGGAAAAGAAAAATCTAACGTCAGCATTTCTTTACAAGAGACGGTCTATTTAAACTTTGATTTTCTCTGCACATTGTTTCTATGTCATTTTCAGGGATTCTGTCACACCTCGGGGTGAAAGTGGTAACTCGTGCTGATGCATCCTGGGAATATATTACATGTTTTAGGCAGCCGAGGGAGGCTATAGTCAGAGTGCCTGAGGCTTAAGTTCACTGATGAGAGTTCAGCCCTGGTTAATCTTCTCATCCTGGTTCACCTTCCGCGTTTGACATGTCCTCCATGTCTGTGGCCGTCGCAGGAGCCCGCTGAGTCCCGGAGGGTGGGTCTTTTGACACGAAGGAAAAAAGAAGCGTAGCTCGATGGCACATCCGTGTAGAATGTGATCACAGCAGAAATTAAACTACAATTAATCTAGCTGGTAAAGATAAAAAGTTACTGAATCAATAAATAAATAATGATTCAGGGGCTCAGCAACATTTGTCAAAGCTGATTTTACTTTACATGCTTATAAAATGGGTTTTAGTGACAGAAGGATGTTTATTCCATCAGAGATGGATTGGATTTAATGGTTTAATCAATAGATTTTAGATTGAGAATTCAACTCTTTTGTTACATTTGTGACTCAAGTCCACAATTTCTAATTGCTTCTAAATTTAGTTTAATTTCTGGAAATCATACCCCGGTCTCAGTGTGTCACGACCCCCCAGAGGGCCTCTACCCTGATACAGTTGGTCGTTGTGTGGTATCTCCTCCGTTAGAGGGCGCCAAACGTTCAATTTTCAGAATCAAAATCGACCCAACGACTAATTAGGTATTTCTACATAGAAGGACTTTGATCTGATGTCTTGGTGGATAACAAACCTGGAGATAATTCACCAAATTAATTACCAAGTTATTTATTTATTACCAGAAACAAGGTGTCTGTCTAGAGTCGGCAAATGATTAGATAAAGTCAAATTCAATGTGATGATTATCATAAACACTTTTTTAAAGTGTCTGGACACTACAGCATGTCCCTGGTGTCAGTCAAACCTGTGAGTTGTCAACAGCTCAGCGTCTCCTGGAGCAAGCCAGAAAACCCAAACTGTTTTCAGGAAGTGTCTGCAAACACTGTGCTCCCAGTATCTCAAATCATGGCCATGATCCAGAGCAGCATCTGGCAGGGTAAAGCTGTTCACATTGTTAAAGGAACAACCGAGAGTCAAACCTTTACTCACCTCCATTATCCCTCAATCAACACTTTGGCTTGTTTTAGCAATTTTTACTGGTTTATCTTGTCCCGTGTCCTTTGCCTTGTCTGTTTTACAAGTTCTTTGTTTTACTTATTAGACACCGTGTAACATCACTGAGAAAGGGCAACATAAATAAAGGTTACTTTAGCTTATATTCACAAGGGGAAAACATATATTTTTTAATATGAGATAAAACATCAGAAAACATAATTTTACAGTATCAGTGTGACAATAGTCACTTGTTGGTTGCGTCTTTTTATTTTTTTTTAATCTGTGCTGACCTCAGCCAACACAGCGCTGACACAAACCCTGTTCCAGTCTTGTGATGTCACTTATCTATAACAACAGTTTCTTGCACTTTGAACCTTTGAGCTTTGGCAGTTTCCAATGTCCCTGAATGAGGTCAGTACATTTATCTGATGTTATGTTACTTTTTGACTGGCCATCACACACACACAAAACACACACAAAAAGATGCTTGTACCTGACGCACTCATTCTATTTCAAGGCATTTTCCAATGGCACTTATTTGACAGAGCTCTGATCCTGACAACGTAATATTAATATTACTCCTACTACTACTACTAATAACAACAATAATAACCACAACAACAATTATAATCAAGTGCTTCACAACATAAAACATTTAGTTAAAATTCAGAAGTGAGTGCGTGAATAATTCTGGTTATAATAGTAGTACAAATAATAAAAGAGGAAAGTTCAATTATAATAACAGAAATATGCATTCATGCTGCATATGCATGCAGACTGTTGATTTATCTTAGAACAGGACTAGTGTTGAATACTGAGCACACGTACATGTGAGGACACGTAACAGCTTGTCCTTAACACATTTCCCCAGACTGACCTTTCAGCTCCGCCACTCTCAGGTGGACTTCACCCTCTACTGATGACTACGATCAAGAGATTCCGTCCTCCACAAGCCAGACTTTTATTTTACAGATAAGATGAACATCGAAATTCATTTGCCACCTCAAATAGAGGTTTCACCTAAACACAGTGGTTATTTTTTATCTCTACTGCTGAGTAAGTGTTTGCATTATTTGATAGTAATACACACACACACACACACACACATCTGGGCTCAGGTCATCAGATCCCAGCATCACATGTTCGTGTGACCTCCTCAGAACCCCGACACCATGAGGACGCAGTTCCGGTTCTTACAGGTACACTCACAGGCAGCCATGTGTCCATAAAACACACAGTCAGCTTCTAACACATGATGCCTTTTATATGGAGGGTAGAAACTGGATGTTAAAATTAATCAGTAGTAAAAATCTAATAGTGTAATTTGATAAATATAAAACAAGAAAAAGCTTGTTTGATACCTGTCAGCGCATGTTTAAGATACTACTCCTGTGCATTTATTCAGGTAAAACTTTGATTCAAGGAGTTTGCAAATATTTTTATATTGAAACAAATTCACAACCACAAAAATATGACACAACTCTTTTTAATTAACATGATACATTTTGCTCAGTACAAAGCATCACATCTGTTCCTCTGCTGACCGGCACCTTCCCTCGGACTTCTGTTTTGAACATAAATCTCAAGGCTGATGTCTACACCCGGCTGTAAATTCAGCGAGAGGAATAAAAACATTCATCTTCACAACAAAACCCTTTTCACTCTTTTTTTTTTTTGCTTTAATCACACAAGCAGCCAAGCAGTTCAGTGAGAATGACTATCAGCATACAACTGGCCCAGATTTGCAATAGGAGAAAACAGCAGAGGTATAAAGGTATACAACATCTGATATGGACCGCGTACTTTTTAAGTAAATATATAAAAACACTAATTGTTGGGACATCCAATAAAGTATGAAAAATAAAAATAGAACTTTGTCCGTTCAATCAATTCAAATCTTTACAAAATAATCTACCAGCGATAAGAAATATAAATTGCTTCATAACCTATGGAACAACTTTTACACATTTCTTCAAATAAAAAATAAAAATACTTTGAAAGAATTAAGATGTGTGAGTTTTGGGGAGGAGGCAGCCCTAGTTCGATGACATTCCCATAACAAATTGTACCTTGTCCTCAAAGTTGTGGCTTCACAATAGCCAGGCCAGAAATGCAGTTAATATTGAGATTACTGACTGAAGTATTTCTTAATGTTGAGCATTTTGTTTTGTGTTTATCTGAACAAAGCTGTTGGCAAAAGCATTGTGATGCACAGAGATGTCGACTCCAAACAATCCCTGGTTTGTTGCATCGCAGGGCGTGATGCAAAACAACGACAGACTGACATCATCTTCTACACTGGGTTTCAACGACAGAGCGGAGGCTTTAATCTTCAAAGCTCAATAGAAACTGTGTATTTCTGGCAAGGCTAGTGGAAGTAGGACTGCAGGGTACCACGGCGGCGGACATCGCTTGTCCAGCAGTGGAAGCCACCACCCAGGGAGTTGGCATGGCGAATGCTCACCTTTATGGTCTTGATACCTGCAACGACAAAAACCATATTACATATACATACATATTACAGCATGGTGGCCTCGTTATCCGAACACGTCTTCATGCTCCTCAATCGGCTCACCAAGATTCTCAAACATCTTCTGAATGCTGGTTTCACGTTCTTCAACCATAACACGCTTCTCGTCCAACATCAGGACATTCATGGACAGCCATTTGGAGGACATCCACAGCGGGTGGTCTGCACAGACAGAAGGGGGAGAGGAGGGGGGGGGGGGGGTCTATGTTGCAGAGACGGAGGGGGGGGGGGGGGGGGGGGGGGTGTCTATGTTAGTTAGATTCATGATGGAAGAGAGGAGGAGCTTGAGTGTCATTACCCACCATCAGGCATCTGAGGCATTGGAGGCGTCACCACAGTCCAGCCGGCCTTCTTGAACATGTCTATCTGAGAACAGAGAGCAGAGATGGTGATCATGAGAACACGTGTGATCCCGCACCTGGGCGGCACGTGAAACAAGGAGGGGGGGGCTGTACCTGGTTACAGGGGCGGTCCGGGTTGGACAGCACCAGCCCAGGCCCAATGATGTTGAAGGTGGCATCGATGTGCATGGGGTTGGGATCCTTGAATGAGATGATGTGGATCTTGTAGTCTGATCCCAGATGACGACGCATCCATTCGATTCCCATATAATTTGTAACCTGGGACGTAAAAAAGAAACATTTACACGGCGTGCGGTTCGGCTGCAAAGCATCTGAGTGGATGAAGGCTATTCTGAAGTGCGTACCTGACTTCTCTGGACAAAAATGTCCCTCCCGGCTCGAATGAAATCAGCAGCGTCGAAGCAGGGCTCGTACTCTGTGGTGACAAACTTCCCCTGGGAGGCCAGCTTGTGTCTGTCGTCCACGGTGCGCATGGGATAGTCCTGGATAACACGGGTAGGAGTTACACCAGAGCAACTCAACAGTGATCATGGAGGACGGTCCCTGGTCCGGCTGCGGCCTTACCTGATCGTACAGCTCGTCAGACATGGTGGGTTTGGGAGCCGTGGTCCATTTAGCACCTTTACTGAAGTATTCCTTCATCAGAGGTCTGTAGGCCCGGTACTCGAAGAAGCGACATCTCCAGGCCATCGGGGCTTCGATGATCTCATTTCCCACAACTAAGAGGATGTCTCTGGGCATGGCAGCGTACAGGCCTGCAACAAGTGACATCGTGAGGATTGAATAAAACATTCAGATTGTAAATATTCAGTTTTCTGGAGTTGGCGACCTACACGTCAAGTTGTACTGGTTTTGAGAAGTGTGTATGTGTATAGGCCTAAAGGTATTTTTACCAGTGGATGAGAAATCTGGAGTGGTGTATTTCAGGGACCAGTCGATGGGTTCCGGCCTCCTCACATTGACGCCTTCATGGCGCAGAATATTGCACAGTTCCTCAATCTCAGCAACAGCTTTTTTCAAGTGGTCCGCAGGAAACGGCCGGCCCCCATACTTCTGGAAGAAGGGCCAGTTCTTCTCATATGTGTTCGCCTGTGGAGGCGAGACAACAGTTTGCACAGCTCTGCAGCGGGGGAGCCTCACATGCGTGGAGACGAGGAAATAGGCGAGTCGTTTGTCAAACAGTTGCTTACTTTCACTTCCACAGTGAAGGGGGGCACATGGGCATTCTCAGCAAGACCCACAATCACCTCCTCCAGGGGGTCCCACTCGTTGTAGCAGCTGACGGGACAGTCCTGCTGCACGAGTCCAGTGGCATGCTCCACCTCTGCTGCGGAGTGGGACTGAACAGCTGCTGCACTCGAGGTGCTCTGGAACACCCTCTGAGCCCATCCAGTCACTGAGCGGCCGAGCTGAGCAGGGAGGAGAAACCACAACCTTCGTTTACTGAAATGCAGCTCAAATGGAATTGTTGCGTTCCCATTTTGTAATCTGATACCAAACACACATGTCTGCTGCAAGTGTTTTTTTTTTTTTTTCTTTAAATTTAAATGGTAAAAGTGTTAATGTGAAAAGCAGTCAAAGGTTAATTCAGGCAAAGGACAAGCACAGCCACTATAGATATCAATGAGGGTTGAGGATTTCTGGCCTGGTCCAAAGTACACCTGTCATGAAGGAGCAGGGACACGGGTCAGGACCCGTGCGTGAGGCCCCTGCTGGCTCAGGAGCAGCTCCAGTGTCGCCGGGTGTGGGAGCTCATCTGTACCAAACAGCTGTTCGCTGTCACTCAGAGACACCAGCACGAAAAAGAACTGCCTGCAGCTCGGACCCCCCGCAGACACAACCAGTGTCTTAACGTGTTTGTGATTCGTCGTTCTCTCAGCCCTGACAAAGTGGTCCCGTTTTTTTTCTTTTTAAAATTGCGAAATCAATCAATCAAGCAAACAATTCAAATGGATTGAATTGTTCTCAAATGAAAGAAGCAGCTTTAGATGTACATGTTTTCTTTATTCCCCTTCTCTGTCATGTGCTTTTTTAAACCATGAACAAAGAAAAAAAGGCCTTGATGAAATAAATAAGAAATGAAATGTAAAACCACCATAATACCAACCATGGCTCCGATCAGATGGGCAGCCTCGGCCCCCCTGCTACCTCCTCTCAGACATCTGACTCGCAGCATTGTCCGATGTGCCTGTGATGATGGTGATGCTCAGTGGAATAAATCGTCTGCGCAGGATCCGCTTCTCGCTTTACGCACGAATGAAGGCGTCGGCTGCGCGCAGCCGCCTTTATAGTCGCGGCTCTGCGTTCCTCTGAGGCGATTGGCCGAGGTTGTGTGGTGGAGCAACGTGACTGGAAAAAAAAAAAAAAAAAACAATTCCGAAACACAATCCCTTACGCCAGCGAATTCTTATCAGCTGCACCGCACGGTTTTTTATATAAAGGTTGAGGAAAATGGGTCAGGAAATGGGAACAGTTATTATTCGCCAAAGATGAGATGCATGGATGTGTATTACTTATAATCTATACAAATACAAACATATGACATCATACTGTATAATTACAGTAGTTTCTGCTTACGTTAAATTAAGTTTTTAATTAAATTAATAATAAAGTATTGGAAATGGATTGTCTTGTTTGCGGCAAGTATCTTTCTATTATTTCTCATCATTTTTTAATACGCCGTTCTATTGGTTTATTTTGTTATAGTTTTGTATTTATGATCAGCACAGTTGAAGCGAATGCTGCTAAACTTCTCTGTGGACGTATCTGTCTCGATCCTGTTTCCAGTGCAAACTGAAGGAGTTCTAATCACCGAGATAGGTGGCCGATGTGCAGACTGTAGCCACATGCTCTGTTGGACTGTGCTCGCTGGAGTTTCACAACCGTCAGGAACTCGGGAACGATTATTGGGACGGCTTCAGTGAAGTTTCCAAGGCACCGACTTTTGTTTGTTTCTTCAGAAGCAGCCTTGGAAAGGGCGAGGCTGGCCGCTGGCCGCTTGTGTCACCTGTCTTCGTGCTAAGCTAAGCCATGGGAAGTTTTGGGTGGCCGTAAGTGACATGAGATGGTTAAATCGATGTCCCTATGACAGGTTCACTCAACTGTGCGTGCTGGAGTTTCACAACCCCCAGGAACATAGTGACTGATGATGTTTGCCCTCTTAAAGAATCTCTGGCTAATACCCAGGCTTCCTGAGGCATACTTTACAGGCACGCACATCAATTAAGGCGCAGACTTTTGTTTGTTTCTTCAGAGGCAGCCTTGGAAAGGGCGAGGCTGGCTGTTTCACCTTGTGTCTCTTTGCTAAGCTAAGACATGGGAAGGTTTAAGTGACATAAGTGATATGAGATGGTTAAATCAATGTCCCTGTGACAGGTTCACTCAACCCCTGCGTGCTGGAGGAGGTATTCATGTCAAATGTCAGAGGCAAGGGTTTGTACTGAGAACAGCCAAGCCAGTAAATATTCTACTTCCTGTTGCATACCTTTTCGCTTATGATGGTTCACTCTATCTATATGTGACTTATATGTTCTCTCAGTGAACTCAGAAACTCAGAGTTCTTCAACCGGGCACGCTGCTGTGACCGATTGCTTATCACAATGCCATCTTCATCTGCATCTGAGTCAGACACAATAACACTCAACACTTGGGACATCAGGGAGCTTGGTCTTGCTCGCTATGTACAGTTAAACATGTTAATGTGACACATATGTGTCTTGTGATGGAAAATATATTTACGAGCATTGTTTTAACTCTTTCCTATGTTTCATCAATGATTGCTTGCAGGGTTAAGGAGTGAATTCATGAGACAAGCAAATGTTTCTATTGTTGTAAAAGGTCTTGGATGTTGTGGGACATGCCTAACTGAGACGTTCATTAGCACGAGAAACAAGTCGTAAAGTCCTTAGGTGTGAGCCTCATCTATCTCGGTGTATTTGTCTGTACTGTTGTGTGCTCATCCTTGGGAACAATCTGGTCGCCCCCTTCCCTGTTCTTTGTCTTTACAATAGATATAACATAGATAAATAAGCATACACTTTGTCTGTCACACAGTGTCTTGATTGTGTTTATATCTGTCGTTAAAATAATTGTGCAGTTTGTGCAAGGGATTTGGTTCCATTACCGGTTGTCTAAGAGTATCAGTTTAACTTCAAATTTATACTAAGAAGTTATAAATCAGATTCAGATTTTACAGATTTGGAGATGAAACCATGTGACTCCCAACCTTGTTTGGCTTGTGACCCCTCACAACACAGAAATGTCCCGCTGGGGCCTGTCATCATGTTTCAGATGTCTGTGAGTTGTCAGCAGTTCCACCAAAGGGACATTCCTCCTCAGAGCTTCTCACATGGGCTCGTTTGGTTTGTGGCTAAAACAGGTTTGTATTATTTAATACTTCGGAAAAGGGTCATTATAGAGAATAAAAGGATTTTATGGATACTTATGGATCCTCATCACTCCAGGAGCTGAGAGTTGAGGCCATGGGTTTAAATGTGTTCTCCAGAAATGTAAGTCTTCTATCAAAGGTCTTTCATCCCCTTTCTCTAGCCAGAAATAAAGGGACATAGGTGAATAAGACCCTGCACCTTTGTCCCTTGTTTCACTGATTCTAACTTTTTGGAGAGATTCGTTTTCTGTAATAAAGAGCAAGCATAATAAAAAAAAAAGTGTTGCAGAGCACAAGCCCTGTGCTGGAGTGATGCACATTTTGAATCTTTTACCACCTTCACCCCAGAGATTATTTTTACACCTGCACTAGAACCCTGAAGCTTCATGTTTCTGAGTTAGGATAAGAAATCCTCGAAATTACATTTATGTCAGCTTCAATGGCGATTCTCCCTCAGTTATCTGCCTCTAAACAAACAGTGGCTCCTCCTACTGCACCAACTGAACCCGGACCAGCTGCAGGGTTATAACCGGTTGGTATTACAGCTGACTCTGACACTGTGGACCTCCGGACGGCTGATGCAGTGGTCAGGTGTTTGTACATGCAAAAGTCCAATTGAATCCACATATTGTCTGAACTCTCCACAATTTTTATTTCATTATAATAACAAGATGAATCATTCAAGCAATATAGAATCAGCATATTTCTGTGCCAACAGAAGACATCAGTCTCAGGAAGTATAGTTATTTTTTAAGTCCCTCAGGGAACATTCCTTAGGCACTCAAGATTTACATCAAATCAGACTCACAGCTGCACTTGATTTTACTTAACTATATATAGTTTATCTTGTCTGATCTTAATTTATCTAAAGCTACTTGTATGATTTTAACTTAGATTATTTTGTCGGATCTAATCTTATCTGATCTCATCTCACTATTTTCTCCATTCAAATTCGTATTGTCTCTTTAAGTGAAACATATTTAGATGGAAGCTTCACAATAAGTGATATGAGATGGTTAAATCAATGTCCCTGTGACAGGTTCACTCAACTCCTGCGTGCTGGAGGAGGTATTCATGTCAAATGTCAGAGGCAAGGGCTTGTACTGAGAACAGCCAAGCCAGTAAATATTCTACTTCCTGTTGCATACCTTTTCGCTTATGATGGTTCACTCTATCTATATGTGACTTATATGTTCTCTCAGTGAACTCAGAAACTCAGAGTTCTTCAACCGGGCACGCTGCTGTGACCGATTGCTTATCACAATGCCATCTTCATCTGCATCTGAGTCAGACACAATAACACTCAACACTTGGGACATCAGGGAGCTTGGTCTTGCTCGCTATGTACAGTTAAACATGTTAATGTGACACATATGTGTCTTGTGATGGAAAATATATTTAGGAGCATTGTTTTAACTCTTTCCTATGTTTCATCAAAGATTGCTTGCAGGGTTAAGGAGTGAATTCATGAGACAAGCAAATGTTTCTATTGTTGTAAAAGGTCTTGGATGTTGTGGGACATGCCTAACTGAGACGTTCATTAGCACGAGAAACAAGTCGTAAAGTCCTTAGGTGTGAGCCTCATCTATCTCGGTGTATTTGTCTGTACTGTTGTGTGCTCATCCTTGGGAACAATCTGGTCGCCCCCTTCCCTGTTCTTTGTCTTTCATGTTTCTCTATAAAAACCTTGTCGTGTGACTACTTGGGTTGTCACTCTCCTGCCATGCAGGCTGCAGGTGAACCTCCAACAACATAATTTGTCTTTCTTGGTGTCTTTCGGGGTGGAAGGCACTGGAAACCTGGTGAGAGATCTGAAGAGTACATAAAACCTGGATAAACAACCGAGACATAAAATTAGTACCCTGATCAGTCTGCACCGCAATGGGTAATGCAAATGTGGAAAAGAACTTAATTAAAGCTGCTGTCACCGCTTTGGCAGTTATCTTACGCATGGGATGGCCTCAGGCTAGGGAGTAGCTGCGCTCATAAAAGTCATCACAAACTGATGTTCTGACTTAGATTAGTGCAAAGGGCCTACACAATCCACTAGCAAATGGCTCTCCCATCACAGGTATAGGATGTCGAGGAGCCGGGGGGAATAACCTGGTTAGGTTTACCCATGAGCTGACAAGTATGACAGGATTTGGTTTTTGTTACCCCGAGATGTCCTGACCACGGAATATCATGGGCCTACGAGGGAATGCAAATTAACAAAATGCAATGGCGTTGGTGCATGACCCATCTCAATGCCATAAAGAAACACACTATACCCACAGTAAAGGAGGGTGGCAGAGAGGGAAAACAGAATGCAACACACACAGACAACATCTTTTCCCATAGCAGTCCCTATGACATGTTGTTTGACATCTGACAAATTTGTCTTCATACTCTGAATAAACGTCTCCAGGGGAAATGGCAGACACCCCTGATGATGCTGGACAATGCTTTCGTGTTTGAGCGCAAAATTTCAGTGTTTGCCAGAAAGTACAGAGAGAGGCATTCTCCCGCTTCCCCTCCCGGAGAGAGTACAAAGCTCACATGACCATAAACTGTGTTTATTATATATGTATATAAATACACTTGTGTACCACAGCAGTTGAAAAATCACAGGCTTAGATACATCCCATGATAAACAGAGAGTGACAGACTTTGTGCAGACAAAGATAAGAGCGCGACCTGCCGGAATAAAAGCTGCATCAAAAGTACATGTTATGTGGGGGAAATTTAGCTTGAGACGTGAAATTAAGAGTTTGTCAGACAGGAGTTGTCGTTGGTTCATTTAATAGAGTTCTGTATGCTCAATGTGTCAAACAGAAACATGAAGAGGGGCTGAGAAGACCATTTCGAAGGAGGAGCACATACAAGTGTCTGTAATTTCGATGGGAGAGGAAGATGTCCGGTCCTTCCTCTGCAGGGGAGAGGCAGTTTAAGAAGTAACATTGCTGAAAAGTTAATACAATAATAATCACACATTCAGAGTGTAGCGGTCATATTTTGCACATTTGTTATATTTCAATTCAGAGTATAATTTTCATGTCTTGCACGTCTGTTACATGTTCAAATTCAGAATAATATAATTATATTTTGCAAATGTTTCTTTCCTTTGTATTTAGAAACACAGAGTTTCTATTTGTGGTGTATTTCATTTAATTTTTTATGACTAGAAGGTATTCAGTGTGGACCGGAGAATTAGAATTTCCTTGTACAGGGAACATGTTCTTTGTTCATATGACAATAAACACTTTGAATCTTGAATATGTTACGGCATTAGGGACATTTGCCAGTCTTATGTAAACATTCCTTAACACAGCAGCATTGATAAGGAGGGAAAGACTTGAAGCAAAGTTAAGTTACAATAGATATAACATAGATAAATAAGCATACACTTTGTCTGTCACACAGTGTCTTGATTGTGTTTATATCTGTCGTTAAAATAATTGTGCAGTTTGTGCAAGGGATTTGGTTCCATTACCGGTTGTCTAAGAGTATCAGTTTAACTTCAAATTTATACTAAGAAGTTATAAATCAGATTAAGTGAAACATATTTAGATGGAAGCTTCACAATAAGCGAAAAGAGTTTTCTGCCGTTCCTGGAGCTCTGTTGTTTTATAATCTTTTATTAGATGTAAAATATATATACATATAATTTTCTTCCAGAACCAGAGGAAACCTTCTCCACTGTCTACACCAGCACACACTCTCACACACAGATTCTTCTTTCTTCCCAGCTGTGTGCAGAACCAAAACAAATGTGCAAATTCCTCAACATCCACTTTTTCCTCAGTCTTCAGTAGCTTTGGGGAAAATGCTCCGCCCCACTCGCCTAAATCCTTACTTGCAACATTCCCCATTTTGCAGCAGCGGGGGCTCCTCTTTAATTTTTTTACAGGAACTGCTGTTTTTACAGAGGAAAACAGGATGGATTTGTGCGTCGTTTCTGTTTTATTGGCCAGTGTCTTCATCGTCCCGTTCGCCATCAAGGCTTTCTGCCCCTATCTGTGGAAGGATCTGCGCTATGTCGGAGTTCTGCTGCGGATCTTGGTGAAGTTTGCGTCGAGGCGCAGGAGGAAACCTCTGTTCTCTGTCTTGGACCGATTCTTGGAGCAGAGCGCGGCGCACGGGGACAAGCCCTTCATTGTGTTCGGGGAGGACAGGCTGTCTTACGCGGACACGGACAGGCGGAGCAGCAAGGTGGCCAACGCTCTGCTGGCCCACCCTGGCTTCACGGCCGGAGACACGGCGGCTCTGTTCATGGGGAACGAGCCCGCCTTCCTCATCACCTGGCTGGCCTTGGCCAAGTTGGGTTCGCCCGTGGCTCTGCTCAACCACAACATCCGCACCCAGTCTCTGCTGCACTGCTTCAGCTGCTGCGGGGCCAAGGTGCTGATCTGTGCCCCGGGTATGAAGCTGCAGCTCACCTGTTTACTTAAAAGACTCTCAAACTTTACGGCCAATCTTCCGGGAAACTAAAACCCTGTGTCTGACACAGCTTAGCCAGATAATGTGGGGAAGCATGGGGAACATGGAGACGAAGTGATGAGAATCTGGTCTCAACAGTGAAGTCATGTATCCTTATCAGTTATCTCTTAACTGGAAAAGAATAGAATGCTTTTGTTGTCATCATACACGATGTACAACAGAATTAAAAAGACAACTCTGGTGGTGCTTAAATAAAATAAAATAAAAATGAAACACAACAACTCAAGTACTAGTGATAAAAAAATATAAACAATATAAATACATTTACAAGGGGAGCCAGTAAGAATATAATATACAGTTGAGAGTGAGCATGAAAGCAAACAGTCGAAATAAATATATTGCATAAGGAACATGAACAGTGACTGGGCACAGATAACCTACTGTGTGTTCAGTACTATTATTACTATTACTATTATTGCACCAGGGTAGAATGAATTGGCAAATCTAAATAATAATTGTCAACCTTCCAACTTTATTTTGATAATTCTGACTTTACTCCGGACTTTTACAGTTTTCTCTCATTTATGTAACAGGGATAAACATCTTCCTCTTCTCATTTTCCTCCTCGCCCTCTTTACTTTTTGATGCCGTTTTTCAGCTCAGCTGATCCTCTTCCCACAACATGAGGTTTCACAGTTGCAAAATTCTGATTGGCCACCACGTGTGTGTCCCTGTGCAGAGCTGAAGGAGGCCGTGGAGGACGTGCTGCCCAGGTTGACGGAGCAGGGCGTCACCGTGCTCCTGATGGCCAGACACTGCGACACGCCTGGAATCGAGAGCTTCTCTGACAAAGTGGAGGAGGCACCAGATGACCCACCCCCTCGATCCCTGCGCTCGCACATCACCTTCAAAAGCCCCGCGGTTTACATCTACACCTCTGGAACCACAGGTACCGGAGTGGCTGTGGGTTCGTATTTCACGCGCACGCTTCAGACCTACTTCAGTGATCTGTGTGTGTCCAGGTCTCCCGAAGGCAGCTGTGGTCAATCAGAACCGTCTCCTCATAGCTCTGGCTATTCTGTCTTCGAACGGGGTGACGTCCAACGACGTCATCTACGTCAACCTGCCCCTGTACCACACAGCTGGGTTTCTGATTGGCTTCATCGGCTCCATTGAGACGGGTGAGACGACTGAGTTGTAGTTGGTACCTCAGACCATAGTTCATCCATTTACCCATCCATCCATCTATCCATGCCGCTTACATTTAAACGAAATACATTCTTCGGATCAAGATGAATGACTATCAGAGCCCTCCCCCTTCTGTGATGAACCTTTATTGCCAGTTGTCATGTAGCTGTCATGGTGTAATGGGCAGGTCTATCTGCTCAGAAATTAAGTTCTAATAATTTCACTGATGTGAAAATGAAACTAATAAATGATGAAAAATATTAATACAATACAATACTCATTGACAGACTGGGAGAATTTCCTCTGTCACGACTCCTGCTTGAGCTTCTCACCCGTTAATTGCAAAATGTGAAAAAACTTCTTCCCTCTTCACCAAAGTGGCGTCCCTGCTCCTCACTCTCCCAACGGGGTTTTCTCTCCTTGGGAAACAGAGAAAGAGTCTTTTGTGTTTTGTTGAAGCAGGAATCTGAAGAGAGCCACGACAAACAGGACCAGATTACCTCCACTCTCTGAATGCTTTTGTCTAATTAGGCCAAAGTTCACGCTGCTTTAATATGTCAGAGTAAGCAGCCTGACCTACACACGCACGCACGTTATGAGATATCAACACAGCATCACAACAATCTTAGCCCTGTAGCACATGCAAGCAAATCACATATGGTGTAGAACTGCTGGCTTTCTTTTCCAAATCCAATTCAAATGCAGTTTGCTTTTCCCGTCATGTTGCTGGTTGCAGCTTTTCTTTCTGCATCTGTAAAAGTGAAAATGTTAGAATTAACCCCCTCCACATCTCATTGCAGTCACATTCCTTTGGTCTTAATCAAATTGTCTGCTTGTGAATGTCTTATTTTGAAGGCTCCACCATCGTCCTGAAGAGGAAGTTTTCCACCTCTCAGTTTTGGGACGACTGCAGGAAACACGGGGTGACCATCATCCAGTACATCGGCGAAGTGATGCGTTACCTCTGTAGCACAGCAAAGGTACAGTTACTCTCACCGGCCTCCATTCTGCAAAAGCTTAAAACGTAGTTTTTCCAGAGCTATGATATTTGATTTGCAGATTTTGCTCTTTGTACTGCGGAAAGGCTTTGGCAGCTGCGCGCGCATCATGTGACGGCTACAAATCTCAAGCGAAACCCAAACCAGGGTCAGTCATTCATGGTTGGCAGGAGGTTAATGCCCTACACTCAGGGGCAGGGAAATAAGAAGACATAAAAACAGCTCTTCTGGACAGAAATAGAGAAAATAAAATGGCTGTGTGGTGAACCTGGTGGCCCATACTTACTTAGTTAGCTTTGGCTATTCATTTCAAACCTCTTCTGTTAATGACCTCTGCCAAGGAGGTTATGATTTCCCCTCATCTGATTGTTTCTCACTCACAAATATTATAGTGGATTTCCACAAAACATGATGGTTGGGTTCACAGAAGAGCCTCAATTAAATGTTTACCTTAAAAGGTAATGGTTAAATGACCCCATTTACAATATGGCAGAGAACAGAAAATAAATCAAACGTTCCAAGAAACAAACTGTACCATTTGCCAAATAGTAAAATTGAGATTGAGAGGTCTGTGCTCTGCTGAGTTCTTAGAGATATTGCGGCTCATACATGGTCAGTGTTCCCTCTCTGCCCTCCAACACGTAACACGTCTTGGCCATGGCGGCACCACAAACCGGCTGCAGCAAGCTCCCACTGAGACGGATTGTCCTTACAGTTAACTCCTGTACATTCCCACATTGCTGCACAGCTGGCTCACAGAAATAGACAAATCTCATGTTCCAGCCTCCTGCGTCAGTATCTGTAGGGGTTTGAACAGGATGAAACAGGCTGCGGGCACGTGTGAACATCAGCCGGAAACGTGACAGATATTCAAGCCACGACGGCGACACCCGACTCCGAACGTCTCCTGAAGACACGTCAGCCGAATTTGGGAATACTGTAAACATTTTCTCGACATGTATGGCCATTCAGGGTGTCCGGTTGCATCACGTGAAGTGCGGTCTCAATTTACCGCATGACCCTACACCAGCCGGAGGAGGCGGCTCGTCTGTATCTGGTCACCTCTAGGAATAGATGCTGGCCTTTACTTAGGAGGACCATATCAAGTAACCTGGCAACCAAATCTTCCTGGAGTTGGAATTTGACTTTATGACCACATTCATTACATTAAATTGTACTTTTTCATTTTTTTGGATTAGTATTTTTAAGTCACGCTAAAGTCTTTGCTAGAGTGAGCTAATCATGAGCTAATCATAGACAGGGATTAGTCTTACTTCATTAGAGGAGCCCTGACTTAATTAGAGGCTCTAATTAGATGTCTGATGTCTGTTACAAAGCTTTTGAGTGTCGCATAAGTGATTAGATTTACAACAAACTCTGCAATGCTCAATGTTTGATGTGGGAATCTTCTTTTTATATGAAAATGCAGAGAGAAAATGACAAAGACCATAATGTCCGACTGGCCATCGGCAACGGAATCAGGGCCGACATATGGAGAGAGTTTCTCAGTCGCTTTGGCAACATCGAGATCCAAGAGTTCTACGCCTCCACTGAGGGAAACGTGGGATTTGTTAACTACGCCGGAAAAATTGGAGCCATCGGACGCGTCAACTTTTTCCATCGGGTAAGAATGAGATCCTCCAGAAACAGAACGGAACTCCGCTTTTTCCTCCTGAGCTTCTAACGACATCTAATGGTGGCGCAGGGGATAGCTTCACCCAGCAGCTGAGCCTGTTGGACGACCATGACCATGTGATAGAATGATCTGAACAAGCTTTGCGTTGTTTGTGCTAGTTTACATCAACAATATACGTATACATTTGTTTATTCTGGGCTCATTTCTCTCATCCCGTAGAAGCTGTTTCCCTACACTCTTATTAAGTACGACACAGAGCGAGATGAGCCGGTCCGAGATGCTAACGGCCTCTGTGTGGAGGCGCCCAGAGGTAAAGAAACCACAGTTAATATCACTCCTGAGACATAAATAAAGATGGACGCCATGGGGGCGATGAAGGCACTTTGGTTTCACTTCGGGGGAGCTGTCATGTGGTCCGTCTTTATACGCCTGCTGTCTGTCACCATGACACTTGATATTGCGTCGGTCAGTAATGCCTGTGGCTTTTCCTCGTAGGTGAGTCTGGACTGCTGGTGTCCAAGATCACAGACATCGCTCCTTTTGTAGGCTACGCCCAGAGCGAAGATCAAACGGAGCGGAAGAAACTTCGAAATGTTCTGAAGAAAGGCGATTTGTTCTTCAACAGTGGAGACCTCATGAGAATTGACGAGGAAAACTTCATCTACTTTCAGGATCGTGTTGGCGACACGTTCAGGTACTCTGTTATGTCGGCCAAAATATCTTATCACAATTTGTCATACCACGCTATCTAATTATATACTGGGACCAAATTATATTTATTGGCTATACAAAACCCACTTTTACAGACAGTTCAATAAGAAGACTTTTGTTTAATCTAAATGGTATGGGCCTAAGACATTAAAAAAAAAACCTGAACTTGATCAGCAGCAGTAAACACTTAACTCCATTCCAAAAACCGAAATGGTTGGGCCAAACCTTTCTGTGACGCTTGTACCAAGCACAGCTTTTGTTTCCCGACATGCTCTGAGCTGTAAGACTTTTACATCACGTTCAAAAACCTAAAATGGTTAGAAAGATGTGACCAGCGTGCGCCTGCAGGTGGAAAGGCGAGAACGTGGCGACGACCGAGGTGTCGGACATCCTGACGATCAGCGACTGTCTCAAAGAAGCCAACGTTTACGGAGTCCAAGTGCCAGGTGATGTTCATTTCTTCTGTGCGCGTCACTTCACTCAGTAAACGATTCGCTTATACTAACAAGTGCTTTGGCGACGCAGGGCATGAGGGGCGCGCAGGTATGGCGGCTGCTACTCTGATGGAAGGTGCCGAGTTTGATGGACTGAAACTATACAACCGTGTGGTCAGCTCCCTGCCCTCATACGCCCGACCTCGCTTCATAAGGATACAGGTAACTTCACCTCTACCCTTCAGATGGTCAAATGATCCCGTGGGTCAGATGTTATGGCTGTCGCCGTAGTTTAACTGAGGACACTGCGCTTTTCCTCCATCTAGAACGCCGTGGAGCTCACTGGTACCTTCAAGCAGATGAAGGTGAAGTTGGTGCAGGAGGGTTTTGATCCAGGACGTATCCAGGACCCTCTTTATATCCTCAGTGATAAGGAGAAGAGCTACGTTCCGCTGACAGCTCAGATCTACGGCTCAATCACATCAGGAGACATCAAACTATGAACAGAAGCCTTGAGGTCACTAACTGGGCAGGCTAAAGTGGCATTGAGTGGTTTTTATAATGAACGTCCAACTCAGGGAACATATGTCAGAACATGGAGATGTAAGATGGTCAGAGTCAGTGTGTGGAAGAAGGAGGAGCAGGAGTTTGGTATGATTTTATATATATATATACACATACATATATTAGTGATGAAATAAATAGTATATTAACAAGCATGGGATTTGGCTGGGATTTTCTTTTATTCTAAACATCTTTCAAGGGCCACAGATTACTAAACAATACTCACACTAACATTCACTGGTAACTAACACTAACATCTGGTGTTTGTAATGGGAATGAATACAACCAGCATCCATGGATTTTTATAAGCTCTCTCTCTCTCTGTATTTTGGCAGCATATGTGCTCTCATGGCAAACTTATGACGTGCATGTATTTACTTTCTGGGCATCAACAGACCCTGAAATCAGAAAAACAAATCTGGAAAGTAAACTGTTTCCAACTGTTTCACCTCAGAAGAGCATCAGATTTTATCCTAGACTTTTGTAAGTTGTCACTTTGTTTTTCTTTTGTCCTTTTTTTATTGTTGAGTTCTTTTCATGTCGGCTGTGAACTGTCAGAGTTCACTTGGATCGAATTGTCTTTGGTAGTAGTGGTTATTTGTTAAAAAGACCAAACACAACATTTATATTCATGTGCCAATACCTGCACATATGACTTATTCTGACTAAATATTAGAGTTTTTACTATTGTAAAAGAATAGTTTGTCCATATAAGTCTCTCTTTATTCATCATAGAAATAATTCAGAGACAGACTTTCAGATTTGACAAAAAACCAGCAGGTGGAGACACATGCCAGCAGAAACACTGTCCCCAGTGAAGCTGGAATATTCTGTATTTCACCCAGAAGTGACTGTTAAACCTTTAGTTTTGAATCAGATTCGATGGTCTCAGAGATGAGCCTCGGCTCCACTGATTTTTAATCTCCGGTTGGTGGACCCACAGCTGCTGGATGAGGTCGGGCCGGTGTCAGACTAAGATGTACTCAGTGCACCAACATGGACGACACAGACGTCAGACGGGTCAGAGTTCGTTCAGGGGAACAAAGTCCTTCTAAACTGCTGCAGTTTATGAATGCGAGGTGCTGTGGGTGTCACTTCAGTCAACTCTTTTGTAGTAAATACTGTCACTGCCTCTGCTATAATCTATGTGCAGAGTAAAGTTATTATGGTCATGCAGAACATTTCACAGTTATTTCACAGGTCATTGTTTTTCAAAATAAAAGCTCTAATTCAGCTCCATGTATCATGTCACCAACAAAGTGAACGTTGTGCTTTTAGAATTGATGTGAATACAGATAGATAGATAGATAGATAGATAGATAGATAGATAGATAGATAGATAGATAGATAGATAGATAGATAGATAGATAGATAGAATGTTTTAAAGAATGTTCCTCCCTGGGCAAAAGTATGCAGTGGAGTGAGTGCACTATTTAAACTGAGGAGTTGAGGGCAACACACGCTGCACTTAGGCCTGTGTCTGTCACTCCAACATGGTCCAAATAAACCCATTCAGTAAAATCATCTGTGGACAAGTTTGACCCACAGTGTGACCGACTGTCATCTCTAGAGAAAGTTCATGTTTGTTGTTTCTATAGGAATCAATTAGGTTAAGTCTGAACCTTTCTCCTCTCCCTGTGTCCTCACTCTCTCTTGAAACACCCTGTGGATTTATAGTTCTATGCGTTCCCAGCAGGAATACATTTACACTCCCAGTGATTCCAGTGGAGGATAAATAGCCTCCGCTTGCATTGAGTTGTTTTCTAAAACAATTAGTAATTCTGGCCCCTCCTATGACACGCTTCTCTCTAGTTACACCCCTCCCAGAGAAAATAGCCCAAAGTTCAACAGGCGTAAAAAAAAAAAAGCAAAGCCAGACCCAGCTGATGTCTGCAGGGAGAAATGCTGCTGTACGCCCTTTTTACCTTCTTGGCTATTTTGCCCTTGTTTCTTTACGCGAGGAACCGGTACATTTGGGCAGATCTGTGTTTCGCGGTGACTTCGATCCACATCGCCGTGCGCATGGCCAGGCTCAAGAAGCACAGACCTTTCTATAGCATTCTGGATCGTTTTCTGGACTACGTGGCCACGCAGCCGCAGAAGACGTTCATCGTTTTCGAGGGGCGCTCGTACACGTACCGTGAGGCCGACCAAGAGAGCAGCAGGGCGGCCAGGGCTCTGCAGGAGCGCGCCGGCCTCCGGGAGGGGGACACGGTGGCCCTGTTCGCGGGCAACGAGCCCAACTTCGTCTGGACCTGGTTGGCCCTGACCAAACTGGGCTGCACGGCCTCTCTGCTCAACTCCAACATCAGGGCCAAGTCCCTGCTGCACTGCTTCTCCTGCTGCGGAGCCAAGGTGCTGGTGGCTGCTGCAGGTCGGACACACAAAACTCTGACAGTGCAAAATAAACACTTACCATTATTATGGTAGTGTGTGTTGATAAATAAGGAGAGGGTCAGGAAGCAAATCACGCGCTGACCGCGTGGCCCCAGTGGGTGGGTTCATCTGATTGAGGATTACTCATAGCCCCTGAGAGCCAGCTGAATTCCATGTTTCCATGTTCACTCAGTGGATTCCCTCCGTCTTCTCATTGTGTGTGTCTCAGATTTACGAGGGGCTGTAGAGGAGGTGCTGCCCACCCTGAAAGAGCAGGGTGTCCGTGTGTTCATCTTCGGCGAGGAGTGCGATGTGGAGGGCATCGAAAGCCTCTCGCATCAGAGCCGGCAGGCCTCAGACCAGCCCCTGTCCCCTCAGCTGAGGGCCAACGTTACCCTGAAGAGTCCGGCCCTGTGCATCTACACTTCAGGAACCACAGGTAACCACAGGAATGGACCTCACCTCCACGTCTTATCTGTGTGTTATAATGTTGATATGTAGACCTTGAAAGACAATAAAAGGGCAGCACAATGACAGCGTTTGTCTTTTAGGGCTTCCCAAGGCTGCCATAATTAGCCATGAGAGACTTTGGATGTCGTCTTTCGTTCATTCTATTGCCAGCGTTCGCCCGGACGACATCATCTACATATACCTGCCCCTGTACCACAGCGCAGGCTTCCTGATGGGACTGTGTGGAGCCATAGACAGAGGTGATTTAGTTTCTAACAGAGCGCAGCACAAAATATTCATAAAACGACGCAGCATGATTCGCAGGCTGCGTCCTGCTGATGGAATTGAGGTCACTTAAAGTTAAACTAACAAGTATATGACCCAAGGTGACTGGCCGTTTGGCTCTTCCCTCTTTTTTATTTCAAAGTTCAAACACTTGCGACCTTCACCGAGCCGTCAGGAAGTTTTAATTAGGTCATCAACGCTGTGTGTTGAAATATGTGTGTCTGTGTTTCCCAGGCATCACCATTGTGTTGAGACGTAAATTCTCTGCCTCTCAGTTCTGGAACGACTGTAGAAAGTACGACGTGACAGTCATTCAGTACATAGGAGAGATTATGCGCTACCTGTGCAACACGCCGAAGGTAAACCACAGTACCACATCAGTTTGGTGTTAGTAACAATACACGGCTGAGCCCCCCCCCCAACTCCTCTCCTAGAGCGACACTGACAGAAAACATAAAGTCCGACTCGCCCTGGGGAACGGGATCAGGGCCGACACCTGGGAAGAGTTTCTGCAGAGATTTGGGAACATTAGAATCATTGAATGCTATGGAGCGACGGAGGGGAATGTTGGCTTTATCAACTACATTGGAAAAATTGGAGCCATTGGCAAAGAGCATTTTCTACACAAGGTAAAACATTTTTTTCATTTCTTGCCTCCGCCAAGGCCCTGTGTCACACTATATTGCACTATATATATTCTATCAGTGACATAAACTAGCCAGATCAAGATCCATAAACAGTCTGTGAAAATTCAACATTCAACAGTGTTTTGTTTCCTCAAACTGTTTTCCAGATGGGATATAATTATAAACTCATTAGGTACGATACAGAGAAGGAAGAGCCTGTCAGAGACTCCAGGGGATTCTGTATTGACGTCCCCAAAGGTGAGCCAGTCCTCCTGTAACACTGTTTCACCTGAACGTACCCTGACCTTGAGGTTTTCCTCCCCACAGGAGAGACCGGTTTATGCGTGGTTGAGATCGGAGAGAGAGCGCCTTTCATTGGCTACGCCAAGAACCGGCAGCAGACGGAGAAGAAGAAGCTGAGAGACGTCTTTGTGAAGGGCGACCTCTACTTCAACAGCGGTGACCTGCTGATGATCGACAACGAGGGATTTGTCTTCTTTAAAGATCGCATCGGGGACACTTTCAGGTCTGTGCATGACACAGACTGAACCAGAGTAACCCCCAGAATTCACTGACTCACAGACACCATCCAACCACTCATCCATTCGTGAATATTGATCCGGCCTCGTGTTTCTCTTGTCATTCACCTGGTGAATTTGTTGTTGTTGAGTCTGTAGAGGCTTGGTTTGTTCCGATCCAGGTTTCCTTCTTCTTGTCTCTCATGAATCTCTGTTCCAGTTCCATATCAATAATAATAATTCTAAGAAGTAAAACCCCCAGATATAACCTGCTGGATCTTGTACAGGTGGAAAGGAGAAAACGTGGCGACCACTGAGGTGGCAGATAATTTGCTCCTGGTGGACTGCATTGAGGAGGCTAACGTCTACGGCGTGAAGGTGCCAGGTAATTATCTATAATGGACTTTTTCTTTTAGAAACATAAACCATCAGAGCCTTTAACATAAAGATAGACAGTGTGGAACACAGGTGTGTATAATCTCGTCCTCTTTGTTCACCCTGACTGATCAGGACAAGAGGGACGGATTGGAATGGCGGCACTGAAGCTGAAGGAAAACATGGACTTTGACAGCAAAGCTACGTATCAGCACGTCAAACACCTCCTCCCCAGTTATGCAAGACCGCGCTTCGTTCGCATCCAGGTCAGCGCGCGCTGGATTTAGTCGCAATATGAAATGAAATGAGGAACATTATTTGACCTCTGTTTTTGCTCTGGCAGGACGCACTGGTCGTGACTGGGACATTTAAGCAAATGAAGGTGAAGCTGGCGGAGGAGGGCTTCAACCCCGCCATCATCAGCGACCCCTTGTTCTTCCTGGACGACAGCGAAGGCTACGTACCCATGACTCAGGAAATCTACAGCTCCATCGTCGAGGGAAGAAACCGTCTGTGAATGGCCTCCATCTTTTTTATGTGACTGTCAACATCAAGTAGCACGTTTGATTGTTGAGCTGTTTGTGAGCGATATGAAGCAATTCCAGAGACAAAATGCTGTTTGTGTAAAGTTTAATAAAGATTTTAAAACATGACTGTAAGTGGGAGGAGTCATCTTGGTGATGAGTGACTGCAACAGGCCCGGGTCACGAGCCGGGGATGATTACAGGAGCTTGGGCGTGGAGGCGGTTTCCAGTGGATTGGCAGAGGGAGCCGTTGCTATGGGAGAAGACGTCATACAGTTCATTCTTCTGCAGCTCGAGGACAAATGTTTTTGAGCGACTTGCGAACCCTTCAAGGGGCAGCACAGCTGGTGCCGCCCACACTGCACCCACTGGTTGCAGAAACTGGGCACGCTGTAGAACTTTGTCAGCTTCTTCAGGACCTGTTTGCCCAGAACGTTCGACGGCATCTCTGCGATCTTGTACATCGCGCCGGATCCTGTCGTTGAGGGCGTGGGGACGCCACCGGCAGCGTCCTTGAGACTGGGCCTGGTGTCGAAGTCGTAGCCGGACACCGTCCCTGTGAACTTGTATGGCAGAGGCTCGCTGCTGCAGCTGAGGGAACGCATCGTTCTCCGGGGGCGGTTCCAAGCCTTGTCGATCCACAGCTCCACCTGAGCTTTGTCCAGCCTGGACGCAGCGTCCTCCTCCTTTTCGGACCTGGTGTCCGAGTCTGGGTCTGGGTTCACTTCTGTCACCTCATCCTCCCCTATCTTCTGTGGGTCCGCGTAATTCAGACCCTGCGTTTCAGCCAGAAGGCCAGAGGCTGTTTTGGAGATGATGGTCCAGTCCTTCAGGATGTCGTCAGCCGTAGTGGACTGTGAGGTCACCGTGAAGCGGATGATGCGTTTGGTGTGAATGTCGGCAGGGATGAGGTACATGCTGCCTGACCGGGTCAGTCTCCTCAGCAGCTCCTGGGTCAAAGCATTTCCTCCCTTCGATGAGAAATTCACAAACGTGACATGAGAACTCACCGCTTCTAAGCAACATCAAAGCAGGTTCAGTATCACAGAGGTTAAACGTATTCAAGTAATTGACCTCTGAACAAGGTGTGACCGCACCGTTGGTAATGATTAGCCCCGTGAAAGACATGTTGCTTAACAAAGAGAGAACATTTTTTTTAACGGCTTACTGCATTTATATTTCAAAATTGTCATAAATACTTTCAGACAGAAGACCACCAGACCGAGGTGCCTCTCAGCCGCAACCTCGAAATTTGGGTCACTCCTTATGTGAGACTCTAAGAGCTTTGCCATCTCAATCCCCTGAAACAACACAGAGAAAAGGCTGATTTAAAACAGGCCACATTTCTTTACATTAAACTTTGTGTTTATTCCTTAGTTTGACGATATTGGTCTCCTCCCTTGAATTTTTTTTTACAAAGAACTGCACGCCACTCACATGTCTGATATGAGCCTGAAGGTTTTTCAGGCCAAAGGAGCGCATGACAAACCAGAGCTTGAGAGAACGGAAACGCCGACTGAGGGGAATTTGCCAATGCTGAACACCAGAGAGCAGAGAAAGTGAGGTGACGTGAAAGCAATAAAACACCTGAACAAATCATTTAATGTTTAATATGATGAAGACTTGCACCATGAAGTCAGTGGCCGCCTGTGAGTTTTCATGTCGGAGATAAACTGGATCAACACTGAAGGTCTGCTGCAGCTTATATTTATCTTTCACCCTGAGAAAACAAAGCCAACAATCATTTATTCATTTTTTAATTTCACAGATAATGTCTGTTTGAGTGTTCCCGCTCTGACTCACCAGAAGGCCGTGCAGTCAAAATGAACCATCATCCACTTGGAAGGGTTGAAGACAAACGAGTGAGCGAAGTCGATGCCCTGCAGCGACCAGCGCAGCTCGGGACAGAAGTACGCCGAGCCGGCATACGCTGCATCCACGTGGAGCCACAGTCCCTCCTCTGCACCTGGAGACAAGACGGGTTTTGGCACTGCCGCGTTAGTCACGGTGCGGGTGAACAGGAGACCAAGCAACATGCCACTATACGTACACACTGGTCCCAGTTCAGACAGCTGGTCAAAGGCACACACTCCAGTCGTCCCCAGAGTTGCACACAGCTGAACAGGGCAGAGACGTGCTTTAGAGCAAAGAATAGTTTTTTTTGAAAATGCACGCTGGTGCTATGTTTCAGCTTTTTTTGTTTTTTTTTTTGCCAAAGCTTTGTACATATACGTTGACACGGCTTTGAGTGTGTGTTATCAAGTTCCCCTCTGGAAATTTGATATATATGGAATTTAAATGTATTTTAATGAAGGATTCTTGTTTAAAAAAATAAATAAATGTCTTACATTCTCTCCCCCTCTCCCCCCAGGATACCACCCATCCTACGGTGTCACTTACGCACCATGAACGGGACCAGTCCCATCATCCTGTCGTCTTGTATGGCTTGTTTTAGTACGTCCCCTCTCAGAGACAGCTGCTCATCTGTGGGCAGGAACCGGATCTTCACCAGAGAGATCAGACCTGCCTTCTCCACGGAGGAATGGGCCTATCAAACGAGTGGAATCAGTCAGTTCCGCTTCATCAGATCAAGGAAGTCATTGTAAATGAGGCTCCGGCACTGACCTGATCTGACGCATAAGCCACCAGTCTGGCGTTTAGGACCGAGTCATCCACGTCCTGGTCGAGCTCGGCCCGCAGCTGCAAGATTTTGTCCTTCCTGGCAGCCAGCAGGGCGACCAGCGTGCTCTCGCTGACCGTGCTCTGAGAAGAAGAGGAATGCTAAGCTCCCAGTAACCACAGACACTACTGTATGAAAGTTTGATTTTTTTTTTTTTTTTTGGAAACAGATGAAGGTGTCATGGACCTGCAGAATGCCTCCACCTCTGCTGTCAGGATGGTGGTGCAGGAAGAAGGACGGCAGCCCCAGTGCTTTACCCAGCCAGTCCATCACGTTCATCTCCAGCTCTGTGCACGCTGGGCTGGAGGCCTGCGCACAACCCGCACACACTCCTCATTTACACAAGTGAATTTCCTTCCATTGTGCCTGTGCAGCGCTGATAATCATGGTGAGGGGAAGGCCCTTTCAATATGAGAGAGACAGAAACCCAAACCAACCAGTTCCACAACGAGCCGGAGAGAGAGGAGGTGGGTGGAGGAGAGAGTAGAGAGACCAGGAACAGCTGTGTAACCTAATCATCTTATTTGAATTATGAAATGATAGGATATAAGAAATAACATTATTATTATTATTATTAAAGAAGAGGAAGAGGAGGAAGAAGACATTTGCGTAGTGTCAAATGATCTGGACCCTGCAGCGAGAGAGAGAGAGAGAGAAAGAGGTGTCTCCTCACCCAGGTGAATCCGACGCAGTTGATGGCGTCGGCCAGCATGTCCCCGAGCATCGAGGGCCACGAGGTCAGGCTGGGGTAGTAGGCGTGCATGTGAGGGCTCTGCCAGTGAACTACCTGCAGGGCAGAAGAAATGAAATGGCTGATGTGATGCTGATAGTGTGTGTGTGTGTGTGGGGGGGGGGGGCAGCAGAAGCTCACTCCAGGCATGATGACTTTCTCGATGTCGTCGAAGATGCTCTCCCAGTCCTCGGGCTCTGGAGGGGCGGCGTCAGGGAGCAGCTCCTTCATGTAGCCGGGCTTCACGTCTGGAATCACCCTCCTGTCCCTGATGGAGCCCAGGTACTCTGTGATGTAGTCCACCAGCTCCTTGCCTTGGTCAGAAACAGACACGACAGCAGTTCAAACACAAACGGGGTCAGTGAAGTCAAACACAAATCATGACGATTACCTCTGCGATTGTACTCCTCAGCCTGCATTTTGTCCCCTGAAGATGAGCGCGCCTGGCAGCAGAGATGCTCTGTGTGTTTAGAGGCAGAGATCACAGGCCTATATAGACCCTGCTGAGTGCAACACGCCCTGAAGTGGTGACGCATCTGAACCACTGAAGAAATGCCCTCCGTCCATCGTTGTAATTGTTCGCCACATCACCCACTCATTCCCTGTTTGTTGTAAATATTGACTTGTCTTTAGTGGGAATGGTTAATGAACTCATATCTCAGTGATATTATACTGCCTTTAATATGGTTTAATATTGTCATATGCAGTTCCTCTGCACATGACATTAAAACTTATATAAATATACAGTATATTAGAAAATGTAAATCAATATTTGTATGTAAATGTGCATTTCTTATGTTTCAATGTGTGGTTGTGATGTGTATTTCGTATTTTGTAATGTGATTATAATGGACACCTGTCCACTGACAGGTGTCCATTATTGAGGGAAGGGATGAAGTCAAGGTTCTGCTGTAAAACTTATCCTCTAATTTTCCATATAATTGTATATAGATTAATCATTTGACCTCTCTGGGACGCATGAGAGTCTTTGGTTGAAATCCATCTTTGGTGGACGTCTCAGACCGGGGGCTCTTCTCCCTGCTCTTTTTCTTGCTTTAGCATTAGATGAGAATGTGGATCCCACACTTGCTTCTTGAGGTAATCACGTGGCTTGATCCAGTGCTCCTCTTCCCCGGCTCATCTTGCCTCCATGCTCAGAAGACGACTGTTAAATCTGTGTTTGTATAGAATGAATTCTCCTCTCAAACACTACAGAACAAATGAATTAAAAGAATGAATCTATGTGACAGCTTATCTTGGCCTTTCAAAGCCCGACAATAACAGGAGCCGCACCTGGACCGTTCACACACTCTGCTCTTTGCTGTGCATTGTGTTCACCATGTGCTCGCTCTCAGCCGCTCCGCTGGGGGAAGGCGATGGTTGGACGGAGAACACAGACGAAATTCAAACACGCTGAGCACACACCAGCGCTGTAAGAGACTCTGTGATGAGAGGCAATCGGTCTAATAGATGTAGATGATGCTATTGCCAGTTAACATTATTGTTATTAACAGGGACTGATGGCCTCGACCAAGGGGATTCTGCCACTGAGTAATATTCTGGTTAATAGGAAGATCATAAGGTATAAAATGTGTTTTATTGTAGTCAAATTAATGGTTATTGTGAAAGGAGTTAAATTCTATATTTATCTCTGCAGACTTCACACATTGATTCACCACCAAATCACCCCGTGTTCCTTTCACAGAGTTCAACCTGTGACCCGGTTGAAGCTCAGGTTTCCTGTTAAAGATTCACATTTTAAACTTTATTTTAATACACAAATTTATTGTTGTGAGTGCTGCCAAGCAGACTTTGGATGAAACAAAAGGCAGGGTGTGTGTGTGTTATAAGCAGAGCACACTCTGACCATTGTGCTCTTTCTATGCTTTTATGTCTCTGAGTCAGATGAAAGGAGGTTTAAACGTAATTTGTGCATTTGTATGTTGTGACATCAAAGTCTGAGTGCGAGATAGATGATAAATCCTGTTCAGTTGCTTTTACTCAAATAAGCTGTGGCTGTAAACAAACCCATTGGGCTTGATTGTTGAAGACGAAAGTCAAAAACAAAGACAATTTAAACACAGGAGCAAACAGACTGTACTATATTTAAGAACTTTCCATCACTGAGAACTGTCAGCTGCTTTGCATGTCCACAGATGAGATTATACATATTTGTGGAAAACAAATGATTCTGGATGTGGTTGGAAGGTGCAATGCTTTGTCCAGCTGCTACACAGCACCAAGGTTCCATTGAAATCCTCATCTGCCTGAGAATTTTGTGACTTTTCTACAGGTAGGTGGGGACCTGTACCCCAACTCTCGCTCCACAGTCAGCCATCAAAATATAAATGACTTTGGGCCTAAAATGAATCACTTAAAATGAAAGAATAACCACTGCAGATACTCATTGGATGTGTTAATAACATGAGGTGCTTGACTAAAACATGCAGATGTACAGGTGCACCAAATAAATATGTAGATAAGAACAAAGCAAACAGCACAAACAGCCATTGTCTGGACAGAAAAACACATCTGAATGCTGCCAGTGACAAAGACTTGGAACAAGACAAACCAGTTTTATCAAATCTTTTATAAAATGGTAAAAATTGAAAATCTTAAAAACATTCTATCAGATATTTGTATTGTTCAACCGCCTTGCTATGTTTGTATGTTAACACCACATATAATGATCTGTACCTCTTGTATGAAATATATTAATTATCAATTTAATAACAGAAGTCAAGGTGGGTTACATTGCTCTCCAGTAGATGGCGGTGCTTGCAACATAAATGGCAGCTGCCAACGCTCACGACAGAAGAAGAAGAAGAAGAGGAAGCAGGAATCAGGAAGTGGCTGTCAAAAAGTGGCTGAAGTATCAGCAACGCATCATTAAAAGGTATTTTACGATGTCGTCGTTATCTCGCTAATCTTGTGGAAAGTACACGCATGAGTCGGCGTTATTTTTAGATATTATCTTTCCCGGTCAATGCGATTATAACCGCAACTTCCTGTTATTTGGTTAAATAGCCTATGGGAGCTAACCTCAACGTTTAACTGCGTGAGAGCCTAGCCTGCTAACCCACCTAGCTAGTTAGCTGCAACGCTAACACTTGACTAGCTGAATCGTGTAAGTATATACATGATTCAATTTATCAGTGTGGTTGTTTACCAGCACGGTATTTCACTGAGTTTTCCTAATTGTGTTGACATGTCCCGCTCCGTCTAACTGCAACAACAAGCTAACAGCCGTCGCTAATGCGATAACACTTAAACCTGCCTTCTTCTCCTGTCCTGTTTTTATTTTCACGTCTTTAGTCTCTGGTCCGTTGTATTCTAACATAAATAATGTATTGATGGCGTCGTAGGCTAGACAACAACAGTAGTTGTCAATGCTAATGCTAATCACCAGTGGGTGCGAGGTGCAGTAGGAATACAGGGATGTGATTGTTTTCCTCATCATTTCTAGAGATGTCCGGAGCCGGGGCACATCACTGACCGGTTGCCCGACTGTGACCGAACCACCGCGAAGATGCCTGCCGTGTCCACCGGGGTCAAAGACCTGTACCTGTCCACATCTCTGGGAGACCTCAACAAAAAGGCAGAGATCAGGCCGGACAAGGCGAGCACCAGAAGGTAACGCTGGGTCTCGTGAACACACGTGATGATGTGATGTTCATCTCAGCTTTCTGAGTCAGGCTTCTGAGGACTTTGAATAAACAGAAAAGAAGATGAAGACTTTTGTTATTGTCTGTGTTACAGCTATGTTCAGAGTGCCTGCAAAATCTTCAAGGCGGCGGAGGAGTTCCGTCTGGACAGAGATGAGGAGAAAGCTTATGTTATGTACATGAAGTATTTAACAGTATATGACATCATCAAGAAAAGACCAGACTTCAGGGAGCAACGGGTACAGTAGTTTATAATTCTGAAACTGAGAATTCAGCAGTATTTTGTTTTGTATTACACAAGTTATTTCTGAAAATGTTATGCTCTTTATCCCAAAGGACTATTACATGACCATGCTTGGACAAAACAGCTTCAAGAAAGCCATTGAAGAGGCTGAGAAGCTTTCTGATAGTCTTAAACTCAGGTTAGTGTCTCTGGTTATGAACCTTATTGAGTAGCAAAATAAACACACACAAGAGTGTTTTCTGTTTCACACCTCATGTCTCTTTATTTCTAAATAGGTATGAGGAGGTGGAGGTTCGTAAAAAATTGGAAGAGAAGGAGCGGCATGAGGAGAAAAAAAGAAAAGAGGAAATGACAGAGAAAGATGGTGGTCAAGTGTCTCCAGAGGCATCTTCAGCAAACAAGAAGGACAACAAAAAGGTAGAAAGATAAAAATGAAAATTATGGTGATGTAATAAACACACTTGCTCAATTTATATGAGCTTTACTTTTGTGAATTTGCTTGAGTGTGATTATGAGACTTTTTCAATTGAGACAGATTGACAGTTAAACAACAAATTCAATTTGAAAGTCACAATCAGGATTATAGAAACATCATCAGAAATAATGACAATTTGAATCAGTCAAAACAATATTGATAATGTTTTATTCCAGCATCTAACAATCATATCTTTACATCAGGAGCCGAATGAGCTGAAGAATTCAACCTCAAAGGGTAAAGCTGAATAAACCTTTTTACGTTTAAAATATATGTGAAAATAATCTGAGAAATCTCCTGATGTCATGTTTACTCTCAAAACATTAAAGCCTGTTTTGTCTCGTGTTCATTTTCTGACTCTATCTGACAGCCGGGGTCCCAGCCGGTGGAATCACAGCTGTGAAACTGTTCCACATGATGAAGGATCAGACCATTACAGTAATTGTGATGGATGCTCGCAGCCATGCACACTTTGAGGAGTCCCACATTAAAGTCCCGGCGCAGACCTGCATCAGCGTGCCCGAGGAGGCAATTAGCCCAGGGTGAGCATAGTGTTCTAGTGTGATTGTTTCACCTCACACTGCATGGTTCTACTTTCACTGTTGACTGTAATATTAGTTTGAGTGTCAGCTCTTCTTCTTTCATTTAATCCTTGAACATCTAAACCTGATCTTCCTGAACTTTTCAGAATCACTGTGAATCAGATTGAGACAAAGCTACCAGACGTGTCCAAAGAGCATTGGAGGAAGCGGGGATTTGTGGATTATATTGTCCTGCTTGACTGGTTTAGTTCTGTCACAGACCTTAAACTGGGCACCACCTTGCAGAGCCTCAAAGATGCACTCTTCAAGGTAAGTTGGTGTGGGTGTGGTTTACTGTTTGTGACTTTCTCTCAGCATACACTAATGTGTTTGTGCTCTCCACAGTGGGACAGCATGACCATCCTGCGTAGTGAACCACTGGTGTTGGAGGGCGGCTATGAGAACTGGCTTCTGTTTTATCCCATGTACACGACCAACGCTAAAGTTCGGCCTCCCAGACAGAATATCACCAACAACCTCCCTCAGTGTGAGTATCACACACTCTTTATTGACCCTGGTCAGCATCACTTGCGCTAATATTCCTTCATGTCACCCAATATTTGGGGTATTTTATTTGATGAACAGTGAACTTCAGCTACCCGTCCCTAGAGGAAGCAAAGCCTCCAACCCCGACTCAACCAGAGCCAGAAGTCACACCCAAGCCTGAGGAAGCCACAGGTGCTGTCTTTGTGAACGGCGTGACACCAGCAGATCCCCCAGCATCTAAAACGTCCGTGTTGAGCGACGGATTGCCAGACATTGTTCATTCGCATGACAATGTGTCCACTTATTCTGGTGTAGACCTTAATAAAATGGACCCATCCAGCCACTCACCTGCAACAGCCAAAGCCTTTCCACAGGTATCTTATCAACTTTGAAAATGTAACCTTTTGAAGAATACAAAGCCTACTAAAATGCATGTCTACACATCACCCGTGTTATTATATATCTCATTCTCTATTTCCAGTTTGACCGTGCCAAGAAACCCTTTGTCCAGGTGTCAGATGAGCCCAAGCCCAGCCAGAACGGTTCAGCAAACGACTCGAGCCAGAATGGCCCAGTTGTCCCTGACCGCTCAGCCAAACCCTCCTTCATGCCTGACACCTCTCTGTCTAAGGAGGAGCAAAGTCAGATACACTCTGAGGCGGTTGCGGTGATGGAGAAGGCAAGGCAAGAGCAGGAAAAACGTGCCCAGGTGCGGCGTTTAGAGGAGGAGAGGCAAGAGAAGGAGCTGAAAGAAAGGCAAGAAAGAGAGGAGGGGGAGAAGATGAAAAAGGAAGAAGAGGAAACCAAGCAACAGGAGAAAAAGAAACTGGAAAGGCAAAAGGCAGAAGAAGAGGAGGACAAAGAGAGCAGGACCTGGGAGGAGAAAGAGAGGAGGGGAAAGGAGCAGAACTCTGACACACCCTCGAAGAGCACGTCACTGGATTCACCTGCTCCCAACCACATTGTTAGTGAAATTAAGGTGAATCCTCACTTCTGTCAATGATGGTGTTCGAGGCAGCTTAAGCATCCTACTCATGCAACAAGGATGATGTGAATGAAACCCTTAATTTCCCCTAATGTTTCAGGTAGGAGGCTAAAAGTAAACGCACCTTTTGACGTCATGTAAACCATGAGAACACATATCTGCATAATCGCACCGTGTATAAACCACGGCCATCAGCATGACCTCACGAGCTGAAATAATCTGGTCCCTGGTACTAATTTAATTAGAAGATCCCAGAAGACAATTATTTGAAACATGGTATGATGTAATGACCCCTTTATACAACTGACATTTGCACATTATCTGTTTACAGAATATGATAATTAATTTAATTACATGACGTTCAATTGCTCCCTCACCCATTAGCCCTCGCTGTCGCTGGGAGTTGGGAGTCAGTTTACGTCACCAGCGTAAATGCACGCTGACCACAGCCAGGCTATTTAACCAAGTCAACTGAGGTGATGAAAACGTCACCATGCATTCAAATGGAATGCTTAAACCCATGTCTCACACACAGATCTTTTCACCCCTTCAACATATGATAGTTAGAGTCAACAACCACATTGTTAGTTGTGGTTTATTTGTTGATCTTGATGAGAATCAGCCGGTGTGTTAGGCTTCAACAATGGCCATTATTCCTTTTCCTTTTTCCTCAAAAATATTTTTGGTCGGAAGTTTGAATTGAGTCGCTGTCTTTCTTCCACAGAGGGAACCCCTGACGAGAGCAAGGAGTGAGGAGATGGGCAGGAGTGTACCAGGTCTTCCAGATGGCTGGATGAAGGTACCACATTCTTTAATTGAGAAATGATCATTTATTCATATCTGATTGTTAGTTCCAACCTCATTTCCCGTTTCTTTTTCTTAGTTCCTTGACACTGTTACAGGAACATACAGATACTACCACTCTCCAACCAACCGCGTCCACCTGTACCCTCCGGAGGTCACCGTTCCACAGACGCCACCCTCCACTCCACCAACAGCTAAACCAGCTGAGCAGGATGCCAAAACCGACTGTGAGCGGGAACAGTCAAAATTGAAACGCTCTTACTCCTCCCCTGACATCACCCAGGACCTGAGAGACGCGGCCCAGAAGAAAGTCCCCGCCCCAAACATCGCTCCTGTCATACCCACCATCAACAGAGAGACCAAGTAAGGCACAGGCATCACTGTTCTGTCCCAAAAATCCCTTAACTGTTATTATACAGCCAAAAGACCCCTGTGATCGATCATTTATATTTAATTGTTTTATTTATATATGTATTTATTATATTTGATTTTCAAGCATCATATATTTAAAAATATGTAGTGTATTTGTTTTTGTATAACCCAAAACAAGATGCATATGTTTGTGAATGGGGATTTGTATTTAGTTTGTAGAGAAAGAGTACAGGTCGCTCTCACTGTTGGGATTGGTTGTAGGTTAATGATTTATGACAGATGTCTATAGGGTGAGGAAAGATCTGGATGTATCCCGTGTGGGTCTTCATACAGCTGTTGAAATACTAATATTCACTTTGATCAACACTTGATAGATTTGGCCTTAAGTCTATTTCAGGATTTTCCAGCCACTTTGATACTAGACATTGCCCTACATCTGAGATCCAGTCTTTCTGGCATTATAGATGCTGCATTTCTTTCAGTCCTGTCTTTGTAGAAACTTTTCTGGTATTCACTCCCATTGTTTTGTTCTGTCCTCTAGACCTGTCAGTGCTAAAGTTCACCCTAAAATGGAGATTGCGCGGCCATCGGCCGCCAAAATTCGCAGCCTGAATCCTACCTTTGGAGGTCAGGGCACGTCACTGACTGGCCTTCGTAACCTTGGAAACACATGTTACATGAACTCCATCCTGCAGTGTCTGTGTAACACCCCGGCCATGGCTGACTACTTCAACAACAATCTCTACTTGAAAGACATCAACAGGTCAGGGCCCAGAAATCACTTGGAATTACTTTCCCACGAAGAACCAGTTGTGAGGGGAAATGCAGAACATGCATATCTCTGTTGTCTTCCTCTGCCAGGTACAACATCCTTGGTCATAAAGGGGAGGTGGCAGAGGAGTTTGGTGTGATCATGAAGGCGCTGTGGTCCGGTCTGTACAAGTGCATCAGTCCGCGAGACTTCAAGGTCACCATAGGCAAGATTAACGAGCAGTTTTATGGCTACGACCAGCAAGACTCCCAGGAGCTGCTGCTGTTCCTCATGGATGGGCTGCACGAGGATCTCAACAAGGTAGCGTGCACTCTGGTTTTATGCTAATCAAGGACATGTTCACCAGTAACTAAAGTCTATTACTAAAATCTTTTCAGAGCAAAAGAAACAGAAAAGAGAAACATTTCTATCTAAACCTACTCCATTGCACTGTAAATATGAAGTCATTTGGTTTTCTCAACAATGGCTTGTTTCTTCTACTAGCCCTGTATGTTGTTGCACATTTGCTTGATGACAATAAGAACTTAGTCTTTTATTATTTTTTCCCTCTTTCTGTTCTTTCACTGGGTTTCATTTTGATGGCAAATTAGAGAGTAAGTAAATAGCTGTGTGTCCTTGATCCTCCTGCAGCAGTGTGACTGTGGTGTGTATGCATCTGTCTGGTCTGATGCTCCGTCAAAACCTGCATGCAGACCCGAGACATGCCTCATTGCCTGTGTCGACTGAACTTTCCCGGTGTCATGTGCATCTGAATGGGGGAAAGGACGAGATGACATTATTTAAAAAGCACTTTACTCTTTGGGTATCTCCATTTTTTTTTTTAAATCTCAAGTTTTAAGAGGTTTTTCAGAGGGAAGACAGAGAAGCTTTTTGGTGATTATCAGACCATCTCACCTCCTCCGGACAGGGCCCCAGTTTGGGGTGCAACAATTGATGACGTGCATTTACCATGACTCTTTCCATCTCATCACGTCCCTTTCATACGATGTTCACACCATCAGGCCAACTGCCGTCTCCATCCATTTTGTCCTCTTCTGGCTAATTGATAATTCAGTCAGACTAATAAATGAGATATTAATTAGCTACTCCTTGCCTCAGAGTGACCTGGCTGAACTGCATGTTAATGAAAGGACAGAGATTATCTGGATGTTGAGTAGCAATTTTTTAGACAAACTGCAGCGCTACAGTTATGACCAGTTTAGTCTGTGTCAGCCGTCACTTGTCGACAGACGCTTTGCTTTCACCTAATGCTGCAGCTGTCCCACCTCACCATCATGTTGTTTTTCCATCGCTGGGTTAAGGCGGACAACAGGAAGCGCTACAAGGAGGAGGACAACGACCATATGGACGATCTGACGGCAGCCGACCTGGCGTGGAGCAAACACAAGCTGCTGAACGAGTCCATCATCGTAGCGCTGTTCCAGGGCCAGTTCAAGTCCACGGTGCAGTGTCTCACCTGCCATCGCAATTCACGGACATTTGAGACCTTTATGTACCTGTCGCTGCCTCTGGCCTCCACCAGCAAGTGCTCCCTGCAGGTCAGGCAGTCATCACGTGCAGCAAAGCTTGTGGCAGGAGTATTCTGTTTTGTAGCTACTGAAAAACTTCAAGCTTCTCTTAGATTTCTGTCAAAAAACTATCTGTCATGTTTGCTGATTCTTGTCAGGATTGTCTGAGGCTGTTCTCAAAGGAAGAGAAGCTGACAGACAACAACAAGGTGTTCTGCAGTCACTGCAAGGCCCACAGAGATTCCACCAAGAAACTGGAGATCTGGAAGGTCCCACCCATCCTCCTGGTGCACTTAAAACGGTCCGTTAAACTTTTGAATCCATGTCTTTTCATTCTCTGCATTTGGAGATAAGTGTGTGAGATCTCTTGCTTTGTGTCTCTGCAGATTCTCGTATGAGGGGAGATGGAAGCAGAAGCTGCAGACAACCGTAGACTTTCCTCTAGACTGTCTGGACCTGGCTCAGTATGTGATCGGACCCAAGCGGAACCAGAAGAGATACTCTCTATATGGGGTTTCTGTAAGTAGAAACAAAATGTAAAAGTGACAAATGTAGTAACAATGTCTTTGAAGTAAAGGAAATAAAAAAGTCAAAAAGTCAAAACTGAAAAGAGATTCAGCCCATAGAAATGTATTTTGTGTGTGTGCGTGCGTGTCTTATTCCCTCATTTTATTCTACTGTTGTTCAGAAAACTGGATGTTACCCAATTATAAAATATGATTTTCTAGCTGTCAAGACTTTGACCTCACCTTCTTCTTTTCCTCTGCCAGAACCACTATGGGGGATTAGATGGCGGCCATTACACGGCGTACTGTAAGAACGCCGCCAAGCAGCGCTGGTACAAGTTCGACGACCACGAGGTGTCAGAAATCTCCACCTCCTCTGTCAAGTCGTCTGCAGCCTACATCCTATTTTACTCCACCCTGTGAGGACACTGCGGGGCATGAAGAGAGAAGACTGAGGCGAGGCTGACACCTAGAGGTTGTTAACTTTTTGTCATTTTAAAATCACGTTTCAGCTCTGAGAAACCGGGTGCACGTAGTTGCGGGTTAACTCGTCACGCGTGTGAATGCAAAGACGCACTCGAGCGAGCAGCCATGAGACGGCGTCTGTTGCAGATCGGAGAGCGGTGCAGTCACGGCGCAATGCTACTAGAGGACCTGTATAGCTGTTTAAAAACATGCTGTCTGCTCATATTACTGATCATCTAGAGACTAAAGGAATGCTCCTATACTTTGGTAGTTGTGTTGTAGGACCGACATCTGGATCAGATGCTCCTCGCGGTGCACAGTGTGGGTGGGTGGATCACAGGACCGGTCCTCGTTCTGAGCATCCTGCAGGGTTAGCAGTTAGACGGCATGTACATACCTAACAACGCTGATGTTGCACATTCAAGTAATGTGAATACTACTACAGGGCAAGTTGAATAATTGTTAAGTGACCAAATTATTATGTTTCCTTGAACGTAGCAGCCATCATAGTGTTGGCTTGTTCATACAGACGACCCACGTGTTAGAGGGTTGACCTCCACAGCCCTCTGATTCTCAACTTCATCCTGAAATGTTCGAGACTGTGAGTGTTGAATTTTGCGTCTTTCCTAAAGAGAACGAGGTGAACGGAGATCGTTGCTTGTTCATGTTTCCCACCATCTTGCTCTCACACAATATGCAATAAACTTTAATTAGTTCATGTAGAACACACTGTATAACAGTACACATGCACAGATGAAGAATGAAACGGAGACTTCTGACAGCCAACATGGTGATTTTGTTTTCGCTGCAAGGAAAAGGTCCATGTCCTCCAAGTGGTTCGAATGAAGAAGGACCCAGAGCATGGGGAAACCTAAACATTTATACCTGAGGAACGCCCCCTGGGAGTTGCCTTGCACTGATTGCTTTGCAGGGGGGTCGGTGCCGATCTCCTCGGTGGGAAGAATCTGAACCTCTAGGCATCACAAAGACATCTGAATTTATAATTGTGTGCGTCACAAAAGGGTTTGACATTATCATTACATTTGGATATCACAAAGGGGTTGAGATTCCCATTACACCAGTGACAGAAAAAAGCCACCTGCTGTGAAGTTTGTTGTTGAATTTATTCTCTGTTTAACTCTCAACTCTTTACACGATTATATTCAGACACAAACACCATATAGAGGAATTATTACTGGGATAAGTTGGCATCATCCTTGGCAAGTTTTGAAATAACTCTTTTGTAGGAGGCTCGATTTTGATTCATCTGATTGTTGATCTGTCTGACTCTGGAGATTATAAGGACATGAGACTTTACTCACTGTTATAAGTTTGCTAGTATCAACATTTATTGACTGACTGACTGACTGACTGACAACATTAAGCGCAGTATGTTCTTCTTTTTCTTTCTTTTTGGACCAGAGACCCGAGTTGTCAGGATTTGACACTACTTCCTGACCATCGGGATTGTTGCCTAGCATGAGATCATGTTTTTACTTGTACATGTTGATTTTATTTCCTGATGCTCTAAAAACAGATATAATGATTATATTAATCCCAAACAACTCATATGACTATTTATTAAAACTGCTTCAAATTAGTATTGGTGTCTTTTATTCCTGCAGTGAGACGTTACTGAACAAAGAATAATGGCAGCACGCAAGTCACTCTTGCAGATCTACTTTATGGAGGAGTGGACACAGATGTTGCCCGAGTTCACTGATAAGGTCTTTTACTGGATATTGGCCTGATGAAGTCCATGGATCTTTGGATTGTGGAAGGGCTTGCGACTGTAGAACAGCAGATAAGCATTTGGAGACTGCACCGATCCGTCCTGCACCTCTCGGACAGCCGAGTCGTCAAAACAGTGCCAGCTCCGGGTCAGTGTGGTGTGGCACAGGGCCGTGTAGTGACCCATGTTCAGGTGACCTGCATGGTTCTGTGGACATTTTAGACACTCTCAAAACCACATTGCATCCTACAACTAGAATTAACTAGATTGTATGTGTACTCACCACGACAGCGTACAGGCGGTATGAGGAGTATGAGCTTTTTTGAACCGAGCTGGACAGAAACTCCGTGAGATCAAGCTTTGTGGGGAAAATAACATTCGTCCTCAGTTTCACCTGGTTCTTCCCTTTACACCCAAACCTGAGGGGCAGACACAGATCTCATCTCTCCGGGCTGTTTAAACACTCACAAACGAAAGATTCAGTGATGAAACCTGCAGCCTCAGGTCTGTAAACCCACCGTTTCAGGTGGAGCGTCAGGATCTCTGGAGCCTTGTCCAAACTAGTCTGCACCGCTGTTTCTCTCCTGAGTCCGCACACGGAACACAGCATCATCTCTCCTCCGCACAGCACCGTCTGCTCGAAGAACAGCGACAGGCAGTCCTGCTCAACACAGAGGCACAGTGAGGGTGAAGCTCAATATGACAACACCAGTGTCAGTGGCGTTTAGAAGATGTGATCCGATGCAACAAGGCACCTGAATGGAGCACTTGAGGCCGTCTGTGGGGATGGCCAAGGACAGGACGGTGAAGGCCTGTGTGCTGTGAGCCTGGTAGTTGCAGTGGGTGCAGAGGGTGGTGTAGCTCAGCTGACCCTCGAACAGTTGCGACACGATGGTGGAGTCTCCGGCTGCAGTGGTGCAGTTTCTGCTGTGGTCGTTTTTCGTCCGTCGCATGTGGCGCTTTGCAACCTTGCAAATAAACACAACCCACGGACTGATCACCTGTGCGGTTGTCTTTTCACAGCATCTTTTTTAGGCGTGAATGATTAAAGTAAAGCCAACATCGAATCAGGAGAGATCAATAGAATAAGAGATGGAGGTCAGCGCACTTTTTTCAGGTTGTCATGGAGCGCGTTCAGGAGAAAGAGCAGCAGCTCCTGGGCGTCTTGCTGGGAGTAGTTGTTGAACTGGGGGACGATGGAGCAGAGCACAGATCGGGCCTCCACCAGGGCACAACTGGAGCTCTGTCCCAGCCACATCTCTTCCAGCAGGTGCACAAACACCTCGGCCACCCGGCACTTGGACCTGAAGGAACAGAGTTTAAACTCAGTGGGGAAAACGTGGCTGCCAACTTGACGAGAGACGCTGTGTGAGATGAACCTCGCCAGCTCTTTGCGGTTGTCCTGATTGAGGAGGTGCTCCACCAGCGGCACAGTGGAGCAGAGACACTGCAACACTGCGTTCAAGTAGCAGGAGTTTCCAAAGTTGTCCAAACCACACACTCCAGGAATGTTCCACGGCTTCCTCTCGTTCTCCATCAGATCCCCAGAGCTGAGGGAGAGTGACAGAGCAGAACACAGCCTCAGTGTCTGTGCATGAGACATGAATAGAATCAGATACATGGGCTTTGATAGCCGGTATATTGGTATGTAGGTGACTTCATTGATTTGCCAAATGTGTTTGTTTGCTTCACATTATCCACAAAGTAAACTCCAGAAAAGTTTTTCAGAGTGATAGCCCCCTTAATTTGTCTGTGCACAACCCTGTGCATATTTGAATCGTACCATTTAAACCGAGAGAATTATTATGTCATGTCATCCGTTACCGGGTCGCGGGGGTAGCAGTCTAAGCAGGGGCCCCCGCCCACGACTGCCACCCACATCACATTGCACCAGTCCCTTCTGAGACCTCCTGCGGGTGGTGAGCCTACTGGAGGTGGTTCCTCGTCGGGGAATCGAATCCCGGTCTTCCGCGTAACAGGCGGAGCTATTCATCCACTATACTAACGAGGAAGAATTATTATATAATACAAAATTAAATTAAAAGCCCTTTATCTGAAGTTCAAACTGCAGGATTCTTTAGTGTTCACTTTTCCCATGTGACTTCATTAGAACCTTGTGAATTCTGTGTTAAAACCTTGTAAAGTCAGTAAAACTAACCTTTTCTTGTGCAGAGTCGTCAGGCCCGTCTCCTGGTGGGAGCTGCTGTGGAGCTGCGGTAGAACGGGCACAGGGACGCTGCTGTCCGTGTTGAGCTGAGAGGCCAGCGTCCGCGTGAACTCCCTCAGCTGCACCTGCCTGCCCGAGCTCTGCAGAGTGTGCAACACAAATGTGTTGATGCAGACCGTGTGGAGCGTCACCCAGAGGCCCGGGAGAAACACGTCCGCCACTGGTCCCCTCAGGCCCGACAGAGGAGCCAGAGCAGGGCCGGTCCAGCCCTGCAGGTGGGCCACGAGCTGAGGGAGGGGGTCAACGACGGCCGGCTCCACGACCGGCCGTTTCGCAGCGGGAACAAAATGAATGTTGAGCCCGAGGCCTGAGAAGATGTCTGTGACCCTGCCCTCCATCCAGGCAGAGCGGTCCAGCTGCACCACGTGTCTGTGGCTGCAGAACGGCCTCAGCAGGCGTTCCACCACCTGCTCCACCACGGGCTTCCTGCTCTGGCTCCGGAGCTGATCTGGACAGTACAGATACGTGTTGCAGATGAAGCCCGAGCTCAGGTCACAGAGGAGGGCTGCGTGGAGACGGCAGGGGCCCTGCTGGTAGGACAGCCGGTACTTCTTCACAGCCAGGGTTTGGCTGGGCGTGTAGAAGGCCCGGTAGCGCCTGGTCAAGTGGCTGCAAAAAGCAAAGAGGGATTCCAGCTTGTCTCCGTCCTCCAGTCGGCTCAGCGACAGGAGTTTGTTCTGGAAGCTGTTCCTCCTCAGGACACACTGCCATCTGTCCAGTTTGAGGGTCAGCTCAGAACCAAAGCTGCTGTCGTCGCCTACAGACAGGCCGCTCTGCAGGAAAACAGAGAACCAGGTCAGCACCTCGGCGTACTCATCCTCAGAGAGATCGGCGCCCTGCTCTCTGCTCTGGGAGTAGAGTGGACGATTGGCTCCTGCCTTCACACCAGCAGCTCTCCGGATCAGCTCCCGCACAGCCCCTCTGTCCAGCACCTCCAGCAGGAGCTCCCGGGCTGTGTAGTAGATCTTGTAAGTGGGGCCGCTGTGACTCCTGCTGAGCCTCTTCGCTTTTCTGGTTTTGAAGATATTTGGCAAGCACAGGCCGTCGCTGTTGGTGTCCCCGTGCAGCTCCTCCACTGGGTGGCACTCCTCCGACATCCAGGGGCACTCCCTCACCGTCAGAGCCTTTGCCTTCATCTCTGCTTTCTCTCCGATAAAGATATTTCACAATGTGACGATGGCGACTCTCGAGGCGGAGTCATCGGATCTGTGACCCGACAAAGAGACGGAGCCCGTTAATGATGAGAAGAGACGAGGAGACTCAGAGCACCGTGCACTCGAGGCGTCCCTCAGGGTATCTTTGTGTACTGTACATGTATCTATGTGACTGTGTGTGTGTGAACACTAACACACATGAGAATCTGCCGCTGAAGTTTTTTCCGTGTAGCCAGACAACAGTGCCATGGCAACCTCTAAACACGGCCCGTTGACACAGTGCTGCGATCATGACATGTTGCTGTCGTCTTGTGCACGACTCCAGGCTCGAGCTTGACATTTAGAAGAAGTGGAAACAGGCCCCTCATGTTATCAAACACAAGAACTTCTCTGGTACTGCAGTTTTCTGCAACTAGTGACAAAATATGCAACTCACCTGGTCTTGCTCCATACGACACACTCACACACCTTCTGAGTCTACAGCTGCGTCTCAGAAGGTAGCTTTTGTTGTTGGTCTGATTGGCGGCTGGCATCCTGTTTATACTTGATTGCCGCCAGCTACTAAAATTTCATTTTCTTCTGTGTGTTTAGTTTCTGTTATTTCTGTAGTTTTTCTTTAGTTTTTACTATTCTACTCTCTGACTCAGACGGCAGAGGTCCACTACAATTCAGAAAGAGAGTGGTTTGATCCTTTGATGAGACACTCAACCCCGTATTGACCCTGACAGCTGACAGACAAAGTGCTGCAGATGGACTGTGTGAATGTGAATGGTTAAACGCCAAGGCCGCCCTATCCTCATCGTCCATGCAGGTGTTCTGAACAGCCAGCAGGAGCCACTGCTGCAGCAACGAGGTGTCTTTTCCGTGACCTGCCGCCACTTTCCGCTGAGTGCCGTGCGATCGTGCAGCGAGCCACAGGTATCTGTGTTCCGGCTGGTAACTGGATCTGCGTGGCTGAGGCTGAGGCTTGTGATCTAAAAGTAAATTCAGAGGTGGTGCCAACACCAACATAGAAACAGCACTGGAACATGAGTCTGTGGCAAGCTTTTGAATCCGTGAGACAAAGTCTTCTGTATGGGCCGTCAGTTAGTCATTAAGAAAGAGGCATGTTTTTAATTATGATATTCTGTATATGAAGATGGCTAACACACGTACGGTGGGGGGCAGGGTTCTCTACTGCAGCCAGGCACCCGGGGCGATGAAGATAGTTTGGCTTCTCTTTAGAGAACTGTCATGTGGACCAGACCGTGGTCAGGACCAAGAATCACACTGTGGAGACATTCTCCACAGGGTTGAGTCATTCATTTGAAAGCCGCTATGCGAGCTGTGAAAAATTAAAACAAGACACATTTCCTTCGATTCACAATAAAAAACTTGCCCCTCTGCTAAGATTCAACAATAATGAAACCACATTACAGTTCACTGGATCATTGTTTTCATTTGAATCGGCTGCTTAAAATACTGATTAAAAGCTGACAAAGATACAAACAAACAGACCTTGGTGAAAACCTTCTTATCAGAGATAAACAATTCATATCAGTGTTTTTTTCTCCACAATGTGGTTTTTGTCATCTAAAACTCACGTGGATTTGTACCAAATTGACAAAAGATCCAGGCAGTTGAACACACAATAAGAGTCTTTCTCTATCTTTTGTGTTTATTCCTGAGAATACGGGGCAGCCTCAGTGTGTCGTGATCATATCCTGCCTTCTGGTAGCTCTTGTGCATAAATCAAACCCACTGTTGAGCTCAGGATATGGTAATCCCGTCATATCAAAGGGCGTCTTCTCTCCTTCACTGCGCCCTTTGAGCTTTCTAATGAAGCCGATTAATTTACACGCAGACAACGCAAGACTGTTTCCATTGTTACAGGGCGTCACTGTGAAGTGGCCAATTCACGACACCCACTCAAGGAATAAGAAGATAACAAAGCTCGGAGGGGAGTCTCAAGTTGCGTGTGTTGGTGTATTTGTATATTTGTACATTTGAATATATATTGTTCCAGCACTTGAGAGGCTTTTTCTTCTCTTGTTCTGATGGAACTGTTGTGTCTGCTGTCAGACAGCCGTTTGTCATCTCCTCTTAGCTTCCATATGGTCTGTAAAGACACATCTCCACTTTCTCCCACCATCCAGACACCAAGCCAAAGTATCCGAGATATGAACGCTTGGAACCAGAGCCTGAGTGGAAGCCATGGAACTGTGATGGCGAGTTCTGGTCGATGACAGGCGCTGGACCAATCGTGGGTGAGTCTCAGCTGCCAATCACAATGCTTTGCTTCCATTTTAATGCGTCCAATTTGATTAATATTGCAACAAATAAAGTCAAATAACCAACAAATGCAATTAGATCATCATATTCTACCATGAAAACAATCCAAGAACTGTGAAATAACTAATGAGATTATGAAATATTTCAAAATAGAAAGAGAACAACAAAACACACGTGGCAGAATGTTTAATCTTGATCACAGGCTTCAACATTCCTGATTTGATTTGTCTTTGGCAAGCACTTCATTTGGAGAAATGGATTTGCCTGCTTGTGTAATTGGTCAGGTGTCATGCTCTAAATCTGGTGCACTGTGACACAACCTTTATCTAACTCCCATCAGATGACTCCTGCTTGTGTTTCCATTTAGCTTCGGCTCCAACACGAATCTGAACGAGTCCACAATGAAAATGAACGTTTTTTTAATGCTCTCTGTGTTCACTAACTCATCTTGTCAATGCATGAACTCTTGCACAGTGGGAAATAAATACACATTGCACACGCTTTCAGTCTTAACTGAATAATCACTGGGCCTTACCAGGAGTTAGGTGTTACTAAGGAGGAGGAGGTGTTAATATGTCATTATAATAATAATTGCCAGCACCTTCATCTCAGGGAGATTTATGTCACAGGGTTGAGTCCTCACGAGGAACCCCAAAGTTTCCATTATAAACAAGTTTGTGTTAAAACTTTTTCTCCAGCTTCAAACTCACTGTTCATGTAAGAAGTTCAGGATCTGACTCGGAGACTTTTTTTGCGGGTGTCCCACGTATGGAGGGAGGGAGCGGCCGCAGGTTGGAGTCTGACCCTGAGGCGCCGCGAAGAGAAGCTCAGTGCGACAACAACCTGAGTCGGTCATTGTGTGTGTTTGTGTTGAGGGGGTTGGCTTTGATGCAGTGTTAGCTTTGAATGAGCTTATACAGGTAACATCATGCTGATGTCATGCTAGCTGGCTCAGGTCAACACGGTGAGGACAGTGTGCTGGTGAGAGTGTGAAGCTAGCATGTTATGTAGCCACCTAGCATGATGCTGGCCTGCTTTTGCTTTAATGAAGTGTTGT